>CM062816.1:685614382-686214382 GCA_031772625.1 Pinus tabuliformis | reverse complement strand
TTTCTAAATTAATAAAAACACTCGAAAATAATTTATCATGGTCTCAAATAAAAAACCAACCTAATTATTAATTCCTTTAATACAGAGCATATATACATCGATGCTAAAAACCAGCGGTTTGCATGCGAAAGCATTGGAAGTCACATGCAAGAGGATCATGGGCAACTAACTACGAAGGACAGCTTGACTAGCCTTTAATGGGAAAACACAATTGTTCACTTTCAACCACTCCCTTTCTATACGAGGACCTCAGTCTTCTTCAAGTATAGAGCTCAATAAAGGACATGCCCGCCGCCCATGTGGTGGTAGGTAAATTAGATAGAAGTTTGCCGCTGCCAACTTAAGCTTGAGTATCTCCTTATGCTCTAAAGGAGATCCATGGATTAATGAAAAAACACAACTTTTCACTTTCAACAACTCCCTTTCTATGTGAGGACCTCACCCCTCAAGAAAGGATAAGCCCATGTGGTCGTTGTTAAGAAAGAGAATAAGGAGCAATTAGAGGGAATCGTTTAAGAAACATCAAAGTTGGACACATCCTTTCTTTATTCCATCCATCTATATAAAAGCTCCAAAAAGGGTGTAAAATATTTTTATGCAAGCTTCAAATTGTAAGGGTGTAGGGTCCTTTCTATGTGCATTTTAGGATGTCATTGTTGGTTTTTTCACATAAACATGTGAAAGTTTCAAAAAGGTTTACTTTGGGTTCATGGCATTATGGGTTTGATTATCAAATGTAATAATTTTATTAGTTATATTTTTTAATTATTATTTTTTAGGTTTAATTTTTTTTAATATTAATATTAATATAAATATAGATATATCTTACCAATATGTTTGATTTGTTATTTTTAAATCAATTAAGTATAGAATAATATGTATATATACACTAATATAAATTTATAATGATTTTTTTTAATTATATCTATATATATATATATATATATATATATATATTTAGTTTTGTATTTAAAGAAATCATTCTTCTATAATGTTTATATGGTATATTGTTGTTTTCCACTCATGTCCTTGGGTTTTGTAATAATATATTTTTTTTGGGTGGGGTGAAGTAATTTATAGGAAATTTGAACTTTGAATCTCACAATTTACATAATACTTTATAACATGGCAACCACTAATTGAACTACCTTGTGGGATTTTTGTAATAACAAAATTGAAATACATAATTTGACTTAAACAAAATTTGAATTTACAAATGATTTTTTGATCGTGATGGATGGATGGTATCTTGAGTTATTTGGTGAGTTACAAAGTATTTTTTATTTTAAATGGAATTATCATTTTCTTATATTTGATATCTTAACTATATTTTATTTCGCCATCAATTTACCATATACATTACTTTCAAATTTATGTTGTTGCCATTAATGATGTTTTGTCATTTACTTTCTCTAACCCTTATTTAATCATCTCTCCTACATCTAATCTTTCTCCTCCAATGCATTTTCTCAAAAAAATTTACGATAACTTCACCACAGCCTACACTACTCTCTTTTTCTATTTACTTATCCCAATTATAATTCAAGTTTTAAGTTTTATGGGATGTTGCATTTAACTTTATTCCATTAATCATTTTTCCATGTATCATTATGGTTAGAGTTCTTTATGAATAGTTGATATGATAGGGGTTGAAAATCTATATATAAGCAATTTCTTTGGTTCTTTATAATTTTTTAACTCTTCAAATCATCAAAAGCAATTTTCATCATCTTTCTAGAAATAAGAAATACGTGTTTTATAAGTTAAGAAGACAAGGGTTTTCTTAAGTTTTTTGGGAAATTTTTCGACAAATAATGAATTTTCTCTAGCAATATTGCTCCATCTACTTGTAACTCATAACCACTAACATCTATGATATCCTTGGCTAATCTTTCATGCAAGCCTCCCCTCAACATACTCTTTTCTCTATTCTTTGCTATAAGCACCATAAACAGAATCATTCAAAAATTAAGTATCAAATACGACATACTTTCTCATATGTCCCTCATAAATGATTAGGTGTCCATGTCATTGAGTTTCAAATTTACTTCCTATATAAACTTAAAGTACAATCATAATACGAAAAGTTTCATAAACTTTTGCAAGAAAAAAATACGAACATAATCTAAATATAAGAATATTATGGCACTTTAACACAATATACACATGATTTACCCCAAAAACCCTTAACTACGAAAACCAGCCTAACTGAGAACCACAACTCTCTTTCTATCTCATTCTAATAACTTCACCATCCGCAATAGAATATTTCAAATACTACATAATATCTAAAACCCAAATATGTTAACTTAGATGAAATTACAACCATAATTTCATGAGGGCTTCACCTTGTTAACAAATATCTTATCACGTCCATTCATAAAGGGGGTGTTTTAATTATGAAAAATAAATTCAATATATTGTAGGTATTTTTACATTTTTTTGGTGGGGGGTCAAGAGGGTTAAAGGTATTAGGAAGTATAAAAGGGGGTATCTAGCAAATAGGGGATATTTAGTAAGAAAGGGGGATCTTCTTATTAGAAAGATGTGATGGAAGTGGGGCACAACATAAAGGTTTCAAGACCATCTATGGATATATAGTGAAACTCTAGGTTTTCTTTAATATCATATGATTACTAAGTGGAGACCCCATGCATAATTTCTTAATTGAAATTAATTTATAATGGGTTAACAAATTATTAGTTAAAAAACACAAAATAGACCCAAAATGTACTCAAATTTTCTTTTTGGGGTTTCACCCTAAAACCATTGTCCCACAACACCCCTTGATGAGGGGATGATCCAACTCCAACACCACTCAACCATCACCACCACTATCAATGAAACTTTTTTTACCATAAATGAAATTAAATCTACTTACAAAAAAATATAACACATATCCATCATCATAATATATGAAACATTTCCAATTACTTATAAACCAAATATTATTTATACATACATAGATAAATAATGAAATTCTATAAATGAAATGCTATATTTTATGTCTTTTTTTATCTACCAAAGTGAACTGAATTGATAGATGGCTACAGAGTTTGGGTAAGGCAGGTTGAGTATGATGGTCATACCCATCATGAAATTCATAGATAAATAGATGAACTTCATGATGGGTATGACCATCATACTCAACCTGCCTTACCCAAACTCTGTAGCCATGTAGCCATCTATCAATTCAGTTCACTTTGGTAGATAAAAAAAGACATAAAATATAGCAATGGATGGAGTTCGATGTAGGATGGGAAGACTATTCAATGAAATGGAAGGGAACAAAAAAATTTCCAAAAGCAAAACATTTGTCAAATCAAATTAAAAATGATGAAACAGGGAACCAAGTGAGTGGTGAGTTCTCCTTATAAAATTTGTCATAATGTATTTTGCATTCCTCTCCCATCATGTGCCTATTTCCATAGCCAATTCATGTACCTACATATTATACTTCACGTCATATTAAATTCTCTTACTTCCATGGACCCCTCTTACGTGCTAATTGATGTACCTTATAATTGAGGTAAATTAAGATTAAGACTTTCAACATTTATGATCTGTCATTCTCCTAGGATATGCTTTGCTTCAATTGCGTTTTTCTCAATTAAGTTTTTAAGCAGAGCTTCTCTTTATTCGAGGAGCAACGCATGTGGATGTTGTAGATTTATATAAAGTTAATACGATTATGTTTGTGTTTTGGGGATATTTTTTATTGATTGCAAATTCGATACGAGTTGTAGAGGGTTATTGTTATAATTTAATGATTCATTTAAAAAAAGGTCATTTCGTTTGATGATTCTTTATATTTAGTAAGAAAAAAAAAATTAAAAATAAAGTAGTAAGTTCTAAATAAAATTAATAGATTATTAATCATAATTTTTTATATTTTATTATCCTAAAAAATAATGTTTATTATTATTTTATAGTTACTTAAAAGTTTCATTCTAATATATATTTTAAAAATTCTTATTATTATTTTCATAAAAACATTATTATCTTATAGTTATTTAAAAGTTTCATTTTAAGATATATTTTAAAAACTCACATTATTATTTTCATAAGTTTTATAAATTAGTTGATTTTCATAAGTTTTATAAATTAGTTGTCGGTAAAATTAATTTTTTGTTAAATTTTTTAATTCTATTTTTAATATTATAGGTGTTAAGAAGGGATTTTCTTTTTCCTTTGTCTTATTGGCAAATTTCTTAGTTTTTACAAAAGAATACATGTCGATAACAAATGAATTTTACATTGTCTTAATTCCCTTTTTCTTAGGTTTCCTTCCCTCCTCAACTCCTTAGTGGTAGTGTAATTTTTTGGCTTATATTTTTATTTTTGTTAATTAATTGTTAAGATTAGTAAACCTATTGTTATGGTTTTTAACATTCTTGAGGTTGCGTTTCTCCTTAAATGGAGAATTGGTTGAGACCATTTCTTTGGTTTTCTTCCTTGAATCAGTTGAGATAGCTTTTTTGGTTCTCTTGGAAAAAAAACTACTTCCAACTTCATTTTTAAGACATCTCATCTAAGTTAGAACTCTTTGACTTCTTTGTAAATCCCACTATATTGCATGGATTGGATATCTCAGGGACCTATGTGGGTGAGGTAGATTGGGCACATATTGAGAGAGTTTAGGTCATCTAATGCTGAATGCACAATTCCATGATTCATTATGCAAACTAAATTTAGTGTTCGCCACTCTAGTTGGAGACTCTCTTCAAGCTTAGCTTTTACTTAAACTTAATATCTTGGAGATTCATCTTTTGGATGAGAGAGGCAACTGGTATTCAATTATTTACTCTTATAGAAAGATTGTTTGGCATCCTTTTAGGGCACATTAAAGAGGAAATTATTAAACATATAGAGGTATATACATTATTACAATTTATAGATATTTTTATTAATTGCCTTTCATCTTACAGATACCATTTCAATGCTCTTTCCAAATTCTTCTTTTAAAGTCTAAACTCAACCATGTAGTTAATACAATTAGTTTATTAGGCAACATGTACCTATCTATATAACTAATCAATCCTAAGTTTCACTTCCATTATAATAAATTTCTAAGAATCTTAGACAATAACATTTTTCGACCAAGACATATAACAACAATGGTCACATGACCTAATATTTCCATTAGATTAAATGAGTGTGCTCCCACCAATTTAGAATTGAGATTAACCATCTTATCCCTCACTGGGATAGATTTGTAAGTTATATGTATCTTCAACCCAAACTACACATTGAGTAAAACATGAACACTACATCTTAGTTATCAATTATGATATCAATTTTAATTATTATGATATCAATTTTTGAACACTTAACTTAATTACACTACACCTAGTTTTTATTTGCAGTTGGGATAACTTTTCAATTCTAAACTTCCAATAAATTATCTTAAAAATGATATAACCCAACTTTTATTTCAAATAAATTATCTTAAAAATTATATAATCTTCAACAAAAATTAAAATATTTAATTTTATTCCTAATCACTTTATTTTTTATTTTTTCAATTTTAAAATAATTATTTATAATAAATTTTTATCATTCTTTTAATTTCAAAATAAAATTGGTATTTTAAACTTAAATAATAAATTACTAAATTTTCATAATCTATTTGTTTTATTTGCAAAATATATATATATATATATATATATATATATATATATATATATATACCCCTTTCCGTGGCTACTATAGTCCAACAAATATACTCCTCCGTTACAGTAACTTAACCCCCTTACTCACCTTTAATTATTCAATGATAAACTCACTGAGGATGCTTCTAAATATTTAAAAATAAATTATAAATTTATTAACTTCTTTTGCAATCATTCTTAATATCTTTGTTGGATTTATTTAGATCTTTATGGAAAGGAGATCCACGTTAGTTGGTATAACGCTTTGATTTTTGGAGTCTACGACGCTAGTTGGTTGGGATATCAACTTCACACAACATCATTTTATTTGTATTAATATGGAAGACGTGTAGAGTAGCTAAGTCCTGGTTTTTAGTTAAAATTAAAAACATATATATATTGCTCATGCAAATTTTAAAATATATTTAAAAGGATATATAATTTATAGTCTGTAAAAAGATTGCGTAAAACATGGTATATGGTATTAATCAAAACATATTGACTTCAATTCATATTCTACTATTCTAGTGCAATGGTCAAAAAAATCCTTTGTCATGAATAGTGTGCATAATAAATGGAAACTAAGCAAAGAGGAGAAGTTAAGAATGCATGGTCAAGTAATTTGAGAATATTAAAAGAAAAAAATGAAAAGACTTTAATAGTTTTATATAAAAATTATTTTGAGGTCTAGATCATAAGTCTTGTTAAAATGTTATTGTTTAAATATTTAAATATTAATTGAATAAATAAAATTATGGACTAGGTAAGATAAATGATGTATTTTTAAGTTGAGATTTTAAATTAATTTAGTTTAATTTTACTAGATTTCTTAAGTGTCGAGAAGATCAAATATTTTTAAGTGTGAACCTTTTTAGTGTGCAAAATTTGTGGAAGAGCTTGTATCTCGAAATATTTGATCTTTTTCGACATTTGATAGATTCAAAATTAAGATGGACCTAAGTTGGTTTCAGTCTGAGATTAATACGATAATTTGCAATTTACTCAATTTCCTCACTTGGTTGAAAGTATAGAGAATATTATCAATGAAGATCAATGTAAATCTATCTTCTTTAGATTTTAGTTTTTTAGTATAGTCACACAATTTGTACATGATCAAAATTATGTATATGTATATGTTTAAGATGGATCTAATCATTTTAAATTTACTCAATTTTTTTAATTTGTTGAAACATAGAGAATATTATTTAAAAGTAATTCTATAGAGGAATAATTTCAATATAAATCAAGTAATAATGTTGAATCAATTACATTTACATTCAAATCAATGCATCAATGCATTTATTTCATTTGATGTTATTCATGCAAGTAAAAATCTCTTGATTTTATCATACATAATTTAACATTTTGTATATCTAATTGTTTAAAGTTTCATTGCCCAAAAACATTGGAAAGTGATATCCCACTACAACATTTGCTGTAAAATGCAACTACTTCAATATTATGAGAATATAGAATACATTCAATTATATGAATTTAAAATTAATGTTCAAGTTAACTCTATGTGTGAGAGAGAAATATTAGATAATGAACTTCTAATTAATAAATATATATTGACCTACTATTAAATTAAATTTATATGTCAAACATTTATTAATAATCGAACTAAACAATATTTGATAAATAAACATTAAATTTTCATGTGAAATCCATAATTATGGAAATCAGTGGAAGATGTTGCATTTAAAAATGAAAAAAATAAAAATAATAACTCATAATTAGTATCATAGAAATAGAAATAGAATTTATTCATAGTCATGAAAAATATGTGAGAATAATTACTAATTAATTATGACTTGTTAGTTATTGTAAAGGATAATAATTATGAGAAATTAAGAAATGATGAGAAGTACTTAATTGCTATTAGTTAATAACCAATAACTCATAATTTTTAATAATGTATTTTTCACTTCCTTACTGTTTAGTTTTTTGTTATCACACAACTAAAAGGTGGGTCTATTGAAATTCAACTTCCTTCAAACATCATTTCTTCTTGACATGAGGTATTGGATATTGATATAGTCATCTATATGGGATTGCTACTCATTTTAAGTTGAGATTTTGATTTGTTGTGTCTAGTACATGAACTTATTAGGCTCATTCTATGTTAAAATTAGGCTCATTCTAAGTTAAAATTTGTGGAAATTAAAGTGTTTAAGAAGTTTCATAAAATGACAATATATAAAAAAAATTAATGTTAAAATCTTGTTTTTCTTTTGTTCCTGACACAAGTGTACCAACTAATTATTCACAAACCATATAAAAAATAATAGAATTACCTAATATAAATTATCAACGTAATTATTATTATGGAATGTGAAATAACTAATATGAATGTAAAATGTGGATAGGGTGGACAATCAGATATGTATATGCCATAAAATTTTATATAAAAGTGTTTTTTTCTATGTTAATACCATCATTTCCTCAATTACTCTTGTTGTTCCCTTTAGCAATTTCCTCAATGAGTTTCAATTATTTGATTCGATTTATTTAAATTCATTTTTTTGTGAGTGACTGTGTGTAATGTGTAACAAGCTTGAAATTGAGAAGACTTATTATTTTTATGAGTTTTTACTTTTTATTTTTTATTAATTATTAATTTTGACCTAATGCTTCACTATGACATCCCTTATACTAGAAAGATCATATCTTGCATTTCTCAAAATTTCTTCACATTATAAGGGTGTTTGTAAATTTAACAATAATCTAATAGCTAACTCTATACTATTAATTTGGTGTTAATGGGAAACCAGATAAGTATTGGGATGGACAAAATCAAAATGCTAAGCTCTCAAAATAAATTCAACCAAATTACAAAGAAAATAAAATTGTATGTATGTTTTAGACTAGGTTCATAGTTGGAGCCAAAAATTGTTGATGAAATGAAAAAGGAGCTTACAACATATTATTAAGGAAATATATAGTAGTTACTATTGATACCATTGGGAGATGAATATATGCTTACTATGATATCCCTAATGGTAGTATCCATCTTATTTAGAACCACCAATTGTAACACGCCAAATCAAGAAATATCTCATCGATGCCAATAAGACAATTGTTCTTCAAATCATGTGTATCTATATTAATGTTGGGATATTTTCATTTAGCCCAATGTCAATGCTACAATTCATGCATTTCACATCCCCCCACCCCCCCCCCCCCCCCCCCCCCCCCAAAAAAAAAGGAACAAAAAAACTCAAAGGTATATAAATGAATACTAAACAACATTGCCCTTTCCTTTGAAATTTTTGAAATGGTTTCACATTATAAGGATAGCTTAGAAATCTATACAAAGTATCATAGAGTTTCAAACCAAGTAAGTATTATGGAGTAATAAAAACCAACACCTCCTATGTATTATTGGTCAATATTTCCTGCACATTAACCTTCCATTAAATACAACAATCACATACTTGTTTATTTATCTACATCATAGAGTAGATAAATTCAAAGATACATATATGAACACATTTGTTATGATTCTTGTTGATTCAAGCCTATATTCCCTTCAAAGGACATTCATCCTTCCTTTTACTAAATTCTCTTTATATAAACTTCTTAAAATGGCAATACTTTGTGCTTTCACCTTGATTAGCCAAATATTTTGACATGAAAAATAGGATATGCTTGGACCATGAACATGGGAATAACAAAAATTTAATTTCAATAAATATGCTACATGAAGAAAGTAAATTCAATATGTTGTCCCATTCTTGTAGAAAAGTAACATGAATCTACAACATAAACATGACATTATGTGTTCACATAGAGGAGATTCAATTAAACAAATTTGGACCTCGTGACCTATAGTTATAGGTAACAAAAAAATAGGAAAATGTAGAGAGGAGATGATTGTTTATGTAATGGTTCATCTACATAAAATAATTGGTTTTGGAAACAAAAAAAACTATCTCAAAACCAGGCATTAGATTGTTTCAACAACTTTCATGCGTATACAAAGTTTCTTGCAAGCCTTGATAATTTTCATCATTAATATTACCACACAACCCAACATCAAGAGTTTTAATTGAATTTAACAAAGTCTTTGATTGACACATGTGAAAATGCTAATATGGTACTACTTTAGTGGATGCATAGTAATGCTTTTATTAAAAAATGTACAAATCAAGCAATGTTGAATTGGCAATAGAAATTATTAAATAAAATGCTAATCATAAATAATATAACTCAAATTTTCATGTGAATATCTTAGATTGACATGACTATTGCATTCATGCCTCAACAAGAACCAAGCCTTAAGACTTCGGGACCTTCTTTTTTCTTCAAATTTGAGTTTTCTTTTGCCTTTTATTTCAATGTGATGATTGGTTGAGGAACGTTTTGATTTTAATGCTCATGAGGTTTTACCAAGATGGTGGATAATGACTTGCTTAATATTTTCTTGAGAACCTCAATCACTTTTGCATCTTACCCTTTGGTGTGTTCTTCATCCTTTGCTTATGAATTTTGTTTTTGATCACCATGTTGATGGGTTGAAATGTTCCACCAATGATAAAGGGATCTCCTTGGTGCAAAGTCACAATTAGACCTTACACCATTTGGGATATGAGTCACATCTGGCATGTAGGCCTGACTACCACCATGTCTTTTTCGAAAAATGAATTGGACCAAATGAGTAATGCATGAGAAAAATAATAAAATTTCTGAAAAACACAAGTTAGAATAGCTTTATGAAATACTATGAAAGTAAGATACAAAAGACATTACTAGAACCAAAGAAAATAACATGGATCATTAAAGGAAGGACGTTAGCATACTTCAGTTAATATACATGAATAAAAGGAGTCATTTATCAATTGAGAATTAGTTTGCAACCAACAATGACGATAAAATCATAAGTAGCATGCAACCTCAAATTAGATGCATTTTGTAACTAATGAAATAGTTCATTGACTCTAACACATGTAAATGCAAGCACATATCATCAAATAACCACAAGATAAGTCCCACAATTCTCAACAATACATGCATGAAATTTTTGTCTTGTCTTAATGAGCTACTCAATATTAAGATGAAATGTCTATTGCACCATTACAAAAAGCACCCATGAAGTCCAATAGTGGAATGCTAAGTTATCACTTGATATCTCAAAAGAATTTATAAGCTCTCCTAAACAAAGTGCTCAAAATGGAGTCCAAAACTAAAAGAACTTTCTAACTATCCACGAGGGTATATTTATACAAAATTTAGGTGACTTCTCACCTCCTATGACCTTTCAACTTCCCTCACGGCTCTTCATCTTCTTTGACCTTTAATTCCTAAATGAATTTTATTTCTAAATCATAATATTAAATTTACTTTCAAAATAACTTTATTTACAAATTATAAGGAAGTTCAAGAGACAAAGTTCCTTCATTGACCCAAACCCATGAAAGCCATGTTAGGAGCCTCTTTTTAAAATTCTTGTGTAAATGCATGTACCAAGCCTTATATTTGGAAGCAGTGGATTGGACCTTTATTGACAATTTGCTTTCAAATCTAATTTGGCACTCTATAGTATCCAACAAAAAGATCCTCAAGTCTAGTTGTATCTGATATGAAAGCATAGAGAGTTTACTATGTAATCTAGTTGGTCCCACAATTTATGGTGTGATACCTTATTTTGTAGGTTCCAAGCTATCTTGAGTAACTACTTGCTTAATCTCCTTTATTCTCTCTTAAACCTCTTGCCAAATCTCTTCTTCAAGTCTTATTGTGCCAATTTCACTAATATAGGGGATTTTTTTCTCCTCAACCAAAGCTTCAAACTCATTGTATTGTGTTTGATATGCATTTATTGTTGTTGTTGTATCCTTGGCCAATCTCGCATGTGATTGCACAAACATCTTGATTCTTGTCCTATCTCTGTTATCGCTCATTCTATGTTTTCTTGGAAGCTCTACTGGTGCATCTGGGTACTCTTTTCTTGATTCAAAGACATATTCCATATATGGGAAGGCTTTCTTTATTAATGCTCCTCTTCCATTTATCTCTTCGAGTAATCCTAACAATGGGGATATTTTCTTATGAAGGGTGATGATTCCTTCATAAACTGGCTTGATGAAATCTTTTATGACTTTTATCTCCTCTGAGATGGATACCTTGAAATCTTCTTTATGTGCACTTGAGTTTGAAATAACTTGGTTCTTAGCACACAACTTGTCTATTTCTTACTGTGACTTAACCAATTTTCCCTTCAACTCTCTCATTTCACCCACCAATCATTCTATATTATGTGCAGTGGCAACAGAGAAAGAAGGTATGGTAGGAGCCATGTAAACTAGGTTGGCTTAAGTGTTAACCACTATAACGCTATGACTAGTCATCGATGCAGGCATCTTTGGATCCTTTACTAAGTGTTTCCTCCTCTCTTGCTGTATTTTTTTCTTGAATTCATCAAACTTGAAGTGTGAAAGGTCCAACACTTTCTCTTCCTCCTCAAAGGCACTTCCTGTTCACCAATTTGAAGGTGCCCTCCAGTAATAAGTGTGGGATGTTGAAGATCCAAAGAGGGTATAATCTCTTCTAGTTGCAAGTTAGGAGACTCGGTGTCTTCTTGTTCTTTGTATGCTAGTTCTTGAGTAAGGAGCTCATCCTCTAGTTGTTTGGCTAATTCTTGCCCCTCCTTCTTTGCTTCTTCTTCTTCTTTCCTTTTCCTTTCTTCTTCTTCAATTTTATTTCTTGTTTCTTCTTCTTCCTTCTTTTTTGTTTCTTCTTGTTGTCTCTTCTTCTATGTCTCTTGTTTTTTCCTCTCTTCTTCTTCTTTTTTCATCCACTCTTCTTCCTCTTGCTTTTTCCTATTCTCCTCTTCTTCTTTCTTCTTTCTTTGCCTCTTATTCAACCTTTTTCTTTTTGAATCTTTGTTTCTTGGCTTCCTCTTCATGTTTCCTCTTTAGCACAACTATTCTTTATTCTAAATACATTATTTCTCAAGAGTCCCCATCTAAAGGTTCAATGTTATTTATGGACTGGGAAGTACAAATTCTTAAGGATGCTTCCAAGGCTTTAGAAGCACTAAAGAAGTTCTTGACCCCTTCCTCATCTTCATCAACAAGTGAAGCATATGCCCAACTATAGTTGGCAGCTTTGCAATGTTTGGTGGTGATGACTTTTGGATCGTATCTATGGAAGATCGATTCACCAAACCTAAATGGCTAATACAATAGGCCTCGATATTCAAAGGGAATGTGGGCTGTTGTCCCTCAGGAAACCAATTTCTAGGTTGTGGAGAAATTGTCCCTAAGACATTAAAGTTTTATTATGCATGTCACTCATTTGCGTAAAGTGTCTTTATCTTGAGGAGTATGAAGAGAATTATCTTAAAACCCTTGAAATATAGCTGATATGAAAATTCCAAGATGTCATGTGGTGCTGGATACAAATGTTGTGTGAATAATACTTGCAAAGATTAAAGACAATATGTTGTGCTTAACAGAAACTATTACCTTTAACTTTGAAGAAATACAGAGAAAGAAGCTTTAAACATGGGAGCGTTATGTTAAGGAAATTTAACTTTATTCACAGAAGAAAACAAAGATCCGCAGCTTCAATGCCATATTTAAAGATAGAAAGAGACAAAATGACACATAACAGAGAGATTATAAATCATACCCAACAACATATGGAAAACTCTTGATTCTTTCATTAATCATCAATTCATCAAGTACAAAATTGTGTACTCTTCAGATTCTCAAAACTCTGACCTTTTCCTCTTTGATTTTCCTTCTTTTTATACATCATGGGATAGTTGGTAACTACCAAAAAACTGTCGAGCTACTTAACTACTTTCTAACTGCCTAAATTAAAAAGTCATTTTAAAATATTACATTGGAGGGTAAAAGACACCTCACTTTTCTTAGGAAATAAAATAACATAAAACGAAATGGAATTAAATTATGATTGGTTGTTGTTGGTCACTGTTCGGATTGGTGGCTTGAGTAGATGGCCCTGCTAGTGTATCTTTTGTCTATTCTATCATCCACTCTTTGCATCTTCTCCATAATGGTACAATTGATTTTGATGCTTCTTCTAATTTGTTGAGTTCTATTCTGAACGATGTGATCCTACTATAAGTAGGCTTGTCTATAAACAAAGTCTTCACCAGCCACAAAAGTTTAAAATCCTTATTAAGATAATTCACAATAGTTTCTCCCTTCAGTACTGTTGTCTTCTCATGGGTGTTGTCAATCTTACTTTTTGCTTCAACTAGAAAAGTCTCATATGATTTCTATGGAAGCAATGTTTTCTTGTAAATCCCAGCAAGAGGGGAGCCGAGCTCTAACTCTTTTATCAAACAGGATATTTAGCCTAGAAACTGCTTCTTTTATTTCATTCATTTTCTTCTTAGCAGTCTTTTTGTAGATATTTTTGATAATCATCTTATTAAAATCCATTGCACACAATGCTTTGTCCATAATGTCATGTTCCTTTAGCTTTGAAGAAGACTTAGAGTTAATAAAATCTATCATTCTTTTTGCAAACTTGGATCTCCCTAACAATTTCTGCTTATTTTGCATAACCAAACTTTCCATGTCTCTGACAATTGTTTTCTCAATAGACACAATGATAAGGAATTCCCATATGTTCCTGATAACTTCAATAATCTCGTCCCAGATAATTTCCCTAGTCTGGATTAAAGACATATGACCTTTCATTTTCTCCTTTAGCCTTTTAATCTCCTCTTCGGCCCTTTGAAAGTCTTCTCTATATTTATTTGTGTTTTCCTTCTCCATTCTAGCTGCCTCTTCATTCATGTTTAAGAGTTTACAAGTTGTCTCCATGTCCCTCTGTGCTTTTTTCAAATCATGCTTATCCCCCCATGATCTAGATAGCAGCATTCCAAACCTAGCAGGGATATCTGCTACTACTACATCCATTACTAAGCTTCTGGCTAGGATCTGGGCTAATGACACCACCATATCCTTAATGACACCAAGACACTTGACCTTATTTGAATCGAAGGACTATAGGTCTCTGTAGGGCTTAGTGATTTTTAAATTCAGTTGTTTCATTACTGACAATGGCATGAGGTTATGCAAAACTCTAGAGTCGAGCATACAGTTATGCAAGATCAAGACATGAATCAATAAAGAAATGTAGAAAGGGGGGGTTGAAGAATATAACTCCCCGACATGTGGGCCAAACACAACTACAGGTTCATCTTCTTGTAGATTCACAGTATCATTCACATTTACATTTTGAGACAAGTTGATAAACTCAGCAATTTCCTTTTTGTAAGCTGGTGTCTTGACCAACTCTGTGAGACTAAATGCATTGAGTTGTCTTGCATTCCTTTCTGTTTCTTCTTCACTTCTCCTCATAATTGGATTTTCTTCTGGAATGGAAACAATTATTTATAAAGGAATTTTATCAATTTTATTTTGAGAAGTCTCACCTTGATGCATCTGAGTCTTTCTATTTACACTTTGTTGTTGCTTTCCTTTATTCAACTGTTTTGTAGGTTGTGCCTCTTATGGAGTTGCCTTTTATAAGGGAGTAGAAACATGCAGCTCACCTTCATTTTCTTGAACTCTAGATCTTTTTCTTGATCTCAAGTCATACTTCTTGTGCAATTATGCCTGCATAAAATCAGTAAACTACTTCCAATACTCATCAGTTTCATTTTCATCAAAAGTGATCTTTAGAATATTATTCACCACGAGGATCTGCCTCTAAGTAGAGTGGCGCTTGGACTTGATCTTGGTCCTTTCTTTCCTTCTGCAAAATCTGCAAAGGTTTCCTTCTATATTGGGGATTAAAACCTCTATTCTGTTGTACTTTCCTTTGAGAATTTTTATTCTCCAATTCCAATTTAATCAATTTGCTAGACAAATTTTTTGTAACCTTGTTCATATCCTCCAATATTTGATTTTGAGATGATTCCTCTTTGGCCTTTCCCTTATCTTGTGTAGGTTGTGTCTCTGGTGCTTTGCCTGCAGCCACCATATTTAATTCTATCTCTAGAGCATCAGTTTGAATCTGGTCAAGGGTTTGGGACCTTCTCTCCCTTAACATGAATCCAAAGTCTAATTAAAATGCCCCAGCAAAAGTCACTTTTGAACTAGTAGGAGGGGGCTCAATATCCACTAGAAGACTGTTGTAAAGCTTATTAAACCTTTTGATGAAATCAACAATGCTTTTATCAGATTTCCTTTTGATAGAATTGAATTTTGTATGCGAATATTCCTTATCTCGCTTCTCTCCCCATCTCTGGGTGAACTGGCACTCCATCTTCCCATGTAGGGATAGAGTTATTAGCGAGCCCTTTAAACCACTTTCTTGCTTCACCATCTAAAGATTGCACAACAAGTCTTAAAACAACATCTAGGTGTTCAACATTGAGATTTTTCGCAAAGTTATAGAACACCGCTATATGTTTCTCTGTTGTTTGTTCATCTTCCCCCGTGAAATGAGGAAGAATATTTAAGTATTCTTGAGGCATCGGATTCAGTTTTTAAGGCAACTAAATAGATTCATACCTATTCAGCAAGAATGCAGGTGCTGCCATGTTTGCACTGGAACTTACTGAACCTTGAGTACCAGCAGATGCAGAACTTGCTTGAAAGGTAAATGGGGTATGAAAATGAGGTAATGTAGATATAGGTTCAGGTTGTACAACTATAGCAAATATATTTTCAAGTACTGAAAAAAAAAATACAAACTCTAAAGACTGTTCTTGAAATTTGGGTTCTTGAAATGAGGTGGATGTAAAAGGTGATTCTTGATCAACAAAAGGTAACCTTTTGGCTAAATTTTCAGGTGAAAGATGTATAGAACTACTGCCAGGTGCAGACAGTGTGGGACTTGGTGTAGATGGATTTTTTGGTTTCCAAACCCTCTTAGAAACTAATCTCTCTAGATCTGAAAGAACTTGAGCTTTCTACTGCGAGGTATTTGACCTCGTATGAGGCCTTTTTGAAGCCAAAGTTTTAATTCTTGTTCAATACAACCAAATATTTCCTCCTCACTGAACAAACCATAGGAAAATATTAAAACCCAGGGAAAAATGTTCTTGTCTTTGATCCTCGGCAATGGCGCCAATTAATTTTGTCCCTCAGGAAACCAATTTCTAGGTTGTGGAGAAATTGTTAACTTTCAACCACTCCCTTTCTATACGAGGACCTCAGTCTTCTTCAAGTATAAAGCTCAATAACGAACAAGCCCGCCACCCATGTGGTGGTAGGTAAATTAGATAGAAGTTTGGCCGCTGCCAACGAAAGCTTGAGTATCTCCTTATGCTCTAAAGGAGATTCATAGATTAAAGAAAAAACCCAACTTTTCACTTTCAACAACTCCCTTTCTCTGTGAGGACCTCACCCCTCAAGAAAGGATAAGCCCATGTGGTCATTGTTAAGAAAGAGAATAAGGATCAATTAGAGGGAATCGTTTAAGAAACATCAAAGTTGGACACATCCTTTCTTTATTCCATCCATCTATATAAAAGCTCCAAAAAAGGGTGTAAAATATTTTTATGCACGCTTCAAATTGTAAGGGTATAGAGTCCTTTCTATGTGCATTTTAAGATTTCATTGTTGGTTTTTTCACATAAACATGTGAAAGTTTCAAAAAGGTTTATTCTGGGTTCATAGCAGTATGGGTTTGAATATCAAAAGTAATTTTTTTTTATTAGTTACATTTTTTAATTATTATTTTTTATTTTTAATATTAATATAAATATATGTTACAAATATGTTTGATATATTTTTTATTGTTATTTTTAAATCAATCTACAATATTAATAATGAACTTTTTATTAATTAAGCATGGACTAATATGTATATACATACTAATATAAATTTATCATGATTGATGTGACCCAACCCACACTTCCACGTAGCCTCGACTTTACACTTGTTTCGGGCTTTATGACGTGGTGTGTTTGTTTGTTATTTCCGACGGTTGTATGTAATGTGGATAACAACTATTTTTTTTGGAAAGTGGTAATGATTTAATGCGTTATTCAATGCCCATCTACATTCCTTGGGCCTGATTCCCTCCGTTTGGTCTTCACCCAAAATGGTTCTGCTTCTCGGTCATTCGCTATGGTTCTGTTCTGTTGAGCAACTCTACAAGGGTTTGTTTGTCACTCTGTGTGGTTTTTGCTCTGGCACATATGGCAATCTCTGGTTTCTCTTTGGGTATGGTTGTAAATGAATGACGGCCTTCCAAACTTGTTGATGCGGTTGTCTGTGGACTTCTCCTGCAGCACGAGCCTGTCTTGGCTCTAGAGGTGCGCCTGCTCGAACTCTTTTCACATAGTAAGTTTCTTGATCTCGTGCTCTCATTCTTCTGTGGTTTGGTTATGGAATAAGGTCTCTCGTCTGATGATTGTCACTCGCTGTTATTGTTATTGACTTTGTCTCTTGCTCGGTATCCATGAACTCAGGTAACATGGTGATGGTCTTCCACGGCTACAAACAGGTAAACAGTCCTCTCCTTGATTTAATTCGACCTTCCTCTAGCATTGACACTGACCAAGCCTGCTCCTTCTATCTAAGGCTCCTTCAATTCGTCAGTGGCTCTATTCTGCAAACCCCTTGGTCCGGTCGCACTCAGGTAAGTTATATATCCCTTCTGCTTCTATTCTGCTTCACTTTTCAGGTCTCACTATACAGGTATGCTGACTTAGCTCTGTTTGGTATGTGCAGGTCAATAGCTCAACCTGGGTATGTGGATTCCTTACAGGTTCGGTCTCCAAATGT
This sequence comes from Pinus tabuliformis, assembly GCA_031772625.1. NCBI lineage: Eukaryota > Viridiplantae > Streptophyta > Pinopsida > Pinales > Pinaceae > Pinus > Pinus tabuliformis. Next base: position 686,196,006 of record CM062816.1, on the reverse strand, counting down.
GGCAACCCTCTACCGGTAGGCTTTGGCTCTTAAAGTCCGTTAATTTACAGTTAGGGTCTTTGAGTTTTTGTAGGGTTTGTCGCTCGCCGCTTTGCATTCATTTTCAATTTGAATCGCTTTCGAAGATGAAGCTCAAGTCTACTTTAGTTTCTGTTTTGGTTGGTTGTTCGTTTGAGTTAAGGGTGTTCACTGTTATCAAACCTAGGCTAGGGTTTGTCCACTCTGTGGACGCTAGCACTTGTTTTTGTTTATAAACAAATGTAATACATCTATATTTCTCAGATCAACAGCAATGTGAACATAATTTTGTTATCTCTGTTTACTTATGAAAATATGAAGATTCGTTCGAAAGTACATTTGCTATGGTTTGTTTTCCCCAACACTCTATTTCCGGTTTTATCCTCTTAGTCGACTTGTTGTGCTTTACTGTTCTTGCCGTGGGCTCGATTCATTGGTTCTTCGCTTTGATTCTAGACGTATGTATGAATTCGATGTTGTTTGTTGTTCCATGAGAACACAAGGAAACACAACCTATAGTGGTCATTCTCTATCTGCTAGCATTATTATTAACAATTCAATGAATGGAAATATAATAGTACAGTAAGTAGGCAATGACACAGATGGACAGTTTAGAAAAAAAATGATCTGTCTCTGTTTTATTTCTTGATTCCGAAACTGTTGAACCTTTTCCCTGTTTTACATTGCTACATTTATACATTGTTTGTTTACAGTTAATTGAAACTGTAATTGCTTTCAGTTGAACAGAAATAATATGGTTGTGTAACTACTAGTTCTCAGTTCGGTTGACATGACAAGATCTTCATTTAGAAAACTTTGTCTTTTCCTCTTTAAGTTGACAGAACAATTATTAAACTGTTGTTTATTAATGTTGGAAAAATAACAACCCTAACCGACTATTAACTTTGACTAACACAACAATTAAAAGTAAAACAAAATAAAATCCTATCCCATGTCCTGATAAACTAAACATAAAAAAAAACAATCCAAATACTCAAACAACTTTCCAACCTGGCAGAGACTTCACCCGGTCATGGTGAGCTGGATGCTCCTGCATCAGGCTCCCGGGGCAAAAAGAAATCATGGCTCCAGTCCATGAGCTTCTCGACTGAAGAACCTATCTGTTCAATCTGCCTGGCATCAAGCCACGAACTGTCCTCAATAGGACGATTCTTCCACTTGACCAGGTATTGCACATACTCCTTCCACCGAGTTCGTTTAGCCACCTGAGTGTCGAGAATGCTCTCAATCTCGGGAGGTTGAACATAAGGCATCTGTCTCTTCCAAGCTTCTCCTCCATCCTGGGTATTCCATGTAGATCACGTGGTTCCATCTTCTTCCTTCTCTTCTGGGTCACCCGTACATTAAAGATAGGTGAAATGCCTATTCCGGGTGGCAATTGTATCTCGTAGGCATTCGCCGAAAATTTCCGAAGGACTTTGCAGGGTCCTATCTTCTTATACTTCAATTTATTGTACGTACCCTTAGGGAAGCGTTCTTTGCGCAAATGCGTAAGGACTTCATCCCCCACATTAAATTATACTTCCCTTCTCTTCAAATCTGCTTGCTTTTTATACTTTAAGCTGCTGTCCTACAATTTAATTTTTACCTGTTCATGCAAATCTCTCATCGCGTTAGCGAAATCTTCTCCATCTGCGCTTTGCCTTTCCTGTAGTCCAAGATCCCGCACTTCGTGCACTCCGCGAGGTTGCATGCCGTACAGGATCTAAAATGGGCTGAAACCTGTGATGCGGTTAGGCGAGTCGTTATAAGCGAACTATGCCTATGCAAGTGCTCGATCCCACATCTGCGAATTCTCTCCAACTAGGCTTCGTAGCAGGTTTCCCAGACTCTTGTTTACAACCTCTGTTTGCCCGTCGGTTTGCGGGTGATATGCAGAACTGTAACTTAGCTGTGTGTCCATTTTCTTCCACAAGGTACGCCAAAAGTGTCCCGTGAACTTCACATCCCTGTCCGAAAGGATAGATTTAGGCAATCCATGTAACCTGACAATCTCATTGAAAAACAAGTGGGCCACATGGGTGGCATCATCGGTTTTTCTGCAAGGAATAAAATGAGCCATTTTTTAGAATCTGTCCATTAATACCATTACTGAGTTATAACCTCGTTGTGTCTTAGGTAGTCCTAAGATGAAGTCCAAGCTGACTGAGTCCCAAGGTCTGCCTAGAATAGGTAACAGTGTATACAGTCCTGTGTTTTAACTATGACCCTTTGCTAACTGGCACACTTTGCATCTGGCCACAAATCGCTATACATCTCTCCGTATCTTTGGCCAAAAGTAGAAATGATTGAGCTGCTCGAGTGTCTTGTCCATGCCGAAATGTCCGGCCAAACCTCCATTAAGCTTATCTTGAATAATATTCTCCCTCATCGAGCAATCAGGTATGCACAACTGTCCTCCCTTAAACATCAACTTATCATATAGATTGTAGTCCAACCAAGGATTTTTATCTCTCACTAAGGGATTATGACATGCCTCATAGGCCTCCTTAAAATCTATATCAGTCTGGTATAAGTCTTGTAAGTTCTCAAAACCCAGCACCTCTACAATGCTTTCCTACAAAAGTAGAGGTTTCCTACTTAGTGCATTTGCCACCTTGTTGGCCTGCCCACTAATATGCTTCAATATGAAGTTGAAACTCTACAAATACTCCACCCACTTGGCGTGTTTGTTGTTTAGCTTGTGCTATTGCATTACATACTATAGTGCAGAATTGTCTAAAAACAACACAAATTCATTTCCCAATAGATAATGCCTCCAGTGTTTTAATGCTTGTAGAACAGCACAGAACTCCTTATCATACGATGAATATTTATGTCGACTTTCATTCAGCTTCTCACTAAAAAATGCTACAGGCTTATCCTCCTGACTGAGTACAGCTCCAATTACTATCCCGCTAGCATCACAACGAACCTGAAATAACTTCTTGAAATCTGGTAATCTCAGGATCAGCCTCTCAGTGATCTTTCTCTTTAAAAACTGGAAACTTCTCTCCGCTGCCTCTGTCCATTGAAAAGGCTGGCTGGACTTTTTAATGGTGTCCAACATAGGTGCACAAATTTTGCTGAAATTCTTTATGAATTTCCTATAAAAACTTGCTAATCCGTGAAAGCTACGTACCTCAAATAAATTTTTCAGAGATGGCCAATTCACTATCGCTGCCACCTTCTGCAGATCCATCTTTAGTTCATTCTCTACTATTACAAACCCCAAATAAATCAATTCCTTCTGCAGAAAGATACATTTCTTCAAATTTATCAGTAATTTATTCTGCTGTAATTTCTCCAGCACTTTCCGTACGTGTTGAAGATTTTCTTCCCTTGTCTTGCTGAAAATAAGTATGTCATCAAAATATACTATCACAAACTTCCCGATGTACTCCTTCAACATCTCATTCATTAACCTCATGAATGTACTGGGTGCATTGCTTAGTCCAAAAGGCATGACCAGCCATTCGTATAGCCCCTCATTCGTCTTAAAGGCTGTCTTCCATTCGTCCCCCTCTCATATCCGAATCTGATGGTACTCGCTCTTCAAGTCTATCTTAGAGAAATATGCTGCCCCGCTTAAACAATCCATCATATCATCCATCCATGGCAATGGAAACCTGTACTAGATGGTGATTTTGTTGATGGTTCTTGAGTCGGTGCACATCTGCCACTCTCCTCCCTTCTTGGGAGCGAGGACCGTTGGAACAACACAAGGGCTTAAGCTTTCCCTTATCAACCCCTTGTCCAACAGTTCTTGCACCTGATTCCTAATTTCTTTATTGTCTTTGGGGCTCATTCGGTATGCCGCTTTGTTTGGCAAACTGACTCCGGGTATGAAGTCAATATGATGACTTATGCTCCTTTTGGGGGGTAATTTGTCTGGAAAATCATCTACAACTTTGTCCGTAAATTCCTGCAACATTTGTTGGATTTCTGTAGGCAAATATGATACCTCTGTATGTAACAATACTATCCATGCTTTCTTTACAAATGCGTAGCCTATATCACTATCCTCAACCTGTTTCAGAAATTGTTTTCCACTAAGCAACAATGCTCTTGGTTCACTTTTCTTTGATGTCCCTTCTTCCTTGATGGGCACAAGCATATGCTTGATTCCATCCTTAACAAATTTATAACAGTTCGTTAATCCATCGTGTACCACTTTCCTATCGTACTACCAAGGCCTGCCAAGCAGTATGTGACATACATCCATCGGCATGATGTCACAAACAAATTTATCCTTATATCTGCCTATTTGAAATTCCACCTTGCACTGTTCATCCACTATCAACTGATGGCCTTTTTGCAGCCATGAAACTATGTAAGGGTTGGGATGCTTCAAGTGTTTCAAATCCAATTTTTCTACCATATCTGTGGATACTAAATTATCAGTACTACCGCTATCAATAATTAACTTACAACACTTACCTCGTGACTTACAAATTGTTCTGAACAAAGCCTTCCACTGCGTTTGTTCGGTGACCTCCTTGACTAGTTTTAACAACACCTTGTGCAGCACCAGAGCTTCCCCTGTCTCTAGAGAATTTTCTGATTCTTGGGGAGGTGTCGCTGCTTCCTCTAGTTGTGCCACATATGCACCCCGCTGTCTAGCTTGATCTTCTTCTGGACATTCAAATGATCGGTGTCCCTATTTATGACATCTGTAACACTAATAACCAGCCCCTTTACCTTGGCCATTTCCCCTGCCTAGCTCGGATGACCTACCGCTTCTCGCGCTATCACCTCTTTTTGTTGATCCGGAAGCTTTGGAACTGCTGCCTTCCTCGTTGCTACTAGCAGTCTGACCTCTGCCATATGACTAGCCTTTTCCCCTGCTGGTTCCTCATCCTCTTCAGGCATTCTACCTTCTGGTAATTTTCTCTTCAGTTTTCATCACACTTTGATACACTTCCTCAGTGTCTTTTAGATACAAAATACTGATTTTGTCCAAAATATCTAACCTTAACCCATTGACATGCCTGGTTGTTCTTTCTGCGGCATCCTCTGTATATCCGACTCGCAAATTCACTCGATAGAACTCCGTCGTGTACTCCCTTACCGTCAATCCTTTTTGTTTCAGATTATGCACCTGCCTGCGTAGTGCAATCTGATAGTCCTTCGACAGAAATCTGCCCTTTAAGTTGGCCACCATCCTTGACCAGGTTTTAATCGGCAACTTGTTCAATCTTTTCCTCTCGTTCTGGACACTATCCCACCACAGGGCTGCGTGTCCCTTTAATTTCGTCATAGTGAACCTAACTCTGCGGTCTTCACTGAATTCTTCGCACTCAAAGTACTTATCCATCTCGCTGATCCAATCTAATAAAACTTCGATAAACAGGCTTTCGTCATAAGTCGAGAGTTCTGGCTTGGGTTTACTGCTTGCCACTAAAACAGATCTCAACAATCTCACTTCTGGGCTTTCACCTTCTTGTCCATCTACTGCTGGTTCAGTCTCCTCTTCGCTGTCATCGCCTATTTCTGGATCTCTGCGTCTCCCTGCCTCTACTGCCTCCAAACGGGTAGCAAGAATTCTGATCTCCTCTCTTAATCCTTCCTCTTCCAATCTTCGAGCACCTCTGCCACGACCCCGCCTTCCTCTCTCCATTCCTCCTACTAACATAAACAACTGCTCTGATACCACTCTGATGTGACCCAGCCCACGCTTCCACGTAGCCTCGGCTTTACACCTGTTTCGGGCTTTATGACGTGGTGTGTTTGTTTGTTGTTTCCGGCAGTTGTATGTAATGTGGATAACAGATATTTTGTTTTGGAAAGTGGGAATGATTTAATGCATTATTCAATGCCCATCTACGGTCCTCGGGCTTGATTCCCTCCATTTGGTCTTTGCCCAAAATGGTTCTGCTTCCCGGTCATTCGCGATGGTTCTGTTCTATTGAGCGACTCTGCAAGGGTTTGTTTGTCACTCTGTGTGGTTTTTTCTCCGGCGCATATGGAAATCTTTGGTTTCTCTTTGGGTATGGTTGTAAATGAATGCTGACCTTCCAAACTTGTTGATGCGGTTGTCTATGGACTTCTCCTGTGGCACGAGCCTGTCTTGGCTCTAGAGGTGCGCCTGCTCGAACTCTTTTCACACAGTAAGTTTCTTGATCTCGTGCTCTCATTCTTCTGTGGTTTGGTTATGGAATAAGGTCTCTCGTCCGATGATTGTCACTTGCTGTTATTGTTATTTCCTTTGTCTCTGCTCGGTATGCAAATCGGTTAACTTCTGGTGTCCATGAACTCAGGTAACAGGGTGATGGTCTTCCGCGGCTACAAACAGGTAAATAGTCCTCTCCTTGATTTAATTCGACCTTCCTCTAGCATTGACACTGACCAAGCCTGCTCCTTCTGTCTCAGGCTCCTTCAATTCGTCAGCGGCTTTGTTCCACAAACCCCTTGGTCCGGTTGCACTCAAGTAAGTTATATATCCCTTCTGCTTCTATTCTGCTTCGATTTTCAGGTCTCACTATACAGGTATGCTGACTGAGCTCTGTTTGGTATGTGCAGGTCAATGGCTCGACCTGGGTGCGGATTCCTTACGGGTTCGGTCTCCAAATGTGGCAACCCTCTATCGGTCAGCTCTAGCTCTTAAAGTCCATCAATTTACAGTTAGGGTCTTTGAGTTTCTGTAGGGTTTGTTGCTCGTCGCTTTGCATTCATGTTCAGTCTGAATCGCTTTCAAAGATGAAGCTCAAGTCTGGCTTCAGTTTCTGTTCTAGTTGGCTGTTTGTTTGAGTTAAGGGTGTTCATTGTTATCAAACCCTAGGCTAGGGTTTGTCCACTCTGTGGACACTGGCACTTGTTTTTGTTTATAAACGAATGTAATACATCTATATTTCTCAGATCAACAGCAATGTGAACATAATTTTGTTATCTCTGTTTACTTATGAAAATATGAAGATTTGTTCGAAAGTACCTCTGCTATGGTTTGTTTTCCTTGGCACTCTATTTCTGGTTTTATCCTCTCGGTTGACTTGCTATGCTTTACTATTTTGGTCCTGGGCTCGATTCGTTGGTTCTTCGCTCTGATTCTGGATGTATGTATGAATTCGATGTTGTTTGTTGTTCGATGAGAACACAAGGAAACACGACCTACAATGGTCGTTCTCTGTCTACTAGCATTGTTATTAACAATTCAATGAATGGGAATATAATAGTATAGTAAGTAGGCAATGACACAGATGGACAGTTTAGAAAAAAAAGATTTGTCACTGTTTTATTTCTTGATTCCGAAACTGCTGAACCTTTTCCCTATTTTACATTGCTACATTTATACATTGTTTGTTTACAGTTAATTGAAACTGTAATTGCTTCAGTTGAACAAAAATAATATGGTTGTGTAACTACTAGTTCTCAATTCGGTTGACATGACAAGATCTTCATTTAGACAACTTTGTCTTTTCCTCTTTAAGTTGACAAAACAATTATTAAACTGTTGTTTATTATTGTCGGGCAAATAACAACCCTAACTGACTATTAACTTTGACTTACACAACAATTAAAAGTAAAACAAAATAAAATCTTATTCCATGTCCTGATAAACTAAACATAAAAAAAAACAATCCAAATACTCAAAAAACTTTCCAACCTGGCAGAGACTTCACCCGGTCATGGTGAGTTGGATGCTCCTGCATCAATGATATTTTTTAATTATTTACATGTTAGATATATTTAGTTTTGTATTTAAAGAAATCATTCTTCCATAATGTTTATATGGTATATTGTTGTTTTCCACTCACATCCTTGCCTTTTGTAATAATATATTTTTTTTGGGTGGGGTAAAGTGACTTATAGGAAATTTGAACTTCGAATCTCACAATTTACATAATACTTGATAACATGGCAACCATTAATTGAGCTACCCTGTGGGATTTTTGTAATAACAAAATTGAAATACGTAATTTGACTTAAACCAAATTCGAATTTACAAATGATTTGTTGATAGTGATGTATAATACATGTGTCACTAGGTATGGATGGTATCTTCAGTTATTTGGTTAGTTACAAACTATTTTTTATTTTAAATGGAATTATCATTTTCTTATATTTGATATCTTAACTATATTTTATTTGTCCATCAATTTACCATATACATTACTTTCAAATTTATGTCGTTGCCATTAATGATGTTTGCTTGTCATTTACTTTCTTTAACCTTTATTTAATCATCTCTCCTACATCTAATCCTTCTCCTCCAATGCATTTTCTCTATCAATTTTACTATAACTTCACCACAACCTACACTACACTCTTTTTCTATTTACTTATCCCAATTATAATTCAAGTTTTAAGTTTTATGGGATGTTGCATTTAATTTTATTCCATTAATCATTTTTCCATGTATCATTATGGTTAGGATTGTTCTTTATGAATAGTTGATATGATAAGGATTGAAAATCTATATATAAGCAATTTCTTTGGTTCCTTATAATTTTTTAACTCTTCAAATCATCAAAAGAAATTTTCATCATCTTTCTAGAAAAACGAAATACGTGTTTTATAAGTTAAGAAGACAAGGGTTTTCTTAAGTTTTTTGGGGAAATTTTTGGACAAGTAATGAATTTTCTCTAGCAATATTGCTCCATCTACTTGTATCTCATAACCACTAACATCTATTTTGTCCTTGGCTAATCTTTCATGCAAGCCTCCCCTCAACATACTCTTTTCTCTATTCTTTGCTATAAGCACCATAAACAGAATCATTCAAAAATTAAGTATCAAATACAACATACTTTCTCATATGTCCTTCATAAATGATTAGTTGTCCATGTCACTGAGTTTCAAATTTAATTTAATTTTATTCCATTAATCATTTTTCCATGTATCATTATGGTTAGGATTGTTCTTTATGAATAGTTGATATGATAAGGATTGAAAATCTATATATAAGCAATTTCTTTGGTTCCTTATAATTTTTTAACTCTTCAAATCATCAAAAGGAATTTTCATCATCTTTCTAGAAAAAAGAAATTCATGTTTTAAAAGTTCAGAAGACAAGGGTTTTCTTAAGTTTTGTGGGGAAACTTTTGGACAAATAATGAATTTTCTCTAGCAATATTGCTCCATCTACTTGTATCTCATAACTGCTAACATCTATTTTTGTCCTTGGCTAATCTTTCATGCAAGCCTCCCCTCAACATACTCTTTTCTCTATTCTTTGCTATAAGCACTATAAACAAAATCATTCAAAAATTAAGTATCAAATACAACATACTTTCTCATATGTCCTTCATAACTGATTAGGTGTCCATGTCACTGAGTTTCAAATTTCCTTCCCATATAAATTTAAAATACAAAATACAATCTTGTAGCAATGGGTGGAGTTCGATGTAGGATGGGAAGACTATTCAATGAAATGGAAGAGAACCAAAAAAAAAAACAAAAGAGTCCAAAAGCAAAACATTTGTCACATCATATTAAAGATGATGAAACCAAGTGGGTGGTGAGTTCTCCTTATAAAATTTGTCATAATGTATTTTGCATTCTTCTCCCATCATGTACCTACATATTATACTTCACGACATATTAAATTCTCTTACTTCCATGGACCCCTCTTACGTGCACACCATCTAATATTCCTCAATATTTTTGGTAGCTAATTGATGTACCTTATATCTTAATATTTCATTAAAGCATAGTTTAGAAATGTGTAGTATCATCTAGGACGTGGACAGTTTAAATAGAGATAAATTAAGATTAAGACTTTCAACATTTATGATCTGTCATTCTCCTAGGATATGCTTTGCTTCAATTGCATTTTTCTCAATTAAGTTTTTAACCGGAGCTTCTCTTTATTCGAGGAGCAACGCATGTGGATGTTGTAGATTTATATAAAGTTAATACGATTATGTTTGTGTTTTGGGGATCATTTTTAATTGATTGCAAATTCGATACGAGTTATTAGAGTTATAATTCAATGATTCATTTAAAAAAAATCATTTCTTTTTCATGATTCTTTATATTTAGTAAGGAAAAAAAAATAGTAAGTTCTTATAAAATTAATAGATTATTAATCATAATTTTATATATTTTATTATCCTCAAAAAAAATAATGTTTATTATTATTTTATGGATACTTAAAAGTTTATTTTAATATATATTTTAAAAATTCTTATTATTATTTTCATAAAAACATTATTATTTTATAGTTATTTAAAAGTGTTATTTTAAGATATATTTTAAAAACTCTCATTATTATTTTCACAAGTTTTTATAAATTAATTGCCGGTTAAATTAATCTTTTGATAAATTTTTTAATTCTATTTTTAATATTATAGGTGTTAAGAAGGGATTTTCTTTTTCCTTTGTCTTATTGACAAATTTCTTAATTTTTACAAGAGAATACATGTTGATAACAAATGAATTTTACACTGTCTTAATTCCTTTTTTTTTAAAGTTTCCTTCCCTCCTCAACTCTTTAGTGGTAGTGTAATTTTTTGGCTTATATTTTTATTTTTGTTAATTAGTTGTTAAGATTAGTAAACCTATCATTATGGTTTTTAACATTCTTGAGGTTGAGTTTCTCCTTAAATGGGGAATTGGTTGAGACCATTTCTTTGGTTCTCTTCCTTGAATCAATTGAGATAGCTTCTTTGGTTCTCTTGGAAAAAAAACTACTTCCAACTTCATTTTTAAGACATCCCATCTAAGTTAGAACTCTTTGACTTCTTTGTAAATCCCACTATATTGCATGGATTGGATATCTCAGGAACCTATGTGGGTGAGGTAGATTGGGCACATATTGAGAACGTTTAGGTCATTTAATGATGAATGCACAATCCCATGATTCATTATGCAAACTAAATTTAGTGTTCATCACTCTAGTTGGAGACTCTCTTCAAGCTCAGCTTTTACTTAAACTTAATATCTTGGAGATTCATCTTTTGGATGAGAGAGGCAGCTCGTATTCAATTATTTAATCTTATAAAAAGATTGTTTGGCATCCTTTTTTAGGGTCTTTAAAGAGGAAATTATGTAAACATATAGAGGTATATACATTATTACAATTTATAGATATTTTTATTAATTGCCTTTCATCTTACAGATACCATTTCAATGCTCTTTCTAAATTCTTCTTCTAAAGTCCAAACTCAACCATGTAGTTAATACAATTAGTTTATTAGGCAACATGTACCTATCTATATAACTACTCAATCCTAAGTTTCACTTCCATAATAGTAAATTTCTAAGAATCTTAGACAATAACATTTTTCGACCAAAAAGACATATAACAACAATGGTCACATGACGTAATATTTCCATTGAATTAAATGAGTGTGCTCCCACCAATTTAGAATTGAGATTAACCATCTTATCCCTCATTGGGATAGATTTGTAAGTTATATGTATCTTCAATCCAAACTACACATTGAGTAAAACATGAACACTACATCTTAGTTCTCAATTATGATCAATTTTAATTATTATGATATCAATTTTTGAGCACTTAGCTTAATTATACTACACCTAGTTTTTAGTTGCTGTTGAGATAACTTTTCAATTCTAAACTTCAAATAAATTATCTTAAGAATGATATAACCCAACTTTTACTTCAAATAAACTATCTTAAAAATTATATAATCTTCACCAAAAATTAAAATATTTAATTTGATTCATAATCACTTTATTTTAATTTCAAAATAAAATTGGTTTTTTAAACTTAAATAATAAGGTAATAAATTTTCATAATTCATTTGTTTTATTTAAAATAAATAAATAATATATATATATATATATATATATATATATATATATATATATATACTTTTCCGTGGCTACTATAGTCCAACAAATATACTCCTCCGTTACAGTAACTTAACCCCCTTACTCACCTTTAATTATTCAATGATAAACTCACTGAGGATGCTTCTAAATATTTAAAAATAAATTATAAATTTATTAACTTCTTTTGCAATCATTCTTAATATCTTTGTTGGAATTATTTAGATCTTTATGGAAAGGAGATCCACGTTAGTTGGTATATCAACTTCACACAACATCATTTTATTTGTATTAATATGGGAAAGGTGTAGAGTAGCTAAGTCCTGGTTTTTAGTTAAAATTAAAAACATATATATTTTGCTCGCGCAAATTTTAAAATATATTTAAAAGGATATATAATTTATAGTCTGTAAAAAGATTGCGTAAAACATGGTATATGGTATTAGTCAAGACATATTGACTTCAATTAATATTCTGCTATTCTAGTGCAACGGTCAAAACAATCCTTTGTCATGAATAGTGTCCATAATAAATGGAAACTAAGGAAAGAGGAGAAGTTAAGAATAAGTTAAGAATGCACGGTCAAGTAATTTGAGAATATTAAAAGGAAAAATGAAAAGATATTGCTTTACTAGTTTTATATAAAAATTATTTTGAGGTCTAGATCATAAGGCTTATTAAAATGTTAATTTTTTAATATTTATATATTAATTGAATAAATAAAATTATGGAATATTTAAGATAAATGATGTATTTTTAAGTTGAGATTTCAAATTATTTTAGTTCTATTTTAATTTTGGATTTTTTAAGCATATTTTTAAGTGTGAACTTTTTTTAGTGTGCAAAATTTGTGAAAGAGCTTGTATCTCGAAATATTTGATCTTTTTCGACATTTGATAGATTCAAAATTAAGATGGACCTAAGTTGGTTTCAGTCTAAGATTAATATGATAATTTGCAATTTACTCAATTTCCTCACTTGTTTGAAAGTATAGAGAATATTATCAATGAAGATCAATGTAAATCTATCTTCTTTAGATTTTAGTTTTTTAGTATAGTCACACAATTTGTACATGATCAAAATTATATATATGTATATGTTTAAGATGGATCTAATCATTTTAAATTTACTCAATTTTTTTAATTTGTTGAAACATAGAGAATATTATTTAAAAGTAATTCTATAGAGGAATAATTTCAATAGAAATCAAGTAATAATGTTGAATCAATTACATGTACATTGAAATCAATGCATCAATGCATTTATTTCATTTGATGTTATTCATGCAAGTAAAAATCTCTTGATTTTATAATACATAATTTAATATTTTGTATATCTAATTGTTTAAAGTTTCATTGCCCAAAAACATTGGAAAGTGATATCCCACTACAACTTTGGCTGTAAAATGCAACTACTTCAATATTATGAGAATATAGAATACATTCAACTATATGAATTTAAAATTAATTTTTAGGTTAACTCTTTGTGTGAGAGAGAAATATTAGATAATGAACTTCTAATTAATATTTTATATTGACCTACTATTAAATTAAATTTATATGTCAAACATTTATTAATAATCGAATTAAACAATATTTGATAAATAAACATTAAATTTTCATGTGAAATCCATAATTATGGCAATCAGTGGAAGATGTTGCATTTAAAAAAGAAAAAAAGAAAAATAAGAACTCATAATTAGTATCATAGAAATAGAAATAGAATTTATGGACAGTCATGAAAAATATGTGAGAATAATTACTAATTAATTATGACTTGTCAGTTATTGTAAAGGATAATAATTATGAGAAATTAAGAAATGATGAGAAGTACGTAATTGCTATCAGTTAATAACCAATAACTCATAATTTTTAATAATGTATTTTTCACTTCCTTACTATTTAGTTTTTTGTTATCACGCAACTAAAAGGTGGGTCTATTGAAATTCAACTTCCTTCAAACATCATTTCTTCTTGACATGAGGTAATTGGATATTGATATAGTCATCTATATGGGATTGCTACTCATTTTAAGTTGAGATTTTGATTTGTTGTGTCTAGTACATGAACTTATTAGGCTCATTCTATGTTAAAGGCTCATTCTAAGTTAAAAATTGTGGAAATTAAAGAGTTTAAGCAGTTTCATAAAATGACAACATATATAAAAAAAAATTAATGTTAACATCTTGTTTTTGTTTTGTTCCTCACACAAGTGTACCAACTAATTATTCACAAACCATATAAAAAATGATAGAATTACCTAATATGAATTATAAACGTAATTATTATTATGGAATGTGAAATACCTGATATGAATGTAAAATGTGGATAGGGTGGACAATCAGATATGTATATGCCATAAAATTTTATCTAAAAGTGTTTTTTTCTATGTTAATATCATCCTTTCCTCAATTACTCTTGTTGTTCCCTTTAGCAATTTCCTCAATCAGTTTCAATTATTTGATTCGATTTATTGAATTTAATTTTTTTGTGAGTGACTGTGTGTAATGTGTAACAAGCTTGAAATTGAGAAGACTTATTATTTTTATTAGTTTTTACTTTTTATTTTTTTATTAATTATTAATTTTGACCTAATGCTTCACTATGACATCCCTTATACTAGGCTATAGGCACCTCTTAGTGTAATGATAGAGAGAAAGATCATATCTTGCATTTCTCAAAATTTCTTCACATTATAAGGGTGTTTGTAAATTTAACAATAATCTAATAGCTAACTCTATACTATTAATTTGGTGTTAATGGGAAACCAGATAAGTATTGGGATGGACAAAATCAAAATGCTAAGCTCTCAGAATAAATTCAACCAAATTACAAACAAAATAAAATTGTATGTATGTTTTAGACTAGGTTCATAGTTGGAGCCAAAAATTGTTGATGAAATGAAAAAGGAGCTTACAACATATTATTAAGGAAATATAGTAGTTACTATTGATACCATTGGGAGATGAATATATGCTTACTACGATATCCCTAATGGTAGTATCCATCTTCTTTAGAACCACCAATTGCTAACACGCCAAATCAAGAAATATCTCATCGATGCCAATAAGACAATTATTCTTCAAATCATGTGTATCTGTATTAATGTTGGGATATTTTCATTTAGCCCAATGTCAATGCTACAATTCATGCTTCATTGTATTTCACATCCCCGCCCGCAACCCCCCCACAAAAAAAAAGAACAAAAAAACTCAAAGGTATATAAATGAATACTAAACAACGTTGCCCTTTCCTTTGAAATTTTTGAAATGGTTTCACATTATAAGGATAGCTTAGAAATCTATACAAAGTATCATAGAGTTTCAAACCAAGTATTATGGAGTAATAAAAACCAACACCTCCTATGTATTATTGGTCAATATTTCCTGCACATTAACCTTCCATTAAATACAACAATCACATACTTGTTTATTTATCTAGATCATAGAGTAGATAAATTCAAAGATACATATATGAATGCATTTGTTATGATTCTTGTTGATTCAAGCCTATATTTCCTTCAAAGGACATTGATCCTTCCTTTTACTAAATGCTCTTTATATAAACTTCTTAATGGCAATACTTTGTGCTTGCACCTTGATTAGCCAAATATTTTGACATGAAAAATAGGATATGCTTGGACCATGAACATGGGAATAACAAAAAAATTAATTTCAATAAATATGCTACATAAATAAAGTAAATTCAATATGTTGTCCCATTCTTCTAGAAAAGTAACATGAATCTACAACATAAACATGACATTATGTGTTCACATAGAGGAGATTCAATTAAACAAAATTGGACCTCGTGACCTATAGTTATAGGTAACAAAAAAATAGGAAAATGTAGAGAGGAGATGATTGTTTATGTAATGGTTCATCTACATAAAATAATTGGTTTTGGAAACAAAAAAACTATCTCAAAACTAGGCATTAGATTGTTTCAACAACTTTCATGTGTATACAAAGTTTCTTGCAAGCCTTGATAATTTTCATCATTAATATTACCACAAAACCCAACATCAAGCGTTTTAATTGAATTTAACAAAGTATTTGATTGACACATGTGAAAATGCTAATATGGTAATGCCTTAGTGGATGCATAGTAATGTTTTTATTAATAAATGTACAAATCAAGCAATGTTGAATTGGCAATAGAAATTATTAAATAAAATGCTTATCATAAATAATATAACTCAAATTGTCATGTGAATATCTTAGATTGACATGACGATTGCATTCATGCCTCAACAAGAACCAAGCCTTAAGACTTAGGTACCTTCTTTTTTATTCAAATTTGAGTTTTCTTTTGCCTTTTATTTCAATGTGATGATTGGTTGAGGAACGTTTTGATTTTAATGCTCATGAGGTTTTACCAAGATGGTGGATAATGACTTGCTTAATATTTTCTTGAGAACCTCAATCACTTTTGCATCTTACTCTTTGGTGTGTTCTTCATCCTTTGCTTATGAATTTTGTTTTTGATCACCATGTTGATGGGCCAAAATGTTCCACCAATGATAAAGGGATCTCCTTGGTGCAAAGTCACAATTAGACCTTACACCATTTGGGATATGAGTCACATCTGGTATGTGGGCCTGACTACCACCATGTTTTTTTGAAAAATGAATTGGACCAAATGAGTAATGCATGAGAAAAATAATAAAACTTCTGAAAAACACAAGTTAGAATAGCTTTATGAAATACTATGAAAGTAAGATACAAAAGACATTACTAGAACCAAAGAAAATAACATGGATCATTAAAGGAAGGATGTTAGCATACTTCAGTTAAGATACATGAATAAAAGGAGTCATTTATCAATTGAGAATTAGTTTGCAACCAACAATGACGATAAAATCATAAGTAGCATGCAACCTAAAATTAGATGCATTTTTTAACTAATGAAATAGTTCATTGACTCTAACACATGTAAATGCAAGCACATATCATCGAATCACCACAAGATAAGTCCCATAATTCTCAACAATACATGCATGAAATTTTTGCCTTGGCTCAATGAGCTACTCAATATTAAGATGAAATGTCTATTGCACCATTACAAAAAGCACCCATGAAGTCCAATAGTGGAAATGCTAAGTTATCATTTGATATCTCAAAAGAATTTATAAGCTCTCCTAAACAAAGTGCTCAAAATGGAATCCAAAACTAAAAGCCCTTTATAACTATCCATGAGGGTATATTTATATAAAATTTAGGTGACTTCTCATCTCCTATGACCTTTCAAGTTCCCTCACGACTCTTCATCTTCTTTGACCTTTAATTCCTAAATGAATTTTATTTCTAAATCATAATATTAATTTTACTTTCAAAATAACTTTATTTACAAATTATAAGGAAGTTCAAGAGACAAAGTTCCTTCATTGACCCAAACCCATGAAAGCCATGTTAGGAGCCTCTTTTTTAAAATCTTGTGTAAATGCATGTACCAAGCCTTATATTTGGAAGCAGTGGATTGGACCTTTGTTGAAAATTTGCTTTCAAATCTAATTTGACACTCTATAGTATCCAAGAAAAAGATCCTCAAGTCTAGTTGTATCTGATATGAAAGCACAAAGAGTTTACTATGTAATCTAGTTGGTCCCACAATTTATTGTGTGATAGCTTATTTTGTAGGTTCCAAGTTATCTTGAGTAACTACTTGCTTAATATCCTTTATTCTCTCTTGACCCTCTTGCTAAATCTCTTCGTCAAGTCTTATTGTGCCAATTTCACTAATATAGGGGATTTTTTTATCCTCAACCAAAGCTTCAAACTCATTGTATTATGTTTGATATGCATTTATTGTTGTTGTTGTATCCTTGGCCAATTTCGCATGTGATTGCATAAACATCTTGATTCTTGTCCTATCTCTGTTAGCGCTCATTATATGTTTTCTTGGAATCTCTACTGGTGCATCTGGGTACTGTTTTCTCGATTCAAAGACATATTCCATATATGAGAAGGCTTTCTTTATTAATGCTCCTCTTCCATTTATCTCTCTGAGTAATCGTAACAATGGGGATATTTTCTTATGAACGGTGATGATTCCTTCATAAACTGGCTTGATGAAATCTTTTATGACTTTTATCTCCTCTGTGATGGATACCTTGAAATCTTCTTTATGTGCACTTGAGTTTGAAATAACTTGGTTCTTAGCACACAACTTGTCTATTTCTTACTGTGACTTAACCAATTTTCCCTTCAACTCTCTCATTCCACCCACCAATCATTCTATATTATGTGCAGTGGCAGCAGAGAAAGAAGGTATGGTAGGAGCCATGGAAACTGGGTTAGCTTAAGTGTTAACCACTATAACTCTGTGACTAGTCACCGATGCAGGCTTCTTTGGATCCTTTACTAAGTGTTTCCTCCTCTCTTGCTGTATTTTTTTCTTGAATTCATCAAACCTGAAGTATGAAAGGTCCAACACTTTCTCTTCCTCCTCAAAGGCACTTCCTGTTTCACCAATTTGAAGGTGCCCTCCAGTAATAAGTGTGGGATGTTGAAGATCCAAAGAGGGTATAATCTCTTCTAGCTGCAAGTTGGGAGACTCGGTGTCTTCTTGTTCTTTGTCTGCTAGTTCTTGAGTAAGGAGCTCATCCTCTAGTTGTTTGGATAATTCTTGCTCCTCCTTCTTTGCTTCTTCTTCTTCTTTCCTTTTCCTTTCTTCTTCTTCAACTTTATTTCTAGTTTCTTCTTCTTCCTTCCTTTTTGTTTCTTCTTGTTGTCTCTTCTTCTATGTCTCTTGTTTTTTCCTCTCTTCTTCTTCTTTTTTCTTCCACTCTTCTTCCTCTTGCTTTTCCTATTCTCCTCTTCTTCATTCTTCTTTCTCATCTCCTCCTCAATTTACGTTTTCCTAGCCTCCTTCTGTACAAATTTCTTTGCCTCTTATTCAACCTTTTTCTTTTTGAATCTTTGTTTCTTGGCCTCCTCTTCATGTTTCCTCTTTAGCACGACTCTTCTTTATTCAAAATACATTATTTCTCAAGAGTCCCCATCTAAAGGTTCAATGTTATTTGTGGACTGGGAAGTAAAAATTCTTAAGGATGCTTCCAAGGCTTTAGAAGCACTAAAGAAGTTCTTGACCCCTTCCTCATCTTCATCAACAAGTGAAGCATATGCCCAAGTATAGTTGGTAGCTTTGCAATGTTTGGTGATGACATTCGGATCGTATCTATGGAAGATCGATTCACCAAACCTAAATGGTTAATAAAATAGGCCTCAATATTCAAAGGGAATGTGGGCTGTTGTCCCTCAGGAAACCAATTTCTAGGTTGTGGAGAAATTGTGCCTAAGACATTAAAATTTTATTATGCATGTCACTCATTTGTATAAAGTGTCTTTATCTTGAGGAGTATGAAGAGCATTATCTTAAAACCCTTGACATATAGCTAATATGAAAATTTCAAGATGTCATGTGGTTCTGGATACAAATGTTGTATGAAAAATACTTGCAAAGATTAAAGACAATATGTTGTGCTTAACAGAAACTATTACCTTTAACTTAGAAGAAATACAGAGAAAGAAGCTTTAAACATGGCTGCGCTACGTTAAGGAAATTTAACTTTATTCACAGAAGAAAACAAAGATCCGCAGCTTCATTACCATATTTAAAGACAAGAAGAGACAAAATGACACATAATAGAGAGATTACAAATCATACCCAACACTGTATGGAAAACTTCTGATTCTTTCATTAATCATCAATTCATCAAGTACAAAATTGTGTACTCTTCAGATTCTCAAAACTCTGACCTTTTCCTCTTTGATTTTCCTTCTTTTTATACATCATGGGATAGTTGGTAACTACCAAAAAACTGTCGAACTACTTAAATACTTTCTAACCGTCTAAATTAAAAAGTCATTTTAAAATATTACATTGGATGGTAAAAGACACCTCACTTTTCTTAGGAAATAAAATAACATAAAACAAAATGGAATTAAATTATGATTGCTTGTTTTTTGTCACTGTTCGGATTGGTGGCTTGAGTAGATGACCCTACTGGTGTATCTTTTTTCGGTTCTGTCATCCACTCTTTGCATCTTCTCCACAATGGTACATTCAACTTTGATGCTTCTTCCAATTTGTTGAGTTCCATTCTGAACAATGTGATCCTACTATAATTAGGCTTGTCTATAAACAAAGTCTTCACCAGCCACAAAATTTTAAAATCCTTATTAAGATAATTCACAATAGTTTCTCCCTTCAGTATTGTTGTCTTCTCATGGGTGTTGCCAATCTTACTTTTTTCTTCAACTAGAAAAGTCTCATAAGATTTCCATGGCAGCAATTTTTTCTTGTAAATCCCAACAAGAGGGGAGCCCAGCTCTAACTCTTTTATCAAACCGGATATTGAACCTAGAAACTGCTTCTTTTATTTCATTCATTTTCTTCTCAACAGTTTTTTTGTAGATATTTTTGATAATCATCTTATTAAAATCCATTGCACGCAACGTTTTGTCCATAATTTCATGTTCCTTTAGCTCTGAAGAAGACTTTGAGTTAATAAAAGAAATCATTCTTTTTGCAAACTTGGATCTCTCTAACAATTTCTGCTTATTTTGCATAACCAAACTTTCCATGTCTCTGACAATTGTTTTCTCAATAGACACAATGATAAGGAATTCCCATATGTTCCTGATAACTTCAATAATCTCATCCCAGATAATTTCCCTAGTCTAGATTAAAGACATATGACCTTTCATTTTCTCCTTCAGCCTTTTAATCTCCTCTTTGGCCCTTTGAAAGTCTTCTCTATATTTATTTGTGTTTTCCTTCTCCATTATACATTCCTCTTCACTCATGTTTAAGAGTTTACAAGTTGTCTCCATGTCCCTCTATGCTTTTTTCAAATCATGCTTATCCCCCCATGATCTAGATAGCAGCATTCCAAACCTAGCAGGGATATCTGCTACTACTACATCCATTACTAAGCTTCTGGCTAGGATCTGGGCTAATGACATCACCATATCCTTAATGACACCAAGACACTTGACCTTATTTGAATCAAAGGAATATAGGTCTCTGTAGGGCTTAGTGATTTGTAAATTCAGTTGTTTCATTACTGACAATGGCATTAGGTTATGCGAAACTCTAGAGTCGAGCATACAGTTATGCAAGATCAAGACATAAATCAATAAAGAAATGTAGAAAGAAGGGGGGGGGGTTGAAGAATATAACTCCCCGACATGTGGGCCAAACACAACTACAAGTTTATCTTCTTGTAGATTCACAGTATCATTCACATTTACATTTTGAGACAAGTTGATAAACTCAGCAATTTCTTTTTTGTAAGTTGGTGTCTTGACCAACTCTGTGAGAGGCACCTAACTTTTTATTTTCTCCAATTCTTTAGTGAGACTAAATGCATGGAGCTGTCTTGCATTCCTTTCTATTTCTTCCTCACTTCTCCTCATAATTGGAATTTCTTCTGGAATGGAAACAATTATTTCTAAAAGAATTTTATCAGTTTTATTTTGAGAAGTCTCACCTTGATGCATTTGAGTCTTTCTATTTACACTCTGCTATTGCTTTCCTTTATTCAACTGTTTTGTAGTTTGTGCCTCTTGTGGAGTTGCCTTTTATAAGGGAGCATAAACATGCTGCTCACCTTCATTTTCTTGAACTCTAGATCTTTTTCTTGATCTCAAGTCATACTTCTTGTGCAATTATGCCTGCATAAAATCAGTAAACTACTTCCAATACTCATCAGTTTCATTTTCATTAAAAGTGATCTTTAGAATATTATTCACCACTAGGATCTGCCTCTAAGTAGAGTGGCGCTTGGACTTGATCTTGGTCCTTTCTTTCCTTCTGCAAAATCTGCAAAGGTTGCCTTCTCTATTGGGGATTAAAACCTCTGTTCTGTTGTACTTTCCTTTGAGAATTTTTATTCTCCAATTCCAATTTAATCAATTTGCTAGACAAATTTTTATAACCTTGTTCATATCCTCTAATGTTTTATTTTGAGATGATTCCTCTTTGGCCTTTCCCTTATCTTGTGCAGGTTGTGTCTCTGGTGCTTTGCTTGCAGCCACCAGATTTACTTCTATCTCTAGAGCATCGGTTTGAATCTGGTCAAGGGTTTGGGACCTTCTATCCCTTAACGTGAATCCAAAGTCTAATTCAAATGCCCCTGAAAAAGTCACTTTTGCACTAGTAGGAGGGGGCTCGATATCCATTGGAAGACTGTTGTAAAGCTTATTAAACCTTTTGATGAAATCAACAATGCTTTCATCAGATTTCCTTTTGATAGAATTGAATTCTATATGCGAATATTCCTTATCTCGCTTCTCTCCCCATCTCCGGGTGAACTGGCACTCCATCTTCCCATGTAGGGATAGAGTTATTAGCGAGCCCTTTAAACCACTTTCTTCCTTCACCATCTAAAGATTGCACAAAAAGTCTTAAAACAACATCCAAGTGTTCAACATTGAGATTTTCTGCAAAGTTATAGAACACCGCTATATGTTTCTCTGTTGTTCGTTCATCTTCCCCCGTGAAATGAGGAAGAATATTTAAGTATTCTTGAGGCATCGAATTCAGTTGTTAAGGAAACTGAATAGGTTCATACCTATTCAGCAAGAATGCAGGTGCTGCCATGTTTGCATTGGAACTTACTGAACCTTGAGTACCAGCAGATGCAGAACTTGCCTGAAAGGTAAATGGAGTATGAAAAGGAGGTAATGTAGATATAGGTTTAGGTTGTACAACTATAGCAGATATATTTTGATGTACTGAAAAAAAGACAGACTCTAAAGACTGTTCTTGAAATTTTGGTTCTTGAAATGAGGTGGATGTAAAAGGTGATTCTTAATCAAGAAAAGGTAACCTTTTGGCTAAATTTTCGGGTGAAAGATGTACAAAACTGTTGCCAGGTGCAGATAGTGTTGGACTTGGTGTAGATGGATTTTTTGGTTTCCAAACCCTCTTAGAAACTAATCTCTCTAGATCTGAAAGAACTTGAGCTTTCTACTGTGAGGTATTTGACCTCGTATGAGGCGTTTTTGAAGCCGGAGTTTCAATTCTTGTTCAATACAACCAAATATTTCCTCCTCACTGAACAACAATACGAAAATATTAAAACCCAGGGAAAAACGTTCTTGTCTTTTATCCCCGGCAATGGCGCCAATTAAAGTTGTCCCTCAGGAAACCAATTTCTGGGTTGTGGAGAAATTGTTCACTTTCAACCACTCCCTTTCTATACGAGGACCTCAGCCTTCTTCAAGTATAAAGCTCAATAATGGACAAGCCCACGACCCATGTGGTGGTAGGTAAATTAGATAGAAGTTTGGCTGATGCCAACGAAAGCTTGAGTATCTCCGTATGCTCTAAAGGAGATCCATGGATTAAAGAAAAAACACAACTTTTCACTTTCAACAACTCCCTTTCTCTGTGAGGACCTCACCCCTCAAGAAAGGATAAGCCCATGTGGTCATTGTTAAGAAAGAGAATAAGGAGCAATTAGAGGGAATCATTTAAGAAACATCAAAGTTGGACAGATCCTTTATTTATTCCATCCATCTATATAAAAGCTCCAAAAAAGGGTGTAAAATATTTTTGTGCACGCTTCAAATTGTAAGGGCATAGGGTCCTTTCTATGTGCATTTTAGGATGTCATTGTTGGTTTTTTCACATAAACATGTGAAAGTTTAAAAAAAGGTTTATTCTGGGTTCATAGCAGTATGGGTTTGAATATCAAATGTAATTTTTTTTATTAGTTATATTTTTTAATTATTATTTTTTATATTTAATATTTTTTTATTTTTAATATTAATATAAATATATGTTACAAATATGTTTGATATATATATTTTTGCTATTTTTAAATCAATATACAATATTAATAATGAACTTTTTATTAATTAAGCATGGACTAATATGTATATATATACTAATATAAATTTATCATGATTGATGTGACCTAGCCCACGCTTCCACGTAGCCTTGGCTTTACACCTATTTCGGGCTTTATGACGTGGCGTGTTTGTTTTTTGTTTCCGGTGGTTGTATGTAATGTGGATAACATATATTTTGTTTTGGAAAGTGGGAATGATTTAATGCGTTATTCAATGCCCATCTACGGTCCTCGGGCCTGATTCCCTCCGTTTGGTCTTTGCCCAAAATGGTTCTGCTTCCCAGTCATTCGCGATGGTTCTGTTCTGTTGAGCGACTTTGCAAGGGTTTTTTTGTCACTCTGTGTGGTTTCTGCTCCGGCGCATATGGTAATCTCTGGTTTCTCTTTGGGTATGGTTGTAAATGAATGCCGGCCTTCCAAACTTGTTGGTGCGGTTGTTTGTGGACTTCCCCTGCAGCACGAGCCTGTCTTGGCTCTAGAGGTGCACCTACTTAAACTCTTTTCACACAGTAAGTTTCTTGATCTCATGCTCTCGTTCTTCTGTGGTTTGGTTGTGGAATAAGGTCTCTCGTCCGACGATTGGCACTTGCTGTTATTGTTATTGCCTTTGTCTCAGCTCGGTATGCAAATCGGTTAACTTCTGGTGTCCATGAACTTAGGTAACAGGGTGATGGTCTTCCGCAGCTACAAACAGGTAAATATTCCTCTCCTTGATTTAATTCGACCTTCCTCTAGCATTGACACTGACCAAGCCTGCTCCTTGTGTCTTAGGCTCATTCGATTTGTCAGCGGCTCTGTTCTGCAAACCCCTTGGTCCGGTCGCACTTAGATAAGTTATATATCCCTTCTACTTCTATTCTGCTTCAATTTTCAGGTCTCACTATACAGGTATGCTGACTGAGCTTTGTTTGGTATGTGCAGGTCAATGGTTCGACCTAGGTACGTGGATTCCTTACGGGTTTGGTCTCCAAATGTGGCAACCCTCTACCGGTAGGCTCTGGCTCTTAAAGTTCGTCAATTTACAGTTAGGGTCTTTGAGTTTCTGTAGGGTTTGTCGCTCACCGCTTTGCATTCGTGTTCAGTTTGAATCGCTTTCGAAGATGAAGCTCAAGTTTGGCTTCAGTTTCTATTCTGGTTGGCTGTTCGTTTGAGTTAAGGGTGTTCACTGTTATCAAACCCTAGGCTAGGGTTTGTCCACTCTGTGGACGCTGGCACTTGTTTTTGTTTATAAACGAATGTAATACATCTATATTTCTTAGATCAACAACAATGTGAACATAATTTTGTTATCTCTGTTTACTTATGAAAATATGAAGATTCATTCGAAAGTACCTCTGCTATGGTTTGTTTTCCTTGACACTCTATTTCCAGTTTTATCCTCTCGGTTGACTTGCTGTGCTTTACTGTTCTGGCCGTGGGCTCGATTCGTTGGTTCTTCACTCTGATTCTGGATGTATGTATGAATTCGATGTTGTTTGCTGTTCGATGAGAACACAAGGAAACACGACCTACAGTGGTCGTTCTCTATCTACTAGCATTGTTATTAACAATTCAATGAATGGAAATATAATAGTACAGTAAGTGAGCAATGACACAGATGGACAGTTTAGAAAAAAATGATCTATCTCTGTTTTATTTCTTGATTCCAAAACTGCTGAACCTTTTCCCTGTTTTACATTGCTACATTTATACATTGTTTGTTTACAATTAATTGAAACTGTAATTGCTTTCAGTTGAATAGAAATAATATGGTTGTTTAACTACTAGTTAGTTCAGTTGACATGACAAGATATTCATTTAGACAACTTTGTCTTTTCCTCTTTAAGTTGATAGAACAATTATTAAACTGTTTTTTATTACTTTCGGACAAATAAAAACCCTAACCGACTATTAACTTTGACTAACACAACAATTAAAAGTAAAACAAAATAAAATCCTATCCCATGTCCTGATAAACTAAACATAAAAAAAAAAAACAATCCAAATACTCAAACAACTTTCCAACCTGGTGTTATAGACATTTTTGGGCACTGCAACCCCAATCATACATGTCCATAAACCAAGGGCTCCTAAGTCCCTAAAAGTGTTGTTCCATACCCTAAAAGAACAAGGTCAGCTAATTACATCATCTCCCAAAAGTTCTCCACAGGAAACTGCTCAGAACTGGTCAAAACTGGACCATACAGGTTGCTCAGTGCTAAGGGTGCGATGCATCCCACCTACCCAGTGTAAAGGGTGTGATGCATACTGAAAATCCCTTCTGTATGGTGCGATGGGCGAGAGTGGACAAATGGCAGAGACAGTTTGCGAGGTGGATGATCATAGAATCTTCTAGAAACTTCTCCTATGACACTTTCCTCTCTGAATTTGCCCAGGGATGAGTAGGGGATCATTAACCTCCAAGTGGAATCAAGAACTATCAGAGAGAGGACACTAATCAAAATCGCAGAAGCTGACTCACCCCCTTGCAATCATCTATATATGGATCCCTCATCCCAGAGATCCGGAGGCTGGAATTTTGTATCTTGTAAGGAAGTGTTGTTGGTTTCTTGGTGGAATATCATAGTGTTTGGTGATCTAAGCTTTTCATGAGGTGAAAGAAGGGCTTTCATGCTGGAGGATGACACTGGGTCAGAACAATTGGTTGTAATCCTCTTTGCTATTCTTGATATTAATAAAGATATTCAAGTTTTCCTCCACATTCTTGTATGTTTGATGATATATGCATTTGTGTGGTCAATATATATCTGGTCCTATTTTTTTATGATTGTAGATCTTTGTTCTTCGATAGTATTATGCTGCTTTGATCCCACAGGTGCTCTTTGAAGCTGGGTAAATGAAGGAGAAGCGGCAAGGATCTGTCAGAAGGGAGAGCAACCGAGCAAGGAACCAAGCGCAAGACTGAGGTTGGTGTCCTTCATTCCCCTCTTATCTACTTCACATAAAGGAAAATGAAAGTAGTTTTAGTTTGTTTGTTTCTAAGATAGCTACCAGTCTTAATGGGACTAGCAGCTCCGAGTGGACACTAGATTTCCCGATAACAAAATGGTGACTCCACTGGGGAGCGAATAGATTGTTTGTTTGTCTATGTTTGTTTGTTTTATAAACTTACAGATAGAGCCTAAAGTCAAGCCAGCTAGCCTTCGAACTACATTTGCTATGAAAGTGCAAAGTAGATCAATGCTGCTTCAGTCTATATCTAGGTTTTGTTTATAAACTGAACAATCAATTTGCAAACCTTCTAACTGCCCTAGTGGTGGCTCTAGTAACCTCATTAGATCAGCCCCTGTGATTTATATTTACTGAACATCACTTCCTCGGCCTAAATCCTTGAACTGAGCTGGAAACTGTAACCAAGAGTCAAGTAAAGTCTCATCCTGGTACCATCGCACCCTCTCTTCAAGGAAGTCTATATGCATCGCACCTCCCGTGTGCAGTAGGTGGGATGCATACTGGATTCCCTGTGTTACAGGTGCGATGATCAGAAAAGGCTAATTTTGCCTCCAGGTTTTGGTTTTTCTTCACTCTTTTCAGCTCTATTCAGGAATTTTGCTATCTGTGATCAGTATACCACTGTGGAAACTCCCTTCCTTTCCATCATTCCGCCTCCATTATGCAAAGAACTATGAATGTTTTTATGTATTGTGTGCCATTTTCAGTTCTCTTTTACAAAGAAGTAGCATAATCAAACTGTCGTCTTTTGATTTGAACGTGTCGCAAGTGTCGTTTTTAGTCAAAGAAAAGAATTCTATTGTTCTTAATGGTCAATTATATAGTTAATCTTGTATTTGATTTGAATTAGTAGTTTTTCAAGTGTCGAAAACAGTTTTCAATTCAAAATAGAAAAGGGTCGTCATTATCTTCCTTTCGTTTTTTGAAAAGAAATTTGTTAGTATTGTCAGTTTGAAAAGATAATTCAGATTTGTACTTAGCATTCTTCTTGTCATTCACACATTAAGAAAGCTGAAAACAAATACATGCATGTGCATTTGCATTTAGACTGCTTTTTGGTTTGATTTAGGACAATGCATCTAGTGTGTGCTCTATGCTCTATGTTGAAAGAATATAGTCTCTCTTTCTTTAGTAGCTAGGATTTTCATTGAAGAAAGAAGATTAAACGATTGTTTATCATCTTAGATTGCACTTTAGGACTTTTATATCTACATCACACGGTGAACCTGAAAGGAAAATTTCTTAAGAATTATCAACTGTAAAATAAATTCAATGAACATAAAAATGCTTAGGAACCTAATGCACAACATCTAGAAGTCTAGGCTAGAGACGTATTCCGACGTCGTAAAGCCTGGTAACTGTCATTTTCACTGTTGGTTGGGTGATTCCTCCTCTTTGAGATGACAAGTGCCAGTACGGACTTGTGCTCCCACGTACCATCGAGTATATATTGGGAGACCACAATAGGCTATATCCTTTATCCATAGGAAGTCGTGTCTGCCACCCTATCGATCGCAATGCACTGAACACAGCATTCGGGAAGATTGACTGCTGTACCGTAAAAAGTATTCTGTAGTTTTGCGATTGGTTTGGTAATCCCTCTGTCTAGATTTCCAGAGTAGTCTCTTTCATTCCTTTTCAGACTCCTTAAAGGAAAAGGTCCATCTGAGCACTTGTCACTTCAGTCCCATTAAAAATAAAAGGCCACTAGAGTCATCTTTTGTTTTTTCTCGACTCTTAAAAATTGAAAAAACAAGTTGTGTCAAAGCATCTAAAATTCATTTAATTTGGAAACATTTTCCCCTTTATTTTTAGTCGATCGAGTAATCCATAATCGTGGAAGAAATTCAATTGAAACCCCGTCATTCGGAGAGACTTACGAGTCAACTGTCTTTGTCCCTAGAATTAAAACTATTCCGGACAAAGCGAACTTGTTTAATCGGCTCAAAATCCCCTGGTCTAGTTGGGACAAGTGTTCCGACACTCTTGGAGACTCCAGTCACTCCAAACATTTCTGGTACCCCTGCCTTTATAGAAGGAGTTCCGCAGCCACTAGAGGATAGTAGAATTGATCCTAGTATCCCTGAACTGGCTCCATCTATAGCTGATTCGGAAGGTGTTGTTCCCCAAACATCAGTCGCTGCAGAATCTATACCTTCTTCGGCACCAGAAATATTTTACGGACCTGATGGTCTACCTCTTCCACCTGGTTTGATTGCTATAGAAGAGATTGTGGAGGATCTGCCATCTAGTACTCCATCGCATTTTGGATTTGGGATCACTCTATATCCTTCTTCATCAGAAATTAGTCTACCGTTATCGGAAGTTCTTGTAGAATTGCTAGGAAACCTTTTGGATAGACTAGATATGTCTGAACAACCATTGACCTCTAGGACTGTGTCATCTGACACAGCAGCGGCAAAACTGCCTGCTGCCACTCCGACAATATTCGCCGGCATACCATCTATTGCAACTAGCTCTCAATCGCTGGATGGAATCCGTCCAGAGGCTGTTTCGACAGTATGGTCTATTCCTGTTTGTTCGTCCAGAATAATATCTGGAATCTCTTATGTTGAGTCTCAGCAAATTGATCCTTCGCAGTGTCAATTTGGGTAGTCCGGTCTTCAAAGGCAAATCATTCCATTAAGCACCGGACTACCACCGTATGGGGGGCAATATGCCCTTTCATTGTCTCCTCTGGGAGGTCAAACATACGAGGGTTCGCAACAGAATTCAGGTTATGCTGGAATTACATCCAGTGGTTGGATACCAATACTGCCTCAACAACCAAGAGTTGTATACTCAATGCAACAAAGTATGCCTATGTCAAATATCCCCACTACACCGGCTATTGTGACGGTGTCGCAAGTACAAGCACTACCTGTTGTATGCCAACCTCAAGTCTCTCAAGTCATAATCCAACAGCCCTTTGTACCTGCGACACCACCACAATCATCGGTTAGTGGCTCCTTAACTAGAGTGACCCAGGCTCAAACGGGTACCATTACCCCTCATCTCGGTCAAACAGCTGGTATTGGACAACAGCACATGGTCTCACAACCATGGCTGGTGCAATATAAACAACCACAATTCCAACAAGTTTACCAAGGAACTGAGCACCAAGTCTTTGCAAGTAATGGGCAGCCGTATATTCAAAACGGACAAAATCAACCATTTCATAATGGTTATGCCCATCAACCAATTCAAATTTATAGCATCAAATGCATTATGCTGGTATGCAAAGACCCACTGCTCAGTCAATCCCATCTTATCCTGGGTATGCTTCGCCAAACCTGAATCAACAATTGCCCTTCGTGGCAACTTTAGAGTTACCGGATCTAAACCGGCTAACAAACGATCCAATCACTTAACCCCTTGGTGGCAAACGATTCCTCATAAACTTCCATCAGCTATTCCTAAATTTAATGGAAATCCGGGTGAATATCCATTGAATCATGTGATGACCTTTCATCTATGGTGTTCATCTAACACTTTAAACGATGATTCGATTAGGCTTCGCCTTTTTCAACGAATGTTAACTGGTCCGGCAGCAAAATGGTATATCAAATTGCCTAGAGCTTCGTTTGATAACTTCAGTACCCTAGCCACAACCTTTTTAACCCATTTTCAGTTACCCATAAGGTACGAAATGGGAACAGAGCTTCTTACCAATTTCAAGCAAACGACGGCCACTCACATATCCGATCATATTCATGAGTGGCGACGTCGTTGTAGAATGGTAAAAACATATGTTCCTGATCAGCTATTGGCTGAATGGTTTATTAATTCATTGTTACCTTCTATTACGAAAGATGTGGCAAAGGGAGGAGTCATCACTGAAGAGCAAGTAATTGCTCGTGCACAATATTTAGACTTGATCTATACTCAGTCTGGCACGCTCTATGATAAAATCCCTGATGCTCCTAGACCAGAATTTTCCATTCCTCCCTCTCCTAAATTGAACAAAGAATCTCATGCCGGGGACGGCGTGATAGGAACGACCAGCATGAAAACTGTAAAAGCTAAGTCGAAGAAGGCCCGTATGGTTTCAGGTCAAAATGAAAATGAAGAAATTCTCGCCTCGGAAGTAAATGCCGTATCGACTAACAAAGGTAAAGAAACCAAGCAACCAGGGGGCAAGAAGAAAAAGAAAGGGAAGAAGAAGAAATAGGAAGAGTCGTCCCCTGAAAAACCTTCTGCAAACCCTTCTGGAGATAGGAAACCAAATCGTCCGGACAAGAGAGTGTCCGTATAAAGCTGAGCTTAGAAAATTATTCAAGAATTCAAAAACCTCGGCAGTATTGACTGATCCGTTTCCAAATCCAGGAAAAAATCTGGTTGCTAGTGACAATCCTTCCCCGTCCCAAGTGCTAATGTTGTCGGTTTCGAAGCAACAAAATGATGCTTTGATATCGACAAGGAATAAAGATTACGAGAATCCACAGCTGTCGGACAACAAGGCCAATGATCAACCTAGTTGTTCAACAACAACTTCGACCGAAGTTGTGCCACCCATCATTCCTGAACTAACGATAAAGCTGCCAAAGGGAGTAGTACACAAATCGACATTTAATCCTCGTGCCAGAGCAGCACAACATTATAATATAGTGGAGGATTTGGCCCAATCGCCATCCGCTATGTCGACACTTGAGGTACTACAAAATTGCCCCTCTCAAAAGCAGGCTTTATTATCAGCGATAGGTGGGATTGACCCAACGAATTCTAATCTTGTGTCCTTTAATCACAAAGGATATGACCCTCAGTTACCAGCTCAACTAGCTTTCCTCATTCAAGTGAAAGCCCTCAACAAAACTGTTCATCGAACAATTATTGATGAGGGGGCATCTACATGTATTATGTCGATGAGTTGCTGGAAAACTTTAGGATCTCCACCCTTGTCGCGATCTTTGACGACATTAAAAGCATTTGATGGACAAACATACACCCCATATGGGATTTTAAGTAACTTGCAAGTCGAACTGGGGGGCAAAACAGTAGAAATAGATGTTGAAGTAATTGACGGAAACCTCAATTACGACATCCTATTGGGAAGGCCCTGGATATATGCTATGGTAGCCGTTGTGTCGACCTACTTCAGGAAGATTGCATTCCCGTTTCAAGGAGGAATTACAGTCGTCGACCAACAGACATTCCTCCCCAATAGTTCACAAGTTACGGGAAGCATTCTGATGATCCACAGAAGCCCTCATTCGCTTCAAAATATCGGAGTAGGCCTACTAAAAGACCCTATATTAATGGGGACTTTTGCCCTACCGCCTCCAATCAATATGGCGGAAGTAGCAACGGTGGGAACCTGCAATATGATATCTTCTATTCAAAAGATCTTTGAAAACGATATTAACATGGATCATCTGCAGGTATTGCCTCCAAGCCCAACGGAAATCTTGTAGCAATCAATGTTTTGGGCATGGGAGGCAAACCCAAATCAACGCTCATCAAGCGTTTGGATAGATAGGTCTAAAGAATATGGTACCCCTTCAGATCCTTGGTCACAAGTACATTATACAGACAAAGGAATTGTTCAGTCAATGATGATTGACGGGGCACCATGGGAAGATTACCACCATCGTTCCCATCTTCTGGATTACAAAGAAGATACTCCTAGTGACCTTCATCATCCCTCAGTTTTTGATTTTCTATCAAATACTGTAAACACGGT
Organism: Pinus tabuliformis; assembly: GCA_031772625.1. Taxonomy (NCBI): domain Eukaryota; kingdom Viridiplantae; phylum Streptophyta; class Pinopsida; order Pinales; family Pinaceae; genus Pinus; species Pinus tabuliformis. Next base: position 686,163,758 of record CM062816.1, on the reverse strand, counting down.
GGATTCTGAGCAAAACTTGTCCAATATTGAAGAGACTATCGCCATAAATATCTCGACCAAAATAGATGTTGTAGAGAATATTCATGTCGGCAAATCTTGTTCTCCTTCAAAACTAGAAATATATCATGCTCTTTTTCGCGAATTTAGAGATGTCTTTGCTTGGTCATATGATGAAATGCCAAGCAATGAATCAAGCATAGTTGAACACGAAATTAAGATGTATCCAGATGTCAAACTGGTATGACAACGGCTACGGCATGTGCACCCTGGTTCCTCTAACCGATTGGGTATCGAATATTGTTCCTGTAATGAAAAAGCAAGGAACGGTTAGAGTGTGCATCGATTATAGGGATGTAAATAAAGCTTGTCCAAAAGACAACTACCCTACACCCTTCATTGACCAGATAATTGATGAATGTGCCAGATGTGAAATCTTTTCATTTATGGATGGATTTTCTGGGTATAATCAAATAAATATCCGCCCACAGGACTAGTCAAAGACTGCATTTATTTTTCTGTGGGGCACATTTTCATATCGCAAGCTACCCTTTGGTTTAAAGAACGCAGGGGCAACATTTCAGAGGGCAATGAATTATGCCTTCCATGACATCAAAAACATCGTTCAACCATATCTCGATGATCTTCCAGCTCATTCACGAAAGCGGATCGATCACCCACAGCATTTGAGAGCGATATTTCTACGTTGCTGACACTACAAGATACGACTCAATCCACACAAATGTGTGTTCTGTGTCAGTTCTGGTCGTTTACTTGGCTTTGTGGTCTCAAAGGATGGGATTCGTCTCGACCCATGTAAGGTTCAGGCGATCATTAATTTGCCTCCACCTTCAAATTTGCTTCAGATTCAGAAACTCCAAGGGAAAGCAAACTTTCTGAGGAGGTTCATTCCAAATTACGCCGAACTTGCTAAAGGTTATACTCGTCTATTGAAAAAAGAAGTACCCTTCGTCTGGGATCAGGTCGCGCAAGCTTCCTTTGATGCTTTAAAGGAATCCCTAATAAAAGCATCATTAATGTACACTCCTGATTATCAAAAAGACTTTAACCTGTATCTGGCTGCAACGGATACGACCATCGCAATGGTTTTAGTTCAAGAAGACAATGGAATTGAACATCCTATATATTATTTGAGTAGAAACTTAAATGATACAGAAATCAAGTATTCCTATGTTGAAAAGCTAGCTCTCGTAGCTGTTCAAGCGATATAGAAATTTTGACACTATGTCCTCTTTCGAAAAACTACCATTCTGTCAGATTGCAACCCCGTGACTTATATATTGTCGTGAAAGTTGCTGGGGGGAAAATATTCAAAATCGATAGCAATTCTACAAGAGTTTGATTTGGAATTTATAAAATCCAAATCGAAGAAATCCCTGGTTTTCGCGGAGTTACTATGCGATCTCCCATCATCGTTCAACGATGCAACATCAGAAGAAGCAATCATGGACGAATCTTTGTTTCTGATATCTTCAAGCAATCCGTGGTATGGAGACATAATAATCTATCTCCAAACCCAAACATATAGGTCTAATACCTCTCGCTCGGAACAACGACGCATTCGATACCAAGCAAAAGACTACATGATCGTCGGTGATACACTTTACCGTCGTGGTGTCGATACAGTTCTGAGGAGGTGCCTCACCCACGAGGAGGCCGAAAAAGTCCTAAATGATTGCCATTCAGGCACGTGTGGGGGGCATCAATCTGGTTACGCTACGATGCAAAATATTTTACGAGCAGGATACTTCTGGCCAACAATGTTCAAAGATTGCATAACCGTAGTCAGAAGTTGCCATGCATGTCAAATCTTTGATCGAAAAACCAGAATACCACCCGCACCTCTGCAACCAGTAGTTGTTGTTGGGCCATTTGCCAAATGGGGCATAGATTTCATGACATGTAACCCCACCTCGGCCGGGGGGCATGGGTATATCATAGTCGCAGTAGACTATTTTACCAAATGGGCCGAGGCGATGCCTACATTAAACAACAGCGGCGAAATGGCTGCCCTCTTCTTTTTCAATCATGTAGTCTCTAGATTCGGCATTCCACAGGCCATAGTCACAGATCATGGATCGCATTTTTGCAATCACATGATGGTTGAATTGGCTGCCAAATTAGGGCTGTCCCACGACAGCTCTACTCCATATTATCCGCAGGCCAACGAACAAGTTGAGGCAATCAACAAGGTCCTGAAGCGGATGCTACAAAGGATGATTGGAGTCCATAAAAGGAGTTGGCACCTGATCCTGTACTCAGCCTTGTGGGCATACTAGACATTGGTAAGAAATGTGACTGGGTTTACACCCTTTCAACTGGTATATGGCCTAGAAGCAATCTTACCGGTTCAGTGTGAAATCTCGTCCCTCAAACTCGTGGTTGACCTTCTCCCTGGAACTTCAGAAGAGGAGGCTCGTTTCTTGGAACTAATCCAATTGGATGAAACCCGTCGTGATGCCGCTTTGGCTAACGAAGCCCATAAGAAATGAGTCAAGGCACAGTTTGACAAGAATGTCAAACCCTGTGTCTTCTCAGAAGGTGACATGGTCTTAGTTTACGACTAGGAATCCGATAAATTGGGAGCAAGTAAGTTCAAGTCCTTATGGACGGGCCCTTACATTGTTAAATGTGTATTAGCAAAAGGAGCCTATGAGTTAGTAGATTATGATGGGATTCCACTAGTGCAACCTCGTAATGGGTTGTACCTTAAGCGTTACTATGCTTGACTTAAGATAGTGACCCCTATGATTTTGTTACACTTTTGTTTTCGCTAAGGGTAATTGTTTTGGTTAAGTGATCTGCTTTTACGTTTGTTGCAGATGTCGGACCTATTGGAATCATTTGTTGGATATGCTGATGGAGTGAGTCGTAGTTCGCGGAACCTATCTTCTGCGGCCTGGGCTATCTTCGATCCAAGCAGCGGTTTAGTGAGTTTCAGAGGGGTATGTATTGGTCGGTCAATGAAAAATATTGCTGAATACAGCGCGTTGATAGAGCTCCTCTCTGATGCCATTACGTGTGGCATATGCCGACTCGTCATCAGGCTAGACTCGCAACTCATCATCCTACAACTCACTGGTATCTACTCTGTACGTAATCTAGCTATCTATCACATGTTCCTAAGGGTCAAGATTTTAGAAAGGCAGTTTGATTCTATTCAATATCAGCATATTTCGATAAACTTAAACACATTAACAGACTCATTGGCAAATTATGTGTTAGATAGACATTTGCAACATTTATAAAAGAAGCATTTCATCAAATATTTGCATCAAGATCACGTAACTCAACCAAGATAAAGCTCCGAAAATCAAAAATATATATATATAACTGTTTATGGTTCATACATAATGTTCTGTAACCAGGAAAAAATTGGTCAAATGACCCAAAACTCAAAATGCTGGGGGGCACCCTAGTCTAATGATGCTGGTGATAACAAGTCACTGCCTGTGCGATCATGCCTAAAAGCCTAGTCCATCAACTCGGCATGCCAGTAGTATGTCGCTGCAACCTCAGAGGCAGCTCGTCGGTCCTCACGTCTGGAATACCGAGAGTGAGGCCTTCGATCTGATCCTGCAATGCTGAAAGAGTCTCAGCCACATCAAGGTCATGAAGGATAGCCCTCCCCACAACCTCTCCTGCTGGAGCGGCAGCTGGTACTCTCAGATGTACTGCTGGCCGAACTGGTCCAATATCTGCATGAGCACATGAGTCTTGATTAGTCCTGATAGAAGAAAGCACAAGAACGTTGTAAAAAGAAACGATAAACAAAGATATGGCCAGAGAATTTACCGATAGCACCCCACTGCTCACCAGCCGGCAACACCAAATCTGGGTCACCCCGGAAATCCATACCAGCATATGGATACTGGGAAAAAACCATCTCCTGACGGTTGAACCACTCGAAGAAGGTATTAGAAAAGGAAACCTGGGACTGACCAGCATGTCGGGCCATAAGGTTGACCCATCTCTGCATCCGTGGTTCAGTCGGTGGAGGTAAGCCAAGTGAAATGTATTGTGGTTGCATCAGTGGGATCTTTTCCAAGGAGAAAGCGGTCATAATAGAACCATAGCCGAAGTTCTTGGATTTTCCGCTTTTTACCTTGGTCAGTTGTTCTTTCATCATAGGGAGTATTCCATCGCACTAGTTGAACACCTTTGGTTCAAGGCATTCCAAGGCGTACTGCATATAAGGCCTGTTAGCCACGTGAAGAGCCGCACTACCAGCCAGTCTAGCAAAAGTGAACAGAATGGTCCTCAAGGACTGACCATTGACATCTCGGATTTTGATCTTGCTATCCCTACTCGGCTGAGATCCCTCTCTGCAATACCGGTGAATATAATCTCTCACAGATTCGCCCCCACGGGCGGAACCTAATAATGAAAGAGGGGCACCACACCTCGATAAATCGGTCAAAAAATAGATGTCCACGACAGTCAAGGGGATAGATTTGCCTCTGATCTAAAACACCTGCTTGGTAGGATCCCTTGCATTGAGAAGATATTGCAACAAGTTGATTTGTTGCCTCATGCTAGAGATGCGGAAAAACTTGAACAAGCCACAGTTCCGCAGTGCAGTTACTGTAACTGGATCATGTAAAGCAAGCATGTCCTCTTCTTCATGCTCGCGTTCTCGCCATGTAACAACCATTTTTCTCCAATGAATCTCTGCAACACAAGCAAGAGAAGAGTCAGGGTCCTGATTTGGCAAAAAACAGGCAAAAATTCCATGAGAAAACAGTGCAAAAACTTCCCTTCTCGTGCCCATCGCACCCCTAGAAGTGTACTGGGTGAGATGCATACTGACTGGCCCATAGCCAAGCCAGTATGCATCACACCTTTCGATATAGGAAGGGTGCGATGGAGCCAGGCGAATTTTTCAAACCCAGAGGCTCAAAAAAAAGGGAAACATGCACAAAATTCAAAAAGGAAGGAATGCAACTAAAGAGCTCAGGTTTAGCTCCTACCTAGTCCAGACGACGCTGAGAATTGTCCATAGAATCTCCCGGAATCAGCTGGTGAAAATCAAGGGGGAAAAGCACCTCCAAAGCTCCAACAAACCAAAGTTCAAATGAAATGGTAAAATGAGGGGTAAAAACCACTTTTAAATTACTTTTCACGTAATTCGAGTAAAATATTAGTGTTTTAACTCATATTTGAAACGTATATTGTTCATTTTTAATCGGTTTGATGAAGCAATTGAACAGGCAGTACAACCTTTGAAGGAACAAAGTGGTTAGTGGTGAAATCAAATAATCAATGACCATTATCACGAGTAGTTTTTATGTGAAGTTCAAGCTCGTTAAAAATTAAACCTTAGCAATGAGCAAGCGTTCCCCCAGAGTTTAAGCTCATTAAAAAAAATGAACCAATTTCCGGTAAATAAGCATTGTGAATGCATTATCATCAGCTTTTGAGCCTTGGTCGTGTTCTTACCATCACCTCCACTCTATTTTAGCCAATCATTCACCTCCATTTGATTATTGAACCCTTTTGAGGAACAGCTACGAAGAGTGATCCTGTTAGCCATCCTTGTGACACTGCTGTGATTGGAAAATTCCAAACCTTACCTGGAATCAGTTGCTACCTGAAATTATCACTCGTTCCTCAAAAAACAAGTCTCCTTTAAGCTCTTTTCATCTGAATCGTAAAATATGAAAATATTGCCGAGCAATTGGCCTCTCCAGCTCGTTAAAGCTACCGGAAGTGCTATCCCTCCTCTAGATTTTAATCTTTTTGGACCTAAGGGATTATTACACAAAAAGATCGAGCTCTTGTTTTGTTCGGTTCGTTAAAATTACTGAAAATTCATCCCTTTCGTATTATTTTATACTTTTTTGGACTTAAGAGATTATATGACGAAAAATGATTGTTGGAGTTTCCTTTACGTCCCTTTCAGACTCTCTAAAATTGAAAAGGACCGAGTTATCTTTGTCGTTAAACTCGTTAAAACCGAATAGCGACAAACTTGTCCATACAGACAAGAACGAGTTTCACTATCGCTAGGCTCGTTAAAACATAGCGACGGGTTTTCCCGAAGGGAAAATTATAGAACAAGCATATGTTATCCTCCTCAAGCTTGACAAAAATAAAGAGGTATTGGTCAGCAATGACTGGGAAAAAATTGGGAAGAAAACTTGAAGAAACTTTATTGGTAGCAAGTCGCTCTTGAACATGACACTTTCACTCCGCATCCGAGTCGGGTTGGGTTGTTCCATTCACTGGTCATATCACCATTGGTCCACCGCACCATCCATATTTGGGGTTAACGCTACCAATCCATGTCAGTGTCGCCGGTATGTTCAAGAGAAGTCACTCAGAGAATTCACCTGTGTCTCATCCGCTGCAATACATTCACGCTCCATTCTTTCATGACCGCCACCCTGAACCCTGTATCATCAGATCGTTTTCGCCTCCAAAATCATTTACTTCGTTCCATGTCGTAGATGTGGGATTCATTAAGGCCCTCCTACGACGGGTCGCTTCTTGTCGACATCAGCTCATTATCCAAGAAGTCGACTTAGGAACAACCCTTTCAGTACTTTGAAGCTTGCATGCCTCAATGGCAAGTTTCTCACTTCCAGCGATAGGTTTACATCAATGGCCTTCGACCGAAAGATTTTGTGTGGTGTTCGACGCCAAGTCCCTTTTCACACCACGCAAATTGTACTATAGTACCTTGAGGGTCATCATCATTATTGGTGATTCCTCTCACGCCTGTTAACAGCTTACATCATTGGCTGGTAATCAGGCGATGTCTTTCCATGTTTGACTCCAGAACATCTTTCACATGGATCGACTTGTACTCCGAGTGAAGATTGAATGAGTTTGAAGACCCTGGATCTAGTTTCATCCATCCGGGTTGCGATATATTCAGGAAAATAAAGACATCAAATGTACATTGTTGCTGCACAGATGATCATCCGAATCAAAGGATGATGACTCTATCAGAATCATTAGTCTCCCGCACAGAAGGTTGTATATCTTATGTACATGAAAATGAATTTATAAAGCTGAGCATGGGAATGCCTGCCTCAGCTAGATCATGAAACTATTATGAAGATAATGTAATGTATTGTATCTTATTACAAGTTGCCTTCCAGCTCGAAAAAACTTCGGATCCTCATGATAAAGCATTTCACCCGACATCAAAAGATTAACGACCTCATGCTTTAGGGGGCAACTATTATAAACATTTTTGGGCACTGCAACCCCAATCATACATTTCCATAAACCAAGGGCTCCTAAGTCCCTAAAAGTGTTGTTCCATACCCTAAAAGAACAAGGTCAGTTGATTACATCATCTCCCAGAAGTTCTCCACAGGAAACTGCTCAAAACTGGACCATACAGGTTGCTCAGTGCTAAGGGTGCAATGCATCCCACCTGCCCAGTGTAAAGGGTGCAATGCATACTGAAAAGCCCTTCTGTAGGGTGCGATGGGCGAGAGTGGAAAAATGCCTCTCTAAATTCGCCTAGGGATGAGTAGGAGATCATCAACCTCCAAGTGGAATCAAGAACTATCAGAGAGAGGACGCTAATCAAAATCCTAGAAGCTGACTCACCCCTTACAATCATCTATATATGGATCCCTCATCCCAGAGATCCGGAGGCTGGAATTTTGTATCTTGTAAGGAAGTGTTGTTGGTTTCTTGGTGGAATATCATAGTGTTTGGTGATGTAAGCTTTTCATGAGGTGAAAGAAGGGCTTTCATGCTGGAGGATGATGCTGGGTCAGAACAATTGGTTGTAATCCTCTTTGCTATTCTTGATATTAATAAATCTATTCAAGTTTTCCTCCACATTCTTGTATGTTTGATGATATATGCATTTGTGTGGTCAATATATATCTGGTCCTATATTGTTTACAATTGTAGATCTCTATTATTCGATAGTATTATGCTGCTTTGATCCCACAGGTGCTCTTTGAAGCTGGGTAAACGAAGGAGAAGCGGCAAGGATCTGTCAGAAGGGAGAGCAACCGAGCAAGGAACCAAGCGCAAGACTGAGGTTGGTGTCCTTCATTCCCCTCTTATCTACTTCGCATAAAGGAAAACGAAAGTAGTTTTAGTTTGTTTGTTTCTAAGATAGCTACCAGTCTTAGTGGGACTAGCAGCTCCGAGTGGACACTAGATTTCCCGATAACACCTGGCAGAGACTTCACCCGGTCATGGTGAGTTGGATGCTCCTGCATCAGGTTCCCGGGGCAAAAAGAAATCATGGCTTCGGTCCATGAGCTTCTCGACTGAAGAACCTGTCTGTTCAATTTGCCTGGCATCAAGCCACGAACTATCCTCAATAGGATGGTTCTTCCACTTGACCAGGTATTGCACATACTCCTTCCACCGAGTTCATTTAGCCACCTGAGTGTCGAGAATTCTCTCGATCTCGAAAGGTTGAACATATGGCATTTGTCTCTTCCAAGCTTCTCCTCCATCCTGGGTATTCCATGTGGGTCGTGTGGTTCCATCTTCTTCCTTCTCTTCTCGGTCAGTCGTGTAGGGGAATAGGTCTGCTACATTGAAGATAGGTGAAATGCGTATTCTGGGTGGCAACAGTATCTCGTAGGCATTCGCCCAAAATTTCCGAAGGACTTTGCAGGGTCCTATCTTCTTATACTTCAATTTATTGTACGTACCCTTAGGGAAGCGTTCTTTGCGCAAATGTGCGAGGACTTCATCCCCCACATTAAACTGTACTTCCCTTCTATTCAAATCTTCTTGCTGTATCTCAATAGGATGGTTCTTCCACTTGACCAGGTATTGCACATACTCCTTCCACCGAGTTCATTTAGCCACCTGAGTGTCGAGAATGCTCTCGATCTCGGGAGGTTGAACATATGGCATTTGTCTCTTCCAATCTTCTCCTCCATCCTGGGTATTCCATGTGGGTCACGTGGTTCCATCTTCTTCCTTCTCTTTTGGGTCAGCCGTGTAGGGGAACAGGTCTGCTACGTTAAAGATAGGTGAAATGCGTATTCCGGGTGGCAACTGTATCTTGTAGGCATTCGCTGAAAATTTCCAAAGGATTTTGCAGGGTCCTATCTTCTTATACTTCAATTTATTGTACGTACCCTTAGGGAAGCGTTCTTTGCGCAAATGCGCGAGGACTTCATCCCCCACGTTAAACGGTACTTCCCTTCTATTCAAATTTTCTTGCTGTTTATACTTTAAGCTATTGTCCTACAATTTAATTTTACCTGTTCATGCAAATCTCTCATCGTGTTAGTGAAATATTCTCCATCTGCGCTTCGCCTTTCCTGCAATCCAAGGTCTCGCAATTCGTGCACTCTGCGAGGATGCATGCTGTACAGGATCTGAAATGGGTTGAAACCTGTGCTGCGGTTAGGCGAGTCGTTATAAGCGAACTCTGCCTGTGCAAGTGCTCAATCCCACATCCGCGAATTCTCTCCAACCAGGCTTCGTAGCAGGTTTCCCAGACTCCTGTTTACAACCTTTGTTTGCCCGTCGGTTTGCGGGTGATATGCAGAACTGTAACTTAGCTATGTGTCCATTTTCTTCCACAAGGTACGCCAAAAGTGTCCCATGAACTTCACATCCTTGTCTGAAAGGATAGATTTAGGCAATCCATGTAACCTGACAATCTCATTGAAAAACAAGTGGGCCACGTGGGTGGCATCACTGGTTTTTCTGCAAGGAATAAAATGCGCCATTTTTGAGAATCTGTCCACTACTACCATTACCGAGTCGTAACCTCGTTGTGTCTTAGGTAGTCCTAAGACGAAGTCCAAGCTGACTGAGTCCCAAGGTTTGCCTGGAACAGGTAATGGTGTATACAGTCCTGTGTTTTGACTGTGACCCTTTTCTAACTGGCACACTTTGTATCTGGCCATAAATCGTTGTACATCTCTCCGTATCTTTGGCCAAAAGTAGAAATGACTGAGCTGCTCGAGTGCCTTGTCCATGTCGAAATGTCCGGCCAAACCTCCACTATGCTTCTCTCAAATAATATTCTCCCTCATCGAGCAATCAAGTATGCACAGTTGTCCTCCCTTCAACTTCTCTTGTAGATTGTAGTCCAACCAAGGGCTGTTATCTCTCACTAAGGGATTCTGACATGCCTCATAGGCCTCCTTAAAATCTCTATCAGTCTGGTATAAGTCTTGTAAGTGCTCAAAACCCAGCACCTGTACAGTGCTTTCCTGCAAAAGTAGAGCTTTCCTACTTAGTGCATCCGCCACCTTGTTGGCCTGCCCGCTAATATGTTTCAATACGAAGTTGAAACTCTGCAAATACTCCACCCACTTGGTGTGTTTATGGTTCAGCTTGTGCTATTTCATTACATATTGTACTGCAGAATTATCTGAAAACAACACAAATTCATTTCCCAATAGATAATGCCTCCAGTGTTTTAATGTTTGTATAACAACATAGAACTCCTTATCATACGATGAATATTTCTGTCGACTTTCATTCAGCTTCTCGCTGAAAAATGCTATAGGCTTATCCTCCTAACTAAGTATAGCTCCAATTACTGTCTCGCTAGCATCATAGCAAACCTGAAATAACTTCTTGAAATCTGGTAATCTCAAGATCGGCCTCTCAATGATCTTTCTCTTTAAAAATTGGAAACTTCTCTCCGCTACCTCCGTCCATCAAAAAGGCTGGCTGGCCTTTTTAATGGTGTCCAACATAGATGCGCAAATTTTGCTGAAATTCTTTATGAATTTCCTGTAAAAACTTGCTAATCCTTGAAAGATACGTACCTCAAATAAATTTTTCGGAGATGGCCAATTCACTATCGCTGCCACCTTCTCCAGATCCATCTTTAATTCATTCTCTGCTATTACAAACCCCAAATAAATCAATTCCTTCTGCAGAAAGGTACATTTCTTCAAATTTATTAGCAATTTATTCTGCTATAATTTCTCTAGCACTTTCCGTATGTGTTGAACATGTTCTTCCCTTGTCCTGTTGAAAATAAGTATGTCATCCAAATATACTATCACAAACTTCCCGATGTACTACTTCAATCCATTGTGTACCACTTTCCTATCGTACTTCCAGGGCCTGCCAAGCAGTATGTGACATACATCCATCGGCATAATGTCACAAACAACTTTATCCTTATATTTGCCTATTTGAAATTCCACCTCGCACTGTTCATCCACCAGCAACTGATGGCCTTTTTGTAGCCATGAAACTCTGTAAGGGTTGGGATGCTTCAAGCGTTTCAAATCCAATTTTTCTACCATCTCTGTGGACACTAAATTATCAATACTACTGCTGTCAATAATTAACTTACAACACTTACTTCGTGACTTACAAATTGTTCTGAACAAAGCCTTCTGTTGTGTCTGTTCGGTGACCTCCTTGACTGGTTTTAACAACACCTTGTGCAGCACCAGAGCTTCCCCTGTCTCTGGAGCATTTTCTGCTTCTTGGGGAGGTGCCACTGCTTCCTCTAGTTGTGCCACATATGCACCCTGTTGTCCAGCTTGATCTGGTTCTGGACATTCAAACTATTGGTGTCCCCATTTATCACATCTATAACACTGATAACTAGCCCCTCTACCTCGGCCATTTCCCCTGCCTCGCTGGGATGACCTGCCGCCTCTCGTGCTATCACCTCTGTCTACTGATCCGGAAGCTTTGGAACTGCTGCCTTCCTCGTTGCTACTAGTAGTCCGGCCTCTGCCATATGACTGGCCTTTTCCCCTGCCGGTTCCTCATCCTCTCTAGGAATTTTTCCTTCTGGTAATTTTCTCTTCAGCTTTCATCGCACTCTGATACACTTCCTCAGTGTTTTTCGGAGACAAAATAAAGATTTCATCCAAAATATCTAACCTTAACCCATTGACATACCTGGCTGTTCTTTCTACGGTATCCTCTATATATCCGGCTCGTAAATTCACTCAATAGAACTCCTTAGTGTACTCCCTTACCATCAATCCTTTTTGTTTCAGATTCTACACCTGCCTGTGCAGTGCAATCTGATAGTCCTTCGGTAGAAATCTACCCTTTAACTTGGCCACCATCCTTGACCAGGTTTTAATCAGCAACTTGTTCAATCTTTTCCTCTCGTTCTAGACACTATCCCACCACAGGGCTGCATGTCCCTTCAATTTCATCGCAGCGAACCTAACTCTGCGGTCTTCGCTAACTTCCTCGCACTCGAAGTACTTATCCATCTCGCTGATCCAATCCAATAAAACTTCGATAGACAGGCTACCATCATAAGTCAGGAGTTCTGGCTTCGGTTTACTGCTTGCCACTAAAACAGATCTCAACAATCTCACTTCTGGGCTTTCACCTTCTGGTCCATCTACTGTTGGTTTAGTCTTCTCTTCACTGTCATCACCTATTTCCGGATCTCTGTGTCTCCCTAACTCTATTGCCTCCAAACGGGCATCAAGAATTCTGATCTCCTCTCTTAATCCTTCCTCTGCCAATCTTCGAGCACCTTTGCCACGACCTTGCCTTCCTCTCTCCATTCCTCCTACTAACATAAACAACTGCTTTGATGCCACTCTGATGTGGCCCAGCCCATGCTTCCACGTAGCCTTGGCTTTACACCTGTTTCAGGCTTTATGATGTGGTGTGTTTGTTTGTTGTTTCCGGCGGTTGTATGTAATGTGGAGCACCTTTGCATTCGTTTTCAGTCTAAATCGCTTTCGAAGATGAAGCTCAAGTCTGGCTTCACTTTCTATTCTGGTTGGTTGTTCGTTTGAGTTAAGGGTGTTCATTGTTATCAAACCCTAGGTTAGGGTTTGTCCACTCTGTGGACGCTGGCACTTATTTTTGTTTATAAACGAATGTAATACATCTATATTTCTCAGATCAACAACAATGTGAACATAATTTTGTTATCTCTGTTTACTTATGAAAATATGAAGATTCATTCGAAAGTACCTCTGCTATGGTTTGTTTTCCCCGACACTCTGTTTCCAGTTTTATCCTCTTGGTCGACTTGTTGTGCTTTACTATTCTGGCCGTGGGCTTGATTCGTTGGTTCTTCGCTCTGATTCTGGACATATGTATGAATTCGATGTTGTTTGTTGTTCTATGAGAACACAAGGAAACATGACCTACAGTGGTCATTCTCTGTCTGCTAGCATTGTTATTAACAATTCAATGAATGGAAATATAATAGTACAGTAAGTAAGCAATGACACAGATGGACATTTTAGAAAAAAAATGATCTGTCTCTGTTTTATTTCTTGATTCTGAAACTGCTGAACCTTTTCCCTGTTTTACATTGCTACATTTATACATTGTTTGTTTACAGTTAATTGAAACTGTAATTGCTTTCAGTTGAACAGAAATAATATGGTTGTGTAACTACTAGTTCTTAGTTCGGTTGACTTGACAAGATCTTCATTTAGACAACTTTGACTTTTCCTCTTTAAGTTGACAGAACAATTATTAAACTGTTGTTTATTACTGTCGGACAAATAACAACCCTAACCGACTATTAACTTTGACTAACATAGCAATTAAAAGTAAAACAAAATAAAATCCTATCCCATGTCCTGATAAACTAAACATAAAAAAAAACAATCCAAATACTCAAACAACTTTCCAACCTGGCAGAGACTTCACCCGATCATGGTGAGCTGGATGCTCCCGCATCAATGATTTTTTTTAATTATTTACATGTTAGATACATTTAGTTTTGTATTTAAAGAAATCATTATTCCATAATGTTTATATGGTATATTGTTGTTTTCCACTCACATCCTTGCCTTTTGTAATAATATATTTTTTTTGGGTGGGGTAAAGTGACTTATAGGAAATTTGAACTTCGAATCTCACAATTTACATAATACTTTATAACATGGCAACCACTAATTGAGCTACCCTGTGAGATTTTTGTAATAAAAAAATTGAAATACATAATTTGACTTAAACCAAATTTGAATTTACAAATGATTTATTGATAGTGATGTATAATACATGTGTCACTAGGTATGGATGGTATCTTCAGTTATTTGGTTAGTTACAAACTATTTTTTATTTTAAATGGAATTATCAGTTTCTTATATTTGATATCTTAACTATATTTATTTGGCCATCAATTTACCATATACATTACTTTCAAATTTATGTCATTGCCATTAATGATGTTTGCTTGTCATTTACTTTCTTTAACCCTTATTTAATCATCTCTCCTACATCTAATCCTTCTCCTCCAATGCGTTTTCTCTATCAATTTTACTATAACTTCACCGCAACCTACACTACTCTCTTTTTCTATTTACTTATCCCAATTATAATTCAAGTTTTAAGTTTTATGGGATGTTGCATTTAATTTTATTCCATTAATCATTTTTCCATGTATCATTATGGTTAGGATTGTTCTTTATGAATAGTTGATATGATAAGGATTGAAAATCTATATATAAGCAATTTCTTTGGTTCCTTATAATTTTTTAACTCTTCAAATCATCAAAAGAAATTTTCATCATCTTTTTAGAAAAAAGAAATACGTGTTTTATAAGTTAAGAAGACAAGGGTTTTCTTAAGTTTTTTGGGGAAATTTTTGGACAAATAATGAATTTTCTCTAGCAATATTGCTCCATCTACTTGTATCTCATAACTGCTAACATCTATTTTGTCCTTGACTAATCTTTCATGCAAGCCTCCCCTCAACATACTTTTTTCTCTATTCTTTGCTATAAGCACCATAAATAGTATCATTCAAAAATTAAGTATCAAATACGACATACTTTCTCATATGTCCTTCATAAATGATTAGGTGTCCATGTCACTAAGTTTCAAATTTTCTTCCCATATAAATTTAAAGTACAATCATAATATGAAGAGTTTTGTAAACTTTTGCAAGAGAAACATACGAACATAATCTAAATATAAGAATACAATGGTACTTTAACACAATATACACATGATTTACCCCAAAAACCCTTAACTACAAAAACCAGCCTAACTAAGAACCACAACTCTCTCTCTCTCTCTCTCTATCTCATTCTAATAACTTAACCATCCGCAATAGAATATTTCAAATATTACATAATATCTAAAACCCAAATATGTTATAGATGAAATTACAACCATAATTCCATGAGGGCTTCACCTTGTTAACAAATATCTTATCACATCCATTCATAAAGGGTGTTTTCAATTCTGAAAAAATAAAGTCAATATATTGTAGGTCTTTTTACTTTTTTTTGGTGGGGGTCAAGGGGGTTAAAGGTATTAGGAAGTATAAAAGGGGGTATCCAGCAAATAGGGGATATCTAGTAAGAAAGGGGGATCTTCTTATTGGAAAGATGTGGTGGACGTGGGGAGCATCTATGGATATATAGTGAAACTCTAGGTATTTTTTAATATCATATGATTACTAAGTGGAGACCCCATGCATAACTTCTTAATTGAAATTAATTTATAATGGGTTAACAAATTATTAGTTAAAAAACACAAAATGTACTCAAATTTTCTTTTTGGATTTCCACCCCAAAACCATTGTCCCAAAACACCCCTTGATGAGGGGATGATCCAACTCCAACACCACTCAACCATCACCACCACTATCAATGAAACTTTTTTTTACCATAAATGAAATTAAATCTACATACAAAAAATATAACACATATCCATCATAATATATAAAACATTTCCAATTACTTATAAACCAAATATTATTTATACATACATAGATAAATAATGAAATTCTAAATGAAATGCTATATTTTATGTCTTTTTATCTACCAAAGTGAACTAAATTGATAGATGGCTACAGAGTTTGGGTAAGGCAGGTTGAGTATGATCCTGCCTTACCCAAACTCTGTAGCCATCTATCAATTCAGTTCACTTTGGTAGATAAAAAAAGACATAAAATATAGCAATGGGTGGAGTTTGATGTAGGATGGGAAGATTATTCAATGAAATGGAAGAGAACCCAAAAAAAAGTCCGAAAGAAAAACATTTGTCACATCAAATTAAAAATGATGAAACACGTAACCAAGTGGGTGGTGAGTTCTCAAATTAATTTTTTGATAACTTTTTTAATTCTATTTTTAATATTATAGGTGTTAAGAAGGGATTTTATTTTTCCTTTGTTTTATTGACAAATTTCTTAGTTTTTACAAGAGAATACATGTTGATAACAAATGAAGCTTACATTCCTTTTTTTAGGTTTCCTTCCCTCCTTAACTCTTTAGTGGTAGTGTAATTTTTTGGCTTATATTTTTATTTTTGTTAATTAAGTGTTAAGATTAGTAAACCTATTGTTATGGTTTTTAACATTCTTGAGGTTGTGTTTCTCCTTAAATGGGGAATTGGTTGAGACCATTTAATGCTTTGCTTCAATTGCATTTTTTTCAATTAAGTTTTTAACCAAAGCTTCTCTTTATTCGAGGAGAAACGCATGTGGATGTTGTAGATTTATATAAAGTTAATATGACTATGTTTGTGTTTTGGGGACCATTTTTAACTGATTGCAAATTTGATACGAGTTATTAGAGGGTTATTGTTATAATTTAATGATTCATTAAAAAAAAAAATTCTTTCCATGATTTTTAATATTTAGCAGGAAATTTTTTTTCTAAAATAAAGTAGTAAGTTTTAAATAAAATTAATAGATTATTAATCATAATTTATTATATTTTATTATCCTCAAAAAATAATGTTTATTATTATTTTATAGTTACTTAAAAGTTTCATTCTAATATATATTTTAAAAATTCTTATTATTATTTTCATAAAAACATTATTATCTTATAGTTATTTAAAAGTTTCATTTTAAGATATATTTTAAAAACTCTCATTAATATTTTCATAAGTTTTTATAAATTAATTGCCGATCAAATTAATTTTTGCTAAATTTTTTAATTCTATTTTTAATATTATAGGTGTTAAGAAGGGATTTTCTTTTTCCTTTATCTTATTGGCAAATTTTTTAATTTTTACAAGAGAATACATGTTGATAACAAATGAATTTTACACTGTCTTAATTCCCTTTTTTTTAAGTTTCCTTCCCTCAACTCTTTAGTGGTAGTGTAATTTTTTGGCTTATATTTTTATTTTTGTTAATTAGTTGTTAAGATTTAGTAAACCTATCATTATGGTTTTTAACATTCTTGAGGTTGTGTTTCTCCTTAAATGGGGAATTGTTTGAGACCATTTCTTTGGTTCTTTTCCTTGAATCAGTTGAGATAGCTTGTTTGGTTCTCTTGGAAAAAAAACTACTTCCAACTTCATTTTTAAGAAATCTCATCTAAGTTAGAACTCTTTGACTTCTTTGTAAATCCCACTATATTGCATGGATTGGATATCTCAGGGACCTATGTGGGTGAGGTAGATTGGGCACATATTGAGAGAGTTTAGGTCATCTAATGATGAATGCACAATTCCATGATTCATTATGCAAACTAAATTTAGTGTTCACCACTCTAGTTGGAGACTCTCTTCAAGCTTAGCTTTTACTTAAATTTAATATCTTGGAGATTCATCTTTTGGATGGGAGAGGCAACTGGTATTCAAATATTTACTCTTATAAAAAGATTGTTTGGCATCCTTTTTAGGGCACATTAAAGAGGAAATTATGTAAACATATAGAGGTATATACATTATTACAATTTATAGATATTTTTATTAATTGCCTTTCATCTTACAGATACCATTTCAATGCTCTTTCCAAATTCTTCTTTAAAGTCTAAACTCAACCATGTAGTTAATACAATTAGTTTATTAGGAAACATGTACGTATCTATATAACTACTCAATCCTAAGTTTCACTTCCATGATAGTAAATTTCTAAGAATCTTAGACGATAACATTTTTCGACCAAAAAGACAGATAACAACCATGGTCACATGACGTAATATTTCCATTGGATTAAATGAGTGTGCTCCCATCAATTTAGAATTGAGATTAACCATCTTATTCCTCATTGGGATAGATTTGTAAGTTATATGTATCTTCAACCCAAACTACACATTGATAAAACATGAACACTACATCTTAGTTATCAATTATGATATCAATTTTAATTATTATGATATCAATTTTTGAGCACTTAACTTAATTACACTATACCTAATTTTCAATTGTAGTTGGGATAACTTTTCAATTTTAAACTTCTAATAAATTATCTTAAAAATGATATAACTAAACTTTTACTTCAAATAAATTATCTTAAAAATTATATAATCTTCAACAAAAATTAAAATATTTAATTTGATTCATAATCACTTTATTTTTTATTTTTATCAATTTTAAAATAATTATTTATAATAAATTTTTATCATTATAATTTAGTTCTTTTAATTTCAAAATAAAATTGCTATTTCAAACTTAAATAATAAATTAATAAATTTTCATAATATATATATATATATATATATATATATCCCTTTCCGTGGCTACTATAGTCCAACACATATACTCCTCCGTTACAGTAACTTAACCCGCTTACTCACCTTTAATTATTCAATGATAAACTTACTGAGGATGCTTCTAAATATTTAAAAATAAATTATAAATTTATTAATTTCTTTTGCAATCATTCTTAATATCTTTGTTGGAATTATTTAGATCTTTATGGAAAGGAGATCCACGTTAGTCGGTATAACGCTTTGATTTTTGGAGTCTACGACGCTAGTTGGTTGGGATATCAACTTCACACAAGATTATTTCATTTGTATTAATATGGAAGAGGTGTAGAGTAGCTAAGTCCTGGTTTTTAGTTAATATTAAAAACATATATATTTTGCTCACGCAAATTTTAAAATATATTTAAAAGGACATATAATATGGTATATGGTATTAGTCGAGACATGTTGACTTCAATTAATATTCTACTATTCTAGTGCAATGGTCAAAAAAATCCTTTGTCATGAATAGTGTGTGCATAATAAATGGATAAACTGAAGCAAGGAGTAGAAGTTAAGAATGCACGGTCGAGAAGATATTGCTTTACTAGTTTTATATAAAAATTATGTTGAGGTCTAGATCATAAGTCTTATTAAAATGTTATTTTTTTAATATTTATATATTGATTGAATAAATAAAATTATGGAATAGGTAAGATAAATGATGTATTTTTAAGTTTAGATTTCAAATTAATTTAGTTTTATTTTAATTCTGGATTTCTTAAGTATCGAGAAGATCAAATATTTTTAAGCGTGAACTTTTTTTAGTGTGCAAAACTTGTGGAAGAACTTGTACCACAAAATATTTGATCCCTTTCGACATTTGATAGATTCAAAATTAAGATGGACCTAGGTTGGTTTCAGTCATGAGCGATCAAAAATAATTTGTATATGATCATCATTACGTATATGTCTAAGATTAATATAATTTGCAATTTACTCAATTTCCTCACTTGGTTGAAAGTATAGAGAGTATTATCAATGAAGATCAATGTCAATCTATCTTCTTTAGTTTTTAGTTTTTTAGGATAGTCACGCAATTTGTACATGATCAAAATTATGTATATGTATATGTCTAAAATGGATCTAATCATTTTAAATTTACTCATTTTTTTTAATTTGTTGAAAAATAGAGAATATTATTTAGAAGTATTTCAAGAATTATGAAGGAATAGTTTCAATAGAAATCAATTAATAATGTTGAATCAATTACATGTACATTGAAATCAATGCATCAATACATTTATTTCAATTGATGTTATTCATGCAAGTAAAAATCTATTGATTTTCTCATAAATAATTTAATATTTTGTCTATCTATTTGTTTAAAGTGTCATTGCCCAAAGACATTGGAAAGTGATATCCCACCATAACTTTGAATGTAAAATGTACCTACATCAATTTTATGAGAATATAGAATGCATTCAATTATATGAATTTAAAATTAATGTTCAGGGTAACTTTTTGTGTGTGAGAGAGAGATTAGATAATGAACTCCTAATTAATATTTTCTATTGACCTACTATTAAATTAAATTTATATGTCAACATTTATTAATAATTGAATTAAACAATATTTGATAAATAAACATTAAATTTTCATGTGAAATCCATAATTATGGCAATCAATGGAAGATGTTGCATTTAAAAAAGAAAAGAAAAAACTAAGAACTCATAATTAGTATCATAGAAATAGAAATAGAATTTATTCAGAGTCATGAAAAAAATATGTGAAAATAATTACTAATTAATTATTACTTGTTATTTATTGTCAAGGATAATAATTATGAGAAATTGAGAAATGATGAGAAGTACGTAATAACTAACAAATCATAATTTTTAAAAATGTATTTTTCACTTCCTTATTGTTTATTTTTTTGTTATCACGCAATTAAAAGGTGGGTCTATTGAAATTTAATGTCCCTCATACATCGTTTCTTCTTGACATGAGCTAACTGGATATTGATATGGTTATCTATGTGGGATTGCTACTCATTTTAAGTTGAGATTACGATTTGTGGTGTCTAGTACATGAATTTATTAGGCTGATTCTAAGTTAAAATTTGTGGAAATTAAAGAGTTTTAGTAGTTCCATAAAATGACAACATATAAAAAAATGATAATATATTGTTTTTGTTTTGTTCCTCATACAAGTGTACCAACTAATTATTCACAAACCATATAAAAAAATGGCATAATTACCTAATATGAATTATCAACATAATTATTATTGTGGATTGTGAAATACCTAATTTGAATGTAAAATGTGGATAGGGTGGGCAACCAGATATGTATATGCCATAACTTTTTATCTAAAAGCATTTTTTGCTATGTTAATATGATCCTTTCCTCAATTACTCTTTGTTGTTCCCCTTAGCAATTTCCTCAGTGAATTTCAATTATTTGATTCGATTTATTGAATTTCATTTTTTTCTGTGAGTCACTGTGTAATGTGTAACAAGCTTGAAATTGAGAAGACTTATTATTTTTATTATTACTTTTATTACTTTTTACTTTTTACTTTTTTTCATTAATTATTAATTTTGATCTAATGCTTCACTATGACATCCCTTATGCCAGGCTATAGGTACCGCTCAGTGTAATGACAAAGAAAAAGACCATATCTTGCATTTCTCAAAATTTCTTCACATTATACAGGTGTTTGTAAATTTAACAATAATCTAATAGCTAATTCTATACTATTAATTTGGTGTTAATGGGAAACCAGATAAGTATTGGGATGGAAAAAATCAAAATGCTAAGCTCTCAAAATAAATTCAACCACATTATAAACAAAATAAAATTGTATGTATGTTTTAGGCTAGGTTCATAGTTGGAGCCAAAAATTGTTGATGAAATGAAAAGGGAGCTTACAACATATTATTAAGGAAACATAGTAGTTACTATTGCTACCATTGGGAGATGAATATATGACTACTACGATATCCCTAATGGTAGTATCCATGTTCTTTAGAATCAACAATTGCTAACACACCAAATCAAGAAATATCTCATCGGTGCCAATAAGACAATTGTTCTTCAAATCATGTGTATCTGTATTCATGTTGGGATATTTTCATTTGGCCCAGTTTCAATGCTATAATTCATGCTTCATTGTATTGCACATTCCCCCCAACCCCCCCGCCCCCCACCAAAAAAAAAAAAAAAACTCAAAGGTATACAAATGAATACTAAATAATATTGCCCTTTCCTTTGAAATTTTTAAAATGGTTTCACATTGTAAGGATAGATTAGAAATCTATACAAAGTATCATAAAGTTTCAAACCAAGTATTATGGAGTAAGAAAAATCAACACCTCCTATGTATTATTGGTCAATATTTCATGCACATCAACCTTCCATTAAATACATCAACCTTCCATTAAATACAGCAATCACATACTTGTTTATTTATCTAGATAGAGTAGATAAATTCAATGATACATATTATGATGCTTGTTGATTCAAGCCTATATTCCCTTTAAAGAACATTGATCCTTCCTTTTACTAAATGATCTTTATACAAGCTTCCTAAAATGGCAATACTTTGTGCTTTCACCTTGATTAGCCAAATATTTTGACATAAAAAATAGGATATGATTGGACCATGAACATGGGAATAACCAACAATTAATTTCAAGAAATATGCCACATAAAATAAAGTAAACTCAATATGTTGTCCCATTCTTCTAGAAAAGTAACATGTATCTACAACATAAACATGACATTATGTGTTCACATAGAGGAGATTCAATTAAACAAATTTGGACCTCATGACCTATAGTTCTAGGTAAAAAATAAATAAAAAAATGTAGCGAGGAGATGATTTTTTATGTAATGGTTCATCTACATAAAATAACTAGTTTTGGAAACAAAAAAAACTATCTCAAAATCAGGCATTGGATTGTTTCAACAACTTTCATGTGTATACAAAGTTTCTTGCAAGCCTTGATAATTTTCATCATTAATATTACCACACAACCCAACATCGAGCATTTTAATTGAATTTAACAAAGTCTTTGATTGACACATGTGAAAATGCTAATATGGTAATGCCTTAGTGGATGCATAGTAATGCTTTTATTAATAAATGTACAAATCAAGGAATGTTGAATTGGCAATAGAAATTATTAAATAAAATGCTTATCATAAATAATATAAGTCAAATTTTCATGTGAATATCTTAGATTGACATGACTATTGCATTCATGCCTCAACAAGAACCAAACCTTAAGACTTAGGGACCTTCTTTTTTCTTCAAATTTGAGTTTTCTTTTGCTTTTTATTTCAATGTGATGATTGGTTGAGGAACGTTTTGATTTTAATGCTCATGAGGTTTTACCAAGATGGTGGATAATGATTTGCTTAATATTTTCTTGAGAACCTCAATCACTTTTGCATCTTACCCTTTGGTGTGTTCTTCATCCTTTGCTTTTGAATTTTATTTTTGATCACCATGTTGATGGGCCAAAATGTTCCACCAATGGTAAAGGGATATCCATGGTGCAAAGTCACAATTAGACCTTACACCATTTGGGATATGAGTCACATCTGTTATGTGGGCTTGACTACCACCATGTTTTTTTTGAAAAATGAATAGGACCAAATGAGTAATGCATGAGAAAACTAATAAAACTTCTGAAAAACACAAGTTAGAATAGCTTTATGAAATACTATGAAAGTAAGATACAAAAGACATTACTAGAACCAAAGAAAATAACATGGATCATTAAAGGAAGGATGTTAGCATACTTTAGTTAAGATACATGAATAAAAGGAGTCATTTATCAATTGAGAATTAGTTTGCAACCAACAATGACGATAAAATCATAAGTAGCATGCAACCTCAAATTAGATGCATTTTGTAACTAATGAAATAGTTCATTGACTCTAGCAGATGTAAATGCAAGCACATATCATCGAATCACCACAAGATAAGTCCCACAATTCTCAACAATACATGCATGAAATTTTTTCCTTGGCTCAATGAGCTACTCAATATTAAGATGAAATGTCTATTGCACCATTGCAAAAAGCACCCATGAAGTCCAATAGTGGAAATGCTAAGTTATCATTTGATATCTCAAAAGAATTTATAAGCTCTCCTAAACAAAGTGCTCAAAATGGAATCCAAAACTAAAAGCCCTTTCTAACTATCCATGAGGGTATATTTATACAAAATTTAGGTGACTTCTCACCTCCTATGACCTTTCAACTTCCCTCACGACTCTTCATCTTCTTTGACCTTTAATTCCTAAATGAATTTTATTTCTAAATCATAATATTAAATTTACTTTCAAAATAAATTTATTTACAAATTATAAGGAAGTTCAGGAGGCAAAGTTCCTTCATTGAACCAAACCCATGAAAGCCATGTTAGGAGCCT
Source organism: Pinus tabuliformis (assembly GCA_031772625.1). Taxonomy (NCBI): domain Eukaryota; kingdom Viridiplantae; phylum Streptophyta; class Pinopsida; order Pinales; family Pinaceae; genus Pinus; species Pinus tabuliformis. Next base: position 686,140,002 of record CM062816.1, on the reverse strand, counting down.
CTTTTTTAAAATATTGTGTAAATGCATGTACCAAGCCTTATATTTGGAAGCAATGGATTGGACCTTTGTTGACAATTTGCTTTCAAATATAATTTGACACTCTATAGTATCCAAGAAAAAGATCCTCAAGTCTAGTTGTATCTGATATGAAAGCACAGAGAGTTTACTATGTAATCTATCTGGTCCCAAAATTTACTGTGTGATAGCTTATTTTGTAGGTTCCAAGTTATCTTGAGTAACTACTTGCTGAATCTCCTTTATTCTCTCTTGAACCTCTTGCTAAATCTCTTCTTCAAGTCTTATTGTGCCAATTTCACTAATATAGGGGATTTTTTTCTCCTCAACTAAAGCTTCAAACTCATTGTATTGTGTTTGATATGCATTTATTGTTGTTGTTTTATCCTTGGCCAATTTCACATGTGATTGCACAAACATCTTGATTCTTGTCCTATCTCTGTTAGCGCTCATTCTATGTTTTCTTAGAAGCTCTACTCATGCATATGGGTACTCTTTTCTCGATTCAAAGCCATATTCCATATATGAGAAGGCTTTCTTTATTAATGCTCCTCTTCCATTTATCTCTCCGAGTAATCCTAACAATGGGGATATTTTCTTATGAAGGGTGATGATTCCTTCATAAAATGGCTTGATGAAATCTTTTATGACTTTTATCTCCTCTGAGATGGATACCTTGAAATCTTCTTTATGTGCACTTGAGTTTGAAATAACTTGGTTCTTAGCACAAAACTTGTCTATTTCTTACTGTGACTTAACCAATTTTCCCTTCAACTCTCTCATTTCACCCACCAATCATTCTATATTATGTGCAATGGTAGTAGAGAAAGAAGGTATGTGTTGGAAATAATACTGAGAGGGGGGGGGTTAATCAGTATTATCAGATCAATAAAACATTTTCATTTCCATACTTAGATATGTATACGCTACTTCATTCAAAGGAACCCGCGTGTATACGCAACTGTGTCTAAATCAACTAGCGTATAACCATTAAACTCATGATTCAGTTATGTGATCTTCAATGGATGCATCAGAACATTATTAGCCATATTAACAGTCAATAGTAGCAGTAAAACAGATAGATCAACACACATAAGCAACACACATGAACACCATGATATAAGGTGGAAACCCAATGTGGGTCAAAACCACCTGTTGCAATTCGTTTCTATATTCCTTTATTAAGAAGCTTCTTTTACAATGTACTGGTGCAGTCCTTTACTAGCACGCAGGCTACAACCTGCAGAAGGCTACAACCTTCTCTCGTTCCCCAGACTCTCCTGGAAGGGAGCTCCAACCCCCTTTGCTCTTGTACTAGCTAAGATACTAGTACGTAGGCGCCGGCCTACAATCTTCTCTCCTCTGGGTACCACGTTTCATACATTTTCAGACTGGATACTCCTGAAGTACAACACTATAATCTAAAGGCCACTTTTCATCAAATTTCCATACTGGACCCATAACTATCATTGAAGCTCAAAACAATCAATACTAGCATCATCAATCTCTGAATCATTGAAACACTGAAACCCTGTCAACAACACAGTCACCAGAACACATAGCATAACTCTGCAATAACAATCAGAACCAACTGTACCATCAAGATCATGCATCAGAGTGCATACGCTACTTGGAAGTGCCAAACCTGCGTGTATACGCAACTTCATCAAGGTGAACCAGCGTATATGTCATTAATTACTTATTCATAACTTCTCTGCACTTCCTGACTTCAGACATAACCAGATCATTACATATACAAGGATAATATATGTGTTAGCACCCAGATCTAGTCCATCAAATCACTTAAATACGAGTCATTATGATCTTGATCCATATTAGTTCTCATCCATCAATACACAATCATCCAACCAAGATATGCAGAATACTGACACCATTAAACAGTCATCAGAACTCATAAACAATCAGAACCACCTGTAACTTCAGACATCATAGCTCAAATGGTATACGCTACTATGATGAACTCAACCTGCGTACATACGCGCTTACACCAAAGCCAACCCGCGTACAGATCTCTAAATGACTTGCAGCGATTTCAAAATTAAGTTATACCCAGTTCAGATCATTACATGCGTCAATATACAGATCTAGAATAAACATAATCAATCATATAGAGATAGTTCATTTCAAACCATTTGATCCCGATCTCTCCTTAGATCTTGTTCTCCATCAACCGGTGAGATCCCTCCTTAGCTCAGATCAAGCAATGCGTCATCAACCCATAACTTGCATACTGGATCTCATGCTTCATCAGATATTCAAGACTTTATCAATACACTTGCCTAATGATCTTCTTCTCCTTTTATAGTCTTAGGCCTTTCTCAATACCACGGTGCAAAACCATAATAAAACAATACCATGGACCCAATACTTGGGATCAACACTTCTGACGAGATACCATGGTCCAAAACCATAGGTTCAAATACTGAGGACTAACTACCACGGACCAAAATTTAGTTCTCCAACATATACGCGCTTTCCTTGCATGAAAGTGCGTGTATATGCATACGCGCCTTGGAAACATCTAACCCGCGTGTATATGCGGCTTGGTCACAATGAACCTGCGTATATATATTTTCTCTTCATACTTGTAGTCTGATCATCAATTCCTTGCTGCTAACCTTCTGCACTATGATTTGTCATCTGTGTGATTTGCCATCAAGGACAACACTTGTCTCATAATGCCAACAATCTCCCCCTTTGTACTTGATGGCAAAGCTAACTTGTCACACTTAGAACTTGATCTTCTTATTCCTTTGAGCTGTCCTGCATCCCATGCATTTAGTCACATCTGTAGATTGATCTAGTTATATGTAAGTGAGATGTTCTTCTATGAGTGGGTTGCCATCAAGTACAACACATGCATCATAATGCCAACAATCTCCCCCTTTGGACTTGATGGCAACAACACCAAATCACTCTCCCCCTTTGACATCAAGGGCAAAGGGCGAACCAAGATATTCTCTTTCCAAGATAAGAATTCCGCTTTTCATACTCCCCCTGAGTACCTGCTGAACTCTCTGAATGAGCTCCCCCTTTGTATATGCCAAGGTGTACCAATCTGTCCATGCTACATGCTGAAAGCTCTGCTCTTGCTGAAATGTGTTGTTCATGCTCCCCCTGACTGTAGGCAAGATCTGCAAAAGATGTTCTTCAAGAAGAACCAAGACTTATACATCATAAAAGACCTTCCTATCACCAAAAGACTCAATACATACATCCATCACCCAACCAAGTGGGGATCATCCACCCAACCAAGTGGGAATACATCAGAAATATGACAACCAAATACATTACATATTCATCCCAGGCATAGTGGGGAAACCAAAATAGGCCGTTACATGACCTTGACACCATAAAAGAGATACATGACATAGAGACGAAATATCTAGAGCAAGACTTATGAAAGTCACTGATAACTGATAGCAGCAGCTTCTGTCAATCACCATTCAGATCAACAATCATGATTTGCTTCTGTTCTTCCTCTGCATTTGTTCCACCTGAAACCAACAACAGCTGTGAACTAGAACCAAAAGCTTCTAAGATAATGCCAACAATGCATTATTAGAAGATTATCTGCTCCCCCTGAACCTGTGCCAGATGGTCTCTGTCAGACCCATATCAGAATCTTCTCATTCTGAGTTTGACCCACTGATTTCCTTCAAATTATCATATACGCGACTGTATCCACATAAACAAGCGTATATACGCGGATAGTCCTTATGAAACTCGCGTACAACCATTTCCATATCAGCAACCTGTAAATGTCCTGTAACAAGGTATGTCTGAACATAGATGTCAACTCCTCCTTTTAAACATCATCATGAAATCATTCACATTATATGTGAAACCACCATAGCCATTACATCAACATCAAGATCTACATGATCCAAGTATCATTACTTGGGAACATCTGCATCAATCAACCTATGTAAGTATCATCCTATCATCATATAGATAAGAACTCATAATCATGTCTCCAACAAAGCAACTTTGAGTAGTCATCCATGTATCAGCACTATGTATCTTGAGCTCAAGCTCATTTGACAAAACTTCTTGATATCATCAACAGCAACAATCCTTATCCACAAGAGTGCCTGCATCATAACTGTATGATCTTTATGCATATGATGACAGTAGCATATGAGTGACTCATCATCAAGTGAGGAAGATGTGTATTCAAGCTTTGTACTTCTCCTTATCCTTATGAAGATCACCATGTAAGCACCATATATGCATAATCAAAGAAATAATCCACAAATGAACATCAACTATGTAACCCCAAGAATCATATGAGATTTTATCATGGACAACTCATAACCACATCATAGCAAGATATATCATTTAGCCATATAAGCATCATCACCAAGGACTATTAACCATAATGCCAATAATGAATTATTAAAGGCATATGCTCCCCCTCAACCTGTGCCATCTGTTAGATCTGATCATGCATATATCAGCAATAAGCATCAAGACATCATCATCATCAAGTTAGGATCAAAACACTTCTAAGTATCAAAACATTTCCACACATCCTCAGCAGATTGTAACTATTAACCAATAGAGCAAATAATGGACTGAATCATATCAGATCCCTTTTTCTGAGCCTGTCCCCACTGCTTTTCCTCAGACTGACATATACACGACTTTTCAGTGTCTAACTCGCGTATATACGTGACTTTCCTTTAAGAAACTTGCGTATGAGATTCAGGACACTGAAGATTTACACTTTCAGCTCCCCCTGAGTCTATTATGTCTGTGTTGTTCTGTGTCTCAGTACATTGTGCTGTGCCACATCTTTCTGACTGTACTTCTTTCTTCTTCCATATCTTCAAGTGTGATGATGTTTTCTCCTTTTGGTGTGATGTCCGTCCTTTGTTCCTGCATTCCTTTGCTATATGTCCAAGCTTGTTACATGCATAACATCTTACATGTTTCATATTCCTCCTATAGCAATCAGCAGCTTTGTGACCAAACATATTGCAAGAAAAACAATATCAATTAAAGTACCTGGAATGTGATGATCTTGAACCATTCTTCTTCTACATCTAGCTGCAACGTGTCCAAGATTATGACATTCATAACATTCAATATTGTTCAACTGAGTAAATGGCTGACCATAGTTAGGAGTAAGATATTTTCTTTGAAGAATCTCTTTCCTTGATTGTTGATGAGGTTGACCTCTCACCTCCTTGTTGATCATTTTGGATTTCTCTTTAGAGTTCCTTGCCTCACCTTGTGAACTAGATTCACCTTCAACAGATTCATGAAAACCAAGACCTGTCTTGATAGCAGGAGACCTTTGACTACTAAGAATATCATCTAAGGCTTTAGTACTATCTTGAAATCGCAACAGTTTATCCTTTTCTTCTAATTTACCTTTCAAGATATTTACCTCAACTTGAAGCTGTTCTTCCTTTTCTAGACATTGCTTCTTCATGTCTTCTTCAGCTTTCCTTCCTTCTTCCAAATGATGCCTTAGTTTGAGAATCTCCTTTTCTTTTTCTTCATTCAGATCCTGCTGCATTTGATGAATTTTGAAGGCACATTCCAGCTGAGATTTTAAGCTGATAACTTCGTTTACCTGTTTTTCAATAGCTTGGAGTAGATCTTTATTCTGCTTCTTTGATTTTTCAAGGTCTTCCTTTAGCGAGCGGTTCGTGGCTTCAAGACTTTCATAGTAACTGGATCTATCTCTGAGTTTCTTGATGGTTGTGCTTCTTTCATTGACTTCATCTCTTAGTGATGTTACTTCATCCTGCAACTTTTGACATTTTTCCTTGAATAACTTCCTTACCTTGTTTCCTTCCTCCAGTTGGGCCTTATGTTTGGTAGCTTCTTCTTTGAAGTCACATTCCCTTTTGTTCAGTAGATCTTGTTGATCTCTGATTTTATCTGAGAGCCTTTTAAATTCTGCCTCTATTTGATATCTTTCTTGTTCACCCATAAGAGCAAATTCAGGTGTTTCGCTATCACTTTCATCTTTTCCAAATGCATAGATAGCATGAACATCAGAGGATAGGAAATTCATACCTGATAGTTCATCTTCATTCTGAAATGATTCTGAATCTGATTCTGAATCTGAGGGGCTTCTTATACCTAATCCCCAATTGGTTCTCCCACTGTCATAGTTCTTCTGAGATGTCTTCTTCTTCTTAGGTGCTTTCTTCTTAAGCTTCTTTCCCATAGTTCCACGGATCTCCTTCAAGCGATCAAGCTTCTACCAAAGGACCGGCTCTGATACCAATTGTTGGAAATAATACTGAGAGGGGGGGTGAATCAGTATTATCAGATCAATAAAAAATTTTCATTTCCATACTTAGATATGTATACGCTACTTCATTCAAAGGAACCCGCGTGTATATGCAACTGTGTCTAAATCAACTAGCGTATAACCATTAAACTCATGATTCAGTTATGTGATCTTCAATGGATGCATCAGAACATTATTAGCCATATTAACAGTCAACAGTAGCAGTAAAACAGATAGATCAACACACATAAGCAACACACATGAACACCATGATATAAGGTGGAAACCCAATGTGGGTGAAAACCACCTGCTGCAATTCGTTTCTATCTTCCTTTATTAAGAAACTTCTTTTACAATGTACTGGTGCAGTCCTTTACCAGCACGCAGGCTACAACCTGCAGAAGGCTACAACCTTCTCTCGTTCTCCAGACTCTCCTGGAAGGGAGCTCCAACCCCCTTTGCTCTTGTACTAGCTAAGATACTAGTACGTAGGCGTCGGCCTACAATCCTCTCTCCTCTGGGTACCACGTTTCATACATTTTCAGACTGGATACTCCTGAAGTACAACACTATAATCTAAAGGCCACGTTTCATCAAATTTCCATACTGGACCCATAACTATCATTGAAGCTCAAAACAATCAATACTAGCATCATCAATCTCTGAATCGTTGAAACACTGAAACCCTGTCAACAACACAGTCACCAGAACACAGAGCAGAACTCTGAAATAACAATCAAAACCAACTGTACCATCAAGATCATGCATCAGAGTGCATACGCTACTTGGAAGTGCCGAACTTGCGTGTATACGCAACTTCATCAAGGTGAACCAGCGTATATGTCATTAATTACTTATTCATAACTTCTCTGCACTTCCTGACTTCAGACATAACCAGATCATTACATATACAAGGATAATATATGTGTTAGCACCCAGATCTAGTCCATCAGATCACTTAAATATGAGTCATTATGATCTTGATCCATATTAGTTCTCATCCATCAATACACAATCATCCAACCAAGATATGCAGAATACTGACACCATTAAACAGTCATCAGAACTCATAAATAGTCAGAACCACCTGTAACTTCAGACATCATAGCTCAAATGGTATACGCTACTATGATGAACTCAACCTGCATACATACGCGCTTACACCAAAGCCAAACCGCGTACAGATCTCTAAATGACTTGCAGCGATTTCAAAATTAAGTTATACCCAGTTCAGATCATTACATGTGTCAGTATACAGATCTAGAATAAACATAATCAATCATATAGAGATAGTTCATTTCAAACCATTTGATCCCGATCTCTCCTTAGATCTTGTTCTCCATCAACCGGTGAGATCCCTCCTTAGCTCAGATCAAGCAATGCGTCATCAACCCATAACTTGCATACTGGATCTCATGCTTCATCAGATATTCAAGACTTTCTCAATACACTTGCCTAATGATCTTCTTCTCCTTTTATAGTCTTAGGCCTTGCTCAATACCACGATCCAAAACCATAATAAAACAATACCATGGACCCAATACTTGGGATCAACACTTCTGATGAGATACCATGGTCCAAAACCATAGGTTCAAATACCGAGGACTAACTACCACGGACCAAAATTTAGTTCTCCAACATATACGCGCTTTTCCTTGCATGAAAGTGCGTGTATACGCATACACGCCTTGGAAATGTCTAACCCATGTGTATACGCGGCTTGGTCACAATGAACCTGCATATATGTATTTTCTCTTCATACTTGTAGTATGATCATCAATTCCTTGCTGATAACCTTCTGCACTATGATTTGTCATCTGTGTGATTTGCCATCAAGGACAACACTTGTCTCATAATGCCAACAATCTCCCCCTTTGGACTTGATGGCAAAGCTAACTTGTCACACTTAGAACTTGATCTTCTTATTCCTTTGAGTTGTCCTGCATCCCATGCATTTAGTCACATCTGTAGATTGATCTAGTTATATGTAAGTGAGATGTTCTTCTATGAGTGGGTTGCCATCAAGTACAACACATGCATTATAATGCCAACAGTATGGTAGGAGCCATGGAAACTGGGTTGGCTTAAGTGTTAACCACTATAACTCTGTGACTAGTCACCGATGCAGGCTTCTTTGGATCCTTTACTAAGAAATTCCTCCTCTCTTGCTGTATTTTTTTCTTGAATTCATCAAACCTGAAGTGTGAAAGGTCCAACACTTTCTCTTCCTCCTCAAAGGCACTTCCTGTTTCACCAATTTGAAGGTGCCCTCCAGTAATAAGTGTGGGATGTTGAAGATCCAAAGAGGGTATAATCTCTTCTAGCTGCAATTTGGGAGACTCGGTGTCTTCTTATTCTTTGTCTGCTAGTTCTTGAGTAAGGAGCTCATCCTCTAGTTGTTTGGCTAATTCTTACTCCTCCTTCTTTGCTTCTTCTTCTTCTTTCCTTTTCCATTCTTCTTCTTCAACTTTATTTCTAGTTTCTTCTTCTTCCTTCTTTTTTGTTTCTTCTTGTTGTCTCTTCTTCTATGTCTCTTGTTTTTTCCTCTCTTCTTCTTCTTTTTTCTTCCACTCTTCTTCCTCTTGCTTTTTCCTATTCTCCTCTTCTTCTTTCTTCTTTCTCATCTCCTCCTCAATTTACTTTTTCCTAGCCTCCTCTTGTACAACTTTCTTTGCCTCTCATTCACCCTTTTTCTTTTTTAATCTTTCTTTCTTGGCCTCCTCTTCATGTTTCCTCTTTAGCACGAATCTTCTTTATTCTAAATACATTATTTCTCAAGAGTCCGCATCACAAGGCTCAATGTTATTTGTGGACTGGGAAGTAAAAATTCTTAAGGATGCTTCCAAGGCTTTAGAAGCACTGAAGAAGTTCTTGACCCCTTCCTCATCTTCATCAACAAGTGAAGCATATGCCCAACTATAGTTGGCAGCTTTGCAATGTTTGGTGGTGATGACTTTCGGATCGTATCTATGGAAGATCGATTCACCAAATCTAAATGGTTAATACAATAGGCCCCGATATTCAAAGGGAATGTGGGCTATTGTCCCTCAGGAAACCAATTTCTAGGTTGTGGAGAAATTGTGCCTAAGACATTAAAGTTTTATTATGCATGTCACTCATTTGTATGAAATGTCTTTATCTTGAGGAGTATGAAGAGAATTATCTTAAAACCCTTGACATATAGCTGATATGAAAATTTCAAGATGTCATGTGGTGTTGGATACAAATGTTGTGTAAAGAGTACTTGCAAAGATTAGAGAAAATATGTTGTGCTTAACAGAAACTATTACCTTTAATATAGAAGAAATATAGAGAAAGAAGCTTTAAACATGGGAGCGCTATGTTAAGGAACTTTAACTTTATTCACAAAATCAAACAAAGACCCACAACTTCATTACCATAATTAAAGACAAAAAGAGACAAAATGACACATAACAGAGAGATTACAAATCATACCCAACACTGTATGGAAAACTCCTGATTCTTTCATTAATCATCTATTCATCAAGTACAAACTCTTCAGATTCTCAAAACTCTGACCTTTTCGTCTTTGATTTTCCTTCTTTTTATACATCGTGGGATAGTTGGTAACTACCAAAAAACTGTCGAACTACTTAACTACTTTCTAACTGCCTAAAGTAAAAGGTCATTTTAAAATATTACATTGGAGGGTAAAAGACACCTCACTTTTCTTAGTAAATAAAATAACATAAAATGAAATGGAATTAAATTATGATTTCTTGTTGTTGGTCATTGTTCGGATATGTGGCTTGAGTAGATGGCCCTACTGGTGTATCTTTTGTCGGTTCTATCATCCACTCTTTGCATCTTCTCCACAATGGTACATTCAACTTTGATGCTTCTTCCAATTTTTTGAGTTCCATTCTGAACGATGTGATCCTACTATAAGTAGGCTTGTCTATAAACAAAGTCTTCACCAGCCACAAAAGTTTAAAATCCTTATTAAGATAATTCACAATAGTTTCTCCCTTTAGTACTATTGTCTTCTCATGGGTGTTGCCAATCTTACTTTTTGCTTCAACTAGCAAAGTCTCATATGATTTCCATGGCAGCAATTTTTGCATGTAAATCCCAACAAGAGGGGAGCCCAGCTCTAAATCTTTTATCAAACAAGATATTGAACCTAGAAACTGCTTCTTTTATTTCGTTCATTTTCTTCTCAGCAGTTTTTCTATAGATATTTTTGATAATCATCTTATTAAAATCCATTGCACACAGTGTTTTGTCAATAATGTCATGTTCCTTTAGCTCTGAAGAAGACTTAGAGTTAATAAAAGATATCATTCTTTTTGCAAACTTGGATCTCTCTAATAATTTCTGCTTATTTTGCATAACCAAACTTTCCATGTCTCTAACAATTTTTTTCTCAATAGACACAATGATAAGGAATTCCCATATGTTCCTGATAACTTCAATAATCTCATCCCAGATAATTTCCCTAGTCTGGATTAAAGACATATGACCTTTCATTTTCTCCTTCAGCCTTTTAATCTCCTCTTCGGCCCTTTGAAAGTCTTCTCTATATTTATTTGTGTTTTCCTTCTCCATTCTAGCTTCCTCTTCACTCATGTTTAAGAGTTTACAAGTTGTCCCCATGTCCCTCTGTGCTTTTTTCAAATCATGCTTATCCCCCCATGATCTAGATAGCAGCATTCCAAACCTAGCAGGGATATCTGCTACTACTACATCCATTACTAAGCTTCTGGTTGGGATCTGGGCTAATGACACCACCATATCCTTAATGACACCAAGACACTTAACCTTATTTGAATCGAAGGAATATATGTCTCTGTAGGGCTTAGTGATTTGTAAATTCAATTGTTTCATTACTGACAGTGGCATGAGGTTATGCGAAACTCCAGAGTCAAGCATACAGTTATGCAAGATCAAGACATGAATCAATAAAGAAATGTAGAAAGTTGGGGTTGAAGAATATAACTCCCCGACATGTAGGACAAACATAACTACAGGTTTATCTTCTTGTAGATTCACAGTATCATTCACATTTACATTTTGAGACAAGTTGATAAACTCAACAATTTCCTTTTAGTAAGCTGGTGCCTTGACCAACTTTATGAGAGGTACCTGAAAATTTATTTTCTCCAATTCATTAGTGAGACTAAATGCATGGAGTTGTCTTGCATTCCTTTCTATTTCTTCTTCACTTCTCCTCATAATTGGAATTTCTTCTAGAATGGAAACAATTATTTCTAAAGGAATTTTATTAGTTTTATTTTGAGAAGTCTCACCATGATGCATCTGAGTCTTGCTATTTACACTCTACTATTGCTTTCCTTTATTCAACTGTTTTGTAGGTTGTGCCTCTTGTGGAGTCGCCTTTTATAAGGGAGCAAAAACATGCTGCTCACCTTCATTTTCTTGAACTCTAGATCTTTTTCTTGATCTCAAGTCATACTTCTTGTGCAATTATGCCTGCATAAAATCAATAAACTACTTCCAATACTCATCAGTTTCATTTTCATCAAAAGTGATATTTAGAATATTATTCTGATGCTTCACCAAGATCTGCCTCTAAGTAGAGTGGCACTTGGACTTGATCTTGGTCCTTTCTTTCCTTCTGCAAAATCTGCAAAGGTTGCCTTCTGTATTGGGGATTAAAACCTCTGTTCTGTTGTACTTGCCTTTGAGAATTTTTATTCTCCAATTCAAATTGATTTCCAATTCCAATTTAATCAATTTGCTAGACAAATTTTTTATCACCTTGTTCATACCCTCCAATGTTTGATTTTTAGATGATTCCTCTTTGGCCTTTCCCTTATCTTGTGCAGGTTGTGTCTCTAGTGCTTTTCCTGCAGCCACCAGATTTACTTCTATCTCTAGAGCATCAATTTGAATCTGGTCAAGGGTTTGGGATCTTCTCTCCCATAACGTGAAGCAAAAGTCTAATTCAAATGCCCCTGCAAAAGTCACTTTTTCACTAGTAGTAGGGGGCTCGATATCCACTGGAAGACTATTGTAAAGCTTATTAAACCTTTTGATGAAATCAACAATGCTTTCATCAGATTTCCTTTTGATAGAATTGAATTCTGTATGCGAATATTCCTGATCTCGCTTCTCTCCCCATCTCTAGGTGAACTGGTACTCCATCTTCCCATGTAGGGATAGAGTTATTAGCAAGCCCTTTAAACCACTTTCTTGCTTCACCATCTAAATATTGCACAAACCGTCTTAAAACAACATCTAGGTGTTCAACATTGAGATTTTTTGCAAAGTTATAGAACACTGCTATATGTTTCTCTGTTGTTTGTTCATCTTCCCCCGTGAAATGAGGAAGAATATTTAAGTATTCTTGAGGCATCAGATTCAGTTGTTAAGGAAACTGAATAGGTTCATACCTATTCAGCAAGAATGTAGGTGCTGCCATGTTTGCACTGGAACTTACTGAACCTTGAGTACCAGCAAATGCATAACTTGCCTGAAAGGTAAATGGAGTATGAAAAGGAGGTAATGTAGATATTGGTTCAGGTTGTACAACTATAGCAGATATATTTTTAGGTACTGAAAAAAGACAAACTCTAAAGACTGTTCTTGAAATTTGGGTTCTTGAAATGAGGTGGATGTAAAAGGTGATTCTTGATCAAGAAAAGGTAACCTTTTGGCTAAATTTTCGGGTGAAAGATGTATAGAACTGCTGCCAGGTGCAGACAGTGTGGGACTTGGTGTACATGGATTTTTTAGTTTCCAAACCCTCTTAGAAACTAATCTCTCTAGATCTAAAAGAACTTGATCTTTCTACTGCAATGTATTTGACCTCATATGAGGCCTTTTTGAAGCCAGAGTTTCAATTTTTGTTCAATACAACCAAATATTTCCTTCTCACTGAACAACCATAGGAAAATATTAAAACCCAGGGAAAAATGTTCTTATCTTTGATCCACAACAATGGTGCCAATTAATGTTGTCCCTCAGGAAACCAATTTCTAGGTTGTGGAGAAATTATGCCTAAGACATTAAAGTTTTATTATGCATGTCCCTCATTTGTATAAAGTGTCTTTATCTTGAGGAGTATAAAGAGCATTATCTTAAAACCCTTGACATATAGCTGATATGAAATTTTCAAGATGCCATGTGGTGCTAGATCTTGGATGTGGAGCATGATTATTTAGAGGTTTTTGTTTTTAGCCAGATGTATAACCTAGGAACATTGTACACCCCTCCAAGATTGTAGGCAGATGATCTGACGGTAGAATTTATGTTTAGTTTAGGGTTTTGGCATTGTATTGAGGCTGTGTAATATATGTGTATTCTCAAATCGATAAACAGAGAGGTGAGACTGTGAGAGAAAACAGAGGATATTATAGCGGATTTGCTATAGGTTGTGTCTCTTCATTTTGCTGGATAATAGAAAGGAAGGATTGGCTGTTCGAGGTGGACGTAGCCCAAACTGGGTGAACCACATATATCTGTGTCTCTCTGGTTTTTGTAGGTTTTAACCCTATATAGAAATTACCTGCATACAAATTCTAAAACATAGAAAATAAACAATACGAGAGCATAACACATAAAACATAGAGATTTTCCCCTACATCCCAAAACCAGGACTACCAGCTTGATTTTTCATTATGTTCCTTTCAATGTTATAATACATATTTATACATGCTGAAGCATCCAATACCATGGACCTAAAACCATCGTGTCTAATACCATGGACTGAAAACCATCACGTCCAATACCATGGACCGAAAACCATCGCTTCCAAAAACATGTGCGAAAATCATGCACAAAACCATAGGTGGGTCTGCCCATCCTAACGTAGGGTCTAAAACCAAATTTTTTCAGGGCGCTACGCCGGACCCCATAAAGTGGGGTTACGGGTATGTCTCAAACCCCCTATGACCCCCCCTGCTACACAATCAGCGAGACTAAATGCATGGAGTTGTCTTGCATTCCTTTCAATTTCTTCTTCACTTCTCCTCATAATTGGAATTTCTTCTAGAATGGAAACAATTATTTCTAAAGGAATTTTATCAGTTTTATTTTGAGAAGTCTCACCATGATGCATCTGAGTCTTGCTATTTACACTCTACTATTGCTTTCCTTTATTCAACTGTTTTGTAGGTTGTGCCTCTTGTGGAGTCGCTTTTTATAAGGGAGCAAAAACATGCTGCTCACCTTCATTTTCTTGAACTCTAGATCTTTTTCTTGATCTCAAGTCATACTTCTTGTGCAATTATGCCTGCATAAAATCAATAAACTACTTCCAATACTCATCAGTTTCATTTTCATCAAAAGTGATATTTAGAATATTATTCTGATGCTTCACCAAGATCTGCCTCTAAGTAGAGTGGCGCTTGGACTTGATCTTGGTCCTTTCTTTCCTTCTGCAAAATCTGCAAAGGTTGCCTTCTGTATTGGGGATTAAAAACTCTGTTCTGTTGTACTTGCCTTTGAGAATTTTTATTCTCCAATTCAAATTGATTTCCAATTCCAATTTAATCAATTTGCTAGACAAATTTTTTATCACCTTGTTCATACCCTCCAATGTTTGATTTTTAGATGATTCCTCTTTGGCCTTTCCCTTATCTTGTGCAGGTTGTGTCTCTAGTGCTTTTCCTGCAGCCACCAGATTTACTTCTATCTCTAGAGCATCAATTTGAATCTGGTCAAGGGTTTGGGATCTTCTCTCCCATAACGTGAAGCAAAAGTCTAATTCAAATGCCCCTGCAAAAGTCACTTTTTCACTAGTAGTAGGGGGCTCGATATCCACTAGAAGACTATTGTAAAGCTTATTAAACCTTTTGATGAAATCAACAATGCTTTCATCAGATTTCCTTTTGATAGAATTGAATTCTGTATGCGAATATTCCTGATCTCGCTTCTCTCCCCATCTCTAGGTGAACTGGTACTCCATCTTCCCATGTAGGGATAGAGTTATTAGCAAGCCCTTTAAACCACTTTCTTGCTTCACCATCTAAATATTGCACAAACCGTCTTAAAACAACATCTAGGTGTTCAACATTGAGATTTTTTGCAAAGTTATAGAACACTGCTATATGTTTCTCTGTTGTTTGTTCATCTTCCCCCGTGAAATGAGGAAGAATATTTAAGTATTCTTGAGGCATCGGATTCAGTTGTTAAGGAAACTGAATAGGTTCATACCTATTCAGCAAGAATGTAGGTGCTGCCATGTTTGCACTGGAACTTACTGAACCTTGAGTACCAGCAAATGCATAACTTGCCTGAAAGGTAAATGGAGTATGAAAAGGAGGTAATGTAGATATTGGTTCAGGTTGTACAACTATAGCAGATATATTTTTAGGTACTGAAAAAAGACAAACTCTAAAGACTGTTCTTGAAATTTGGGTTCTTGAAATGAGGTGGATGTAAAAGGTGATTCTTGATCAAGAAAAGGTAACCTTTTGGCTAAATTTTCGGGTGAAAGATGTATAGAACTGCTGCCAGGTGCAGACAGTGTGGGACTTGGTGTAGATGGATTTTTTAGTTTCCAAACCCTCTTAGAAACTAATCTCTCTAGATCTAAAAGAACTTGAGCTTTCTACTGCAATGTATTTGACCTCATATGAGGCCTTTTTGAAGCCAGAGTTTCAATTTTTGTTCAATACAACCAAATATTTCCTTCTCACTGAACAAACATAGGAAAATATTAAAACCCAGGGAAAAATGTTCTTATCTTTGATCCACAACAATGGTGCCAATTAATGTTGTACCTCAGGAAACCAATTTCTAGGTTGTGGAGAAATTATGCCTAAGACATTAAAGTTTTATTATGCATGTCCCTCATTTGTATAAAGTGTCTTTATCTTGAGGAGTATAAAGAGCATTATCTTAAAACCCTTGACATATAGCTGATATGAAATTTTCAAGATGCCATGTGGTGCTAGATCTTGGATGTGGAGCATGATTATTTAGAGGTCTTTGTTTTTAGCCAGATGTATACCCTAGGAAGATTGTACACCCCTCCAAGATTGTAGGCGGATGATCTGACGGTAGAATTTATGTTTAGTTTAGGGTTTTGGCATTGTATTGAGGCTGTGTAATATATGTGTATTCTCAAATCGATAAACAGAGAGGTGAGACTGTGAGAGAAAACAGAGGATATTATAGCGGATTTGCTATAGGTTGTGTCTCTTCATTTTGCTGGATAATAGAAAGGAAGGATTGGCTGTTCGAGGTGGACGTAGCCCAAACTGGGTGAACCACATATATCTATGTCTCTCTGGTTTTTGTAGGTTTTAACCCTATATAGAAATTACCTGCATACAAATTCTAAAACATAGAAAATAAACAATACGAGAGCATAACACATAAAACATAGAGATTTTCCCCTACATCCCAAAACCAGGACTACCAGCTTGATTTTTCATTATGTTCCTTTCAATGTTATAATACATATTTATACATGCTGAAGCATCCAATACCATGGACCTAAAACCATCGTGTCTAATACCATTGACCGAAAACCATCACGTCCAATACCATGGACCGAAAACCATCGCTTCCAAAAACATGTGCGAAAATCATGCACAAAACCATAGGTGGGTCTGCCCATCCTAACGTAGGGTCTAAAACCAAATTTTTTCAGGGCGCTACGCCGGACCCCATAAAGTGGGGTTACGGGTATGTCTCAAACCCCCTATGACCCCCCCTGCTACACAATCAGCGCAACAAAGGGGGGCTCCCCCCCCCCCCCCCCCCCCCCCCCCCCCACTCTAACCCCCCCGGTTAACTACATGCGCTAGTCGTGGAAAGAATATAACACAACCCAACATTCTCCCACTTGTTGTTTTCTTTCCACAGAGGGCCACAAGAGAGCTTAGTCATTTTTGCAGCCTTGAAATGCCCATTATCTCTCTACACCAAGAGAACTTCTTAGAGCTCACAGATTTTATCAATGCATTTGTAGTATTCTTCAAAGTGTCCACCTTTACCAGCAACACCTTTTTTCTTCTATCATATCCCTCAAAAACTGATACTAAACATCAATGTTCTTTGTCTTTGAATGATATGCAGGGTTCTTTGCCAAGAAAATTCCACTTTGGCTGTCACAATCTATCCTTATAGCTCCATGTACTAACCCCTTACGTGAACACAATCTCTGCAACCAAACTGCTTCCTTGCTTGCATGAGTGGATGTCATGTATTCTACCTCTGTAGTTGATAGTGCCACTATAGATTGTTTCTTACTCATCCAACTGACTACACCTCCAAATAGGTTAAACACATACCCACTTGTAGATCTTCTCTGATCCAGATCTCCAGCCCAATCTGCATCAAAAAAGCCACGAATATCCAACACTCTATCCAATGCTAGTCTTCCTTGGTAGCACAAACCATAATCACTAGTGCAACGCAAATACCTGAAAACCCGCTTCACTATTGTCCAGTGCTCCTTCCCTTGTTTTGACATAAACCTGCTCAATACTCCCACTGCATATGCAATGTCTGGTCTAGTACAAACCATTACATGCATTAGGCTACCGATTGCACTTGCATATGGAACACGGGACATGCCCTCTTCCTCTTCTTATGTCTTGGGAAATTGTTCAGCAGATAACCTCACACCTATAGGAATAGGAACCTTCACTGGTTTATTATCATGCATATTAAACCTCTGCAGTATTGTCTCGACATACTTCCTCTGGTTTAACCAAAGCTTCCTCTTTGTCCAATCTCTTTTAATTTCCATGCACAAAGTATAGTTTACAGCACCAAGATCTTTCATGTCGAATTTGGAGGACAATTGGATCTTCAAATCATGGATAATTTCTTTGTCATTTCCAACCAGCAACATATCATCCACATACAAGACCAGATAAATAACACGGTCACCAATTAATTTAAAATACACACAGTGATCTGCTTTGCTTCTGGTGAAGCCAATTCCCCATATAAATGTATCAAATTTCTGATACCACATCCTTAGTGATTGTTTTAACCCATACAGAGACTTCTTTAACTTGCATAATAGTTCTTTATTACCCTTCATCGTAAAGCCTTCAAGTTGCTTCATGTAGATCTCCTCTTCCAGATCCCCGTGAAGAAATGTTGTCTTCACATCCATCTGTTCTACCTCAAAAGCAAAAAGTAGCAGCAACAGATAAAAGTACTCTAATAGAAGTTACCTTGGAAACAAGAGAAAAAATATCACCAAAATCAATTCCCAGCACCTAGGAATAACCTTTTGCTACCAACTGAGCTTTGTATTTCTCCACTTTTCCTTCTGTATTTGTCTTCTTTTTGAACACCCATTTTCTACCAATGGGTTTCCTTCTAGCTAGCAACTCCACCAGATCCGAAGCCTCATTTTTGTGCAAAGATGCCATTTCATCAACCATGGCCTCTTTCTAGAGTTTTCCATCCTTTGAATCCACTGCTTCCTTCATAGTGCTGGGATCATCATTAGTAATAGATAAAGAAAAATTTGAACAGAAAGCAAATGGACTATACCTTTCTAGCTGCCTTTTTTCTCGAACTGATCTTCTCACACTCGGAGTTTGTGGCTCTTCATCTTCTGATTCCTCCTCTACTGTAGAGTCTGATTCTTCCTCCTTAAGCTCAAACTCTATCTTCTCAAGTTCCTTTGGTTGGACTTCATGTTTAATAACATCTTTTACCTCTCTGAACACCACATCTCAGTTGTACACAACCTTCCGTGTGACTAGGTTCGAAAGCTTATAACCCTTTAAACCATCCTTATACCCAAGGAAGATGCACTTTCCAGATTTACTATCCAACTTGGTTCGTTTCTCCTTTGGAACATGTACATATGCATCACATCCAAATACCCTCAGATGTGAAAGAGAGGGTTTCTTACCAGTCCATACCTCTTGTGAAGTCTTATCCTCCAATGCTGATGAAGGTGACTTGTTAACTAGGTAACATGCAGTATCCACCGCCTCTGCCCAGAATTCATGTCCTAACCTTACACCACTGAGCATGCTTCTTGCCCTTTCCATCAACGTCATATTCATTCTTTCTGCAACTCCATTTTGCTAAGGTGTATATGGAGTAGTCTTCTATCGTGCTATACCACACTTCTTACAAAATTCTTCAAATTCCTTGCTGCAAAACTCTCCACCATTATCTGTCCTCAACGCCTTTATCTTCTTCTCTATCTGGTTTTCTACCAGAGCCTTAAATTCTTTAAACCTGTCAAAGGCTTCAGATTTCTTCTTAAGGAAATATATCCCTGTATTCCTTGAGAAGTCATCTATAAATGATACATAGTACACAGACTTACCCAGTGATGGAACCTTCGTAGGTCCAAACACATCACTGTGCATAAGCTTTAATATATGTTTCACCCTCTTACCACCAGAGGGGAAACTCACCCGATTCTGCTTCCTATATACACAATTTTCACAGAAATCAAAATCCAAAGAGCTATTACTCATACCTTCTACCATACCTTTACCATGAAGTATTCGAAGGCCCTTCTCTCCAATATGTCCAAGCCTTTGATGCCACAACATGGTCTTCTCTCCAGAGACCACTAAATTTTCTACTCCACTTTCAGGAACCACAGAGCTGTTGCACCCATCAATAACAATGCTACCTTGCAGCTTGTACAGAGTTCCAATCCAAACTCCCCGCATCAATACCAGTGCTCCCTGAACCATCTTGTAGGTATCCTTCTCGAACACTATTTTTACACTTGCATCATCTATCTTGCTTACAGAAATCAGGTTTCTCGCTAATGCAGGAATATGCAGAACACCCGGAAGTGTTCTAACCCTTCCACCTTGCAACTTCAACTTTACTTTTCCACGACCAATGATTCTAGTCTTCCTATCATCCCCCAAGAAGACATCACCACCATCATATTTCTCATACTCGAAGAACCACTCTCTATGGGGAGTGAAGTGAAATGATGCACCTGAGTCAATCAACCATGCCTCATGATCTACATGTGTACTTGAAGAAGCCAAGAACACATCCCCATCTTCATCTTAGGTGGTTTTCGCCTCTGTAGAAGGAGCATCATTAGATCCCTTTCCTTTATCAAGAGCTTTAGATTTACAGTCCCTTTTGTAGTGCCCTTCTTTTACACATTTCCAGCACACCACCTTTACAGGTTTTCTTGGAGATTTAGATCTCCCACTCGATGACTTATTTTTGTTTTTGATCTGGGACTGTCCTTGTACAGACAAGGCATCACCATTTTGGCTCTCCATATTTTTCTGTCTCATCTCCTCCGTCAGCAAGGCTGAGACTATTTCATCAAACTACAAGGCAGTTGCATTGCTATCTATTACAATAACTAGAATATCCCATGAATCTGGTAGAGAACACAACAAACTAATGCACTTATCTTCATCTGAAATTTTAATATCAATAGAAGGTAATTGACTTACCACAGTATTAAATGCGTTTAGATGTTCTGTCACTAACTCTCCATCTTTCATCCTCAGGTTATACAGCCTTTTTCGCAGGGACAGTTTATTCACCAGAGACTTAGATTGGTACAAAGTCCCTAACTTGTCCCACAAAGCCTTCGTTGTAGCTTCCCCTGATACATTCAACAATACTGAATCTGAGACACACAATCGTATTGTGCTCTTTGCCTTCCGATCCAACTTCTTCCATTATTCATCAGATACTCCCATTGGTTTAGTACCTGGATCTACCGCGATCCACTGGTCTTATCCACCAACAGATTCTCCATCTTGAGTTTCCATAACTCAAAAATTTGACCATTAAATTTCTTGATCTCTATCTTTCCACTGCTCGCCATCTTCTTTCACCAACATAATCGATCTTGCAGATCTCCCACTGAATAGGGTCTACCACAGGCCCAAGCGAAACCCCTCAGCAACAAAGGCATCCCCTTGAAGCCAAAACAACTCTGATACCAAATGTAGGTTTTATCCCTATACAGAAATTACTTGAATATGAATTCTAAAACACAGAAAATAAACAATGCGAGAGCATAACACATAAAACACAGAGATTTTCCCCTGGATCCCAAAACTGAGACTACCATCTTGATTTTTCATTATGTTCCTTTCAATGTTATAATACATATTTATACATGCCGAAGCATCTAATACCATGGACCGAAAACCATCGTGTCCAATACCATGGACCGAAAGCCATCGCGTCTAAAAACATGTGCGAAAATCATGCACAAAACCATAGGTGGGCTTGACCATCCTAACATAGGGTCCAAAACCAAATTTTTCTAGGGCGCTACCTCAGACCGCATAAATTGGGGTTATGGGTATGTCTCAAACCCCCTATTACCCCCCCCCCCCCCCCCCGCTACATAATCGGCGCAACGAAGGGGGAAGGGGGGATCTGCCCCCCCTCTAACCCCCCAGTTAACTATGTGGGCTAGTTGTGGAAAGAATATAACACAACCCAACAATTTTATGTGTTTGTGTTTTTCCACATATTATATGTCTTGCATTTCTCTGTCATATATATAATTTTTCTAACATTGGATACAAATGTTGTGTGAAGAATACTTGGAAAGATTAAAGATAATATGTTGTGTTTAATAGAAACTATTATCTTTAACTTAGAAGAAATACAAAGAAAGAAGCTTCAAACATGGGAGTGTTATTTTAAGGAAATTTAACTTTATTCACAAAAGAAAACAAAGACTCGCAGCTTCATTACCATATTTAAAGAGAGAAAGAAACAAAATGACACATAACAGAGAGATTTCAAATCATACCCAACACCGTATGAAAAATTCTAGATTCTTTCATTAATCATCAATTCATCAAGTACAAAATTTTGTAGTCTTCAGATTCTCAAAACTCTGACCTTTTCTTCTTTGATTTTCCTTCTTTTTATACATCATGGGATAGTTGGTAGCTACCAAAAAACTGTCGAACTACTTAACTACTTTCTAACTACCTAAAGTAAAAAGTCATTTTAAAATATTACATTGGAGGGTAACAGACACCTCACTTTTCTTAGGAAATAAAATAACATAAAACGAAATGGAATTAAATTATAATTGGTTGTTGCTGGTCACTGTTCGGATTGGTGGCTTGAGTAGATGGCCCTGCTGGTGTATCTTTTGTTTGTTCTATCATCCACTCTTTGCATCTTCTCCACAATGGTACATTCGACTTTGCTACTTCTTCCAATTTTTTGAGTGCCATTCTAAACGTTGTGATCCTACTATAATTAGGATTTTCTGTAAATAAAGTCTTCACCATCCAAAAAAGTTTAAAATCCATATTAAGATAATTCACAATAGTTTCTCCCTTTAGTATTGTTGTCTTCTCATGGGTGTTGTCAATCTTACTTTTTGCTTCAACTAGCAAAGTCTCGTATGATTTCCATGGCAACAAGTTTCCTTGTAAATCCTAGCAAGAGGGGAGCCCAACTCTAACTCTTTTATCAAACAGGAAATTGAACGTGGAAATTGCTTCTTTTATTTCATTCATTTTCTTCTCAGCAGTTTTTCTGTAGATATTTTTAATAAGTCCTGTAATGCCCATTCGTTTTGTTGTCTAAAGAGAAATGATTAAGGATTCATATTCTGCCACATTGTTAGTTGGTTTAAATTCTAATTTAAAAGAAAATGGAATTATGTTACCTCTAGGTGTAATCAACAAGAAACTAGCACCTGTGCCCTCCTTAGAGTAGGCGCCGTCAAAGAAGCACTTCCATACACCTTCTGTTTGCAGCTATGTATTTACACATGCTGAAGTGAGATGCCTCTGATTATCTTCAGCAAATTCTAGATTATCATGCAGCATAAAATAAGATAAATCATCCTTTTTCTTGGTTTTACACAGGTGAATTACTTGCTCCATTCTTTGTAATTGTCTTAACAAACCTTGTTTCTCTATACATCCTTCTCTCTTCCCCACCAAAAACCTCTATAATAGCATAAGTAAATTCCAACTTCAGAACTCCCCCCAATTTAGCCCCCCATGATCTAGATAGCAACATTCCAAACCTAGCAGGGATATCCACTACTACTACATCCATTACTAATCTTCTTGCTGGGATCAGGGCTAATGACACCACAATATCCTTAATGACACCAAGACACTTGACCTAATTTGAATCGAAGGAATATAGGTCTTTGTAGGTCTTAGTGATTTGTAAATTCAATTGTTTCATTACTAACAGTGGCATGAGGTTATGCAAAGCTACAGATTCGAGCATATAGTTATGCAAGATGAAGTCATGAATCAATAAAGAAATGTAGAAAGGCAGGGTTGAAGAATCTGCCTCCTTGACATGTGGTCCAAACACAACTACAGGTTTAGCTTCTTGTAGATTCACAGTATCATTCACATTTACATTTTGAGACAAGTTGATAAACTCAGCATTTCCTTTTTGTAAGCTGGTGTCTTGACCAACTCTGTGAGAGGTACCTAAATTTTTATTTTCTCCAATTCTTTAGTGAGACTAAATGCATGGAGTTGTCTTGCATTCCTTTCTGTTTCTTCTTCACTTCTCCTCATAATTGGAATTTCTTCTGGAATGGAAACAATTCTTTCTAAAGGAATTTTATCAGTTTTAATTTGAGAAGACTCACCTTGATGCATCTGAGACTTGTTATTTACACTATGTTGTTGCTTTCCTTTATTTAGCTATTTTGCAGGTTGTACCTCTTGTGGAGTCGCCTTTTGTAAGGGAGCAGAAACCTGTTGCTCACCTCCATTTTCTTGAACTCTATATATTTTTCCTGATCTCAAGTCATACTTCTTCTGCAATTATGCCTGCATAAGATCTATAAATTGCTTCCAATACTCATTAATTTAATTTTCATCAAAAGTGACATAAGTTTCGGTATATTCTTCTTCAACACCTATTTCATCTTTTCCCCCTGCATATAATGTGGAAGTATGATCATCATGATATTTAGAATATTCTTTTGATGCTTCACGAGGATCTGCCTCTAAGTAGAGTTGCGGTTGGACTTGATCTTGGTCCTTTCTTTCCTTTTGCAAAATCTGCAAAGGTTGCCCTCTGTATTTGGGATTAAAACCTCTGTTCTATTGTACTTGCCTTTGAGAATTTTTATTCTCCAATTCCAATTTAATCAATTTGCTAGACAAATTTTTTATCACCTTTTTCATATCCTCCAATGTCTGATTTTGAGATGATTCTTCTTTGGCCTTTCCATTATCTTGTGCACGCTGTGTCTCTGGTGCTTTGTCTACAGCCACCAAATTTTCTTCTATCTCTAGAACATCAATTTGAATCTCATCAAGGGTTGGGGATCTTCTCTCCCTTAACGTGAATCCAAAGTTTGATTCAAATGCCCTTACAAAAGTCACTTTTGCACTAGTAGGAGGGGGCTTGATCTCCACTGGAAGACTGTTGTAAAGATTATTAAACCTTCTGATGAAATCAACAATGCTTTCATCAGATTTCCTTTTGATTGAATTGAATTCTGTAAGCAAATATCCTTGATCTCGCTTCTCTCCCCATCTATGGGTGAACTGGCACTCCATCTCTTCCCATGTAGGGATAGAGTTATTAGCGGGCCATTTAAACCACTTTCTTGCTTCACCATCTAAATATTGCACAAAAAGTCTTATAATAACATCCAAGTGTTCAACATTGAGATTTTTTGGAAAGTTATAGAACACCGCTATATGTTTCTCTGTTGTTTTTTCATCTTCCCCCGTGAAATGAGGAAGAATATTTAATTATTCTTGAGGCATCAGATTCAGTTGTTGATGCAACTGAATAGGTGCATACCTATTTAGCAAGAATGTAGGTGCAGCCATGTTTGCACCGGAACTTACTGAACCTTGAGTACCAGCAGATGTAGAACTTGCCTAAAAGGTAAATGGAGTATGAAAAGGAGGTAATGTAGATATAGGTTCAGGTTGAACAACTATAGCAGATATATTTTCAGGTACTGAAAAAAGATAGACTCTAAAGATTGTTCTTGAAATTTGGGTTCTTGAAATGAAGTGGATGTAAAAGGTGATTCTTGATCAAGAAAATGTAATCGCTTCGCTAAATTTTTAGGTGAAAGATGTAAAGAACTGTAGCCAAGTGCAGACAGTGTGGGACTTGTTGTAGATGGAGTTTTTGGTTTCCAAACCCTCTTAGAAACTAATCTCTCAAGATCTGAAAGAACTTGAGCTTTCTGCTGCAAGGTATTTAACCTCGTATGAGGCCTTTTTGAAGTGAGAGTTACAATCATTGTTCAATACAGCCAAATATTTCCTCCTCACTAAAAAACCAGAGGAAAATATTAAAACCCAGGGAAAAACATTCTTGTCTTCGATCAGCAGCAACGACGCCAATTAATGTTTTCCCTCAGGAAACCAATTTCTACACTGTGGATAAATTATGCCTAAGACATTAAATTTTTATTGTGCATGTCACTCATTCATATAAAGTGTCTTTATCTTGAGGAGTATGAAGATAATTATCTTAAAACCCTTGACATATAGCTGATATGAAAATTTCAAGATGCCATGTGGTGCTGGATAAAAATGTTGTGTGAAGAATACTTGGAAAGATTAAAGACAATATGTTGTGTTTAATAGAAACTATTATCTTTAACTTAGAAGAAATACAGAGAAAGAAGCTTTAAACATGGGAGCGTTATTTTAAGGAAATTTAACTTTATTTAGAGAATCAAACAAAGACCCATAGCTTCATTACCATATTTAAAGAGATAAAGAGAAAAAACGACACATAATAGAGAGATTGCAAATCATACCCAAAACCATATGAAGAACACCTGATTCTTTCATTAATCATCAATTCATAAAGTACAAAATTGTTTAGTCTTCAGATTCTCAAAACTCCGACCTTTTCTTCTTTGATTTTCCTTCTTTTTATACATCATGTGATAGTTGGTAACTACCAAAAAATTGTCAAACTACTTAACTACTTTCTAACTGCCTAAAGTAAAAAGTCATTTTAAAATATTACATTGGAGGGTAAAAGACACCCCACTTTTCTTAGGAAATAAAATAACATAAAACGAAATGGAATTAAATTATGATTGGTTGGTACTGATCACTATTCAGATTGGTGGCTTGAGTAGATGGCCCTACTGGTGTATCTTTTGTCTGTTCTATCATCCACTCTTTGCATCTTCTCCACAATGGTACATTCGACTTTGTTGCTTCTTCCAATTTGTTGAGTGCCATTCTGAACGTTGTGATCCTACTATAAGTAGGCTTGTCTAAAAACAATGTCTTCACCATCCATAGAATTTTAAAATCCTTATTAAGATAATTCACAATAGTTGCTCCCTTGAGTACTATTGTCTTCTCATGGGTGTTGTCAATCTTACTTTTTGCTTCAATTAGCAAAGTCACATATGATTTCCATCGCAACAATTTTCCTTGTAAATCCCAGCAAGAGGGGAGCCCATCTCTAACTCTTTTATCAAACAGGATATTGAACCTAGAAATTTTTTCTTTTATTTCATTCATTTTCTTCTCAGCAATTTTTCTATAGATATTTTTGATAATCATCTTATTAAAATCCATTGCAAACAGTGTTATGTCCATAATTTCATGTTCCTTTAGCTCTGAAGCAGACTTAGAGTTAATAAAATATATCATTCTTTTTGCAAACTTGGATATCTCTAACAATTTCTACTTATTTTGCATAACCAAACTTTCCATGTCTCTCACAATTGTTTTCTCAATAGACACAATGACAAGGAATTAGCAGATGTTCTTGATAACTTCAATAATCTCATCCCAGAGAATTTTCCTAGCCTAGATTAAAGACATATTACCTTTCATTTTCTCCTTCAGCCTTTTAATCTCCTCTTCATCCCTTTGAACGTATTCTATGTATTTCTTTGTGTTTTGCTTCTCCATTCTAGCTTCCATTTCACTCATGTTTAAGAGTTTACAAGTTGTCTCCATGTCCCTCTGTGTTCTTTTCAAATCATGCTTAGGCCCCCATGATCTAGATAGCATCATTCTAAACCTAGCAAGGATATATGCTACTACTACATCCATTACTAAGCTTCTGGCTGGGATCTGGGCTAATGACACCACCATATCCTTAATGACACCAAGACACTTGACCTTATTTGAATCGAAGGAATATAAGTCTGTGTAGGGCTTATTGATTTGTAAATTCAACTTTTCATTACTGACAGTGGCATGGGGTTATGCAAAGCTCCAGAGTCGAGCATACGGTTATGGAAGATGAAGTCATGAATCAATAAAGAAATGTAGAAAGGAGGGATTGAAGAATCTACCTCCTCGACATGTGGGCCAAACACAACTACAAGTTTATCTTCTTGTAGATTCATAGTATCATTCACATTTACATTTTGAGACACGTTGATAAACTCGAAAATTTCCTTTTTCTAAGCTGGTGCCTTGACCAACTCTCTGAGAGGTACCTAAATATTTATTTTCTCCAATTATTTAGTGAGACTAAATGCATGGAGCTGTCTTGCATTCCTTTTTCTTTCTTCTTCACTTCCCGTCATAATTGGAATTTCTTCTGGAATGGAAACAAATCTTTCTAAAGGAATTTTATCAGTTTTATTTTGACAAGGCTCACCTTGATGCTTCTGAGTCTTGCTATTTACACTCTGCTAATGCTTTCCTTTATTTAGCTATTTTGTAGGTTGTGCCTCTTGTGGAATCGCCTTTTGTAAGGGAGTAGAAACTTGCTTCTCACCTTCATTTTCTTGAAATCTAAATTTTTTTCTTGATCTCAAGTCATACTTCTTGTGCAATTATTCCTGCATAAAATTAGTAAACTGCTTCCAATACTCATCAATTTCATTTTCATCAAAAGTGACATTTGTTTCGGTATATTCTTCATCAACACCTATTTCATCTTCGCCCCCTCCATATAATGTGGAAATATGATCATCATGATCTTTAGAATATTCTTTTGATGCTTCACCAAGATCTGCCTATATGTAGAGTGGCACTTGGACTTGATCTTGGTCCTTTCTTTCCTTCTACAAAATCTGCAAAGGTTGCCTTTTGTATTGGGGATTAAAACCTTTGTTCTGTTGTACTTGCCTTTGATAATTTTTATTCTCCAATTCCAATTTAATCAATTTTCTAGACAAATACTTTATCACCTTGTTCATATCCTCCAATGTTTGATTTTGAGATGATTCCTCTTTGGCCTTTCCCTTATCTTTTGCAGGCTGTGTCTCTAGTGTTTTCCCTACAAGCACCAGATTTGCTACTATCCCTAAAGCATCAGTTTGAATCTGGTCAAGGGTTGGGGATCTTCTCTCCCTTAATGTGAATCCAAAGTCTAATTCAAATGCCCCTGCAAAATTCACTTTCGCACCACTATGAGGGGGCTTGATCCCCACTGGAACACTGTTGTAAATCTTATTAAACCTTATGATGAAATCAACAATGCTTTAATTAGATTTCATTTTGATAGAATTGAATTCTGTAAGCGAATATCCCTGATCTTGCTTTTCTGCACAGTTATAGAACACCACTATATGTTTCTCTGTTGTTTGTTCATCTTCACTCGTGAAATGAGGAAGAATCTTTAAGTATTCTTGAGGCATCAGATTCAGTTGTTGAGGCAACTGAATAGTTGCATACCTATTCAGCAAGAATGCAGGTGCTGCCATGTTTGCACTGGAACTTACTGAACCTTGAGTACCAGCAGATGCGGAACTTGCCTGAAAGGTAAATGGATTATGAAAAGGAGGTAATGTAGATATTGGTTTAGGTTGTACAACTATAACAGATATATTTTCAGGTACTGAAAAAAATACAGACTCT
Organism: Pinus tabuliformis; assembly: GCA_031772625.1. Taxonomy (NCBI): domain Eukaryota; kingdom Viridiplantae; phylum Streptophyta; class Pinopsida; order Pinales; family Pinaceae; genus Pinus; species Pinus tabuliformis. The sequence continues at coordinate 686,111,025 of CM062816.1, read as the reverse complement.
AAATACTGTTCTTGAAATTTGGGTTCTTGAAATGAGGTGGATGTAAAAGGTGATTCTTGATCAAGAAAAGGTAACCTTTTTTCTAAATTTTCAGGTGAAATATGTAAAGAATTGCTTCTAGGTGCAAATAGCGTGGGACTTGATGTAGACGAAGTTTTTGGTTTCCAAACCCTCTTAGAAACTAATCTCTCAGGATCTAAAAGAACTTGATCTTTCTGCTGTGAGGTATTTGACCTCGTATGAGGCCTTTTTGAAGCTAGAGTTGCAATTGTTGTTCAATATAGCCAAATATTTCCTCCTTATTGAACAACCAGAGGGAAATATTAAAACCCAGGGAAAAGCGTTCTTGTCTTTGATCCCTGACAACGGCACCAATTAATGTTGTCTCGCAGGAAACCAATTTCTAAGCTGTGGAGAAATTGTGCCTAAGACATTAAAGTTTTATTATGCATGTCACTCATTTGTATAAAGTGTCTTTATCTTGAGGAGTATGAAGAGCATTATCTTAAAACCCTTGACATATAGTTGATATGAAAATTTCAAGATGCCATGTGGTGCTAGATACAAATGTTGTGTGAAGAATACTTGGGAAGATTAAAGACAATATGTTGTGTTTAACAGAAACTATTATCTTTAACTTAGAAGAAATACAGAGAAAGAAGCTTTAAACATGGGAGTGCTATTTTAAGGAAATTTAACTTTATTCACAGAAGCAAACAAAGACCCACAACTTCATTACCATATTTAAAGAGAGAAAGAGACAAAATGACACATAACAGAGAGATTACAAATCATACCCAACACCGTATGGAAAACTCCTGATTCTTTCATTAATCATCAATTCATCAAGTACAAAATTGTGTAGTCTTCAGATTCTCAAAACTCAGACCTTTTCTTCTTTGATTTTCCTTCTTTTTATACATCATGGGATAGTTGGTAACTACCAAAAAACTGTCGAACTACTTAACTACTTTCTAACTGCCTAAAGTAAAAAGTCATTTTAAAATATTACATTGGAGAGTAATAGACACCTCACTTTCCTTAGGAAATAAAATAACATAAAACGAAATGGAATTAATTATGATTGGTTGTTGTTGGCCACTATTCGGATTGGTGGCTTGAGTAGATGGCCCTGCTAGTGTATCTTTTTTCTATTCTATCATCCACTCTTTGCATCTTCTCCACAATGGTACATTCGACTTTGCTGCTTCTTCCAATTTGTTGAGCGCCATTCTGAACATTGTGATCCTACTATAATTAGGCTTGTCTATAAACAAAGTCTTCACCATCCACAGAAGTTTAAAATCCTTATTAATAAAATTCACAATACTTGCTCCCTTCAGTACTATCGTCTTCTCATGGGTGCTGTCAATCTTACTTTTTGCTTCAACTAGCAAAGTCTCATATGATTTCCATGGCAGAAAGTTTCCTTTTAAATCCTAGCACGAGGGGAGCCCAGCTCTAACTCTTTTATCAAACAGGATATTGAACCTGGAAACCGATTCTTTTATTTCATTCATTTTCTTCTCAGTAGTTTTTATGTAGATATTTTTGATAGTCATCTTATTAAAATCCATTGCACATAGCGTTTTTTCCATAATGTCATGTTCCTTTAGCTCTGAAGCAGACTTAGAGTTAATAAAATCTACCATTCTTTTTGCAAACTTGGATCTCTCTAATAATTTCTTCTTATTTTGAATAACCAAACTTTCCATGTCTCTGACAATTGTTTTCTCTATAGACACAATGATAAGGAATTCCCAGATGTTCCTGATAACTTCAATAATCTTGTCCCGGAGAATGTCCCTAGCCTGGCTTAAAGACATATTACGTTTCATTTTCTCCTTCAGCCTTTTAATCTCCTCTTCAGCCCTTTGAAAGGCTTCTCTATATTTCTTTGCATTTTCCTTCTCCATTTTAGCTTCCTCTTCACTCATGTTTAAGAGTTTACAAGTTGTCTCCATCTCCCTCTGTGCTTTTCTCAAATCACGCTCAGCGTTCTGGTACAAAAACAAATAAGTGGCAATTGAAGGAAATTTGAATGAACCAGTAAGTGACAAAGTCATGAATTCAGTATTAATGGTGTGCACCCAAAATGTTGGAATATCTAATATCACCTCTGGTTTCATCATCATAGTGAAAAATCCAAAAATTGCTTTATCAACCTGTCTAGAGTCTTCCTTCCCCAGAATCTTAGAAATCACCTGCAAAATTGGTCTTATATCTGCTGCAAAGATATCTAAAGAAAACAATTTTTCATCTGGAGAGAACTGTCCAGATTTAGGAGCTAAGAAGGATACAACATAAGAGGACTCCTGGGATGATAGGTTGTCATAATACGAGACCAAAGACTCTTCAGTAAAAGTGACATAAGTTCCAGAGACAGGGTAATTAAAATGCTAGTAAATTAACTGAGAGGTTACCTGGAAGACACTTTCCCCTAGTTGATTCATCACAAAACACTTCTTAGGGTACATAGACAATGCTAACCACTAAATGAATTTTGGAAACAAGTGGTTTTTTGGGACAAAAGCTGCTAAGACACCTGACCTAACCATTGCCATAAATACAGGGGACTTCTTGTGATTCAGAATAACTTCTTGATATAGAGGGAGATGCTTAATTGTGCAGAAAGTATCAGAAATATCATGCTCGACGTCCATTAGCGGGGTATGGATGACAGAAGAGGAACTTACTTGTTTGGCCATGGCGTCTGAGAATGACAATTGCTAACTTGGAATGTTGTACTAGAGGTGAGATTTTATACGCTGGAGCTGCTCGTACCAAAAACAAGTGACTAATACAACAGGGTTTTATTTCCTTTTTTTTATAAATGAAAAGCAAAACGGGGGGAAAAATGGAACGTGTAGTGAATTAATGAAGTGACAGCGATGAGGTGACAGGGTACGGTAGGTGAGCTGGACATAAATGAATGGGAGAGGAGGATGATGTGGCAGACGTGAGGTGGAGCGAGACGATGAGGGGTGGCCCACTATGGGGGTAGGGGGTGTACGAGATGTTGATCAAGGCTGAACCCCAAAGTGATCACGGGTCATCGATCTCCGTCAACTGTGCTGACGTCAGGGTCAACTGTGGGGGTTGAGCCATGGATTATAACCTGTGCTAGTTGTTCCCCCACAGAGTTCTTTACCTGTCTTCTTTGTCAACACTTGATCGCGCTTCACGGAAATGCTCAAGCTTTAGTATATGGGTCGAGCCCACCTTCTTAATGCCTTCAATTCTGCCATTAGTGCAATTCAAAATAATGATTCAAAATTTTAAACTTTCTTCTGTTTTTTTTCAAAACTTAGACATGATATTTTATTTTTTTGGGTTTTGAATAATATTGAAAATTAAAATGATAGTGTAGGCTAAACATGGGCCATGAGGCTTTCTTATATTTCACCAATGAGATAGTCACCCATGTGGAAAGTTGATATGTGACTTCTTGCATTACTACTTTATTTGTGACAAATGTAGGTAGTTGGTGAGGAGGCTTGTACACACCAAAAACCTTAATGAATGTCATATGTTTGGGAGTGAAAAAAATTGCAACATCTTGTAAGGAAACTCGAGTCTTGTCCGACATGCAAGTCAATGAAATAAAATGCTCGGTAATCTTGTTATAAAACCCTCTATATCTTGGATCCCATAATTTTGTACAATATATGCATACAGGAGGAATGTATTGATTAGCGCTCCACCTCCATCGATGAAATTTCCTTAATTACAGTTACTGTTGGGCATGGAATCCCCCCACAGCATGTCTTGGGGCTCAAAGACCAACTTTTGGTCAAATGTATAGTATGACTCCGCGAATTACGGGTGTGAAGCGTGAAGTATAGGATGAGTCATAGGGTTTTCCACCCTAAGTATTGTAAAGTAATGTAATGTCATGTCGGCCTACCCATGGTTTGCGAACCATGGGATTGTATAAATAGAGAGAGGCCCTAAGTTGTAAAGGGAAAATGGGAGAGATATATGAGTATGCATGGTTCGGGAATAGAGTAAGAGTCTAAGTGTATTGGGTCGTAGTAGTAGGAAGAGGCTCTACAACTGAGTGCACAAAGGCTTAGTAGAGTCCATAGCTGAGTGCGTGGACCCCTGCAGCGGAGTGCGCAGGTCTGTGTCGAGTCTGTAATCTTGATCGAAGAATAATAAAGAGAAGTTGATTCCAATTTCTGTGTATCTGCTTGTGTATTGCCTTCTTTACATTTATACTGTTTTGTTTATCACGCGCACTAATATGATTGCTAGATATGCTGTTAATTATCACTAGTCTTACACAAATAAGTTGAGAAATCGGGTAATAACAGATTGAATAGCATGCAACTTGGGTATAATACAGGTTGTGCTCCAAGTAGGGTTGCGCGGAAGCAGCATCACAGGTTGCAAAGGACTAATAGGTGTGTGTAACAACGTGCACGCAGGGTCAAACCGTGGACCTTTGGAAGCTCATCAGACATCCCCAGGGTGCGGAAACCTGGTTCTAGCACCCTCCCATACTACTTCAGGTGAGACCTCAGTCCACACTCCACGGACTGTTGCCAAAAGGGCCAGTAGTACCGAGATTTTCTTGGCTAAATCACCTCTGAACCTGGGTCAGGCCCATACAAGCCAACAAATGGTTCCGTTGTCAGGACCAGGATTTGCATAAGGGATGTATAATGTCGTGCCACTGGAATCCAACAAAGAAAGAAATTGAAGAGTGGTTAGATAAGAAGATTCACGAGTTCATGACGCAGGAAACAAAAATCCATGAGTGACTAAGGAACAGTGGTTGGAGCACTGCTTATATGTGGAAATCCATGAAAATTTCTTTGCATCCTTTCCTTCTAAGCTGTATGAGTGGATCGCGAAACTAGCAAACAGTCAGGGAAGGTGTAGGCTCGACAAACCAATCATGTGGACTCAGGAATTAGTGCACAAACTAGAAGTGTTAGGAGATAAGATTGCACGAGCTGTGGACCATTGGCTCGACAAAATTATAGGAGGAATTAATTATGAGTTCATGCTAGATACGATCGTTAGCTACAGTGAGGCGGAGCAATGTTTCCTCAAGGGACCGCGGGGTAAGTATATTAAATATTTGAACACTTGGATTAAGATGCTATTGTGTGAAAAGTGGGTTATGCGAATAAATTAATGTTTGGGACTACGTGAAGTGGGAAGATCTACAAAAGCAGTAGTGATGAATTCGAAACTAGTCCCTTAATTTCCCCCTCGTGGGAAAGCGAGGAAGAGCTCATGAAAGTTTCTCCGAGAAGCGCGATCAGTCTGATAAGGTAGCGCATTTCGCGTTTACCACCTCCACCCACACTGCCACCTATATCACCCTCCTCACCTCCATCTCAACCCACCCCACCTCCGCCACCACCACAGTTTAGTATCGCGAGTGCGATCAAACTACCGGTATTCAGAGGAGTAGGGAATGAAGATTCGAACCAATTCTGGTTCGTGGTAAGAACAGTATGGGAAGCACAAGGCATCGCGGATGACAATATCAGGAAGGCTACACCAATGAACACGTTGCAGGATCGCGCATTAACATGGTACATCAAGCATTCTAATGACCATCCAAACGCAAGAATTGCAGAAATCCAGGCCGCGCTGAATAGGGAATTTAGTAGGCAAAATTCAGAAACACAATCAATCATGAGGTTTAAGGAGATCACGATGCTCACGGGTGAGATCCCCTAGGATCTAGACCAAATATTGAAAGGTATGATTCGTGAAGCCAACATGATGTTGACAGATGGACAGCACTGCGCATGGTTTGTAACATCATTGACACCACACTTAAGGATGGCGTTGTCACGGCAAAAACTTTCCACCCAAGCCGAAGCTTTAGAAATGGTGATGAGATTGCAAGAGACCCCTATACAAGACCTTGGTTTGGGAGTCCAACAAATCCATGCGCAATTGTAAAATCTATGTCTGGAAATGCGAAGTTTGAAACAAGATAGGACACCTCGGCTGGAGGCGCGCAAGGAGGTATGGTGCATAAAATGCAAAGGCCAGGGGCATGACAAGGACCACTATCCAGCATTCGCGAACTACTTGGCAAGAGGAGGGCAGATGCTGTTAAGACCTTAGGCACAGATAGAACTGAGTGTGACGCCTGCATTATGGTGTGCGATCTGTCAGATAGGAGGAAAACACACTATGGACAATTGTCATCTATTGCAGAAGTATACGCAGATGTCCCAGCAATTGTTTTGTAACTTCTGCATGTCGGTAGGCCATGATGAGTGCACCTGCAGAAGCTACGAACTAATGATGGATCGGACCCCTGCCTACAGGGTGCAGACCGAAACATGAGCCCTTGACATGAATGCAAGAATGGCGTGCACTGGATTTCAGAGGTGTGGTCAAGGTCGAAGTGGAATGGGACCAGGAAGAGGTCACGGATAGTTTAATTGTTATAATTGCGAAGGGCCAGGGCACTATGCCCATGATTGTACAAACTCGATGAGGACATCATGTTTGTATTGTACTCATTTTGATCATGAGGCAGAAGACTGCCCTACACTGATAGTGAGATTGCATGAAAAATGGGTACTTCAGCCCCCGCCAACTCAGAATTTGCAGATGATGAGGTTTGAACCGCGCGGAGAAGACCTAAATGTAAAAATGATGCTCAAGAGCGATGTGACCACTGGCAATGATAAAGGGAAGCAACCAGAAGAAAGTGTGTGGGTTTGCAAGGCTCCTAAAAAGGAACCTGAATTTGATTTAGAACGTGCGAAGGAGACATTCATGGAAGCTAAGAAGAGCTTCACGGAGGCCTCCACTTCAGGTAGTAAGGATCAGTTAGAACCAAAAATGGATCCTTCAATGCTCACTACCTTTCTAGAGACATGCATGAAACTGCTATGTGACAACAAGGCAATAAAGGGGCTACAGGAACTTATCACTAGGTGCGTGGGGTCAGGAGAATCGCGCGTGCTCCGGAAACTTGGAAAGCATGCATTTCACACAGGAAGGGAAATGAGGTTGACTGTGCAAATCAATGAATACGAAATGGATTAGGTAATCTTGGATTTGGGATCAGACGTGAATGTACTACCAAAACAAACATGGGAACGCATGGGCAGACGCGCGCTATAGTGGTCTCCTATTCAGTTACGAATGGCAAACCAACAGAAGATCTTGCACATGGGAAGATTGTAAGGGGTAATGGTAGATATTGAAGGTGCAAGCATGTAGGTGGATTTTGAAGTGATAGAGATTTTCGCTTACAGTAATCCCTATCCTGCTCTACTAGGAATAGACTGGGCCATCGATATGAAAGGAGTCATAAATCTGAAGAAGCGCAAAATGATCTTTGAGAAAAAGTCACTACCCATAGTAGTACCGCTAGATCCAGCCAAAGGAGCGCGATACATTGAACCGGTGCACGACAACGATAGTGATGACGATCTCGATTGTATTTATAAGATAACTATGCAAGAAGAGGGTTGGGTGAACTCGACTACAGATGGAAGGATTTCGTGGGAGCGTGAAAGCTCCTACACCTCGGATTCAAATGAAGAGATAGAACGATGGTAGAATTGGCTACATGAAGTAACAACGCTTAATTGCAACATGATGGTTAGATCACTGTGCTGCATGACAACAGAAGCAAGGGATCTGCCGACATATGATGGATTGACAACGGTGGATGAATTCCTGAGAAAATTTGAAAGTGCAGTACCAGAACAATAGCGGTTCAATGTGCTGAAGTGGGCACTGCGCGTGATGCCCACATGATGGTGGGGTACACATCAAGGAAATTTTGAGGCCTAGCACGGATGTAGAAGGATGATGCGCCTATGCTTTGGAAAACCCCAGCTCAGAATGCGAGCCAGTCAATGGGGGTAGAACTAATTGCATGCCCACCTTTTCCGATGGGTACAAACATATGTTGTACAGCCCGCACAAGCACACACCACTCCCAGAATAGAGAATCAGAACAAACCGCAACAACAAGAAAGGCGACGCACGCTACCAATTATCCACGATGAAGCATTTGATAGGGTGTGTGAAGTACTGAACAAGGTTCACCAGGCAAGACGCACTGATTGGGACCTACGCGTACCAGTGGTTCGATGGGCCTATAGGACCATGTGCAAAACCCTGACTACGGAAATGATTCTGAAGGTGCGAAACAGAGTAGGGACCGTAATTTCTGAAGAGAATGCAAATAGGAATCCACATGTAATAGCTCCCGCAGTTGTGACAATACGCGAAGACCAGGACGAAGAAATCACACAGCTATGCGAGGTCGAACACATAGAGATTCAGGAAGCCATTCAGTGAGGGAACCTTAGACTACGTGAATTCAAAAAAGATAGGGTACAACTGAGGAAGAAAATCATTTTGATGGACACCAAGATCAAAAGGTTGGAAAATAAGATCAAGCAAGCATGTCTCATCGATCAACCAAGGATAACAAGACAAGGTGCAGATGATCATCCCACTAGATTAGAAGATTGTCGCCGAGAATTTATGACTCTACTGCCATGGCTATGACCGCACCTCACCAAACGCAGTAACCAAGGGAGCACAGTACATACAGTAAAATGTGCAGCACTGGCTATCGTGAAGGCAATTAAGGAGCTTCAACGGACTATACTGGAAGGTGAGTTGAAGTCTCACACAGGTGGTGCAACCACCTGACTAGCCGTAGGGAGCACAATCTCAGCGCTCCAGGTAGTTGAAAGAGAGCGCGAGACTATAAAAGAGTCTATTTGGGAGTTGCGCGATGACGAAGGTGCGCACAGAGTCAGCATGTCACAAGGGTCACGTCTACGCACGGGGGGTTGCGCTACCTAGCAGGTAGTGACCATTGGTGTCACTATTCATGACGGGATGTCTGATTTAAGTCAAAAGGAAAAGGGCAATGGGCATTTAAGACACGAATTAAGGACAAGATTTGGGGCAATCTGCTGCCAAGAAAGCATTAATGGCCCAGAATTGGGGGGAATGGTCAGATTTGAATTCAAAAGGCGCTATAAAACTCCAGGGGCTAGCCACAAGACAACACTTGTTCACCTGAGATTTGAGCAGTTGATTAGAGCACAGAGTGTTGAGCGCCGAGCAATATTTGAGCCCCGAAGTTCACGAATGACCACAGATAGTTCAAACAAGATGACGGCTACTAGGAGAGGTTTGGGCTTTGCAGAAGGAACCATCGACGAGGCCGCGAAGAACCCCATGGTACATGATGTTCCCTAAGATATTGGGGTCGTGTCGGAAATCTCGAAATCGCCTCTGACGCCGAGGCCTACGAAAGATAAGTAGGTAGCGGGACCAGTTCGCATGTCCCCAAAGAATCCGTAGTTCGGTAAACTCTCAATGGAAGAAAAGGGCAACGTTGTCACCATCGAGATAGATGACGAGGACGAGGACCTACAGGCTCTCATCGATGAGATAGAGGAAGTAGAGGACATGGAAGAGGACATCCAGCCGATGTGCTCTGTAGCGAAATTGCCTGAGTACGTCCCTCCATGGAAAGGGAAAACTAAGATACCAAAGGATCTGGATGCCACTAAGAGTGCACTCCAGACCACGCTCCTCCCTGATGGAATTTTGTTTGAGGGCTCGCACCTAGGTCGCATGCCCACAATGAAGTTTGAAGATTGGGAACTCGCAGACAGCGAGAAGTTCCCACACTTACAGATGGAGAGCGTCATGAAGCAAAGCACGGAGGGGCTAGTCACAACATTAGAGCCGCGAAAATGGTTATGCGGTGTGTAGAAGGCTGAATTGCTTCATCTGCTGTCGATTCCACACTTTCGCTGTACACACATCACTATTTTCATCATCAGGCAGCTGCTTTGCCTGGTGCATGATGGGTACTTATGGTTGGAGGAGCCTATTCCCATCACGACAGATCTCATCCATAGAATTTCCCGGCTCCCCTATAAGGGCAAGGACCCCACGGCAATAGCAGGCAAAATCAGAGATTTGGTTCTTGCAGAGGCCACGAAGAAGAAATATAAACATGAGAAGAAAAAGAGGGGTTACATGATTAGTAGCATCAATGATAGAGGGGTGTGCATAGCCACCCAACTCCTGGCCGAGAAGGTAGTGAGAAAATGTCGCGGCGATGAGGTACCAGCACTGGTAGTTGCGTTGGTCGAAAAATGCACAGAGGGGGTCCAATTCAACTGAGCTGAGTTCCTCTGCGAAGAATTCTTGACCAACTGTAAGGAAGCCCAGGAGCAGGGCAAGACCTTCCACTACACGCGGTTGCTCTTTTCCATTTTGCTGCTAACAGGAGAACTGCTAGAGGACAGTTAGTTCCTGAGCATTGAACAGGACTTACCAGATGCCGCAAAGTATGCGTCGCTTTGGGCTACCAAGGACACGAAGCGGATTCATGAGGCAAAGATATTCTAGGTGCTCATGGAGGCGATCATCTGGATGTGGATCAATAGAAGGCCGCGTTTGTCCCCCACAGTGCACAATAGTCTGCGGATATTTGCAGACTTCAAGGTGGACATGCGTAATATTTACATCAAAGCTGTTAAGGGAAATGTTCCCCTAGGGCTTTTGGGTTGAAACCCTAGCAGACTAAAAGTTTTCTATACAGAGAAACACACATTCACATAGTCATTATGCTATTATAAGCAAATTCTATGATAAGGGGTGTGCCTGAGGTCCTACGTTTGAGAAGGTCCTTTAGGTTCCAAACCCTTCTTCGAGTTCCTTTTGCTCCTTTGACCTACAAAACAACCAATTCCGGAGAGTACAGTAGTATATGGACTAAACCTTATAAAGAAACCATCTTCATATTATAAAGAAAGGTAGTTAGTTATGAAATTTAAACAACCATTCACATATGAATTCTAACATGAATATCATAAACATGAAGAAGATTTATATCAGGAACCAAGACATGTGTTTCTTTTATTATAGACAAATAAAGTACAGAAAAGGAATAATTTCACCTGAGTCATCCTTTCGCAGGCTCCAAGCAAAGCCTTCTTCTGGATTCGTCCAGCCTCAAGCCTTTAACAAACTCCTTCCATGACTTACTCCATGATATCACAAGTAGTGGATGGACATCAACACACAAGGAAACAAGGGTTTCCTGTACAAATGGGGGAAGTGCAGGAGGCACAAGGATCTTCAGACCTGGTCAGGGAAATCTCAACATAATAACCTTTCTCTCTCTTCTCTCCTCCCTTAGGCCTTCCCATTGAAGCCTTTTTATACTTCTCCCAAAGTATTTTTTTAGTTGGGAGTTGGTTGGGAACAGTTGGGCCACGGGCACTAACAGGTGATCAGCAGGTAAAACCCGTGATCTCCGCCCGAAATTAAGGAGTTTTATATTTTTTTAAGTGTTTTAATACATATACGCAGGTTGGGTATATGCCTACCCACATATACACACGTTTAACTCAGGGCAATGTCACATATAAGGGATAAAACACTGTTTTTTAAATTTTGGACCAGGTCTGGAAGGACGGGTTGCCCCAGGCCATGAGTGCAGCATCACAAACCATAAGAGTGAGATTTGGAGCTATAACAGATGCCCCCTAATATATGAGGTCAGAAGGGGTACATGATGGCCGAAATGTATTAAGAAAGTACATGGAAAGGAAATCTGTCAAAAACCGAGAAGGACTTCACCAGAGTTCAGCCTGCCAAGCCACAAAAGGAGATCATAAAGAAACACTGTCTGAGGCGGGCATACCCATGCTCAGAAAAAGTAAAGCATGTCTACATATCAAGTACAAGCGGATCCACTAAGTATACAAGTATAAATGACTGGAAAATACATAATGGATCATCTGATCATGATCGAACAAGTACATGTCTGAATATCACATATAAGACTGTCAATGATGCTGAAAGATGCAACGGATCACTGATATCAAAGACTGATCCCAAAAGTTACCAACTGAACATGATGGAATAGGATGGTACTACACTGCAAACTCAAGTGCCAGCATATAGAATGTCACCATGACTAACTGCAACATATAAGGTGGAGTGGTATCAACTAGCAGCAACAGGAGTAACTGTCAAGTGAACCAATGAATGCTGATACAACCTGAGGTCTTCACCGACCGCCGTGGCACATTTCTACACCATGGGAATAAATGATCTGAAGTTGACCATGTGAGAAATCATCTGATTACCGGTCATTTATGTATACCGTTAACAAATGCGAGACTACTCACCGATAATGATAATGAGCGTCAAGGTACCCAGTACAATCCAACAAGTGTGAATAGATGAGCTGGAGTCGAACACCTGTAAGAATCTATCGATCAGGAGACAATGATGGTTTCCCACTGTCGATAGCGAAGGATTTGCCACTAATGACTGCAAACCCCAAGGTACTGCCAAATGGACTCTAGATCTTTGCCCCAGAGCAATGAGTTTGAGTCGATAGGGAAAGATCCGCTAGAAGGAAGGCATTAACGCATCCTTCATCAATCTAGTGCGAGTGTAACCCGTAGGCCAATAATGTGGAAGGAATCGGACGAAAGAGATGTAGTAACCCAATCGAAGTACGTTTCCGGCATACAGAAGATGTGGCTAGGGCACGACAGAAACCCTCTAAACCAACCAATAATGGAAGCTGACACAGAGGCGAGGTATCCACTAATAGGGTCAAATGGAAACCAAGGTACTGCATTAATCCCAATGTGTGATAATGTAAGCTGATGTCGAACACAAGGGAAACCACTCAGTCAAAGACCCATGATACTGATCGATGTTGAGCAAAAGGTGACCTATCAATAATGAAAATAGGGCCAGGGTGCAGCTCTAGGCCTGTCCTCAGAGCAAGATGTCGTTGTCGATAAGGACAAGACCCGCCAACAAGAAGTCAATGGAGACCTTCTCAAACCGGCACGAGTAAAGGACCAATATAGCTGATGTGATGATAGACATGACACTGACAACCAGGGATGGCCGACTGAAAAATTGGTCAAGAGACACCGCAGAGAGGCCGACTCAGGCTAACTTCCCTTGAACAAAAGCACGACTCAATGTGACTATGTGGCAGCATATGATGACTATGTATAAGTTCATCATGCAGGAGGCATGAACAAACCCTCCATATGATTGGAAGAGATAACCAATCGGGGGAGAACTGACTCAATAACAAGGTTAAGGCATACCTAAGTCAAACTAAATCCTGCCCAAATGGAGGAGACTTTGCTTTGAGTGCTTTTTTCAAGGGCGACACCACTGACTCTAGCTGCCAACAATAAATGGAAATATTGTCCCGTTCCCGCTCTTTTTTTTTGGAATATTTAATTTTTTTGTCTTTTTCTGTTAATCTTGAAAAAGAATAAAAGAATGCTATGGTATAGTGGAAAGAACGAGTGTCGATGAAACAGATGATCAAGTTCCTGGGAAAGGAACATTCCTATGCTCAATGCAGGGAGGTGAAAACTGGTCAGTGACACTCAAAGGTGCGTTCCTTCCACGAGTCAAGGTGTTTCAAGCTGCAGAAGTCAAAGGTATGCAAGGTTGATTTTGCAGTCTTCATGGTCAAAAGTTGGCTTAAACACGAGTCCAAGTGAAGCCGGCTCTAGGCCAAAAGGTGCAAGTGGTCAACATGCAATGTAGTAGTACAACTCAACACAAAGGAGCCTCTAGGGTATAAGGCTAGAACGAAGCAAAGAAGCTAAGAGGAATGAGTCTTCAATGCATAAGTCATGGCGGGACTACAAAGGACTCCCGAGCCTACTCAAATCGGAGCAGCATGGGAAACAAATGTCAGTGAGGTGCTAACTACGATTCCCATGTAAAGGATGGCTCTACCATTGTGTCATGATTTAAAGAATTGGCGAGTGAAGATGGCTTACGAACCATAACACGATGGGGTCGACCCTATGGTAGATGTATCGACAAATGGAGGCTAGTATGCATAATGCAACGGAAAAATGGTGTCCCTAACCTATATGCCAGTGAGAAAACGATACCTGCCATGACGGGTCAGCAGTCATGGAACCGTCTCGAAACTGTTGAAAAAACGTCCAAAATGTCCTGAAAATCAAACCATTCTCGACATTCCAAGCTCCCAAGTTAAAAGTCACATGAGGCCAAACAAAATAAAATTTTGAAAAAAATTTGCATTTTCAAAACCTATAAAAGAGCTTTTGGACTCACCATTTTCACCATTTGAGTTTGAGAGCAAAGAATTGGAGCAAAAGGAGCAAACTTCCCATACGCCAAATTCAACCGTTCAGATTCTTCAAAAACCTCCAGGTAACTCTTATACTTATCTTGCAATTGATTGTGACTAGTTTTAAGATTTTTAATTAATGTTTTACCATTGAATTTTTTGCCAAAAATTTCACCGCAGTGTATACGCGGGTTGGTAATATGAAACCCGTGTACACGCGGGCCCTATACGCGACTGTGTGCATAGGGACCTGCGTATATGCCGCGAACATTTTTAAACAAAAAACTAACGGTTGAAAATCATTTTTTCCTCAGGATGCCGGTCACCTGGCGAGAAAGAGAGCATGCCGCGGTGGATAATGAAGTCATGAATGATCCTGATGCTTTGGATGCCCTACGGGGATGTGGTTTGCTTAAATTCTTCAAACTGCCGAATATGAAAGCAAACACACATCTGCTTGAGATGCTCATTGATTATTGGGATATCGAGGAGGATGCCTTTATGATTGACTAGATGCCACTCAGGATAGAAGTGGAAGATATCTATTTCATCACGGGCCTTTCCCGAAGGGGAGAGGTAGTACATTCCCGGGGCAGGACACGGAGCAGTCTCACGATCGAGGACTACGTACAGATATATTGCCCGAGACATCCCAAGAAGGTTGGGAGTCAAATTTCCATCACACATGTGGCGAGTTTATCACTGAGGATAATCTTGTTCACCATAGCTCGAGTGAACGGATCAGCCTCTCTGCATCAGGCATCATGGCTAACCATGAGCGTGGCAGTTGACTGTCTCACCACTGTATTTGACTGGTGTACTCCTCTTCTAGCCAACATGAAGAGCCAACTCACTTCTATCAAGAGGGGACAGACCAAAAAATTTGGATATGGGACTATCCTGTGTTCTTTCTTTTTTGAGAAGGTCCCCGCACTCCACCCTAGGGTAGCAGTTTCCATCAGCACCCCACGAGATCCACGCATGGGCCGGTGGGCTGACCTGATGAAACGTCTAGGGGGTGGGGAGGTCCCACGGACTGCATTTGACGATGACTTCTTTACCTGGTGGGATCAACAGATCATCACCATAGATGACTACCCCTATGTTGGGTTGGATTTCCGAGGAGATCCTAATCTAGCATTACCACCGACCGCAGCATGGGGCGACATTGGTAAATATTTTTTGATTTTATGATTTTTTTTTTTTTTTTTTCAAATATAATGATGAATTTTGAAAAATATTTTTGATGGCATTCAAATGAAAAATATGATGATCATGTTCCAGATATTGGGCCGGTACGACCAGATGGGTTCCCGCGGCATGGACGGCGCGACCGAGGAGCCGAAGAGGTGGCTGCTGATACAGAACAACTTCTACGTAACATCCAGCGACACTTGGCAAGACTGAGTCACCGAGTACCGATGGCTGCCGTAGAGGACCTTCCCAAGGATATGCAGCATCATGTGGTTGGCATGCCACGTGACTGGGTTCGCACTTTTCGGCGTGTGGCCAATGCGATAGTTACCTACTTAGCCGCTCATCCTAAGCCGGGGCATTAGATATACCGGACATGATTATGGGCATTTGAGTCCCAATTTTGTATATTTTTGGACAAACATATGTACACTTGAGATGCTTTATGATATATATATATATATATATATATATATATATATATATATATATATATATATATATATATATATATATATATATATATATATACAGTTCGACTTTTTGATGCTTGATTTTATTGTGATGAATGATTGATGTGCCAGTCTAATGCTTGATTAGCGATAGAATCAGCTAACCAATTATGAGATCTTGGAATGTGCAAATAATTAATATAAGTAAATGATCTTTGCAACAACCTCACCCTTAAATGCTGGCGATATAAACATGGATCCCTTACCCGATAAATGTTGTTTAATTGTGACACTATCAATTGAGAATCAAGATAAACTACCAACGAGTCAATTCCATAAGAAATTGTTAGGCCCCTATACTACTAGTGTAACCCCTTATTGTTATTAGTATAACCCACTTATTATATTGATGTACCCATGTAGTGCCCATATTGTTACTATTGCGCCCCATAGAAGCCCACTATTGTTATTATTGTGCCCTTAAATTATTATTGTTATGTCGGCTCTGAGTATGTTATGACCCCTTAGAATCCTATATATAGAAAGGAGGTATTTTCATTTGTATCATCCAAGAATTGTTCATTTATGTAATGTAAAGGAGGTTGCCCCCTCGAAGAGGCTGAATTCTAAGTCGTGGATCTCTCTTTTCTATCTTTTTGTGAGCTGGTTTCATAACATTTGGTATCAGAGCTTTGGATTCTAGGGTTTCGCTGCTCCAAATAGGTCATCGTGGAATTTTCGCTATAACTTTTTTTCTGTGATGTTTTAGAAGTCGAAAAAAAAAACCCATTTGAGAAGAAATTTCGCTGAACCTTGGGTCCGAATTTCAGAGCTTTTTGCGTGATAGTTTCGGAGATATGATCTGAGGAAGTTGGTCTTTTTTCAGACTCCTGAATTACATTTAAAACAGGTGACCTGGGGAAAATCATCATAACTTTCTCTCTGGGGATCGGATTGAAATTTCGTAAGAAGGTGCAGAAAGAGGACGGACTATAGTTTCTTGTAGGCATTTTTTATATCCAAAGGTTGAAACAGTGACTCGTGGCACATCATACAAGTTTGCTCTACTGAACTAGTCTATAATCAGGTCATCTTGGGAGATTGTGCATAACTCTTTCTTGGAGAATCCAATTTGGATCAGACTGGTGGCATTGGAAACAAGACACATAGGGCTACTACAGGTCACAATTTCATAACTTAAAGATCTGAAAGTACATAGTTACAGTCGTTTCAAGGTCGAGCTCCTAAAATCAAGAAAAAGCAAGATGGGAAAGTTTGATGGCAAGGATCCAGTAAATTGGATACTTCAGATGGAGCAATATTTTGATCTACATGGTGTACAACTGTTACAAAAGGTATGTATTGCATCTTCATATTTAGAACCAGATCAATTTTTATGGTACAATGGGCTTTGTTCTCGTAAACAACTTGTTACGTGGTCAATTTTCACGGAGGAAATGATAGCACATTATGAGGATACAAAGAGCAACACCTTCTTTAGAGAAACACCACAACAATTGGAAAGAGTAAAAGGGCTTTGTGACATAGTGGAAAACAAAATTATGGAAACAAGGAAGCATACCCCTCACAACTATAAAGATGGAAGTGTTGTTTCTCTTAGCCTTCCACAACCTACAAGGGTTACACCACAACAATTGGAAGAAAAAAGAGAAAAAGGGCTTTGTTACAATTGTGATAGAAAATGCACTAAAGGTCATAAGTGTGTTGAGAAGAAATTATTCTACATAGATTGTGAAGAGGAAGAAGAAAAGGAGCAAGAAGGGTCAAAAGAAGAGGATATACTCCAGGAACAAAGCCTAGATGAAGAACAAATAAATCCGACCATATCTTGTAATGCATTGGCGGGAATTACCACTCCTCAAACCATCAATATAGAAGGACATATCAAGAAGAAAAAGGTGCAAGAAGTGAAAGATCACATCGAGAAAGAAGAAATGAATCCAAACATATCTTGTAATTCATTGTTCGAAATTACCACTCCTCAAACTATCAAGATAGAAGGACATATAAAGAAGAAAAATGTTCAAGAAGTGAAAGATCACATCGAGCATCAAGAAATGAATCTGACCATATCTTGTAAAGGATTGGAAGAAATTACCACTCCTCAAACTCTAGAGGTAGAAGGACATATCAAGAAGAAAAAGGTTCAGGCAGTGAAAGATCACATCGAGCATCAACAACAAGTTCTCCAACTTTTAATGGATAACACCACTTCGGTGCAAAATCAAATGAAACAACAGGAAATGTTGGCGATACTACATGCACTTAAAAAATGGCGACCTTACCGAATGGGAAGACTCTTCAAGGATGAGGATGCGGAGGCATTGTTTTGTGCTATTTATATTATCCAACCAGATTGGATAAACGAAGCAAGGGATGAATGGAAGAAGGACGAAGAAGTATGGCCACTTATTCAAAAGTTGCAAAAGATCCCAATTCAAACAATATTGCCAGAAATTAAAGAGGAAGGAAAAATCATATTGGAACCTGGAGCAGTCACAGAAACAAGAACCCGACAGCTACGAAATCGATCAATTTCAGAGTATCTCATCAAGTGGAAGAACTTACCCGTTGAATATTCCACATGGGAGGACAAGAATTTTATACAGAAGCATCAAGAACTACTCAAGCGTTGAGGACAACGCTTTTTGAAGGAGAGGGGCATGTTAGGCCCCTATACTACTAGTGTAACCCCTTATTGTTATTAGTATAACCCACTTATTATATTGATGTACCCATGTAGTGCCCATATTGTTACTATTGCGCCCCATAGAAGCCCACTATTGTTATTATTGTGCCCTTAAATTATTATTGTTATGTCGGCTCTGAGTATGTTATGACCCCTTAGAATCCTATATATAGAAAGGAGGTATTTTCATTTGTATCATCCAAGAATTGTTCATTTATGTAATGTAAAGGAGGTTGCCCCCTCGAAGAGGCTGAATTCTAAGTCGTGGATCTCTCTTTTCTATCTTTTTGTGAGCTGGTTTCATAACAGAAATTGCCTTGGATAGTAAATTAATGACGGCAGTATACTCAGCCATGTTGTTTGAAGCGGGACCGATGCATACGCCTCTTGATACCATCAATTGACCAGTTGGATAATAGAGTACCCAAGCTGCGGAAGCGAGATTCCGAGTGTGCCGACTAGCACCATCGGCGAATCCAAAATAGACCAAGTCATCCATCAACACCTGTCACAGCAGACCAAAAAGTGTTGATATCAAAAAACTCTCGATGATATATGTACAAATATACATAATGTACAAAAAAGCCATTGCCTAACTCCTACTTAAGCAAAGTACTTCTTTAGGTAGAGCCCGTTTCGAGGCTCCGCCATCTTGTTTCCCTCAAAATCGATTAACTCATACGACCCTTTTTCTAAAACTAATTTAATAATGAAAGGACCATACCACATAGGCTTAAACTTGCCTGCCCCCAAGGTGTCTTTATCTTGGTCATAGAACAAGACAAGGTCACCTTCAGAAAAGACTCGAGGATGGACAGCTATATCATACTGCATTTTAACCCTTTTCTTATGAGCCTCATTCATCGTGGCGACATCTCGATGCTGCTCATCAGCTAACTTAAGAGATGGAATTTCACATTCAACCGGAAACATAGATTCCATCCCATAAACCAACTGAAAAGGTGTAAAACCAGTAGCAGTCTTTACGGAGGTTCAGTATGCCCAAAGAGCCGGATACAACATAACATTCCAATTGGACCGATTTTTGTCGATTGTCCATTGGAGGATAGTCTTAAGAGTTTTATTGACTGCCTCGACCCATCCATTGGCCTGAGTATAATAAGGAGTCGAATGCTCCTGCCGGAAACCCAATTTGAGAGCCAATTCAGACATCAGTTGATTTTGGAAATGACTGCCATGATCAGTGACAATCTCTTTCGGGATACCGAATCTTGAGATAATCTGATTAAAAAGGAACAATGCTGCCGTGTCACTATCGTTTTTATAAGTGGGCATGGCCTCATCCCACTTCGTAAAGTAGTCTACAGCCACGATAATGTACCTGTGATTTTCCGCTGAAGGTGGATTACAAGTTGTAAAATCAATACCCCACTCAGTAAAGGGATTGACGGTGACAATGGGAAAAAGAGGACCTAGATGTGCGTGCATCTTCCGAGTATAAATTTGACACGGGTGATAGCGTTTGACCGCTTCCACACAGTCTTTAAAGAGTGAAGGCCAAAAATAGCCGGCAGGCAAGATGTGTTGCGCTGTAGCAAGCCCTGATAGATGACCACCACAAGCTCCATTGTGGCAGACATTTAGCACTGACTCTGCTTCCTCTAAGGTTAAACAGCATCGAAGGATTGAATCAACCCCTCGATGGTATAATGTGTCACCAATGATAACATAATTTTTAGCCAGGTGACGTAATTTTCGACGTTCATCCTTGGAGAAAGTGGAGGGAAACTTCGAAGTCTGGAGATAGACAATGATATCTCCATACCAAGGGTTGAGTGAAGAGATCAGGAATAAATGTTCGTTGGGAAAAATTTCCTCATAAACAGTATCCTCTCCACAAGGCAGCTCAGAAATTAGCTCAGCAAAAACCATGGATTTCTTAGACTTGGCAGGCAAGAACTCGAGATCAAATTCTTGCAAAATGACTATCCATCGATTATATTTGCCCCCAATCACTCGCCTACTGAGGACAAATTGAAATGCATTGACCACTGCTAAGACAAAAGTTTTGCGTAGCAGCATATAATGACTGAGCCGCTGGACAACATGGATAGCTGCCAAGGCCAACTTCTCAACCGGAGAATAGTGAAGTTCAGGACCTATTAAGCCTCGGCTCAAATAATAAATCACATGCTCGGTGATAGCATTGTCCTTCTGAATGAGAACCATACCAATGGTTGATTCTGCTGCAGCGAGATATAAAAGGAAGTCTCTACCATAATCCGGTGGACTCATAAACGGGGCAGAGACTAATGCCTTTTTCAAAGCATCGAACGACCGATGCGCAAAGTCATCCAACACACATGGATCTCCTTTCCGTAGCAAACGCATGAACCCCTTAGTGATCTCGGCATAGTTTGCTATAAACCGTCTTAAGAAATTAGCCTTCCCTTGAAGGCTTTGAAGTTGTTGAATTGAGGACGGGGGAGGCAACTGAACTATTGCCTCAACCTTGAAGGGATCAACTCGAATCCCTTCATTTGACACAATGAACCCTAACAACCGACCGGTTGTAACCGCGTAAATGCACTTGTTGGGATTCAACCGGATTTTATAAAAACGACATCGCTCGAAAACTATTCGAAGATGACTAGGGTGATCAGTTCTCTTTCAAGAATGTGCAGTGAGATCATCCAAATATGCTTCGATGATATGTTTGATGTCGTGGAAAGCATATGACGTGGCCCGCTGAAAAGTGTCTCCAGCATTTTTAAGACCAAAAGGCATCTTTCTATATGCAAAGGTACCCCAGGGACATATAAAGGTTGTCTTATGTTGATCTTCAGGACGGATAGAAATTTGATTATAACCAGAAAAACCATCCATGAAGGAAAAAATCTCATTATCTGCACACTTGTCGCTAATCTGATCAATGAATGGCGTGGGGTAATTATCTTTCGGACAAGCCTTGTTTAGGTCCCTAAAATCGATGCATACTCAGATTGTTCCTTGCTTTTTATCCACAGGGACTGGATTAGAAACCCAATCAGTAAGAGGAACAGGGTATATGGAACCCACCTTTAGCAGCTTCTCAACTTCAGCTTTGATAGCTGCTGCTTTCTTAGGATTAACCAGCCGAAGCCTTTGACGAACCGGTTTGGCGTTTTCATACGTCTTGATCTCATGTTGAACAATAGAAGGATCAATGCTAGGCATTTCTTCATAAGACCAAGCAAATACATCTCGAAATTCCTTGAAAAGGTCGGTGTAAATTTGAATTTCTTCAGGGGAACATTCAATTCCGATGAAAAGATTCTCGATCACGTTAGCCCTAGAGATGTTTATAGGTATCGTTTTTGAAATCACCGACATATTATCTTCGGCACGAACATGTGTTGGAGCCAAAGGATTTGACACCGTACAAACATCACTAGTAAAGAGCTCGGAGAATCTAGATTCTACTTCCTGCAATGGAGGAAGAAAGTATGAACGATGGTGTAAGTCTTCCCAAGGTCGATCTATACCCATCATTACTTTGAGGATTGCTTCTTCAGAAGGTAAAACCGAATTTAAGCAGTCCAAGGCAGAGGTAGAATCAAGGCTCCAGGCTGGGGCCACATCACCATCTAACTCCTCTTCGGAAAAAGGAGTAGAGTGGTCGTCTGCAGAGTTGACGATAGACTGATATCTAAGCTCAGCTGTAGATATAGGGAATTCCATTCCATTTACTTGTCCTTCAACTAATGTGGTTGTAGGTGAAGGCAAGGTCCAAGGGTCTGAAAAATAACGACTTCAGAAGAACTCTTCTCGAGGAGACTCCTTAGATGATGAAATGACATTGATTCTAGCGATAGGAGAGGGAAGATCAACAGTACCCATCAATGAGGAATACATCCCCACTCCTAAATTCTCAGTAGGCGGATGAAGGTTATCCACTAAAGGAACAGTAGAGTCAGAGATTGTTTGAGGATCGACTAGACAATAATCCAATTGATCAACCTTAATGATTTTCCCCTCATGAGGAAAGCAAATGACACGAAACGGAGTCGAAACAATGGCGTCCATTTCGTATACCCAGTTCCTTCCTAAGAGGAGATTGTAGTCTAGGTTAGCATCTATGACTTCTACTTCAATATTGACGACCTTCCCCCCAAAATATATAGGAAAGGCCGGGATAATCCCATGTGGCTTATGAGAATGACCATCAAATGTAGTCAAGATGGTAGGTGAAGGAACAGCCGAAGGCGATCCAATAGCCTTCCAGCATGACATCGACATGACGCACGTGGAAGCTCCTTCATCGATAACGGTACGAAAAATGTTAATTTTCCAATAAGTAGACTTTATTTGGAAAGCCATATGATGAGGGAGTCTCTTTTTTACATTTAACATGTCAAAGTGAGCACTAAAGAGTTAGTTGGATCGACTGCCCCAATCACGGAAAGTAAAGCACTTCGTTGAGCCGAACATGACTGGAGAACCTCTAAAGCGGACATGGCGCACAGACTCTAAGCCAGATCCTCAACAATGGAGTAATTCTGGGCGGCCCTAGCATTAGGATTAATAGTCACGCGTTTAGCGGAACCTTTTGCTATCCGTGGTATAGTCTCGACAGGGGGTCGCTCAATATGAAGGTCGGTATTTCCAGGAGCAGTCTTGTCCTTGGAAGTTTCAACTTCACCGTAATCATGTGACCGAGTAGCCACATGAATGTTAGAACCCATCATGAAAACATTTGATGATTTTTCCCCTTCCTGGTTGCCCCCTGCGGAGGTTCCAGGGTTTGAACTCGCGCCAGCAAGAAGTTGCTGCCCTTGGGGAAAAGGGTTGGTTAACACAGCCTGAGAACTAGAAGTCCCTTGCTGCCCTAACAAGCGCTGAGCATCTTCAATCTTGGGGCAGAGGTGAGTTAAATGGTCTCCACTGCACAACTTGCATGGAAACTTGACTTTCTTTCTAGACTCATTTCTACCACCACCAGCATTATTGCCAGATTTATTTGCATCAGCCTTCCCATCCTGGTTCTTTTTCTTACCTCGTCCTTTCTTTTTCCCATTGGAATTTTGATTTCCTTTGGGGTTATCAGATTGGACGGCATTAATCGAAGAGGTTTGGGAAGCCGGAGGGTTAGACGATGTGACCTAGTTGTTAGAAGCAGTTTGTAAAGACAACTGTTGCAATTGGTTCAACAAGTTCACCGCATTTGTGTCTACCGACCCAACGATACCATCCACATGGGGACCTGGCTTCGACTTGGCTATGTCAACCTTAGACCCAGGAGCATCTGGCAAGTATTTTTGTAGGATCCTAGACTGAGAGTAGATCAATTCTAATTGTTGGGCCCTAAAAATGGCTTGCTCCTCAGAATAGACTCCAGACATGGAGACATCCTTAGAGATCTCGGGTTGTAAAGATTTCAAAAACCATTCGAGACGGTACTCCGGAGGGATTTCGGCTTTAATGAGCCTCTTTCTCCGTCTCCATTCTTGAATATGGTCAGAAATGTGAGTTGCCTTATCCTGACGAAAAGTGGCCAGAAGTTCAGTTCCGGCGTCATAACGGACAGGAAAATGGAAATGATTTAAGAAAATATTAGCTAAGCCAGCGAAAGATGAAAAGCTGCCCCCTGGCAACTCTATATGCCAATTGGCCGCATTACCAGTCAAGGTGTGTTGAAAAAGTCTCAACCTAATTGAGTCATCAATAAGGGAGTTCGATGAGCACCACAAATGGAATGTGGTTATATGGTCGCCTGGGTCTTCACCGCTCTTCCCTTCGAATTTTGGAATGTCCGAAGGGAGTATGGTTGGGACTGGAAGCCAGGCCAGATTGTATTTGATTGGATCGTTTGTTAACTTAGTGAGATCTGGCAAGTTCAAAGTTGCCAGAAACGGAAGCCTAGGAGGACCTTGGGGATTCCACCCAGACTGGGCAGAGCTCCCAAAGTTCTGAAAAGATTGGCCTGGATTTTGGAAGGCACCAGGCTGCCTGAAGTAACCAGCAGAACCGGCTGAACCAAAAGGCAAGCCTTGTGATCCAGCAAAATTCAGAGTTTGACCAACTCCAGCCGCAAAGCCTCCATAACCAGCAAAGTTTCCTCCTAAAGGATTATAAGGAGTTGATAACCCCTGATACAGATTCCAAGCCAAAGCTAAGGGAGGAATACTTTGAAATGAACTAACTGTGGAGTACGGCCTATTCCCTTGTTGGCCGAAAAACGGATTCCCAGTTCCCGTGCCACTAACCCCAGGGTTAGTCCAACCTTGGAAAGGATTGCTGCTTTGTCCTATAGAAGAAAAAGGCATGGATCCTATTGTCGGGTTGGAATGTGGTATATGACCACTTCCGAAAGGAAAACCCTGGAATGAAGCCGATCCACCCATCATGGATGTGGCGGCACTAAACAGAACTGATGGAATACCTTGTGAATGGGTGCCAAATGGGAAGAATCCAGAACTAAAAGCAATGGTTTGGGAATTTCCACTCATGGATGGAATGGAGGTAGACCCAACTAAAGATGTGCTAGCAAAAGATCCAAAAAAAGAAGTAGAGGAGATGGAAATCGTTCCTCCCCTCTGTATCGATGTTGGAGTCTACATAGTTGTAGCACTTGTAGTAGAAGCCATGCTTCCAGTAGTGGTCATCGACGTAAGCGCGTAATGTGACCTGGACTTGATGGTCTATGCGTCGGAGTCCCAACGTATTGTAATACTTCCGGATGGCTAGATGGTAGGGGAGAATTCGGAGCCGCTAACGACTCTGAGAGTTCTTCTACCTCTATGTTATTCTCTGTTTGAAAGAGAACTCGAGAAAGAACTGGAGTGTTCCTCTCTTGTTCTGCGGAAGTGCCAGGCCTTGCTTGAACACTAATGCCCCCGAGAGGAGGATCAATCCCCGATGCGTCAACTGTCGTGGGACGAAACCCACCAGCAGTATTACCTCTGCGCCTTCTAGGAGAAGGCTCTAAACTTGGTGGTGAAAGACCATGAAGTCTTCGAGACCGTCTAGGTGATCGGTTAGCCACTTTGAATTTTTTGTTAAGATCTAACTAAAGACTCAAAAAATTGAAAGCTAGGCCAACTAAGAGCACAGAGCACACACTATAAAGTCCCTAAAGATATCAGCCAGTCAAACAACTTCCAAGTATTTCCGCTCCGGGTGATTAGGACCGGACACCAAAATACAAGAAAGTGAATTAAGGGGCCTTCCGAAGATAGTCTGGGATGATGAGGGCCCAGTCCTATCAGCGAAGGTAATAGAGGAAGTTACGCTGACCTCCTAACAACAGCTTGCACCGATGCAAGCCCCCAAGCTTTGCAAGGGTGCCCTCCAGTAGTACCGTTGAGAGTGATGCAACGTCGACCTCAGGTGCCACGGGATTCCCCTCCGCAGCCACCTGTGTAGATCCCTAGGAGTAGCAACTATGGATACCAACTTGTCATAGAAGCCAGGCGGAACAGTCGTGAGGTAAGTTCAGACAAGTAGGAGAGGGGGTATCTCTCTTCCCTGTCTTCACAGACCCTCGTGCTTAACTCCCAGATCCGGAGCTTTCCTGGTCTTCCTAACGCTATTGGATTTTCACTCACTATTCAGACTCCTATGTTTGACAATTTAAATGGCCTTGGAGAGTTAATTCTCCACTCGCCTAATCCAAGGCCCTAAAATCCTAAAACTTGTTGGTGTATCTAACTTGATAAAAAAAAAGTTTTAGTGAATTTTAATTAGCGCTTGATTTTAAAATAGGTTGTTCTTTAAGTCACGAGATAAACGGAAGTGAAACTAGTGGTGTTTTGATGCAAAAGAAATTAATAAAAACCAAACTACATGCAAATGCACTTGTTTTCGTTTTTCGATGAAAAGAAATCTCTACAGGGTTCAGAGGAACTTCAAATAAAACAAAATTTTCTTTTCTTTTCTTAAATTCAAGCTTCACACTCACAAAAGTTAACAAAGCTATGGATGCCTAAAAAGATATGCAAATCTATCCTAATGCAACAAGTATATGCTGATGCAGGACTCAAATTACTCTAAAATCAAGAAATGAAAGTTGCTTGCTTATCAATTTTTATTTTGCCACTTAAAATGTTTAGATGGAATATGAGATGCTACCATTCATTTCATCTAAACACTAAAAACAAGTTTCAAGACAAACAAAAACGCACTTTCATTGACTAAAAGGAAACCAAATCAAAACAAAGTTCAAGAAAGCAAAACCAAGTTTTTCAAAAAGTTTTCTTCAAAAGCAACAACAAAGATGTCTTTTCAAAAATGCTCTCAACAAGACTGAAACTTTGTGATTGAAGAATAGGCAACAAACACTTTTGCAAGTTGACACCACACAATGGATGAAAACTCAACAAAAAGAAATGTGTTTAAAGATGCTCTTAACAATCAAAAGCAGCAATGAAAGCTTTGGCAACAAAGACCAAAAAGATCAAAAAGACAAATTTTCAAGAAAGCGTCAATCAACAACTTTCATGAAACAAAAAAGTGGATGGTCACAAAAAGAGGTTTTGTCAAGCAAAGAAAAAGTCACCAAAAGCAAGATTTAACACAAAGATTGAGATCAATCTTCCTGCCCTGATGAATCAGAGTAGCCAAGATTCCCAGCAAGAAATCTTGCGTGCTTAAGCAAAAAACGATGACACTTGCAACAACAAAACAAGACCAACACTTCTTACAATCAGAGAGAATTTGGAACAAGATGGTTGCTATAAAACTAACAACTGATACTGGAAAGTGACTATTTAAGACTAAATCAAACCAGCAGACAGACCTTCAGAGGCAAAAAGATTTAAAAATCTTGAAAATTGCAAGATATACGCGACTGTACTGATGTACAGATTGCGTGTATACGCAACTATGCCTAAGGAAACTTGCGTATACGCGGGTTCACTTGAGGAAACATGCGTATATACGCTTCTGTAACTAAGAAAAACAACGTATATAAAAGATTTCAAGAAAAATAAAAAACAGTCTGAAGAAACTGGCAAAACTTACAATTCAAGAACAGACCACACAGCAACAGCAAGAAAACAGGCAGCTGAGCCTTGATTGGCTTGAAAACACCCAAACTAGGAACAACAACAGTGTTGTCCCCAGTGGAGTCACCAATTCTGTTAAGGGAAATGTTCCCCTAGGGCTTTTGGGTTGAAACCCTAGCAGACTGAAAGTTGTCTATACAGAGAAACACACATTCACACAGTCATTATGCTATTATAATCAAATTCTATGATAAGGGGTGTACCTAAGGTCCTACATTTAAGAAGGTCCTTTAGGGTCCAAACCCTTCTTCGAGTTCCTTTTGCTCCTTTGACCTGCAAAACAACCAATTCCGGAGAGTACAACAGTATATGGACTAAACCTTATAAAGAAACCATCTTCATATTATAAAGAAAGGTAGTTAGTTATGAAATTTAAACAACCATTCACATATGAATTCTAACATGAATATCATAAACATGAAGAAGATTTATATGAGGAACCAAGACATGTGTTTCTTTTATTATAGACAAATAAAGTACAGAAAAGGAATAATTTCACCTGAGTCATCCTTTCGCAGGCTCCAAGCAAAGCCTTCTTCTGGATTCGTCTAGCCTCAAGCATTTAACAAACTCCTTCCATGACTTACTCCATGATATCACAAGTAGTGGATGGACATCAACACACAAGGAAACAAGGGTTTCCTGTACAAATGGGGGAAGTGCAGGAGGCACAAGGATCTTCAGACCTGGTCAGGGAAATCTTAGCATAATAACCTTTCTCTCTCTTCTCTCCTCCCTTAGGCCTTCCCATTGAAGCCTTTTTATACTTCTCCCAAAGTAGTTTTTTAGTTGGGAGTTGGTTGGGA
Source organism: Pinus tabuliformis (assembly GCA_031772625.1). Taxonomy (NCBI): domain Eukaryota; kingdom Viridiplantae; phylum Streptophyta; class Pinopsida; order Pinales; family Pinaceae; genus Pinus; species Pinus tabuliformis. The sequence continues at coordinate 686,082,721 of CM062816.1, read as the reverse complement.
ACAGTTCGGCCACGGGCACTAACAGATGATCAGCAGATAAAACCCGCGATCTCCACCCGAAATTAAGGAGTTTTATATTTTTTTAAGTGTTTTAATACATATACGCGGGTTGGGTATATGCCTACCCGCGTATACACGCGTTTAACTCAGGGCAATGTCACGTATAAGGGATTAAACGCTGTTTTTAAAATTTTGAACCAGGTCTGGAAGGAGGGTTTTCCCTAGGCCACGAGTGCAGCATCACAAACCATAAGAGTGAGATTTGGAGCTATAACAAAGGCACGTAAGGATCTAGCACAGCAATGGACCAAGCACCCCTTCATCGCCATTGATGATGCAATCTTTGTAGTGTTAGAATCATGGCCTTCGGAGTGGCACGCCCTAGATCTGGTGGAGCTAGATAGGGCAGCAGTACAGAAACGAAAGGATGAGGCCAAGTTGCATGTCACGAAGTTGGCCAAGAAGAGGCGCAATGAAAAAGTGACTGCAGAGGTAAGGGCTGTCTACGAGGCAGCAAAGGCAGCCACAAAGCAGGCAAAGGCTATCGAAGTAGCAGCAGTAGCGTAGACAACAGGGGCCACCACAATGCCAGACGAGGAGGGTCAGGACTTGTCTACAGGACAAGAAGCAGAGGACACAGACCTCACAGAAGAAGGCATGGACTCGGGCACAACTTCCACCCAACTAAAAAGGTCGCATGTCATAGAGAGATCGGGTCCACGAAAAAAGGTCAAGGCCTCCAAATTGGCCATCGACCCGATCATGTTAACGGAAGGCAACCTCTACGACATCAGTGACACAGTTTGCGAGGTCACCAAGGAAGCGCTTCAGGAAGCCATGTCAGAACAAAAAATTGTGTTGGGGGCCCTAAGGGTGCAGCTTTAGGAACTACAGGTGCGGCCCCCACAGGAAGGAATCGTAGCCACCTACGGCGCAGCAGGCACATCAGTAGTGGAGCAGCTGCTATGCGCAAAGATGGCCAACACCATAGTGCTACCGGAAGGAGCGCTAACAACAAAGAATGAGAACGACAGAACCACGGTGGGAAAGATCAAGGGACTTGGCCTTAATTTGGCTGCCCTTCCGTGAGACACACTGTACCAACTGCAGGATGGCGTAACAGCAGAGCTTCGCGCCAGGGAGGGTCACATGATTCAGATGATGAGTGAGCAAAAGATCAACATCGAATAGCTCAGCCTGCAGCGTGACGAACTGGTATCACAGAACCAGCAGATCGTGCAGAAAGTTGATGAAGCGTGCTGGTGAGTCTCAGAGTTGTCCATCGCCGCAAACCTACCAACAAAGAGTTGCAAATTCACTATCTGGAAAGTGGAGTCTGAAACGCATGTGAGGAAACAACGCGAGTGTAGCTAGAGATGAATCTCCAGATTATTGAGCTACGGCTGAAAGTACAGCCTTCCACTCCTTCAAAAGTTAGAGAGCAGCGCACTAGTGCTATTCAAATAGGATTGGAAGAATTTGGACGGGCAGTACATGACTGTACCAGTATGTTAGATCAAGCCTTTGGCATCCTCACATCCTTGCAGGAGGACCCCAACATACAGCGCCTGGAAACAGAGGTGTGTGAGCTTTAGGAGCAGTATGATAATGTAAGGGGAACTATGCAGACAGTTGTCCTCACTCGACAGCTAACGAAGATGTTGCAAGCAAGGGCACTGAAAGAGAAGGTGGATGCTACAAGACAGAAATAGGCACTTCTCAAAGTGCATGTCCAGCCATGGATTGATGAGGCCTTCACCATTACAGCAGATATTGATGGCAAGCTCGCACAGATGCAGGGACTCTACGCGCTAAGGTAGGTAGTTGATCCTCACAAAGAAGCATCGGAAGAGCGCATGCATTGGGTCCAGCAAACTGCAGAACAATGCATCGCGGACCTCCAAGCCATACAGGACCAATTGGAGGGGCTATGCATCAAGATCACTGCACCAACAGAGTGACTTGGGACGAGTCACGATGATTGTGTTAGGGGCCTATTGGGCACGGAATCCCCCCACAACATGTTTTGGGGCTCAAAGCGCAAGTTTTGGTCAAATGTACAGTAAGACTCCGCGAATTACGGGCGCGGAGCGTGAAGTATAGGATGAGTCATAGGTCTGTCTGCCCTAAGTATTGTAAAGTAATGTAATGTCATGTCGGCCTACCCATGGTCTGTGGACTATGGGATTGTATAAATAGAGCGAGACCCTGAGTTGTACAGGGTGAATGGGAGAGATAGATGATTACACATGGTTCGAGAATAGAGTAAGAGTCTAAGTGTATTGGGTCATAGTAGTAGGAAGAGGCTCTGCAGCTGAGTGCGCAGAGGCCTAGTAGAGTTCGCAGCTGAGTGCATGGACCCCTGCAACTGAGTGCGCAGGGCAGTGTCAAGTCTGTAATTTTGATCAAAGAATAATAAAGAGAAGTTTATTGCAATTTCTATGTATCTACTTGTGTATTGCCTTATTTACATTTATATTGTTTTGTTTATCACGCGCACTGATATGATTGTTGGATATGTTATTAATTATCACTAGTATTACACAAATAAGTTGAGAAATCGGGTAATAACATATTAAATAGCAAGGAACCTGGGTATAATATGGGTCGCACCCCGAGTAGGGCTGCGCAGAAGCAGCATCACAGGTTGCAAATGACTAACAGGTGCACGTAGCGACGTGCGCGCAGGGTCAAACCGCGGACCTCCAGAAGCTCATCAAACATCCCCAGGGTGCGAAAACCTAGTTCTAGCACCCTCCCATACTACTTCGGGTGAGACCTCAGTTTGCGCTCCATGGACTGTTGCCGAAAGGGCCAGTAGTACCGGAATTTGCTTGGCTAAAGCACCTCTGAACACGGGTCAGGCCCACACAAGCCAACAATTACCATAAATTATTCTTCTATATTATGTAGATTATTTGTCTTTAGAAATTAATTACGAAAAGTAATGAATTAATTCACTACTGTAATTTTCACCAATAATAAATGGAATTGAGAAAATAATGCACACACACAAAAAAATTGACATTGACATATTTGGACAATAGTTCTTGGAAAAATCCCAGTGTGGGGAAAACTAGTTTTGTGGATGAGGGTTTTATTATTAATAATTCTTCATCAAATTGAGAATTACAACAATTTCTTATCTCTCACTGGAAGAGCATCAAAAAATATTTTTATCCAGTCCTATTTGCAAAATCAAACTAGAAATACAAAATTTCTTTCTGCAAATCAACTTGGCCCACTCTGTGTAATTCACACCTCCTCTAGCAACTCACACTGCGAGTCTGGAAATGTGCATAGCCTTCTCAGGAATTCATTTAGCCTCTAGAAAATTGTCCAAGAAATTATACTACATCCAAAAACACACTAAAGCCTCTCGCACCTCTTCCAACAATTTTCTCCTACAACTATAAATTGAATTGTAGCTTCAACAACTCACACTGGATAAACTAGTGATTCACACTAGCTAAATTGACCTTCCTCTTGCAGAATAATTTTTCCTCCTTATTTCTCTTGAAATGTTGCAATATCTAGGAAGAATTTCTCAAGAAATCCTCTCCTCAATTTCTCTATTGAAACCTTGTTGGTGGTTTCCTCCATGCTATCACTATAATTCTGATCTCCAAGTGCCCCATCAATTTTCTCTTATAATCTCTTGTTGACGAATCAACAACCATTATCTAACTCCAATCAATGGCTACCGTTATATTGACCCCTTCTCATGATTTTTTTAGAATTCACTAGAGAAAAATGATTTTGTCTCAATTAATATGATTTAATTAACCACTTTGTCTAAGTTAGACTTAGGAAAATAATTATAAACTAGTTAATTAATATAATTAAGACATTTACCTTAGAAAAAAAAAATTAGGCCTTGGAGATAATTATTCTCCAGTGTTCCTTAGCCTCATATACACTAATAGACACTAGAACACTTGTCCAAGCTACAAAAAATAACACTCCCTCTTAGCAAAGAAAGTGTTCTCCTCGACTGTCAACTTGTCCCTAAAGAACACAAACTTTGCCTTACCGAATGCCTTCGTCAGAATATCCACAACATATTGATCTATGGAAACATATTGTAGTTCAAATGATCCATGTTCTACACAATCTCTAATGAAGTGGTTTCTGATGTCGATGTGTTTTGATCTATCATGGAACACTGGATCCTCATAGAGCTTGATGCAACTCCGATTATCACAATAGATATTGGTCGAGTCCATCGTTTGATAAAATAGTTCCACTACTTCTGAAGCCAAATAGCTTCATATGTGGCCATGCTTGTTGCCATGTATTTTTACTCTATAGAACTCAATGCCATAGAATTTTGCTTCCTGCTGGACTGAGAGACAACCCCTGATCCAATATTGAAGCAACATCTTGAGGTGCTCTTCTGATCCACTAAATTACATGCCCAATTTGCATATGTATATCCCATAAATCTGGCACCATCACCTACAGTATATATTAGACCATACTCAACTATACCTCATAGATACTACAATCCATGTCTCACTATTGTGCGTGGTACTTTCTTCGATTCTACCATGAATTGACTGAGAGTGTTGAATATGAAACAAACATATGGCCTTATGTCTACCAAATCCATAAGAGAACTAGTACGCTACCTAAACAAGGTTGGGTCCACTACTTTGTCCTTTGATGCATCCATATCTCCCCAGTTGGTAATCATAGGCATAACCATGGGTCTACAGTCCAAAAAATTGAATCTCTTCAAGATATCGATAGTGCATCTCCCTTTCCTCGTGAAGATCTCCCCATCTGTCTTCCATACATCCAGTCCTAGGAAATAATGTGTCAATCCTAAGTCCTTCCTCTTGAACTCTACTGATAAGTCCCTCGTACAGTCCTCTATGACTCTTGATGACCTTGTTAGAAATAGATCATTCACATATAGTATGAGAATGATCAGCTCACCTCCTACGGTAAAATATTATAGGTTAGAATATGCCACACTCTTCATGAAGCCCGTCTGCTACAAGTAAGTGTCAACCTGACCATGCCGTGCTCTGGGAGTTTTCCATATGTCAACTTGAGTCCAAGCACCCTCTTCAACTTGCAAACTTGAGTATCCCTCCCATGTGTCTTAAATCCTTCTATCTATTCAATATACACCTCATCTTCTATTACTTCATTTAGAAAATTCGTTTGGACATCCATGTACTGAATTTGCCATCCCATCTACACTACTAGAGAGATAACGACCCGGGTAGAAGTATATTTGGCGATTGAAGAAAATGACTCCTCATAGTCTATGCCCTCCTTTTCTCTAGAAACCTTGAGCACTACTAAGGAGGGGGTGAATAAGTAGTGTTTATTATTATATATATTTTACCAATTTTATTCACCAACTAAATCATGCATAAATTAACCAACAACCCATTAATAGATCAACACATAAGCATATAAACATGTGATCAGCTAAACCAAAAGATCCATGAGAGTAATAATAAACAACACAAAAATCATACACATGAGACATGAGGATATCCGAGGGAAAACCTCCTCTAGGACAAAAAACCACCCTTGTTATTGTTGCACTACTCTGAATCTTCTATTATGTCAAGCAAAATGATGTATTTTACATATATTTTTAGCAACCACTAGCTAGGAGACTCGACCCCAAACAATAGTTATCCTTCCACCAAAGGCTAGGAGAATCAATCATAAAAATATTGTGAGTTGGCGACCACCATTTATTCCATCTCCACTTGGCAGAAGCAACCACTTCTACAACATTGCTACTAGCACCCACTAGCATGGAATCAATGCTCCAAGTTAAAAAAACACACACTTGCTAGATGTCAATGCTCCACAACTCTATGTGGACCTCAATTTCATTTATTTTCAAATTAGATCACCAAGACACTATGCTCAATAAGATTCAACACTACTATCAAACCCCAGCAACAAGGAAGTCTCAAAAAACTCACTAAGAAATAAACTCATTAATACATACAACCAACAAGAAAACTCTCAGCCATTACACTCATCAAACAAGTGACTCAAGGCCACACATGTCTCCTTTAATACAATCTAGAAAAACATCAATCCCTCAGTATATCCACAGCATAAAAACAATATGGCATTTTTCCATATGCAGTAGCAACCCTGGAAAACAAATGGATCAAAAACATAAATATAGGACACTCTATGATTTATCTCTTCTCTGCCATAAAACTTTTCTTCATGTACTGAAAATTAATCTCTGCTACAACAGGATCAATTCTTTCCTAAAAAACAATATTTTTCTTTAGTGTTCTCCTACACCCTTGAATCTACTCACACAACTACCATTTGCACACACGCAATATGTATCTTTGATCACAACTATGTATGAAGCATTCTTCCTCTCTACAACCCTCTCTCACTCTCAACCACACCAACAAACCATTTCTCAGATCCAAAATGAAGTATAAATAATGTGTTGGGCAAGTTCCACTTTTGGACTGAGATCAAAGGTGCAAAAATTTAATGAAATCCATCCATAACCATCATTACTTGTGCATTTAAGTCATTCACATCCATTGGAGGCCTTTTTAAACCATTTGAAAACTTATCCACTTAATTTTGAAGCTTCTACGAATTACCAAGTCGAATTTCTCCTGATGTGCACAAGGAATATGGAGAAAATCTCATGTATAGCCTCAGCTATAGGGAAAATACTAGCAGATCTTGATTGAAAGGCTTATAGCTACACCCACGACATGGGAAAATATCAGCTGAAGGTTTACAACCACACCCATGACACAAGAAAATCTTGGTTGTGGCAGAGCATAAAAGAAAACAATGGATCCTCTACTCAGAACCTCTACTAGCTGCTTACAAATTGTCTTGAGCATCTGTACACACCTCCAAACCTCTGCCAAGCTCTATGACACCTTTGCAAATAGGTTAAACATCACAACAAAGTGTAACCACCAAGTTAACATAGAAGCCAACAAGAAAAGGGTTTACATAAGTGTCAACAAGTCATATATTCTCCTGCACAACATTCAATACCTTTGTACAACACTGTAGCACCTCTACAAGAATACCAAATAGGCTACGACATCAACTAATCAACTAGTCCAAACACCTATGCAACATGTGACCTAGTGTGTCAAACTCATCCCATAGAGAAACATCTCTCATGGCTCAACATATCTGCATCAAACCACATCAATACCATCATATAGACCATTATAAGTGTGACACCAATGCATCATCTAGAGCATCACAAGGTTGACATCAATGCATCATGTATACTATCGTAAGGTTGAAGTAATGGCAACACAAGCTATTTGCAACTATGAAAACCATAATTCCAACAATCACCCCCTTTGGCATTGATGACAGTCACACACAATCTCCAAACCAATATTTTCTTCATTCACTCCTTTGACATCAATGGAAAAGGGCCAAATTCATCTGATGAGGCAACAAGAACACAAGCACAAGCACTGGATAATTTGATCTCTTCATGGATGAATAGTAATGTATATCAAAAAATATCCAAGCCTTCACATCAATAGCAACAAACAACCTATGAAGCCAATCAACTCTAGCGACAACAACAATATGCATACGAGGACATCAATGAATAGTCGCATGATGAATAACAATATGTGCATCTATAAGCAACATCAATCATAATATGTATATGGGGCACCAACCTATACTCTCGATAGCAGTAAACACTTGTTAGTAGCACAATATACTGGCAAAACACTTATACAACAACCACCAACCATATCTAAATGCATATCTCTTATCAACAACATCAATGGCCATCATCAACTTCTTTCCTCATATAATGAGGTCAAAAACACCAATAGTCATAGCATAGCATGAGGCACATCATGAACACCTCCAAGTGAATCATAATTCCAGCAATGGATGGCTAAAGTAAACAAGAGAAAATAATATGTTCTCCATGAACACATGCCATCTCCAACATCATCTCAAAACTATAGTGAACTACTTTCGTTGCAAACCTTGCTTCCTTTCCATAAGAAAGAAGCACAATGTGAACCAAGACTCCATATGACCATGACTCAAATGACATATAACATTGTAATTACATGGATTTAGTAGTGATCCAAGTCGATATTGGTGGCCACCCACCTATTCCACCTAGACCTCCAGTCAGTTTCATATGTTTCCTTGTTTATTGCAGTATTTACTATTTTTAGTAGTTTTCAAGTCCTGAACTTCCGAAGAAATTTTGACCCCCTAAACAACATTTTTTTGAGGTCCATAGTAGGCTCGTGCTTGTAAATCCTGTAGTACTCAGAGAGATATTTCCAACAAGGTATCATACGTGCCAAATTTACGACCCCTGGAAGTTGGTTTCCCAACTAACCCCAATAGAGCCAACAAACTCTTGGCTTTCCATCTCCTGGGGTTAGGGTTTTGGTTGTTTAGGGCTTTCCCTTGTTGTTAAATAATTAATAGGCCCTTGAGCCTCATTGTAACACAGTTTAGAGGCATCTATATGTATATGGATATTTATGTATTTTTTTGTGTTCATGCATATGTTTGGATCATAAGTATTAGAGTGGTCTGCTCTTTCTCTATTTTTCTTTGCAAGTCCCCAATGAGGTCAGGGTACAAGGAATTAGGGCTCAAACTGGTTGAACCTTTTCAAGACCAACCACACAAACCTTGATGGCCTCTGTTTGGTCAATTTAGTGTGTCCTAAATTTCTACATTAATTATCAATCCGGGAGTCGTAGACTGATGAAGTGTGATGCACTATATGTGCAAGACAGCCCCTTTCTTATTGTCAGGTGGAAAGAGTCGATTGTGCGGACACAACCAACCTCCCTAGGAGCCTAATACTCTCTAGTGACAAACAAGACAAACAAGAGCAATCCTTCTCTAAACATGCATTTACTATATGGGAAATCAAGTGTTTAGATCCTACCTGTAATCCAACGCTGTTGTAGCAGTCCAGCTCCGCTGATCCGGATGAGCTCCTCCTTCACTTTGAAACCTGCATACACTAACAATCAAAAGATTAAATAGCACTTGATAATCTCATAGAATAAAACATATTTAACACATAGACCAAGGAGTACATGAAACAACTCATAAATAACAAGTTATTGAGAAGAATGGACTCATTTGCATTAATAGGTAACAAAAGGAACAAATACAACCTGAGCCTTGGTGTTGTGCAAGTCCCTCCCAGGGTCCATCAAGAGTTCTCCTTTACTTTGACAAAGCTCACCCACTTCCAAATAGAACAAGCAAAGATGGCAATCTCTCCTCACAAGCTTCTAAATGGGAGTCCTAATTCCTGCAGCATTTACCCTTAGAAATGTATAGCTTCCAACCTCTTCTCCTTCTGGCCCAATGCCTGTATTTATAGTGCTCAAGAGGAAGTTAATCAGGTCCACCATCAATGGGATAATCCCCTCTTTGGATGGGATAGCTCCCTTATTGATGGGATAAGTTCCTCTTTGGTAGGAGTGCATGAACCATCTGGAGGCGCTCAATACACGTCGAACAACCTTCTAGAATGCTCTAGAAATGACCACAAGTAACTTTTTAAAGATGAAACTTGCGCATTTTAACCTTTACAGGGGGACGCACTTGCCCCTTTACATACAGAGCGTCCAAAGACACAACTTTTGTGAACATTGGGTGCGTACCCGCAGGTAAGGATGAGAGAACCTGTGTCCCTAGAGATAAATACATTTAGAAAGACTTTCTCTCTTTTTGGAGTTTGACATGGAGAGCAGAGGCATAAGACTTGCCTAAGAGGGTAGCATGACTGTTGATAGAGCCATATTAACTGTAAATAGTCATGGTGACATTTTTTAGTGTAACAGATTGCCCCCTAAAGTGCGAAGCCTGTAATAGATTAGGGTTTTGTATTATCTAGGAAGGGTGAAGAGCTTTATCATTTCAAGAATTATCTCATGGAGAGCCTGGTCAGAACCTGCAATTTTCAACACAAAATACATGTATAAGATTATATCATCACTGAGGTAGGCATTCCCATACTCAGATTAAAACTTTAACTAACATACTAACTACTCTGATACAGGAATGATCTTGCAGTACATCATAATCATAGACTTTTGTAGACACAGTATGGGCGCAGCCATCTGTTTATGATTAGTCTACTTAGATAATGAATACAAAACTCCTCGCAAACTGGATGGTGGAAACTAGATCCAGGGTCTTCATTTCTACTTCCCGAATTGGTACGATTCTAGCCATGCGAGTAAATGAGTTGATGTCGAACATGGTAGAAACCACTTGATTACCAGTCGATGATGTAAACTGTTAACAAGCGTGAGAGAGACCACCAGTAATGTCAATGGTTCTCAAAGTACCCAGTACAATCCATGAGATGTGAATGAATGAGTTGATGTCAAACATTTCACGGAATCCTTCGATCGAAAGTCAATGATGTAAACTGACGTCAAAGGCGAGAAACCTGCCATTGATGCATGCAGACTTCAAGGTACTGATGATTTCTAAGTCATCTCTCTAGATAATGTGCTGATGTCGATAGAAAGCGACCCGTTGCAGGCAAGCCCGCAACACGAAATCATTGTTCAAGTTGAAGAAATGTTGCTGTAAGGACTGACTCAGGGATGGTCAAATGGATGACAAGTATTTTGCAGATGAAAGTTTTGCTTGCAGACCTCTTGAACACATAACGACACAACAGATGGCTTGGTGATAAACGACTCAAAGTTAATCCCCGGAACCCGGCTAAAGACTTTCAAAGTGGTTTGATCAATTGTGAGGCAAAGGATTTCCCAACCCAGGTGAATGAAAAGTGTCGTGTTCAAAAGTGGTAATAAAGTTTCTTATGAGATAAAAGGTAACAAATAGGCTCATTCTTCTCTCTTTTCCCCCACCATTTCTGGCAAGTACCTCTTTATTTTTAACAAGCTTGAGGAGGATAACATATGCTTGATTATAAGCTCATCCTTCGGATGAGTCCAACCTAGTTTTGATTCGAACCCTAGGAAGGAGTGGTTCGTTCCTGTTTGTAATTGAACAGGTCCTTTACTGTGAAATGTTTAACGAGACCAGTATAGGAGAAACTCGGCGTTTTTCAATTTTAGAGAGTCTGAAAAACTTAAGAAGACTCCAAGTTGAACTTTTTCGTAGATTTGTGTCCCTCAAGCCCGAAAAAGTATAAAATAATACCTGGGGGAACCGCTTGATCTTGCGACCAAGGAGTACTTTCATAATTAGTGCCACTGACCTGAAAAGTAAAAAGCGATCAAGGACACGTCGTTTTATTTCCGTATCGAGTTTGAAACGACAAAAACCCGGCAATCTTTTCCTGATTTTACGGTCAGAAAAGAGCTATAAGGGGACCGTCTTTTAATTCCGTTTTAACGAGTGTAAAAGAAAAGCTCGACAATCTTTTCATTTTTTAGGAGTCAGAAAAGGGCTTAAAAGATGACTCTGATATTTTGGTTCGTGAAAAATGACAATTTTCCCTCTAAATCCCTTTGTCCTGCACAAAAACGACACATTACTCATACCTATTTAAGATAGGCAAAAATACATCGAAAAACATCCTTCCATGGTGAAAAATGAACAAATTCATCCAAAAAACCTATAAAAAGACTTTTTACCATGTTATTTTTACCATTTTACTGTTGAGGTTGAAAAAAGGGCTTTTGGCAAGAAACTTCCCGTGGTTGCTGCGGAAAATCCGACCGTCAGAATCGAACGCCGTCTCTTCCAGGTATTTTACAACATCCTACTCTTCAATTTCATCCGATTAAAATTATGTTTTAGGTTTTAGTTTTGATTTTTGGGGGGTTTTGGGTTTCAAAGTGCGCTCTGCGGGGGACGCAGGTGCCCTTCGGGTGACCTGCGTCCCCCGACTTTTTCCTGTACAGGAAAAAGGTCGGGGGACGCAGCCCACCTTCAGGCCAGCTGCGTCCCGACGCCCTGTGTTCTAAACGCGGGGTGCGTCCCCCGTGAAAGGTGGAATTTGAAACCCCAAACTCCACCATTAACCATTTAAATTTTCCCAAATCAATTCTAATCATTGTTTCTTGGTGTGTAGGGCACTCACCATGTTGGATTGGAGAGAAAGAGAGCACGAGGACGTTGATTTAGCCGCAATTTAACATCAACCTTCCATTGATGCCCTAAAAGCATGCGAGCTATATAAATACTGGGCCATACCTGGCATGAGGGCTCAGGTGAGGTTCTTAGAATGGCTGGTTGAGAGATGGAACGTTCAAGAGCAATGCTTTTACATCGGAGGGCACCAGCTCGAGATAGAGCCCTCTGACATATACTTTCTCACTGGCTTGCCAAATAGAGGCGAGCAACTCAATCTAGCCGGGACTAGGCCGGGTGGCCAATCCCTTGCTAGTCTCCGGGCAGATTGGTGCACACCCAATGCACACCATGCGAAAGGCGTGGAAATCAAACACATCTCTCTGCGTGAACTCAAAGTTATAGCTTTCACGGTTACCAGAATTTGCGGCGCAGCCGCTTTACATATTGCCTCCGGGTCCCAAATGCGGATGGCGATTGACTGTTACCAAGGCACCATTTTCAACTGGTGTGATGCTGTGTCGGCTAATATGAAGAGCCAACTGACTAGGGCAAAGAACGGACGACTGAAGACCTTTGGATATGGGCCTTTAGTTGTGAGCTTTGCCTTAGAGAGAGTTCCGATGCTGATCCCTCAGCAACTCACTGTTGATATCTTGGGTCCTCGGGAGCCAAAGCTGATACGATGGGTTACGGTGATGGCCCGGCATCCTGACGAGGGCACGGCGATTGTTCGATTCTCTGATAGTTATTTTCACTGGTTAGAGGACCAGGTTTTTTCGATCAGGACTTTCCGTATGCCGGAGTAGATTTTCGAGGTGATCCGGACATGGTTCTTCCACAGGGAGAACAATGGGATGACAGAGGTACTTTATTTTTCACAAGTTTTCAAATTATGTATTTTTTTTGTTTTTTATATATATCGTCTCAAAACTGACAGTAAAAATTTTCAAAATGCAGATGTTGGTCCACAGCGCCCAGCCAACCTCCGGCCTTTTGAGAGGAGACATCCAGTTGCACCGGTACCGGCCCCACAGGACGCGGCTGCAGAGTCACTAGCTGAGTTGGAGCAGGATCTAGAGCGTCTGACGGCGGATATGCCTGAGACTACCATAGATGATATTCCTATCAGACTTCAGCGCTATGTAGTCGCAGTCCCTGGACCGTTTAGGAGATTTTTGTGTAAGGTAGCCCGTGCAGTGGTGTCGTATAGGGAGCACCACCAGTGATTGGCTAGTCACTTTGTAGACACATGTGACATTTTTGACTTTTTGTACTTTATCATTTTTGCCGATCATAAGGTGTTTTTCAACCTATGATCGAAGACGATGTATATTTTTTGACACACTCCTATCTATATATATATATCACTATTACCGGCTTATCTTGTTTAACATATGTGATGAAATGTTTTTAAATTTACTTGCATGATTATTGTAAATGTCTGTCCAACATTCGAGAAGCAATTGCATCTGCTAATGTATTTAAAGACCTTGGAATATGCTGATATTCAATGTAATCAAATTCACGTTCCAAGAGACGCACTCTCAAAAAAAACCTTAATAACACAGGATTTCTAATGGCATAAACTCTATTAAGCTGTAATACAACAAGTTCAGAATCTAACCTCACTATCAAACGTCGAATTCCAAATGAAATAGATTCGGATAATAATTCAACCACTGCACTGTATTCTGCAATGTTGTTCGTTGTTTGACCGAGGCTTACCCCATGCATAGAAACTAACTCGTCAGAGGGTGAATAGATAACCCAAGCTGCGGAAGAGATATTCCGTGTACTACGACAAGCACCATCAGCAAATCCAATGTATGTTTGGAGAGGCGTCGACATCTGCAATATCAAGAGTAAAACCAAGATAAGCCAGAATAACGACGAAAAACACACTCTCTAAGCTAAGCACACTAACTAACTAACAAACATACTAGCTAGAAAGAAAACCTAACCTAACTAAAAATTCTCCATACCCACCATTTAAGCATAATACCTCTTTAGGTAAAGTCCATTTCTGGGTTTACCCAAAGAGTCCCCATCAAAATCTACCAGCTCATAAGCCCCTTTTGCTAGCTTTCGCTTTACAATGTAGGGTCCATGCCACATAGGAACGAATTTTCCAGCACCTAGCTTATCGTTAGCTTGATCATATAATAGCACTAGGTCTCCCTCCGAAAAACTTCGAGGGGTCACATTTCTATCATACTGAGCTTTCATTCGCTTCGCGTGAGTCTCGATTGCCAATGCAGCGTCACGTCGAGTCTCATCTAATTTAGCTAAGTACAATAAACGTTTCTCCTCTTCGGAAGTAGCTGGAAGTAATTCGACAGCCATTTGAAGTGATGGGATTTCGCATTCAATGGGTAACACAGCTTCCAAGCCATAAACTAGCTGGAAAGGAGTGAACCCTGTTGAAGTTTTCACTGAGGTTCGGTATGCCCATAGCGCTGAAAATAACATGTTGTGCCAATTCGACCGATGAATACCAATGGTTCGTCGGATCATGATAACTAGAACTTTGTTGATAGACTCAACCAAACCGTTGGCTTGCGGATAATAAGGAGTAGAGCTATCGTGGCGCAAACCAAGCTGGCTTGTAAGCTCAGTCATCATGATGTTTCGAAAATGGCTCCCATGGTCAGTAATGATTGCTTGTGGGACACCAAACCTAGTTATAATATGATTGAATACGAAAACTGCAGCTGTTTTGCCGCTTGCGTCGAATGTAGGCATCGCCTCGGCCCATTTAGTAAAATAATCAACCGCGAGGATGATATACGCATGCCCCCCGGCCGAGTGAGGGTTACAAGTAATAAAGTCGATACCCCATTTGGCGAATGGACCAACGGCAATTATAGGGTGGAGAGGAGCAGGTGGTGCGCGCATCTTGCGATCAAACACTTGACAGTTGTGGCACTTCCGGACTGCAATGATACAATCTTTAAACATAGACGGCCAGAAATAGCCAGCGCGCAACACCTTCTGAGCTGTGGCATACCCAGACATATGACCGCCACATGCTCCAGAGTGACAATCATTCAAAACCCTCTCAGCCTCTTCGTGAGTTAAACAACGTCGAAAAACTAAGTCTGCCCCCGGCGATAAAGTGTATCTCCAATAATTTTGTATTGCTGGGATTGAAACCGAATTTTTCGACGTTCCGCCTTGGAAGCTTCAGGCCGAAAGGTTTGGGTTTGGAGATAGATGATTATATCCCCGTACCACGGATCTAAAGTACTGATAAGAAACAAAGATTCGTCCGCAATGGACTCCTCTGCCACAGTCTCTGTGTCAGCACGAGGGAAATCACACATCAATTCCGCAAAAACTAAGGATTTCTTAGACTTGGACTTCTCGAACTCCAAGTCGAACTCTTGCAGGATAACGATCCATTTAGAGTACTTGCCCCCTAGCAGTTGTTTTGTCAAAATATAAATCATAGGGTTGCAATCCGAAATAACTGTAGTTTTACGGAGAAGAATGTAGTGACGAAAACGCTGGACAGCTTGAACGGCTGCCAGGGCCAATTTCTCCACATGCGAATATTTTAGCTCAGTGGGATTTAAGGTCCTACTAAGATAATATATCACATGTTCCGCTCCGAATTCATCTTCTTGAACTAACACCATTCCAATGGTGGAATGCGAAGCTGCGAGGTAAGTAGTCCTGGTTGTAGTTGGGAGGATGCAACAACGGTGCATGGGTCAACGCGTGTTTAAGTGCATCAAAAGATTGTTGGGCAATCTCGTCCCAAAAGAATTGAGCGTTCTGTTTCAACAACCGTGTAAAACCTTTAGTGACCTCGGCGTAGTTTGGGATGAATCGGCGTAAAAAGTTCGCTTTCCCTTGCAAACTTTGGAGTTGGCGCAAACTCGAAGGAGGAGGCAATTTGATGATAGCTTCGACCTTCGAGGGATCGACGCGAATGCCGGCTTTTGAAACAACAAATCCCAGCAATCGACCTGTTTCTATACAGAAAACACACTTGTGGGGATTCAACCGAATTCGATAATGCCTACACCTCATAAAGATTGCTCGTAAGTGGACAAGGTGATCAGCTCGATGTAAAGAATGAGCAGGCAAATCATCGAGATACGGTTGCACAATGTGCTTGATGTCATGAAATGCGTAAGACATCGCCCGTTGAAAAGTGGCTCCGGCATTCTTAAGCCCAAAAGGTAATTTGCAATAAGCAAATGTCCCCCATGGACAAATGAATGCCGTTTTTGGTTGGTCGGCAGGTAGAATATTGATTTGATTATAGCCCGAAAAACCATCCATGAAGGAAAACATTTCACTTCCGGCACAATCATCAATAATTTGATCGATATAAGGCGTAGGATAGTTGTCTTTTGGACAAGCTCGATTTATATCCCTATAGTCGATACAGATTCTTATTGTTCCTTGTTTCTTGTTGACCGGAACAATATTCGATACCCAATCCGTTAACGGGATCGGATAAATGAAACCTGCTTTCAACAGCTTTTCGACTTCTGCTTTAATCGCAGCCGCTTTTCGAGGGTGAATCTGACGCAACCGTTGCCGGACGGGTTTAGCATCCGGGTAGGTTTTTATTTCATGAACAACAATGGCAGGATCGATTCCCGGCATTTCCTCGTAAGACCAGGCAAACACATCGCGGAATTCTTGGAATAGGGCCTTGTAAGTTTGGATTTCATCTTCTGTACATGCGGCACCTATATGAATGTTCTCCTCAATTCCGGGCTTCACTGAAATATCAATGGGAATAGTGCGAGAAATATTCCCTAAATTCAACTCTGAATCAGAATGTTTCGTTGGATCCTGAGCGTCTTTGACATATTCAGCGGTAAAGATAGATGAAAAATCATTTTCAAATGCATCATCCTTAGGTAAAAACGAAGATCTGTGATGGAGATCTTCCCATGGTAGATCGTCTACACTTAGGATTTCGCGAAGTTGTTCGTCAGATGACACGACTTCGGGAAACGCTATCCGTTCTAAGGTTGAGGTGAAAAGTGATTCTTCACTGACCACATTCATTTGGTCGATTTCGGTTGAACGCGAGTCGGTAAAAGACATGACAGCTTCATAAGCAATTTCATATGGACTCAAAGGCATAGCATCACCGAATGAGTCTATCTCAGATTCAGATGGGACAATCCAAGGATCATCATAAATAATGTTTTCTGATGTAATCATATGAATTGATGCAAATGAAGGGTCTGCGTTGATTGGAGGGAAAGGAAAAGTTCCCAGTAAACCGGAATCTTTAACTAAACCTACGCCAACGTCCCTATAAGGGATTGTCGTCTTACCGACATGCTGGATACTCTCTGAAGAGGCTGGGTCGGATGAAAAGTATGTCAGCTGATCAATAGTCACGATCTTACCGTTATGTGGAAACTTAATTACTCTGAAGACCGATGAAACGACCGCTGTCATAGCATATGACCAACTTCGACCCAAAAGAAGGTTGTAGTCTAGAGGGGCATCAACCACTTCCACATCCAGACTAACGGTTTTACCTTCTACCCCTATAGGCAATTCCTGTAGAATACCAAACGGACGGAACCCACGGCCATCAAAGGCCTTAAGGATGGTGGGGGATTGGTTCAACGAAGGAGAACCAAGAGATCTCCAACATTGAATCGACATAATACACGTAGAAGCTCCCTCATCAATCACAGTCCGATGAATAGGCCTGTTTTTGACTATCACTGGGATTTGGAAAGCCATTTGATGGGGGAGACGTGGTGTACTATTTTCTAGATCGAAGATTATTAGATTCGGGTCCTGAACATCAACAGCTCCGATAGCCGACAAAAGTAATTTTCGTTGTGCTGGGCATGATTGCAGCACTTCTAACGCCGACATTGCTGAGGGTGAAACAGCTAAGTCCTCAACAATGTTGTAATTCTGGGCTGCTCTCGCATGTGGATTGAAAGCAGACCTTCGAAGTACACCCTTGGCGGGCGGTTTAATTACTAAGTCCGGGTTAGGTTTTTCGATCTGTAGTGGATCGGAACCAGGAGCTGAGGTTGATGGGTTAGAGTGAGAAGATTCTGCTTCCTTACCATCAACAGGATTCTTACTACCATAATCTTGCGATCGAGTCGCAATCCTCACATGAGACATCATCAAAATGGGTTCTTCACTGGCATTCGAGGAAGAACCTATCATCTTATTCTCCTGCTCCGGAAATGGATTTTTTAACACAGCAGGAGTGGGAGAACCTTTGACTATTTTCACAACCTCGGCCCGATGAGGGCAATCTCTCGTAAAATGATCCTCTTCACAAATAAGACAAGGATATCGAGGTTTGCGCTTTTCGTCATTGGTTTCCGACTTTTCCGTTTTCTCCTTCGGAGCCTTGTCTGCTTTAGCCTTCTTCTTTCCTTTCTTCTTTCCACCGTTTTTTGATTTGGCCGTAGATGACTCTACAGCGTGAATATCGGCGGTAAGTTCAGGAGAAGACTCTCCTGTCGGGGAATCAGGCAAAGTGATAATAGGAGTAGTTGAAGCCTTGGAAGACTTCTTCTTGCTCTTTGTATTCACGATACCAATCATACCATCAGCGGCATGAGATCCCGAAGGAGCAGCAGCGATTTGATTCGACTTTGGAAGATCTGGAATCTTCTCGTGTAACGTACCCGACTGAGTGTAAACTAAGTCAAGGTATTGCGCCTGAGCAATGACTTGCTCCTCAGTAACTACTCCGGCCTTAGCTACATCTTCAGTAATCTTCGGTAATAATGATTTAACAAACCATTCAGCTAAGATTTGGTCCGGGATAAAAACTTTCACTAGTCTTCTTCGACGTCTCCACTCATGAATGTGATCAGAAATATACGTGGACGTTGATTGTTTTAGTGAAGTTAATAACTCCGTGCCGTTATCGTATCTGACCGGCAACTGAAAGTGAGTTAAGAACGAGGTAGCTAACTGGCTAAAATTGTAAAAAGAGGCCCGTGGTAACTCAATGTACCACTTGGCCGCGAGACCAATGAGTGTACGCTGGAAAAGACGTAAGCGGATCGAATCATCCGAGATAGAATTTGAAGCACACCAGAGGTGGTAAGTCATCACGTGATTGGACGGATCCTCTCCAGACTTACCTTCGAACTTGGGTATATCACTGGGCAACTTATTTGGCATTGGCGGCCAGAACTGAAGATATTGAATTGGATCGTTCGTTAGGCGCGTCAAGTCTGGTAAATCCAAAGTTGCGATAAACGGTAACTGCCGGTTAGGATCTCTAAAACTCTGGGTCACAAGACCAGTCCCAGGAGGAGGATATCCAGGATAACTAGGAACAGGAGTCGCATTTGGGATATTATATCCTCCTGGAAAACCAGGATTAACCGGACCGTACTGGGGTTGTTGATAAGTGTACCCAGGATACGGTTGATACTGGTAAACCGGTTGTTGGACAGCTTGCCCAGGTTGGTACTGTCCCTGGTACGGTTGGTGAACAAATTGAGGTTGAGTAGTGACAACCGTACTTATACCAGGCTGACCTGCAGGCATCTGGACCGTGGTTTGAATCGTAGATCCAGACAACGGTAAAGATGTCTGAGGAGTGGTTACAGAGACAGTAGAAACCGGAGCCGTCGATACTCCAGAAGTAAGTATGGTAGATGTGGCGGTAGTTGCAGCAGCCGTTTGAGATGGAGTACTAGGTGCAATTGGCGGCTGAGTAACTACCGAAGTTACAGAAGTTTGAACATTTGACTGGACAGGTTGCGGTTGCTGGGGTGGACCAGAAACTACGGGTTGTCCAGCTTGAGGTACCAACTGTATACTTGGCTGCAACACCTGTTGACCCTGTGATGGATCCCATACTAACATTCCAGGGTACTGACCCGTAACAGGTTGAGGATACTGAGATCCATAACCGGATTGAGGATAGGATTGATAATTGTAAGGTGCAGTTCCCATACTTGGAACATATGATTGACCTTGAGGCGGTTGATAACCTTGACTTGAGTATTGACCTTGAGGTTGATAACCTTGAGGTAAATACGGATACTGGGGTTGACCTTGACCTTGAGGTTGGTACCCTTGAGGTTGATACCCTTGGGGTTGATACCCTTGGGGTTGCCATCCTTGAGGTTGCCATCCTTGAGGTTGATATTGATACTGAGGTTGACCCTGGGGTACATATTGAGGCTGGGGTTGACCTTGAGGCATGTATTGCGCCATAGGCGCATACTGACCTTGAGGTTGCCCCCCAGACACGAATGGTGTACCTTGAGGTTGCCCCCCAGGCGTTAACTGAGGCTGCCCCCCAGGCGGTAATTGGCCACCTTGAGGTTGGGAAACGGGAACTGAACCTGACATCATGTAAATGTCTCCTACACCCAATGGTATATTACCACTGTTTCCAGTTAATAACCCATGATCAACGGGTTGAGGAGATGCCCCCGCAAAGGTACCAGAAAGTGATTGATACCCAGTGGGAACAGAAGGACCGCCGTGTAAGAAAGATTCAGGACTTTGTGTAAACACGGACGACTGACCAGACATATTTACAGGAGTATGAATACCTCCAGGTGGAAAAGGAGTACGAGGTGTAGAAAAACCTAGCCCGAAGTTGTCTAAATAATTGGTTAACGAAAGGTACCAAGTAGTACTTCTAGGAGGACTGTAAAAGATAGATTCACGCTCCCTTAGATCAATAGTAAGTTGATCTTCAAGGTTAGAGACGCCTATTTCTTCCTCTGGAGCAAGTTCTTCGATAGCAATCAAACCAGTAGGAAGATTTTCGGTGATAATTCTTTCTATTCTCGGTGAATCTGGAACACTAGAAGTTGGAGTAACAGGTTCAGATATTTCAGGTTCTTCGCCTGTATCACTAGCAGACGAAAAACTACCAACAAGCTCAGAAACTGTAACAGCTTCGGGATTATAACCTGTCTCTAAACTTTGGTAATCTGGATGGACTACCAAGGAAGATTCTCCTTCTTCAGGTGAACCTACTCTACTGCCACTAGGAGGAGTTACAAGGACCTTCAACCCTTCGTACTGACCCGGAATATCTTCAGGAGATCCACCTCGCGATCTACGGAGTTTTCTTAACAAATCTGTTCCGGTAACAATTTCAGGTGACTTGCCCCGAAGTCTACGGGACTGTCTCGGTAATTCCGCCACAGCTAAAAACTTTTAACTACTACACACGAAAACAAAATAAAATTTCAAATCAAACCACCTAAAGTCTCTAAAGAACCAAACAAATTTGAATCACACGCCTAAAGAATCTAGGGCGTCAAACCAAGCACAAACAGTAGCCTTCCAGACCGAAAGCGCTAGTTGGTGATGAAGCCCAACATCGCTGGATTCAGTACAGAAGTGGCGGGTGGAACAGTTACCCCGGCAACCTGCTTAATGAATAGACTGGACCAAGTTCCTCCACTTTAACCGTCTCGAGTGAAGTGAACCCCCCAGAAAATCCAAGTGAGTCTAGCCGACGTCTGCTCCAGGTACAGTGGGATCTTCCCTCCACCGTCACCTCGGTAGAATCCTAAAGATAATGGTCACTAAGGTTACCAACCGCAACAAATGCACCTGGGGGAACAGTCTAAACTCCGACAGCACGCAAGGGCAGAGTAGCAAGCTCAATCCCCTTGCCGGCTCCTTGACAATAATCCAAGTTTTACCGACAAGTGACCCCTGGCTCCTCGACAATGGTTAATCCGAGGTTTACCGTTTGTAATACGTGCGTGTCTGGCGTCGTTCCCAACGAGGGGGGATTGATCCCCTCACTGGTTCGGACACGAGCTCGTGCTTCTCCTTTAAGAGGAGCTTTCCCAGAGTACAAATGAGACAATTGGATTTATTCTATCACAAGATAAGCTACTTGTTTGGTTTTGTTGTCTTGGAGAGTTAATTACTCACCTACTCCAAGACACTAGCCTGATCTAAATTGGTGTTTCAGAGCCCTAGTAAATAAAAGTTACTATGTCGATTTTACTTTAAGCGTTAATTTTATGTTTTTTCTTAAAGACAAAAGGTAGCGGAAGTGAAACCAATGGTGTGTAGACTCGACTCAAACCACTACAAAGATGCACCTAAGATGATTTACGCTACTTTCCTTTTCAATGAAATTCTTAACTAAGAGAGTTGAGAGATGCAAATTTTATAGAAAACAACTTTCTTAGTAAAGACAATCAAAGAAACAATTCTCTTTATCTTTTCAAGCATACAAACATGACCACTCCTTACGTGCACGAAAAACTCTTTTTCTTTCAAAACTTTTCAAAGCTACTTGAAACAAAACTTTTCAAAGGAGATGTTTTTGTATTTTCTCTTTTTTAATAAAGCATATAAATCTATTTTAACAAAAATCAATCTTAAAAGCTATAAAATCAATGAAAACTTGACTCACAAGCAAATCAAAAGGGAAATTACTCTAAGCAAACCTAACAAGGCAAAAGCTCACAAAGATGATTCTAGGTTGTTTTACTTGACCAAAATCAAATCAAGGACCAGCTAATGCAGAATCAAAAGACTAGTCAAAACAAAACTCAAATCTTTTTGTTCTTTTTGTAAAATGGAATTCAAGACTCAATCAACAAGTACTTCGAAATTTGGCCAAAGAGACAACTCAATGGTAAGTTGCTCTCACAGGTAGACTTTATGACAGGTCTGACTTCTAAGAATGCTGACAAAACCAGAGAGATCTAAGGCTTGACAACTTCTACCGCCAAAGTCACTACAAGACCTACTCAAAAATCAAACCCTAGGGCTTAAACTTCTATGAAATCCACTAAAACACTCAATGCTATCGAAACAAGTTCAGGTGAAGACCTTTGACAAGAGACTAATGAATCTGGGCAGTAAAAACTAAGAAAAAGCAAAAACTAAGAGAAAAAATGCAAAAAATGGAATTTTCTCAAATTTTAGTAGGGGACGCAGGCAACCCGTTAGAACAGGTGCGGGCCCGCTCTGTGCACACAGCGACAGTGCGTCCAGGGACGCACTGTGCAATACTCAGAGGGTGCGTCCTACTAGAAAACTCAAGAAAAACCAAAATAAATCTAACCCTAAGCTAACCCACCCAAAGACAAAGTCACAGAGCCAAAAACCAGAAAAATAAACCAATTTTCTCAGAGCAAAGTTCATACAAAGGAAAAGACTTTCACATCAATGGAGTCCCCAGTTGGAGTCGCCAATTTTTCAGGCGGAAAGAGTCAATTGTGCGGACACAACCAACCTCCCTAGGAGCCTAAGACTCTCTAGTGACAAACAAGACAAACAAGAGCAATCCTTCTCTAAACATGCATTTACTATATGGGAAATCAAGTGTTTAGATCCTACCTGTAATCCAACGCTGTTGTAGTAGTCCAGCTCCGCTGATCCGGATGAGCTCCTCCTTCACTTTGAAACCTGCATACACTAACAATCAAACGATTAAATAGCACTTGATAATCTCATAGAATAAAACATATTTAACACATAGACCAAGGAGTACATGAAACAACTCATAAATAACAAGTTATTGAGAAGAATGGACTCATTTGCATTAATAGGTAACAAAAGGAACAAATACAACCTGAGCCTTGGTGTTGTGCAAGTCCCTCCCAGGGTCCATCAAGAGTTCTCCTTTACTTTGACAAAGCTCACCCACTTCCAAATAGAACAAGCAAAGATGGCAATCTCTCCTCACAAGCTTCTAAATGGGAGTCCTAATTCCTGCAGCATTTACCCTTAGAAATGTATAGCTTCCAACCTCTTCTCCTTCTGGCCCAATGTCTGTATTTATAGTGCTCAAGAGGAAGTTAATCAGGTCCACCATCAATGGGATAATCCCCTCTTTGGATGGGATAGCTCCCTTATTGATGGGATAAGTTCCTCTTTGGTAGGAGTGCATGAACCATCTGGAGGCGCTCAATACACGTCGAACAACCTTCTAGAATGCTCTAGAAATGACCACAAGTAACTTTTTAAAGATGAAACTTGTGCATTTTAACCTTTACAGGGGGACGCACCTGCCCCTTTACATACAGAGCGTCCAAAGATGCAGCTTTTGTGAACATTGGGTGTGTACCCGCAGGTAAGGATGAGAGAACCTGCGTCCCCAGAGATAAATACATTTAGAAAGACTTTCTCTCTTTTTGGAGTTTGACATGGAGAGCAGAGGCATAAGACTTGCCTAAGAGGGTAGCATGACTGTTGATAGAGCCATACTAACTGTAAATAGTCATGGTGACATTTTTTAGTGTAACACTTATCTTTTTGTCGTTTTCAATTTTTATTTTGTTTTGGGGGTTTTTATCTTCATTTATCTCCTAATATGAATGGAAATCCTATTCCTGAGTTTTAAGAATACTCTAGAAGGCAAGTATGGATATAGATTTTAAGGCAATTGTGTCCTCTATAATGATTTCTAGAACTTAACACTTCAGAGGGTCTTAGAACAAACTAGTGATGAAATTAATACTTGAACAAGAATAAAAATGTGCTACTATTTAAATCAAGCAAATAATGAACTATTGATCATGAAACCATTATCTCTGCTGCTGTCTAAATACAGAAAAATGAATTAAGCTACTGCACTCAAATAAATCAAAAATTGCAATCTAATAAAAGTAAAATCAATTCACATCATTCATAGTCCAATGCCTCACCAGGTAGTCTAAGCTATGGCTTTCGAAGATAATGTCAATGATATGAGAAAGTTGATGTCTAATTGTAGAAAAGTAAAACTAAAATCAAATCACATCATTCATAATCCGATTCCTCGCCAGCTAGTCTAAGCTATGGCTTTCGGAGATAATCTTCAATGATATGAGCAAGTTGATGTCTAATTGCAGAAAAGTAAAACTAAAATCAAATCACATCATTCATAATCTGATTCCTCGCCAGTTAGTCTAAGTTATGGCTTTCGGATATAATCGTCAATGATATGAGCAAGTTGATATCTAATTGCAGAAAAGTAAAACTAAAATCAAATCACATCAATCATGGTCTGATACCTCGCCAGGTAGTCTAAGATATGGCTTTCAGAGATAACATCAATGACATGAGCAATCTGATATCTAAACTAACTACTAAAGAAAGTGAACAAGATTGGAATCAAAGCATAACTCGAATTAAAAAAAAAAACTAAGAAAAGCAAAGTCAGCAGAGAGGCTAATTCCATGTCACTAGTGATTACGAAAATTGCATGAAAAATGTCCGGGCCTACTATTGGTATTATTTCATTGCCATCCTTTTCTTCTAGAAATCCATCATTTGTCTATCTTTTTCTCCCATAAACCCCTCATAGTCCATTGAAATTGATTAATCAAAGCATTATAGTTGTTATTTTACATTAAATTTAATTTGTGAATTTTTATGTTAAAAATTAGAATTTTTCAACAAAATTACAGGATGTCATGACTTCCTGTAAATAGTTTATGATGTGACACGTGGCATGGTAGGAAAATCAAAACAAAGGATAGGAACATGATCTCGAATGTACATACATGGTGAAAGATCTATTCAACAGCGAATCTAAAGCTCCTGGATACATGGTCAATGCTGGTCAAACCCAGCCTTTTTGGTCACAAAAGCAGCAAAAAGCTAGAGTTGCCTAAACTGATTTCGTTTTGCTTTGGAAATCAGTTAAGATTAGAAAAGACAAAAATCACCTTTCTTGTAAAAGCAGAAACATCTGCATGATAATGTATGTACATCCGATTATAGACTAGAAGGAAAAGTTAGTGAACGAGGATAGGAGACAAGCAGATAAAAGGACTGCGTATTGTATTGTCCAGAATGTTTTTGTTCTTGTGTATTGTTTCCAGAACATTGCTCTTGCATGTGATTTGATTTCCAAAACTTAATTACAGGCATTGTTTTACCATTACAGTGCTTATGCGTAAACGTTTTCATCACTTGAAGTTTCCTAAGTGTGCCATTGAAGCGTGGAGGGACCCTACGTGGAGATTGGTATACTTTTATTTTCATTTCCATAGCATTTTCGAATCTGAATAGTGTTGAATAGCGTTTAATGTTATTTTCTTGCCTGTGAGTTTATTGATTCGATTAGAAGTTCTTGCAAGTATTATTCATGGTGATAGTTTGAGAATTCGAATCCTAGATTATTGAACAATATCTTGTAAAATATTTGATCGACCATTGAATTTCGAAGTATCTCTGTGGACTCTGTTTTCATGCATCTGAGTTTTAATGTGCTTAAAAGAGTTTTTGATTTTCATGAATGCTTAGTTTGTTAGCTGGAAAGAGCTTTTGTGAATGATATCCTTGTAAGAGGGTTGAAAACTCAGACTAGTAACACGTTGTTTCTTTAGAACAGTTAATTAAATTAGATGATCTGAGTGCTAAAGTGTGAGAGGAAACATATTTCAATCTCCTGTAAAGGAGTACTATAGCCTGTCATAGTAAACACTTAGTTAGGTAGATAAGATCATTTTAGGTCTATAGACTTTAGACATGTGCCTCTAAGTTTACCTACCTTGGTTGATATTAAATCTAGTCTAATCTAGCACCCTAGATTGGCCACTACATTTTGGCGCCGTTGCCGGGGAGGCGCAACTAGATTTAATTTTAATTCATCATTTTAGAAGTCATGTTTACATATGTCTAGATCTAGAGATGATAAAGGTAGATTCATAAAAACCCCCCATCCAAAAACTAATTTACCACTAGGAGCAGACCCTTTAGGAAAATTTGAACACACAACACCAGCTAGGAAAGTTACCAGACAAACATTAGAGGATAAACAGAAATCAGGGCAAAGACTCACACTCATTGAGAGGCAAATTCTATTAGCACACGAATCACAGAAGAAACATCTCCCTGAATCCTCTATAAAAATAGAAAGTAGCACAGTAACTCAACAATCTCTCCTTGAACTTCTCTTTGAAACAAGTGACACTGAACAAGAAATTAAATCAACAGAGGAACCTATCAAAATGGCTGAGGAAGGAGATGGATCAGCAAGAGGACCACCAAATCAAGGTCAAAGAGAGGAGGAAGAGTCAACCTTTAAATTTCCTATTCAAGAACCAGAAGAAGATGACGAAATAAAAATGAAAAACATACCTCCATCTATGCTACCAAACTTTTATGGCATGGCTTCAGAAGACCCAAATTCATTCTTGTTTGAGTTTGACATAGTATGTCGAACATATGGTTACACAGATGATGCCCATAGGCTTAGACTCTTCCCAGCAACATTAAAAGCATCAGCATTAAGATGGTTCATGGGACTTGGTGAACATGCAATAACTGATTGGGATGCCATGAGAAGAATATTCCTAAAGAAATACCAGCCTTATTGTAGATCGAAAGATTCCAAAGATGATATCTTTAGGATGAATCAACAAGAGGATGAAAATTTAGAGGAGTACTTGGAGCGGTTTGTTTACAATTTACAAAAATCAAAACACAGAACCATGTCTCTTGATCTGATTCGAACAATATTTTTGAAGGGCATTCGAGAGGAATACTTAGATGATCTTAATTTGATGGGCAAAGGTGATATTTCCACCTTGCCTTTCGAAGAAATTGCTGAGTTATGTGAAAAGTATTCAAGGAGAAAAGCTAGAAATGGAAAAAGAGTTCTATCATCTAAAGCCACAAAATCTGCTTCAGCAAGTGTCACAAGGGCTGAAATAGGAAACCTGTTAGAAGAATTCAAAACAGATCTATTAAGTACCTTAGGAACTCAAATTGACACTCTGAAAGCCAAGAAAAGACAAGAAGAGGAAGATCAAATAATGGCTGTCTTTTATCCAAAGTGCTAGAAGAAACATGCCTTGAAAGACTGCCCATTAGAAAACATTCAAGTTTGTGCCTTTTGTACTGAAAATCATGATATATTTCATTGCTCTAAAGTCAAGATTTTGCAGAATTGTAATGTGGAAGCAGCTAATACAGATATGGAGAATGTGTATTTCATGGGCACTAAGAGACCGTGGCAACCTAGACCTCCACCTCCAGGTATGTTTCCAAACCAAAATTTGCAATTTCCTGCACAAGATCAGATGTATGCTCAGAATTCTTGGAATGTGCCCATGCCATGGCAACACCAAAATTACCCACAACAACAATGGAGACAATTTCAGTAGTACTCTCAACAATATCAACCATATCCTCAACCATACCAACAGTATTCTCAGCCATATCAACAGTATCATCAGCCACATTCGCAATATCCTCAAACATATCAGCAATATCCTCAGCAGCAAGTTGTTTATCAACCCCAAAACACTCAACAAGCATTGCCTGCTCCTCCACCAATAAATCCACCCCACTTACAACTCCCATCTAACCAACAACCTCCTAGACCCACTCAGATTCCTGCTCAGCCTGTACCAAATCCAAATAACAGAGCAGAGAGACCAGCCTATAATGTAGATGAGGGACCATCATATCCCACATTACCTTTACAAAATATCAATCTGAGGTCTGGTAAGGTACTTCAAAAAGAACCTCCAATAGCTAAAAAACAAGAAGAAAACGAAGAAAATGAAAATGAAACTCCAACTCAAAAGAAACAAAATGATGACATCAAAAATAAACAAATGAAACCATTGCATCCACCACCTTTTCCAGAACGATTGGTCCAAGCAAAACTTCCCATGTCTATACCACAGTTTGATGTTTTAGATGAGCTAAAGAATGTCTATATAAAAATTCCACTATTGCAAGCCATAAAAGACATTCCCATATATACTAAAGCAATCAAAGAACTGTGCCTCAAGAAGCCTACTAGGAAAAGAATTGATCCACAAACTATTCATGTTATTGGACATTTAGCTGGCCTTATGAAAAGCACCATTTCAATGGAAAAGTATGTTGCCTGGTATTCCCAGAGTCACTACAATCATTAACAACATACAGATTCCAAACACCTTAATTGATCTTGGGGCTGCAATAAATGTGATGACTCTTGAAACAATGAAAACATTGTAGCTCACAAACTTGTAGCACACAACAATTGTTCTAGAACTAGCTAACAGGTCTAAAGTGATTCCTGAAGGGATTTTGGAGGACATAATTGTTTCACTGGACTCTTGGGAGTATCCAATGGACTTTTTAGTTCTTCAGCCAAAATCTAATTTAGGAGGACACCCCATCATCCTTGGTAGACCATGGTTAGCAACTGCTGATGCATTCATAGGATGTAGATCAGGTAATATGATTATTTCATGAGGAACTGAAAGAAAAAAACTCACTCTTTACCCATCAGCACAATCACTAGCAGTAGCACACAATTTATGGCTTGACGATAAATACAATGACAAGGAAGAAGTTCAATCTATTTTCAGCATCAATTAAATCTATGATTTTCAAGAACATAATAATGATGATTTGGTAGAATTGTTCCTTTCTCAATCTGATATTTCTGAAGAATTAAGAAATGAACACTACCATGCTGCAGATGAACTTTTGGCACAGAATTTTCAGGAAACATGCACCATTCAATCTTTGCAAACAACATTTTAGAACATTTTTCTCATTCAATCTATCACAAACACACAGAGCAAGACCATAGAGATTAGTCCAGGAAAAACTTTGAATATTAACACTCACCTAGACTCATCTTAGGAGGAAAAATTGATCCAATTATTGAGAAAATACCAGAGAGCATTTGCTTGGGACTACACCGATATGCATGGAATTCACCCTGAAATATGTACTCACCATATTTATACAGATAGTAATATCAAACCAGTGAGGCAACCGCAGAGACGAATGAATCCCATGCTTCAGGATATTGTTAGAGATGAATTACAAAAACTATTGAAAGTCAACTTTATTTATCCTATCTCTGACAGTCAGTGGGTATCCCCATTGGTAGTAGTGCCCAAGAAAAATGGCAAGTGGAGAATTTGTGTTGATTACAGACAATTGAACAAAGCAACCCTCAAAGATTATTTACCACTACCATTTATCGACCAAGTGCTAGACACATTAGCTGGGAAATCATCATTCTCTTTTCTTGATGGTTTCAGTGGCTATAATCAGATTAGGATAGCCTTAGAGGACCAGGACAAAACCACTTTTACTTGTCCCTGGGGCACTTATGCCTATAATGTTTTACCATTTGGACTTTGCAATGCTCCAGCTACATTTCAGAGAGCTGTATTAGCTATTTTTGTTGATTTATTTCATGACTGTGTTGAAGTTTATATGGACGATTTTTCAGTGTATGGTAATTCATTTGAGCATGCATTAGAGAATCTTGAAAAAGTTTTGAAGAGATGTATTGAAGCTAATCTGTCCATAAGCAATGAAAAGTGCTTTATGATGTTAAATGAAGAGATAGTATTAGGCCACTATATTTCTTCTCAAGGCATTAAATTTGATCCATCAAAAATCCAGATTATTGTCAATTTTCCAATTCCGAAGACTCAAAAAGAGGTAAGAAGTTTTCTTGGGTATGCAAGCTATTACAGAAGGTTTATTGAACATTTTAGTAAAATAGCTTTGCCTCTGTTTAAGCTTCTAGCAAAAGATACAACTTTCAACTGGAATGAGAATTGTCAGCAAGCTTTTGAAACACTCAAGGAAAAATTATCAACCACACCAGTCTTAAAAGGACCTAACTGGACCCTACCATTTCACATCTTTACAGATGCATCTAATACTGTAGTAGTTGCCTCATTAGGCCAAAAAGAAGAGTCTTTCCATTATGCCATCTATTTCATTAGTAAAAATCTAACACCTGTAGAATTAAACTACACAGTCACTGAAAACGAAATGCTTGCAATCATACATGCTGTGAATAAATTCCGACATTATATAACTGGTTATGAGGTTTTTGTACATACTGACCATTCTGCCATTAAGTATTTAATGAATAAACCAGTAACTAATGGCAGATTTACCAAATGGATTTTATTATTATAGGAATTTAATATCACAGTGTTAGATAGACCAGGTAAGGAGAATCAGGTGGCAGATTTTCTTTCTAGACTGCAAAATCCAGGTGAGGTTGTTCCGGTTGAAGATTCTTTTCCAGATGAAAATTTATTTGCAATTTCAATAGTGAATCCTTGGTATGCTGACTTGGCCAACTATTTGTCCACAGGAAGAACACCTCCATATTTTACTCCAAAGGAAAAGAAGAGGCTGATCAAACAAAGTGCTAGATACTCATGGGTTAATGGAGATTTATTTTACAGTGGTTATAATATGATTATTAGACGATGTGTAAGAAATGATGAAATAATTTATTTTAAAATCTTGCCATGATGAACCGTGTGGTGGGCATTTTGCAGCTAAGAGAACAGCATTCAAGATTCTTAGTCTTGGATACTACTGGCCATCTATTTTTAAGGATTCCAAGAAGTATGTGAAGAGTAGTGATAGCTGTCAAAGAATGGGTAGGCCAACAGCTACAGATGAAATGCCACTTCAGCCTCAAGTACACTTAGAGCCATTTGAAAAATGGGCTCTAGACTTCATAGGACCCATCAGTCCAACTTCTAAAGGTAAAAAGTACATCCTAGTATGTACTGATTACGTGACAAAATGGGCTGAAGCCAAAGCACTAGTCCGGGCAACTGAACAGACAGTGGTAAACTTCCTTTTTGAAGAAATTTTTGTAAGGTATGGAGTACCAAGGGAGATAGTGACCGATTAAGGTACTCAACTTACCTCAAAGCTGGTCAAAGACATCACAGAAAAATATAAAATCAAGCACAGGAAAAGTACACCTTACCATCCACAGGCCAATGGCCAAGTGGAATCAACCAATAAAACATTGGAATGAATTATCACTAAGACAGTAGCAATGAACAGAAAGAATTGGGAAGAGAAGCTCAAAGATGCACTCTGGGCTTACAGAATCACGTGGAAGAACACTACAGGATTTACACCATATCAGTTGGTGTATGGCAAAGAGGTAATGCTTCCTATTGAATTTCAAATACACACTTATAAGATGGCTGCAGATTTAGGAATTGATCTCAATGAAGCCCAACAAGAGAGGATTCAACAATTGAACTAGCTAGATGAAATGAGGCAGCAAGCAGAGGAGACAACACTCCTAATGCAGAAACAAAGGAAGCAGTGGCATGATGCACACATCAAAAATAAACAGTTCAAAGAAGGAGACTGGGCTTTACTTTTGACTCTAAATTCAGAAATCATAAAGCCAAATTTACCACACATTGGATGGGCCCATATGAAATAGTTCAAGTTTATGAAAATGGATCAGTCAAGCTTACTACCATTGATGGAGAAGGCAACCCCTTTATTGTCAATGGCCGTAGGTTGAAAGTCTATCATAAGCCCATCAGCAAGGAGGATTTTCTTCAAACTATATCTCAGCAAAGGGAGGTTGAGATATTGCAGCCTTCAGCTGTGATTTATCTACCTTAGTTCATTTCCTTTCATTTTTACTATAAAAAAAAAAAAAAACAAACAAACAAAAATTAAAAAAAAAAAAATAAAAAAAAAATAAATAAATAAAATAAATAATAATGGTTTAGATGTGAAAACCAGACTCTGGCACACTCTAACCCAGAATTCTTACTCGAAAACCAATCCTTTGGCCGGTAATAATTCCTTGTTTTGTTTGTTTATTATTTGATTCATCGCTTCAATAATTACTTGAGGACAAGTCATAGCTTTAGTGGGGGAGAAGCATCAACATTTTGTTTTCCTCATCTCATCTCCTCATTTGTAAATCTTCAAAGAATTTGTTTCAGCACTTCAGTATTTCAATAAAGGAGTTGTTTTTGTTTTTGTTCTAATCAGAGGGACCTATTATGGACAGTGAAGATCAGTCCTACCTATAATGAAGATCAGTCCTACCTGTGCATGCCAACTCAACTTTTGGTCAACCAACAAGTGTAATGTATTGTTGTAATTTTTATTTTTAACATTTAAAATTCTTGAATTATTTTAGTGTTAAATATGATGATTATGATTGCTTGTTATCAATTTCACACACCCCTATACCCATCACCCTTGTAACATTCCTAACTACTCAACTCTGCTATCATTTCCCAACACACTTTAGCCTATTACCATATTCCTCCTACGATTTTTAAATCTTTTTCCTACACCACCCTTCAAACCTTGTCATTAACTCCTCATTTTTGAATCGACCATCAAACCTTGTCATCGATCCATCATCTTTCCAATCGGCCAAGCACCAACAAGTAATGGACAAGTGGTGAATCATTGGAAAGACAAGTGTTCAATGATTTCATTCATTTTTGAATCGGCCAAGTTATAAAACGATTGTTTGACCCAAGTCGACTCATGCAACATCTATCTGTTATCATCACTCCAGCACTCCTTACATGTATATGGCGTTCTCATGATTGTACCTATGCAAACCAGTACAACTCCTCTGTCTTTATGATGTGAATGCGCTCTGCATTATCATTATAGTAATTTGGGTAAGGTCGGTTGTTAAGTTTCATTTCATAAAACTCTCAGTTCGTAAAGGGCGTTACCATATTAGTGATTCAAACTCTGTGATTTCAAAGAAGGCCGAGACAGCAGACGCTACAAAGGGAGAGCATAGTAAATAGGTTCACCACGAGTTTCTACCTCTGCCCATAATTCGAGGACGTGAATCCGGTCGCTACCCAAGCAATTGAAGAAGGAGACCCCGAGAACTGAGGGCACTACCAGGTCGGTTAAGTGGAGCGCAGAACAGAGGTAACAAATCGAATTGTTGAGCATAAACAAAAAGGGTTAGAACAAGAGTTTCTTTTTCAAAATGACCAATAGAGCAGAGCCTGAGACATTTGATAGTTCCCAATATCATGATGACTGTATTACGATTTTAAGGGAAAAGTAATGGTTATCCTTCCTAGAGAAATTTAATGGGAACAATGAAGAAGTGACTAAGCAGTTTGCATTCACATTTAATGGAGAGAAATCATTGATAAGCAAATTCTCTTTTAGGATTTCATAGGATACCATAGCACAAACCTTGGGAATCAGTCCAGAAGGGGAAAAATATTTCAAAACAAAACAATTTAAGGAAAAATCATGGACTCAATTTATGTCTAGGTCGAGGGTTTCCTCTGTCAACTGGAAAAAGGGTGTCCCTAGAAGCTGGTTGATGCACCCATGGAATGAAATGGTGTACATTATTAAGGAATTTGTTACGTGTGAAGGTCATTACAGCATAGTATATCTATATCACATCAAACTCCTGTTGCACTTAAAAGGGCAATGCACCATCAGTCTACCCTATTTCCTCTTACAGAGTTTGACTAATATGTCAAAAACTATTCAGAAACAAAAGGGTAATGAAGGTAAAAGTTTGTATCATTTTGGGTTAATTAAAATTCTAATTGAATTTGAAGTGCAGAGGAGGGGAAAAACATGGAAAGAATTTTTGGTTGCTAATCAAATCAAAGATGGAGAAGATGAGCAGGAACAGCAAGAGCGCTCAGAGTTTATGCTTGATATTGATGAGGAAATCCCTGAGCGCAAGTCAAGAAATGTTCCTCCACACAGCAGTAGTGTAAGGACAAGAAGGATGAGGCAAGAAGCTGCCCAGAAAATTGAGCAAGACAAAATCTTCACTACATATACAAGAAGATCAAGGAGAATACAAAAGACCCAAACACAAGATGATCAACCAGAGTTAAATGCAGATGCACAAATGGACATTGAGAGCAGTGCTCATTCACAGGCAAGACCGGAAGCAGAAATGGAAGTCGAGAGTAACAATGGACAAAGGAAAGAGCCAGCACCTGCAAACAAGAAACAAAGGAGGTTAGAAAAACAAATTGAAAAGCTAAGAGAGGAATTGATAGAGGCAAACATGCTAGAGAACGTCATCAAGAAGGAGAACAAAATGTTGAGAGCACAGAGAAAGAAGACTTAGCAAAAAAATGAGAAGCTGAAGGAGCAAATCAAAGAACTTAAGACTGAACAAACCAACATTTTCAAATGGGCAACCAAATGGTATACTCAAAAGAAAGCTCTCAAAGAAAAATACAAGAATATGAAACATGAGCTCCACATCCAGAAGAATGCCCAAGCTCAGAAGAATATAGATGCATTGCTACAAGCGACAGAGGCACAAGTAGGAACAGAGTATAAAGGGAGCACATCAGGATTAGCATGAGGACATGCTAAATCATTGAGCTTGGGGGAGATGTTGGTACCATTTCATTGCCATCCTTTTCTTCCAGAATCCATCATTTGTCTATCTTTTTCTCCCATAAACCCCTCATAGTCCATTGAAATTGATTAATCAAAGCATTATAGTTGTTATTTTACATTAAATTTAATTTGTGAATTTTTATGTTAAAAATTAGAATTTTTCAACAAAATTACAAGATGTCATGACTTCCTGTAAATGGTTTATGATGTGACACGTGGCATGGCAGGAAAATCAAAACAAATGATAGGAACATGATCTTGAATGTACATACATGGTGAAAGATCTATTCAACAACGAATCTAAAGCTCCTGGATACATGGTCAATGCTGGTCAAACCCAGCCTTTTTGGTCACAAAAGCAGCAAAAAGCCAGAGTTGCCTAAACTGATTTCGTTTTTCTTTTGAAATCAGTTAAGATTAGAAAAGACAAAAATCACCTTTCTTGTAAAAGCAAAAACATCTGCATGATAATGTATGTACATCCGATTATAGACTAGAAGGAAAAGTTAGTGAACGAGGATAGGAGACAAGCATATAAAAGGACTGCGTATTGTATTGTCCAGAACGTTGTTGTTCTTGTGTATTGTTTCCAGAACATTGTTCTTGCATGTGATTTGATTTCCAGAAATTAATTACAGGCATCGTTTTACCATTACAGTGCTTATGCATTAATGTTTTCATCACTTGAAGTTTCCTAAGTGTGCCATTGAAGCGTGGACGGGCCCTACGTGGAGATTGGTATACTTTTATTTTCATTTCCATAGCGTTTTCGAATCTGCATAGTGTTGAATAGTGTTTAATGTTATTTTCTTGCCTGTGAGTTTATTGATTCGATTAGAAGTTCTTGCAAATATTATTCATGGTGATAGTTTGAGAATTTGAATGCTAGATTATTGAACAATATCTTGTAAACGATTTGATCGACCATTGAATTTCGAAGTATCTCTGTGGACTCTGTTTTCATGCATCTGAGTTTTAATGTGCTTAAAAGAGTTTTTGGTTTTCATGAATGCTTAGTGTGTTAGCTGGAAAGAGCTTTTGTGAATGATATCCTTGTAAGAGGGTTGAAAACTCAGACTAGTAACAGGTTGTTTCTTTAGAACAGTTAATTAAATTAGATGATCTAAGTGCTAAAGTGTGAGAGGAAACATATTTCACTCTCCTGTAAAGGAGAGTTGTAGCCTGTCACAGTAAACACCTAGTTAGGTAGATGAGATCCTTTTAGGTCTATAGACTTTAGACACGTGCCTACAAGTTTACCTACCTTGGTTGATATTAAATCTAGTCTAATCTAGCACCCTAGATTGGCCACTACACCTACTATGTCCTGAAACATACACACACTGATCAGCGTTAACAACAATATACAAAGCTTGTAAAATCATAAACAAGAATGAAATGTTAATATCATAATAGATGAAATATATACACAGGTGGATAACTATGAAACATGTGCAATGGAAATAAGGAAACAATATGTAAAAACTGTACAACAATAAGGAAAACGAAACCTCAGCGTACAGGGGCCCTCTGCATAGCCTCGGTCAACAGGCTATCAATCCAAAATTATGTTCACGCAATCATATAGAAACAGAGTCTTCTTTATATATCAAAATAGAGGAAGAAATCCTCTCGTTACCACAGTGGAACTAGTGTCACAGCACAGTAACTTTAACAGCAAAATTACATTAACAAAGACTAACTCTATGCGTATAGAAACGCGTTATTTATAACAAAAACTTCATAATTGTTTTCCTGTGAAACTACGTCAACAGAAGACACGTAAAAGACAGCGTCCATGGATTTAGCATAATGGTTGCTGAGATTATTAAATCTATCAACTGTGGCTGTTGGATTCGCATCGTGGGGCAGTCTACAACTGTCAGCATGTCCCCAGGGATCTAGGAATGACCATGAATCCTTCACGTGCTTGAAGATGGAGTCCTGTTGCTATAGGATTCCTCTGTTTGACCAGGTCATTCCTGATCTACCCACGTGTCCTGTTTTTCCTGATGACACCTGCAACCTGGAGTTTAACAAAAACAATTGCGGAAAGTTGAATCAGCTGTGGAAAGTGGCTGCATTCCGCGGCTTATGAGAAAAATCTAAGTCAAGCAACAAACACAAAAACATAGTCAGAAAACCACTTAAGTGCTCTTTTAGAATCAATATGCAATGATTTTGACAGCTTATGAGGTTCCAGGTGAGAGGAAAAATTCTAGGAAAGTGTGTAGGAGATATGTAGTTTCAAGACTCAACATACCCCCACTGTGAAGGTGTTGCATGTCCCCATGCAACAAAAACTTTGACCATCCTCCTTTTAGTTCATGTGTTCTGAGACCTCTGCCAATACATCCAGCCTTATTTTCTTCTTTCTTGGGACCACTGTCATCCTCGGCTTCCTCATTAGACACCTGACTTTGAGGTTGATGAGAGCCCTGCTCAACCTCCTATTCTTTTTCTTTAGTTTTCTATTTTTCTTTTGCCATAGCCCAAGATGCAACATGGTGTTGTCATGAATAATCTTATCTAACCTGCCTTGTTCTTTCAATGTTTCATTTTATCTTTTTATGTCTATTTAAGACCTCTAGCTCAAAAACTTCCTGTTTTAGTGATTGGATTTGAACTTCTTGAGCTGTATTAGGCTAGGCAAATGAAGTGCCTTGGTCCATGGCTATTTTCTCCAAGGTCTCAATATAATCATACATTTCTTGCTGGACTGGATCTATCTCAGGTGTGGTCTTCCTTGGGCTGTCCCCAAAATCTGGTTGAGAAAGACTGATCTCAAACTCTGGCCAAGAAGGACTATTTTCAAAATTTGGCTGAGGAATAGGAGTATGGTGTGGGCCACGGCCAGGAGGGATTGCTGAAGGTTGTTCTGGTGTTTCTCCTCCTAAATCAATAAAGTGGGGCCCTTTCGTTTGTACCTTCCTCAATTTTCCTTTAAGTCTGGAGCTCCTCCTTAAATTTTGTGAACTAGTGTCTTCTTTCTCCACACTCTATTTTTCTTTCCCTTTTCTCTTTGTTGCAGATGACTATTCCTGAAGGTAAACTAGCCTTTTAGACAGTATTTGGTGGTCCTCTTATGAGTAAGGTTCTATGGTTTGATAGACATCCTCAATATTTCTTTTCCCTTTTGATTTTCTTGGCTTCTTACCCTCAGTTCTTTCCTTCCTACTTTCAGACAATTTTTCTTCCCTACTAGTTTCTTCAACTATGTTAGTAGGAGTATCCTGAATTCTATCACTTGTTTTATTTCTTCTGCTTCTCCTTGATGAGCTACTTTCGGGGGTTTCTTGTGGATCTTGAAAGAAATTTCTAACTAAAAACTGCTCCCAGGTGTCCTTCTTTTCCTTTAATTGTCTTTCAATCAAAAGTTTCACAAGGTCGTGATGATACAAATGGGGTTCTACGTCCCCCAGATTCTTTTGGACGATGATGGAAATTTTCTTCAGGCTATTTAACAAGAAGTAGGGAAAATTAATAGTTTGGTTTTCTAGAAAATTCATTAGCAACCGGGTGTGGTACATGTACATTGATCCGAATCGTCCCTCACATGTAATGAATTTCTAGATTATCAATAATAGACTAGCCCATTTTTCTTCTAAAGCAGAGACAGGAATTCCAAGTTTAAAGATGGTTACATCCATACCTGGATTTCGTAGGATAACCCTCCATGCTCTCTCGTCAAAGATTTTATTTTTGAACCAGTGTTCTCCCACCTGCGGGAGTTCGGTTGCAGCTGCTATGGACGCCTCTGTGACTAAGAATTTAAGGTCTCCTACCTCAGCTTCTACGCCATCAAAAGCCCTAGCAAAAATCTTCGTAACTTCCTTGTTGTAGCCTCTGAATTTCTAAAGGAATTGTAGCCACTGTGCCTTCCTTAACATGTTTTTTAATTGTGGATACCCTTCCATAAATTTGGGCCCTTCTGGCTCTGCCCTCAACAAAAGACCCATTCCTTCCTCCTGTATTAAACACGTCTGCGTGGGTATTGGATGAACGGAGGTGAGACAGCTGGGTTAGCGGGGAATGGAGAAGATTTATGGAGAAAAACCAGTGACTGTAAATGGAAAACAAAGAACAGGTAGCGGGAGTGAGTTCATGGAGCGGAGCGGAGGCTTATGTGAACAGGGTAGGAATGCAAACGTGACTTCAATAGAATAGTAGGGGAGTAAAGTGAGCCCGACAGAGTTTTAAACTTGATGGCTACGAAGTAGACGTAAACATGCTCACGAAATGGCTGCGGAATTTGTGCGGTGGAGAAGGGCCGTGATCAAATCGACCACGTCCCCATAATTACAGGTGGAGTGTCAAAGTACAGCCAAACACGAGTTAAATCCAGAGGCTTGATCATGAGGCCGTTTGAAAAATAAATGCAAGGTTCGTGGAGGAATCATATAAAGGTCGTGGAACGGTTATGGACGCTATCAATGCCAATCATTGCATATAATGGAGCCGTGGTTTCATAACTATATAAAATGTGCTCTAAATGCTATTTGAAATAAATCTTACTCATACCTTGGAAATTTTTTCACTTTTCGTCCATTAACCTTTGATCAGCTGCTCCCCGTTGATGCTTTTAGGTGCCTCATATCTTCAAAATATCTTCCTTTTGCCATACCTGCATTTTATTTTCATGATCATTTAACTAACATCTGACTGTTAGTGTTGAAAAATAGAGTGATGGCTGTGGAATCAGCTTCTAGCTGCGGAAACTGGGTTCAGCTGCAGAAATTGACACAGTGATCATATGACTGAATGGAGATGGATAAATAATGATTGAATGAATGAAAATGGTCATAAAAGGAATTTTATTGGCAGAATGAGATGATGAAATGAAAATGAAATGAAGTGAAGTGAAATGAGGTGAAATGAAGTGAAGTGAGATGTCATGAAACTATGAATACAATGAGAGAAGATTTTTTTTTGGAAAATATAGGGCGTCAGGAGTTCCTGATTTTCGCCCTGTATTTTTTGTATAAGACTGCCAATCAGTGATTGGTTTTCAGGCTTATACACATTTTATTATTATTATTATTATTATTATAAAAACAGAAAAGAACAAAGGCTAGGCTGGTGGAGAAGAAGGATTCTTCTTCACCAGCCTTATTGCAGAAATATCTTGAAATATTTTGACAAATTCCTCTTTTGAGAGTGGCTTATGATAAATCTTTAATCTGTGGCCATTCACAATAAGAGGAGTTTGATATTCATCAATGGTTTTGATTCTTACTGCTCC
The DNA here is from genome assembly GCA_031772625.1 of Pinus tabuliformis. Taxonomy (NCBI): domain Eukaryota; kingdom Viridiplantae; phylum Streptophyta; class Pinopsida; order Pinales; family Pinaceae; genus Pinus; species Pinus tabuliformis. Next base: position 686,042,331 of record CM062816.1, on the reverse strand, counting down.
ATTGCTAAAGATTTTGTCAATCTCATATGGCCCAAGCCAATGAGTCTGAAATTTTCCTTTAAAATCTTTAAACTTGGAATCAAATAGCAATGCCCAATTTCCTTCTTGAAACTTTTTCTCCTTGATGTATTTTTCATGCCACTTAGCTCTTTGATATTGAACTAGATCAATTCTTAGGATTGCCTCTTTTCTAATCTCATCTAGCTCATTCAACTACTCCGTTCTATGCTTTTGGGCTTCTGATAGATCCATTCCCAACTGAACTGCCATCTTGAAAGTTTTGACTTGGAACTCAATGGGGAGCAAGACTTCTTTCCCATAAACAAGTTCATAGGGAGAATGTCCTGTTGTATTCCTCCATGTAGTTCTGTAGGCCCATAAGGCTTTAGGAAGCCTTTCTGCCCAATCTCTTCTGTGTAGATGAACAGTCTTGGTGATGATGCCTTCAATAACTTTGTTTGTAGACTCTACTTGACCATTTGCTTGCGGATGGTAAGGAGTAGATTTTCTATGCTTGACTTTGTATTTTTCCATCAGCTTCTCCACACGGTTGGGTGTAAATTGACTTCCCTAATCTGTCACAATTTCTCTTGGAACACCAAAGCGAGTAAAAATATCCTCATAAAGAAAACTAACATTTGAATGCTCAGTAGCAGAAAATAATTCTTTGGCTTCTACCCATTTAGTGACATAATCAGTACATAACAATATATACTTTCTTTGTTTAGATGGTGGGTTAATAGGTCCAATGAAATCTAAAGCCCATTTTTCAAAGGGTTCGATGAGTACCTGTGGCTGCAATGGCATTTCATTTGAAAGGGTAGGTTTCCCTACTCTTTGGCAGCTGTCACACCTTTTGACATATTGTTTTGCATCTTTGAAGAGGGATGGCCAATAATATCCTAAAGAGAGGATTTTATAGGCTTTCCTTTTATCAGCAAAGTGTCCGCCGCATGGTTCATCATGACATGATTTGAGGATATCGAGCAGTTCATCTTCCCTAACACATCTTTTAATCACAAGATCTGACCCTATTTTAAACAATTCGTTAGAAATCCATGAATATTTTGAACTCTCAAATAATCTTTCTTTTTTCACCAGGAAATAAATGTGGAGGTAGTTTCCCTGTAACCAAATAGTTAGCTATATCTGTATACCAAGGGGTCTTAGTAGTTATTGCAAATAAATATTCATCAGGAAACTTATCCTCTACAGGAGAATCTTCTTTAGTATTCTGAATCCTAGACAAGAAATCAGCTACTGTGTTTTGTTTCCCTGGTCTATCCAACACAATAATATCGAATTCCTATAAAAGTAGGAGCCACCTTGTAACTCTGCCATTAGTAATAGGTTTTTTCATTAGATATCTAATTGCAGAATGATCAGTATGAATAAAAGTTTCATATCCTGTTATCTAATGTCTGAACTTATTGATTGCATGAATAACAGCTAAGAACTCTTTTTTAGTCACAATATAGTTCAACTCAGTGGGAGTTAAATTTTTACTAGTATAGTAAATGGCATAAGGAACTAAATCTTTTTGACCCAACACAGCTCCTAAAGCTGTATCTGAAGCATCTGTAGAAATATGGAAAGGAAGTTTCCAATTTGGTCCTCTCAAGATAGGCGCTTCAGATATTCTTGTTTTCAAAGTTTCAAATGCTGATTGACAATCAGGATCCCACTTGAATTCACAGTCTTTTGTAAGCAATTTGAAGAGTGGAGATGCTATTTTAGTGAAGTTTTCTATAAATCTTCTATAATATCCAATAAATCCTAGAAAACTTTTAACATCTTTTTGACAATTTGGAATAGACAATTTGGAGATGACTTCAACTTTTGATCTATCAAATTTAATCCCATCCCCTGAAATATGATGTCCTAAAACAATAGCTTCAGTAAACATCATAAAGCATTCTTCATGGCTTAATGAAAGGTTTGTCTCTTTACATCTTATAAGTACTTTTTCCAAATTTTCTAATGCCTCTTCAAACGAATCACCATAAATTGTAAAATCATCCATATAAACCTCTACACAATCATGAATTAGATCAGAAAAAATTCCTAGCACTGCTCTTTGGAATGTTGCGGCTGCATTACATAATCCAAAAGGAGGCACTTGATAAGCAAAAGTTCCCCATGGACAGGTAAATGTGGTCTTATCGTGATCCTCAGGTGCAACCTGAATTTGATTATAACCACTAAAACCATCAAGAAATGAAAGGTACTTTTTGCCTGCTAATGTATCTAATACTTGATCGATAAAAGGCAAGGGAAAGTGATCCTTCAAAGTTGCTTTGTTCAATTCCCTATAATCAATGCATACCCTCCATTTACCATTCTTTTTGGGTACTATAACCAAAGGAGAAACCCATCGGCTATCTGAAATTGGATAAATGAAGTTTACATTGAGTAGTTTTTGGAGCTCTTCTTTCACTATCTCCCTAAGATTTGGATTCATCCTTCTCTGAAGTTGTCTGATTGGTCTACTGTTTTCCTCGATATAGATATGATGGATGCAAGTCTTAGGTTCAATACCTTTCATATCAATATACTCCCATGCAAACGCAGTAGAATGTTTTTGCAAGATTTTTGTTAGCTCTTCCAGTTGTGATTTTTCCAAATGATATTCAATGTTTTACCTGGAAGAATCTCAATGGTAGAACTAGCGAACTCTTCCATAGAGTAAAGAGACATTTGTCTTGATGATAAGTACTCAATATCAGAATCTAACTGAAATTGTGTGTGGTCATATTCTGAAGGTGTTTCAAAATTTTCTAATGTGTTCAGAATTTAACTATCTTCACTAATTTCAGAAATGGTAAAGACAGGTTGTGTATTGTCCTCATCATCGACCCATTCATTGTCTCCTACTTCTGTAATTGCTTTTGCTGGAGGGTACAGATTGCATTTCTTTGTCGAACTACCATCAAAAATATACATATCTCCAGATCTACAACTAATGAAAGCATCAGTTGTGGCTAGCCAAGGTCTTCTTAAGATAAGTGGGTGCCCTCCTAAATTACTCTTGGGAGTCAAAATCATGAAATCTACTGGATATTCCCAAGAATCTAAGGAGACTGAAATATCTTCTAATACACCATCTGGTTTGATTATTGATCTATCTGCAAGTTGCAGTAAGGTGGGTGTAAAAAGAAGATTAGGAAGTTTAAGTTGCTCCATAGTCTGTCTACTCATAATGTTCATAGTAGCCCCTAAGTCAATCAAAGTGTTTGGAATTTCTATCCCATTTATATGGGTCTTGACAATTGGACTACCTGTATCTACATATTTCTGCATGGTAATTTTTCCCATCATGATATCTGCAATTTTTCCTACCAGGTGGATTCTTCTTGTATCTCTTGGTTTCCTTCCTTGTCTCTTAAGACTCAACTCCTTTATTGTTTTTTCTAAAATAGGAATCTCTCTAATGGGTTGTAGCAATGGAATCTTGATACAGACATTCTTTAATTCATCTAGAAAATCATAGTCAGGAAACAAGATTTGTTTTTCCACCCCTTTGTCAATTTGTAATCTTTTAGGGAAAGGAGGTGTGGATGAAGATGTAGGTTGCTCAACTATAGGAGTTGTGGGGGTTGACTCTTTTTCTTTTTCTTTTTGAATTTTTGGGTTTTGAAGAGATGCTTCCTCAAAACCTTTATTGGCTTTAAGAGAATCCTCCTCAGAGGTATCTTGCTCTTGAACATCTATAGAAGGATTTTCTAAAACTCTACCAAACCTGAGTTGTACATCATTGAGAGGAACAATCATATAGGTAGGAAATTGTTGTCCTTCTACCATGTAAGCATTCTGAGGATTTTTGTTATTGGGATTTGGAAATGGTTGGGCTGGTAGTTGACTTGTCTTTTGTTGAAATGGAAGCAAGAGTTGAGAATTTGGATTTTGTTGAGAAGGTTGTTGTTGTGGAAATGGTAATGAAAGTTGTGGGTTTTGATTTGGAATTTGTGGATTTTGTTGATTTTGAAAAGATGGAGGATATTGATAAAATTGAGAAAATCTCCCATAAGGATTTTTCATCCCTTGTGCCCATGATTGGTATGAATTTTGAGATTGGGGCCAAGGTTGTTGCCAAGAGTTCCAATTTCGTGGGAGCTGAAATTCATAGGATTGTTAAATCCTTGATTTTGTGGCCCCTGCCATGGTCTTCTTGAAACAAAACAAAGGGATTCTACTGAATTTGGATCTTCCTGAAAGACAACTTTGAGCCCAGGAATTGAAGGACAATCCTTGGTCTCATGGCTTTCTGAGAAAATCACACATGTTTCTACAACTTTTGCATCCAAGGGACATTCCCTTAAAGCATGTTTCTTTCGACATTTTGGACAAAAGATAGCTAAGGCTTCGGCTTCTGCTTTCTATTTGTTTTGTATTTTAAGGGTGTCTAGTTGTTCACTAAGGCTCCCTAGAATGTTAGTTTTGAATTCATCAAGCATATTTCCAATCTCTGCCCTACTTACTGATCCAATTGCAGATTTGTTTGCTCTAATATGAGAAGGATCTCTAGGCCCTTTTCTAGTTTTAGATTTTCCCCTTGAGAGATGGACACATAGTTCTGCTATGTCATTGAGTGTAAGTTAAGAAATATCTCCCTTCCCCATCATGTTTAAAATATCTATCCATTCATCTCTAATGGATTTTAATAGAAGGGCTTTCAAGGTTTCCTCATCTAAATTACTCATTTTTGCTCTCTTTAAGTTGTATTGAAATCTTTCAAGTAAATCCTCTAAGTTTTCATCTTCTTTTTGCATCATCTTGAATACCTCATCCTTATGATTGGTGGGCATGCAATAATCCAAGTATCTATCCAAAAATGTTTGTTTCATATCATTCCAAGTCCTAATAGATTGAGTGACTAATCCCATGAACCATTTCAAGGTAGCTCCTTTCAATGTTGAAGGAAATAGTTTGATTTTTTGAGAGTCTTCCATATAGTCATAGGTTCGGCACAAGACTTCAAACTCAAATAGAAATGTTTCAAGATCCTCACTTCGCAACCCATAAAAGTTTGGGAGGACAGATGGTGAAATTTTTTTCATTGTTGTATGGGTTTCCTCATCGGCTATAGGGAATCCAAATGAGTTATCTCCATCCCTATTTCCCCCATTGTTACCTCTACCTCCTCCATTGTTTCCTCTTCCTCTACCTCAACCCCCTCCTCCAAATCCATTTACTACTTCCTCTGTCATGATAGTTTCCTCAAAGTTCTCAGAGTCCTATGGTTCTTCTATTAATGGTGAACGAGGAAGAATTTATCCCTCCTCTTCTTCAGGTGATTCTACTTCTTTCATTACAATATGTTCCCCTGTAGAAGTGAAGAAAGGTTCTTCTCCTGGGTTAGATTTAATGGATAGTGTGGGAGAGTCTCCTAATTCGGTTGCTTCCCCTTGAATTCCAGGAATCCTAAGGCTGGGAGTGTGAGTCGGAGATGATGGAGGTGTATCTTGTCTATGCCTTGAAGTAGTTGGAGTTGTGAAAATCGAACTTTTGGCCCTAGCTATAAACCTTCCCCTAGAATCTCTTACTCTATGCATGTCAATTTTTTTTATTTTTTTTTTTCAAGTCAGGCTAATAATTCTCTTTCTGATCTTCCAAGTCACTCTAGGTGAAAGAAGAGAGCATAATCAAGAAATTATTGAACTAACAACTCTCTTTTCTGATTCTCTAGATCACACTAGGTGCAAGAGGAGAGCATACTTCAAGAAGTTATCAATTTTTCCCTTCTTTTTTTTTAAGAGATTGGCTACCTAGTTACAATTCCCCAGCAACGGTGCCAAAATGTTTGGTCCATTTAGTGTGTCCTAAATTGCTGCATTAATTATGAATCCAGGAGTCGTAGACTGATGAAGTGTGGTGCACTATATGTGCAAGGCAGCGTCTTTCTTATCTTTTTGTCGTTTTCAATTTTTATTTTGTTTTGGGGGTTTTTATCTTTGTTTATCTCCTAATATGAATGGAAATCCTATTCCTAAGTTTTAAGAATACTCTAGAAGGCAAGTATGGATATAGATTTTAAGGCAATTGTGTCCTCTATAATGATTTCCAGAACTTAACACTTCAGAGGGTCTTAGAACATACTAGTGATGAAATTAATACTTGAACAAGAATAAAAATGTGCTGCTATTTAAATCAAGCAAATAATGAACTACTGATCATGAAACCATTATCTCTGCTGCTGTCTAAATACAGAAAAATGAATTAAGCTATTGCACTCAAATAAATCAAAAATTGCAATCTAGTAAAAGTAAAATCAATTCACATCATTCATATTCCAATACCTTGCTAGGTATTCTAAGCTATGGCTTTCGGAGATAATGTCAATGATATGAGCAAGTTGATGTCTAATTGTAGAAAAGTAAAACTAAAATCAAATCACATCATTCATAATCCGATTCCTCGCCAATTAGTCTAAGCTATGGCTTTCGGAGATAATCGTCAATGATATGAGCAAGTTGATATCTAATTGCAGAAAAGTAAAACTAAAATCAAATCACATCAATCATGGTCTGATACCTCGCCAGGTAGTCTAAGCTATGGCTTTCAGAGATAACATCAATGACATGAGCAATGTGATATCTAAACTAACTACTAAAGCAAGTGAACAAGACTAGAATCAAAGAATAACTGGAATTAAAAAAAAAAAACTAAGAAAAGCAAAGTCAGCAGAGAGGCTAATTCCATGTCACTAGTTATTAAGAAAATTGCATGAAAAACGCCCGGACCTACTCTGTCCTGAAACATACACACACTAATCAGCGTTAACAACAATATACAAAGCTTGTAAAATCAGAAACAAGAATGAAATGTTAATATCATAACAGATGAAATATATACACAGGTGGATAACTATGAAACATGTGCAACGGAAATAAGGAAACAATACGTAAGAACTGTACAACAACAATGAAAATGAAACCTCAGCATATAGGGGCCCTTTGCACAGCCTCGGTTAACAGGCTATCAATCCAAAATTATGTTCACGCAATCATATAGAAACAAAGTCTTCTTTATATATCAAAATAGAGGAAGAAATCCTCTCGTTACCATAGTGGAACTAGTGTCACAGCACAGTAACTTTAATAGCAAAATTACATTATCAAAGACTAACTCTATGGGTATAGAAACACGTTATTTATAACAAAAACTTCATAACTGTTTTCCTATGAAACTACGTCAACAGAAGACATGTAAAAGACAGCGCCCATGGATTTAGCATAATGGTTTCCGAGATTATTAAATCTATCAACTGTGGCTATTGGATTCGCATCGTGGGGCAGTCTACAGTTGTCAGCATGTCCCCAGGGATCTAGGAACAACCACGAATCCTTCACGTGCTTGAAGACGGAGTCCTGTTGCTGTAGGATTCCTCTGTTTGACCACCGTTTAACCACCTTTGACCACGGCTTTCCTTGATGAATCTGGCTAAACCAATAGAACCTGATCCATGTCCAGGTCATTCCTGATCTACCCACGTGTCTCGTTTTTCCTGATGACACCTACAACCTGGAGTTTAACAAAAGCAATTGCAGAAAGTTGAATCAGCTGTGGAAAGTGGCTGCATTCCGCGACTCATGAGAAAAATATAAGTCAAACAGCAAACAAAAAAACATAGTCAGAAAACCACGTAAGTGCTCTTTTAGAATCAATATGCAATGATTTTGATAGCTTATGAGGTTCCAGGTGAGGGGAAAAAGTCTAGGAAAGTGTGTAGGAGATGTAGTTTCAGGACTCAACCGCCTCCCATGGTGGAAGAAAAGAAAGGAAAGGGGGGCAAGAGATCCTTTCAAAATATTTCTTAAGGAAGCCCTTGAGAGACAAAGGAACACGATGATGGATAACTTTGCCTAGATCCTTTGACGGCTACCCACAGGTGACGCATCTTCATCCAATAGCCACTCTAGAGGTGCCACTCCTTTTAAGGTACAAGTTAACTTTGATATTCCCATATTTGAGGACCATATAGATGTAGGCGTTGTAGATAAATGGTTAAATTTGTTGGAAGGATATTTTTCAGGTCATGACTTTTCCAATCAGGAAAATATTACTTTTGCACTTCTCAAAGTTTCCCCACACGTCAAGGACTAGTGGGAAACCTACTGTGAACAAAAGGATGAGAGGGAATCCTCACTATTTTTAGCCACCCACTTGGAATTCTTTTCGAGATGCCATCAAGGAGCAATATTACCCTGCCGAGAGATATGAAGACAAATACATAAAATGGACCACGCTACGGCAGGGAAGGGACCAAGATGTGTCATATTTCACAAATATTTTCCATACCCTTCGCACGAAGTTGGGTATCAAGGATTGTGAGTGACATTTTGTACTTAAGTACCGTGATTGTCTACACAAGTACATCTAGGACAAGATTGAGTTCCTGGACATATCCTTGCTTGGCACGACATACCAATACACTATCAAGATTGAGCGGAAGTTTAAACAAAAGAAGCGAGACTTTGGATTTACGAATTCGAAACAAGGAAAAGGAACCCCCAAACCACAAATAAAATAACAAAGCCAAGGTGGGGTGATCCAGGAAAATCCATCGAAGTCGCAACCTAAGAACAACACCACAAATATAAAGAAGGACACAAGAAAATGGTGTGAGTTCCATAAGACCTCCCCTCACAACACAAGTGAGTGTTGGGCCAAGCAATAACTGGTGGTCGAGCTGAAGGCTTCCGAATTCGACGCATGTTTCGACTTTGAGTTAGAACCCAACAAGGGGAATGAAAAAGGGAAGCATATCATTGACGAGGAGCCAAATGCCACCATGGCAACCACCAAGATCTAGAAGAATGAGCCTGAAGATCTAGAGGAGGGGGAATGCCTCTTCCACTTGTTAGAAAATTATATATTACTGAGCAATGGAACACATAAAATATTGGAGAAATATAAACACAGAAAACACATAAAACAAGAGAGACAAAGATATCGTGGTTCACCCAATTTGGGCTATGTCCATGGAGAAACAACCAGTCCTTTCTTTTATGTTATCCAGCAAACTAAAGAGATACAACCTACAACAGATCCATTGTAATTCCCTCTGCTCTCTCACTCAATCTCCTCTCTCTTTCTCGCTCAGAATATTGATCTACATAGACACAATACAATTCCCTCATATATATAGCAAGGGGTTGCCTTCTAGGGAAAAAAAGCCTAAATTAAACATAATGTCTACCATCAGATCTCCGCCTAATGAACAACCCAAATTGACTATGAAATTACAACATTTTACAAGGCAATTTTACATCTATTTTTAGCTTCGAGGGCGCTGCCCCCAATCCCCTGCCAGGGGGGGACTCCTAAAGATCGTTGTCGCACCCCCTAAACCCCACTTTCAGCACAAATATTACAGGCATTGTTGCCGCCACATTACGAGCTATGTTCCAATGTGGTGATACCTCTATAAAGAAGATAATCAGGCTCCACACCCAAAAACACTCACAGATGTGGATGAAGGGTTCTCCACTGCAATTCATTGTCGATAATAGAAGCCAAAAGAACCTCAGTTCAGTAGAGGTCGTGAAGCAATTGGGCCTACAACTACAACACATCTGTAGTTGTACACCATCGAGTGGCTTCACCAAGAACAAGATCTTTGCATTAGCCAACCTTCCCTACAGCATCAAGCCCTTCACGAATGAGGTACTGTGTGATGTTTCTCCTCCTGAATTTTGTGATATATTATTAGGACAAACATACTTGTGGAAGCGACATGATGTATATGAGTCTAGACCTCGCTCTATGATTATTACTCTAGGAAATAAGTTGTACAAGATACCGAAGGTAGCCCTGCCTACTACCATCTCTTTTTTAACTACAAAGCAATGCAGTAAGATCATTTCCTGGACCAAGAATTTTTTTTCCTTATGATTCACCCTCGGGGCGAGAAGAAGGTTATAGCCATGGCTTCCAGACAAGGTTCCTCTGCACAGTAGCAACAGATGGACAAGGTCGTGGAGGAGTACAGAGACATTTTTTGCCTCACCTACAGGGGTACCTCTACATTGTCAGGTCAAGCACTCCATTGACTTGACCCCAAGCGCGTTTCTACCTAATGGATCAATCTATCGACACTATATTCTAGAGAATGATGAGATCAAGAGGTAGATTTAGGATATGTTGCAGAAAGGGAACATTAGGCCAAGTTCATCACCCTGTGGGAGCCCGATTATATTGGTACAGAAGAAGCACAAGATCTGAAGACTTTGTATTAACTATTGATCAATGAACAAGATCATTGTTCATAATAGGTATCTAATCCCATAGATTGATGACCTTTTTGACCAGCTCAAGGGGAGAAAATATTTCAGCAAGATTGACTTGAAGTCTAGTTATCACCAGGTGCCTATTGAACCCTCTAATGTGTGGAAGACTACCTTCACATCCAAGGAGGTCCTTTTCGAATGGTTGGTCATGCCTTTTGATTTGACGAAGGCATCTTGTGACCCTTAACCAATGCATTCGTGGTAGTGTATTTAGATGAAAACTTGATCTTTATCTAGATTTGGGAAGATCACCTCCACCATATTCTACATGTCCTTCAAACCCTGCAACAACACAAATTGTGTGCTAATTTAGAGAAATGCACTTTTTGCATGACCCAAGTTCAATATATGAGGTACATCATTGATGAGCAGGGTGTGCATGTGGACCCAACCAAGATACAAGTCATTTGGGATTGTCTAGCCCTGACCACTCTAACAAAGCTCTGCAGCTTTTTGGGTCTTGCCAATTTCTACCGCAGGTTTTTGTTGGGGTTCTCTCATATCACTTGGACTTCAAGTCATCAAGGGTGGAGCAAAAGAAAAAAAAAAATTGGTCCGAAACCCAACAGAAGGAGTTTTTTGAGTTGAAGCATCATCTCTACTAATGCTCACATTACCATACCTACAACAACCATTTGAGATCAACACAGATGCCTCGGATTATGCTGTTGGTGCAATTCTTACTCAACGGGGGTATCCAGTGGCTTACCACAATGAGACAATTTTAGACACAGTAAAAAATTATCCCACTTATGACAAAGAAATGTATTCCATTGTGCAGGACTACCGTCAATGAAACCATTAAATTATGGGGAAGGAAATGGTCATCCACGTAGACCATCTACCCCTATAGTTCATACAAACACAAGGGAAGTTGCAAAACGATTTCCATAAAAAATGGTCCACATACCTGCAACAGTTCCATTTGAACATTAAGTTCAAGAACGGAAACACCAATAATGTTGTAGATGTTGAGTCGAACAAAAGGTATGCATATGTTATTTATTTCATCATCCTTTTTCTTTAATTATATCTCTTTTATATCCTAAAATGTTAATATATCAAAGGATTAGGGTAAGAATGAGGAAATCATCTGTAATTACAATTTCGCTAATCGTATCCTTCTTTATGCAGGAAAAAGATGAAATGGGACAATTGTTGTTCCCTAACCAAGGAACAGAGAGAAAGTGGCAAGATAAGGAAAGGCGCAGCAGTTATAGATACATCCAAAAGAGAATCAAACAAAATCAGTGCAAGGAGGGAAAAAGTGCCTGAACTTAGAAACATAGATCCTGAGGGATCGCTTTTACTAATTATCTTTTTACCTCTTTCCCATTATAAAAAGGGAACAATTGTAAACAGAGGGGAGGAGAATTACTATCGAGAAATTGTAACATTTATCATTGACTCTCGTTGTTGAGCAGAGCACGAACTTGTTGTAATGTTTATGCACTGATTAATATATAAAACGGTTGTTGTTCCTTCGCATATCCTAAAGTAATCCAGCGGTATTCACTAGAGGCTAAGGGCCCGACCCTGGTGGATTCACTTGTTGTTCCTGTATCATGCATTTATGATTCCTGCAGTGTGATGGTTTGATTGAATTTCTACTTTCTGCAATTATATCGCTTTGCTATTTCCTGTTGTCCAATCTTAATAGAATTGTTATTTTCATGTATTCTGTAGCAATATCATTGATACAGTTTAGTATTGTTTCAAATCTAGTTATTTAAGTTAAGTATTCTGTTTTGAGATCATCTATTGTAAAGAGCATTGACTACTGTTGTCTAAGCTCTCAGATTGAGATCATCTACTGCTTATATTAAGAATTGTGTTTGAATGAATAAATCAATTAAAAGAGGAATGAGTTATTACTATTGTATTCTTGACTGATGATTGTTGTTACTTCGATGAATGTCTAATTTAGTTTCATTAGAGGATTGAGTTTTCTTTTAATTATTATTATAATTTACTTGCTGCATCCATTTACTCTTGTATTTGAAAGAACTATACTGCAAATTAGAAGCTCTACTCTCTGAGTTAAATAGCCGCCACATACTGTGTACACTCTTGAAATAGAAAGACTTACCTGGATTGATAATTAATGTGAAGATAATTAGGAGTTTTAAAAAGCACTTTTTATCACTCAACATTTTGGCGTCGTTGCCAGGGATCGAACTCGGGTCACCCGCGTGACAGGCAGGAATACTCACCACTATATTACAAATTAGAAGCACTACTCTCTAAGTTTAATAGCCGCCACATACTGTGTACAATCTTGAAATAGAAAGACTTACCTGGATTGATCATTAATGTGAAGATAATTAGGAGTTTAAAAAAGCACCTTTTATAACTCAACATTTTGGCACTATTGCCAGGGAGAGTGTAGCCATTTATGAAGAGTAGTGTACATCTGATGATTGTTGTTGAAGAAGAATTTGGTTTTGAAAACAGAAGGTAAGAACCTACGTAACGAGCAAGTAAAAGGATTTCTCCCCTACCCGCTTTTCAGCACAATTACAGAAATCTGAAATAGGTATTTGCTGCTTGTCTGTTGGGAAAGAATTGGGTTTTGAAAATGAAAGGTAAGAACCTGCATACGGAGCACGTAAAATGCCTACTCCCTCGCCCACTTTCTAGCAGAATTGTTAAGAACTTAGGGTAGAGGTAAATATTTGAATTTTGTATATGACTAAGAAGAAAAAAAACTGAAAATAATCCAATTCCACTACCCAAACCCGACAAAGCTAAGGGACCGGTGACCCTTGGGTGATCAACTTTCATAGACGACATCATAAAGAAAGCCGAATCTCAGCCATCAGTAGGTCCTAGAAAACTTGCTTCTAGACAACCTACTGGCTCCCTTTTCGCCAGAAGCTCACCATCTGTAGCCTATGCTGAGGTCCACACCAAAACAGAAGAGACTAAGCAAACTTTTCAAGAAATTGAAAAATCTCGCCCAATTTCTTTACAAGAAGGGAATTCTAGTAATCTTTGTGAAGGAGGAGGAGAAACAGGGGAAACAGAGAAGCCAAGATCCCCTCAGGTAAAAATTCAACCAGGAACACTCAGCACCCTAGATAAAGGGAGTGTCATTAAGTTCATTCAAGAAGGACCAGGGGGAAAAGAGGAGCCAAGATCCCCTCAGGTAGTACTTCAGCAAGGAACGCTCATTATTCCCTACCAGGGAAGTGCTGTTAAGCTCATTCCCACCCCTTCTAGTCATCTTAGGAATAACTCTCTAGAGATCCCAAAAGGGTATTGGCACATATTTGATCAAATGGCCAACAATCCACAGGCACCTCAAACCTCCACCCTACAGTATCCCATCATTGACACAGTGGTCAACGCACCTATGAAATCCATACCTCTCCAAAATATTCCTACCTTTCATGAGCTGACATCAGAGGATCCAAATGCATTCCTATTCGAGTTTGATGTATTGTGTCGGGGGTATGATTATACCACTGACCCCCAAAAATTAAAATTGTTTCCCTCTACATTGAAAGGAGCAGCCTTGCGATGGTTTATGGGATTAGGTGGAGGCACAATAAACGATTGGGAACAAATGAAAACCGCTTTCCTAAAAAAGTATCAGGACTACTGTAGATCTAGGGAATTGAAAGATGAAATATTCCAGATGGTAGCAAGACCAAGTGAAACATTAGAAGAATATGTGGAATGATTTCAATATAACCTCTAGCAGTCTCCCTATGCAACTCTGCCTTTACCTGATAATGTGTTGAAAACTACACTAATTAAAGGGATGAAAGAACAATGGGTAGAAACATTAAATATTATGGGTAAAGGAGATATATATCAAGATAATTATGCTGAAATCATTAATCTGTGTATCAGGTGTTCAAGAGGCAGCACAAGATTGAAGCCAACAGAACGCGACATGACCACAAGGGACAACAAAATCATTGGTGGAGGCATAACTTGCGCAGAAGTTAGCAATCTGCTAGAGGATTTAAAAACTAATATTTTAGGCACTCTGACAACGCAATTGGACATTATGCAAGCCAAACAAAAGCAGGCAGAAGCAGAACAAAATTTGGTGATATTCTGTCCTAGATGCAAAAAGAAGCATAGTCACAAAGAGTGCCTGCTGCACATGGTGCAAACCTGTGCCATATGCACGAAAGATCACGCCACAAAAAGTTTCTCATCACTGCTAGGGCTAAAAGAAGTTTATAAGGAGGCATAAGAAGATACAGAACCAGTCTACTTGCTCAATCAGCATCACCAATGGCAACCATGACAAACAGGTACACAGACTGATCCATCCTCTTTCTTTCAAATGCCACAATATAATTCACAACAATACCTGGGAACCATGTGGCAGAACCAGCCATCTTTTTCCAATTGGCCACAACAGCCATCCCTTATGCGAACTTGGCCCAACCAATCAAATCAAACTAACAATTGGCCAAATTCCTCTCACTTCCCGCTGTTTTGGCAAAATAATGCACATCAATCCCAATGGCCACCCTCAACTTCACAGAACCAAACTAGTAGTCAAGCTGGCAGAGACCTATAAATCAGCCAGCAGGAACAATCCCCCTAACTCAACCCACACTACCAGCACCCTACACATTGCAATAGAACCCTCAGACCAACTTACGGCCACAGCTCACAACCCAACCCAACCCGGACCCCAACAACATACCGGTTCAATCTGTGCAAATTATTGAAGGACCAGAACCAGAAACCGATTTAAGGGAGTGTAATGACCTTCAATTAAGATCTGGGTGGATAATAGAATCAGAGGGGGATAAAAATGTTCAAATTGAAGATCCGTTACCTAGAGGACAAGCACCACAAGAGGAGAACATGGTTAGATAGAAAACTCATGATCAAGCAACCACCTCTTCTCCACCATTCCTAGAAAGACTAATCATACCTCGCCCAATTGAACATCCTGATTTTGATCTTCTAGGAGAATTGAAAAATTTGTGTATAAAAATACCACTCCTCCAGGCTATTCAAGACATCCCAATTTATGAAAAAACTATTAAAGAATTATATATGAAAAAGCCAAAGAGGAAAGTAACAACAAATCCAACTGTCCATGTAGTTGGTACCTTATCTGATTTACTATCAAGAAGAGAAACAGCTGTAAAATATGATGACCCAGGAAATCCTATAGTCACGGTGAAAATAAATGGATGCTCCTTCCCCAATGCCTTTGTTGATTTAGGAGTAGCAATCAATATTCTTACAACCACAACTTGTCAAAAGCTTGGCATCACATCCTTGGACCTAACCACGACCTTGTTGGAGTTGGCTGACCGATCGGTAGTGAAACCAGAGAGCACATTACAGGATGTAATGGTGTCTGTAGACTCTTGGAAATACCTTGCAAACTTTCTGATTATCAATCCTAGAAATCGACTCGATGGACATCCCTTAATTCTAGGTAGACCTTAGCTAGCAACTGTGGATGCTTACATTAGCTGTCGAATAGGCAACATGACTATAGCAAGAGGAAGCAATGTAGAGAATTTAGCCTTATATCCTCCAGCTCACCAAAGTTTAACAATAATCAAAACCAGAAAACAACCTGTATCATATCTAACCGAAAACATTAGATCACTGCTAACCATAGAAGACACTCTCGAATTTAAAGCTCAAACAGAAGATGACATCATTAACACCTATATTAACCAACCAGATTTTGGATCCCATCTAAAATGTCACATGATCGAGGCAGCATTCAATAGTGCAATAGAAGAAGATCCCCTAAAATATATTAATGATCAATCAATACCAACTACCTCTGTTTATAGCAACAAAACCATAGAAATTGAGCCAGGAAAAACTTTGAATATTAACAAAAACCTGAGTGATAACCAGGAGCAGAAGCGTGTTAAACTCTTGAGAAAATATAAAGAGGTCTTTGCATGGGATTACCTGGACATGAAAGGGATTTATCCCCAATTATGCATGTACCACATTTATATAGAGAAGGATACCAGGCCCGTTCGATAACCTCAACGGAGGTTAAATCCTCATCTTAAAGATATTGTCAAAGCTAAACTACAAAAATTTCTAGATGTAAACTTTATCTACCCAATATCTGACAGCAACTGGGTCTCTCCATTAGTAGTGGTGCCGAAAAAGAATGGAAAGTGGCGGATATTTGTTGACTATAGAGAACTTAATAAAGCAACCCAGAAAGACCATTTTCCCCTTTCGTTCATTGACCAAGTCTTGGACAGGTTGGTAGGAAAAAAATTATTTTCTTTTCTAGATGGCTTCAGCAGATACAATCAAATTCAGATTTCCCTTGAAGATCAGGATAAGACTACCTTTACCAGCTCTTGGCGAACATTTTCTTACAGGGTCCTAACTTTTGGGCTGTGCAATGCCCCTGCCACATTTCAGAGGGCTATACTCAACATTTTTTCAGATATGATAAATGAAGGGCTGGAGGTGTACATGGATGACTTTACACCTTACGGAGATGACTTCGAGCCAGCATTAGAAACATTAGAGAAAGTTCTGCAAAGATGAATTTCCACCAGACTCTGTTTAAGCAATTAAAAATGCCACATGATGATGACCGAGGGCCTCATCCTGGGTCGCTATATCTCAGCTGCTGGAATCCAGGTAGATCCAGCAAAAATTCAGATAATTTTTTTAATACCTACCCCTACCAGACAAACATAGGTACACAGTTTCTTGGGATTTTCTGGTTATTATAGAAGGTTTATAAATAATTTTTCTCAGATTGCTACACCGTTATATGCACTAACAGGTAATATTGATTTCATTTTGACAGCTAAATGTGATAGTTCTTTTGAAGATTTAAAACAGCTTGTATCAACAGCCCCAGTATTAAGGGGCCCAAACTAGGATCTACCATTCCAGATTTCATCTGGCGCTTCAGACACAGCCATAGGAGCAGTTCCTGGCCAGGAAGAAGATAAAAATCCATATGCAATATACTATATTAGAAAAAATCTATCTCCTGCTGAATTAAATTATACTGTTACTAAAAAAGAATTTTTGGTTGTAGTTTATGCTATCAATAAATTCTGACATTATATAACAGGATACCCTGTGGTTTTATACACTGATCACTCTGCTATTAAATATCTAGCCAATAAAACAGTTACAAATGGAAGAGTGACAAGATGGTTGATTCTTTTGCAGGAATTCGATATAACAATTAAAGATCGACCAAGAAAAGAAAATCCAGTAGCAAACTTCCTTTCACGAATGCCAAAAACAGATGACTCTGCAGCAGTGGAAGACCAATTTCCAAATGAACATTTATTCGTTGTAACAGTCAAAACACCATGGTATGTGGATGTCGCAAATTATTTGGCAGTGGGAAAATTACCCAAGCACTTGACGCCTAATGAAAGAAAACAAATAGTACAATGCAGCACACGATTCTCTTGGATCGAGGGCTATTTATTTCATACAAGAGCTTATATGCACATTAGAAGATGCGTCAGGGAAGATGAAGTTTTCGACATTCTGAAAGCATGCCATGATGGGCCGTGCAGCGGACATTTTGCATATCGAAGGACCGGTCACAAGTTTTACAGATGGGATATTATTGGCCCACCATTTTTAAAGATGCGAAGAAGTTTGTCCAGGCATGTGACAGTTGCCAGAGAATGGGATGCCCTGGGCAGTCTGATGAGATGCCTCTGCACCCGTAGATAGTCATTGAACCTTTTGAGCAATGGGCATTAGACTTCATCGGTCCAATAAACCCATCCTCTAATAAAAAGACATATATCTTAGTTGCAACATAGTATGTGACTAAATGGGTGGAGGCAGAGGCACTACCAAGGGAAACAAAGGATTCAGTAATCCACTTTATTTTTCAACTATTCATGCGATATGGCTTGCCTAGAGAGGTAATTACAAATGGAGGAACACAATTCATAGGCCATAAGTTCGCTACAACATTAAAGAATTATCATATCATGCACAAAATCATGACTCCATACCACCCACAGGCAAATGGCTAGGGAGAAAGCACCAATAAAGTGATCGAGGCAATACTTACAAAGACAGTTGCAACACATAAACGTGACTAGGCTACCCGGTTTCCAGAAGCCCTATGGGCATATCGTACGACATGGATAAATACCACGGGATATTCCCCATACCAATTAGTGTTTGGCAAAGAACCTATCTTCCCAATTGAATTTGAAATCCAGACATTGAGGATAGCTCAGGAGGTAGGCTTGGACTTAAACGAGGCACAGATTAATAGGCTACATCAAATCAATGAATTGGATGAAATCCGGCTATCAACTCTTCAACACACTACACTAATCCAACAGCAAAGAGTGAAATGGCATGATTCCCTTATTAAAAAGAAGATCTTCCACGAAGGAGATTGGGCACTCCTGTATGATTCTAGGTTCCAGGATTTCCCCAGAAAACTCCAGACCAGATGGTTGGGACCTTATGAGATACAAAAAGTGCATGATAATGGCACCATCACATTAGCCTCCATCGAAAAGTCTGGCTATTCTTTTAAAGTGAATGGACATTGAGTATGAATTTATCACAAACTGCTTACCAGGGAGTCCTTTTACCAGCAGTTACTAGAAGATTCCACCATACAAATTCTCACTAAGGAGGACAACCCATCCTCAGCATTGACCTAGTAAATAATTCATTTTGTCTTTGAATTTTGTACATAAATTCTTCTCTCTATTTTGATTGAATTTTCTTATAAAAACTATAAATAAACTCTCCTTTTTTTTCCTTTGTTGTTCCCTTTAAGGAACAGTTGTTATTCCCTCCAAAGAACAGTTGTCGTTCCCTTTAACGGAACAGCAATTTTGTGTATAGATTTTCGTGTTGTTTCCTTAAAGGAACAACTGAGGTTCCCTTTAAGGAACAACTGTCGTTCCATCTAAGGAACAACAGTCTCCTGTATATTTGATTTTCGTGTTGTTCCCTCTAAGGAACAACTGATGTTCCCTCCAAGGAACAGCTGTCGTTCCCTTTAAGGAACAACAGTTTCGTGTGTGCTTTCTTTTGTTGTTCCATTTAAGGAAAAATTGTTGTTCCCTTTAGGAAACAACTATCATTCCATTTAAGGAACAACAGTCTCCTGTATATTTGATTTTCGTGTTGTTCCCTTTAAGGAACAGTTGTTGTTCCCTCTAAGGAACAGTTGTCATTCCCTTTAAGGAACAACGGTTCTACGTGTACTTGTTTTTTTGTTCCATTTAAGGAACAGCTTCTGTTCCCTCTAAGGAATAGCTATTGTTCCCTATAAGGAATAGCTGATGTTCCATCTAAGGAGTAGCAGTTCCCTATATATTCGATTTTCATGTTATTCCATTTAAGGAACAATTGTTGTTCCCTCTAAGGAACAACAGTTTTGTGTGCATGTGTATTTTGTTGTTCCCTTTAAGGAACAGTTGTTGTTCCCTCTAAGGAACAATAGCCATTCCCTCTAAGGAACAACAACCATTCCCTCTAAGGAACGGCAGTGTCGTATGCATTTGATTTTTGTTATTCCCTTTAAGGAACAGTTCTTGTTTCCTCTAAGGAACAACAGTCGTTCCCTCTAAGGAACAGCAGCTTCACGTGTGTTTTTTTTGTTGTTCCCTTTAAGGAATAGTTGTTGTTCCCTCTAAGGAACATCACTTCCGTGTGCGTTTGTTTTTTGTTGTTCACTTTAAGGAACAATAGTCATCCCCTCTAAGGAACAACACTTCCGTGTGCATTTGTTTTTTGTTGTTCCCTCTAAGGAATAGCAGTCGTTCCCTCTAAGGAACAACACTTCCGTGTGCGTTTCTCTTTTTGTTGTTCCCTTTAAGGAACAATTTTTGTTCCATCTAAGGAACAACAGCTATTCCCTCTACTAAACAACACTTCCATGTGCGTTTGTTTTTGTTGTTCCCTTTAAGGAACAACTGTTGTTCCCTCTAAGGAACAACTGTTTCGTTTGGGTTTGTTTTAATGTTGTTCCCTCTAAGGAATAGCAGTTTCATTTGTATCTGTTTTTCCGTTGTTCCATCTAAGGAACAATTGTTGTTCCCTTTAAGGAACAACTATTGTTCCTTCTAAAGAACAGCTGTTGTTTCCTCTAAGGAACAACAGTTTCGGTGTGCAGTTTTGTCTATTTTTGTTGTTTCTCCTAAGGAACAACTGCGGTTCCCTTTAAGAAATAGCAGTTTTGTGTGTTTTTTGTTGTTCCCTCCAAGGAACAACACTTTTTGTGAAAGTTTTTCTTTATAAAATAAGCACCTTGTGAATATTATTTCACTCTCTATGATCCTCTATAGGGCAAGAATATAAACATATATAAGGATACAAATTTGAAGGTTACTGGAACAAGAAAATTGAATATTATCATCTTTAATGAGATTGCTTTGTATTGACTAAAAAGGGGAAGGACACAACCATCTATATCACTTTGTTGTCCTTATCTTCACTATAAATCAAATTGATTGATTATTTATACCATCCTGGTTCTTCCCTAACCCCTATAATTCTCTCTACTCATTATCATTGAATAAGAGTAAGGGAATAAAAGCAAGGGAATATTTTTTTCTATTGGTATGTTAAGACTTCTTCCTCCATCCCTACTCTTAAGAAGTGTTGAGCCATCCTCTATATATAAATGGGAAGTGCTATCTAAAAAAAATATTAAATAAATAAATGTATATGTTTTCTAACAATTTCATGATTTATCAGGTGGAGGATAGGTGGTCTCATCATGAGCCAGCCTACCATGATCATAAGGAAGTAGTGAAGTGGCATTCCCACTATGGCCACCACACCAGGGACATGATCCAATGGATGCATCAGAAAAAATAAAGTCCTTGGAACAGGAGGTCTCATCATGAGCCAGCCTACCCACTTTTCGCTCCTCCCCAATGAATGGCATTGTGATTCATCTGGTCACCAAGCCAACAAAATTGCCTCCATTCTGACATCATAAGGAGCTTTCCTAATTATACATAAAGGATCATGGTTCCAAAGGGTGAAAAAGCAACTCTATCAAGGTTATAAACACCTGTGGGCAACAAAAGCTCTACTGATGGTATTGGAGTGAAATTTTCAACATCAATAGTGATTATAACTCCCTTTTCTTATTCTTTATCTTTATTATAGAGAAGATTATATCCCTGATTTATTTTTTGAACCTTTATGCATGAGATATCTTTTAAAAAAATAATCATAATGGGTTAAGTGGAATAATGACTGCAAAGCATCTTACCCACGTATGATGTCCTTTATTCCTTTTCGAATCATTCCACGGCATCTCCACATCTATTCATAATTCTCGTTTATGCATCGATTTCAGTACCCCGATATTTTTGTGATCCTATCATAAATATGTATACCTTGCCATTTTTACCACTCTTGTACATCGCCGCCAGAGCATCATTCCTTCATTTAACCGATCAATGGCAACCTATCATTTTAAGGGGTGGAGAGGGTGACTCCCAAAGCACTCATGCATGCGTGTCAGCCCTTTATTTGGTTATACCGGACTATACGACATTCCATAATAGCAAGTCTTTAACGGTATCTATGCTGAAAAAGTATTATCTGAT
Source organism: Pinus tabuliformis (assembly GCA_031772625.1). Classification (NCBI taxonomy): domain Eukaryota; kingdom Viridiplantae; phylum Streptophyta; class Pinopsida; order Pinales; family Pinaceae; genus Pinus; species Pinus tabuliformis. The sequence continues at coordinate 686,020,487 of CM062816.1, read as the reverse complement.
ATTAACAACTTGTTGTTCCATTGTTGTGTTACCTGTCTATTGCTATGTTACCTGTGTTAAGCTAACAATGTGCAGAATTCAAGAAAAATGGGAGGAAGAACGGTGCACAGGGAGCCATTAATACTATCTATTTTAGATGCCGGCAGAGAAATTTTAGTCAGAGCTAGATGAGTTGCATATTTCACACGACTGCAGCAACCAAATGAAGCCATTGCTATCAAATTCTTACAGAATTTACAAAATGAACATTCTACGCTAAGAGGAAGGCAAATTACAATGAGAGACATAGTAATATCTAAAGTGTCTGGATTACCAGCAATCGAACCCATATGGACTCATAAAAAATTGAGGTTGCAGGATGCTATTGCAGTTTTTCAGGATGAGGGACAAAACCTGATTGTCAAAGGCAAAGGAGTTCAACCTTCATCCCTTGGAGAACCGTGGACAGAACTGGCCAGAATCATTCAGAGCTATATCACATCCGACGGAAGAAAAGATGTGGTGAGGCCATGACACCTTAAATTATTAGCAGTTCTGAAGCAGAAATGTTTTGTAAACTTGCTTGCGTATTTGAATTTCTCATTGCATGACGTTGCTCAAAGCATGAAAAAATCCCGGCATATAGAAACTGTCGCGAGTCATCATTTCCTAATTAAGTTGATAGTAAGCTATAACCTTGCCTAGAAATAAACAAGTTGGGAAGAATTAGTATTTACCATAGAAGGGGGCTTAGCTTTACCTGCTCCTAACCCTGTCCCAAAAAGGAAGAGAATGGCTAGCACAGCAAACAGTCCACAAAAATGCAGATTCTCTGCCAAGACAAGCTTGGGAATAGCTGAAAACCTCTAGGGTAGTAGCAGCCAACCCTTAGAACTATGTAGTCCTGAAAATGAGCAACCTTTATAGCTGGAAGGACGGGATGACCGGGAATCAAAACTTGAATAAGAAACAAAGCACTCTAGTGAAGAGGAGATGTATGAAACAAAACTCCCCTTAACTCCCAACACAAGTCCCCCGCGAGATTTATTTGATATCAAATTGGCACAGATTTTGGCCAATATGAATGAATTTATATAACCTGAAAGCCTGCTCAACTTTAATGTTGAAGCAGCACAATAAGAAGAAAACTCTACCCATAATAAGAGCATATCAGAAAATATAATCAGCAGAGAAGAATCAGGGGAAGAAGTCACTCAGGAAGAGGCTGACCAAACTAGTAATGCGCCTCCAAAAGAACCCAGTCGAGTCAATTTAAATACACAGGATGTGGGACAAATAGGAGAAATAGGAACAAGTCAGGGTAAGGACCCAACTCTTGAAGAACAAAACCCAGATAAGAAACTAGCAGAAATGATTAGTGGAACCGTTGTTCCTTTCGAAAAGAAGAAAAACAAAGTTAAAAGGGTTAGAAAGGAACAACAGAGGCTGCAGAAATTAGTGAAACAACTCAAGCAAAGGATAAGGAAATTAACAGCGGGGAAAGTTTTAAGCAGAATCCCGAAAATAATGAATGCATCCATTCAAACTAAATTTCATGGTACAAAGGTCACTGGGACTCAAACTGAGCCCATATTCACTCCAATTGTTAAGGAACAACATGTCACTATTGTAGAAGCAGCTGCCCAAACAGAGAATATACATTTTCGTAGCATAGCTATTCAAACAGAAGTAGTAACCTCTGACAACACGGCCACCCAGACAGAAGGATGGACTGTCCATAATAAAAGTACACAGACTATAAGCATTCAGTCCCATAGCAAGAATACGCAGACAGATATTCAAGCCAAGGACATTATGACAAGCAACGATCCTAGTATAGCAAATCTTCAAGAAAATCTGGCACAGGCTCGGCTTACCATAGAATGGCTTGAGGAAGAAACTGTCCCCCAACAGAGGTACCAGGAATTACAGAGGCAACTGCAAGGTATGAATGCATCAAAAAGTGAGGCATTTGAGAAATACAGAAAGGCAGAAGAAAGGACTGAGAAAATAAAACTCAGATTGGAAAAGGCTAGAAGTCAAATGGATACTATTTGCTCCTTATATACTGACATATTGGCATGCAGATCTCCTGCCAATAACTATGCCCTATTTTTTATGGAAAGATACTTACAGTTGAAGATCAAAGCTGGAAAACCAATAGAGTTGAAAACAATTGATGATTTTATAAATTGTTGTAAGCATCATGGGGTCAAAGTACAGAGGCTGCTATGTGAATTTAATTTACACAATTGTGTATTATAAGAAGAACTTGAAAAGAACCCCAGTCCTTTTATAGGATATGTGTAGTTCCAGGCTTTCATTTCATTCGTTGTTAATCAATTAAAATGGTTCAAGGCTTACAACACGTTCTATAGGCAGGAAAATGGACTAGACCTGTGGGTTAGAGGTGAACCAAAGCACCCCTTACAAATGCTGGCCAAACACAAAAGTTTGATGAAGAGGGAAGGAGTAAACCAAACTCTAGGGCCTATTTAGAAAGAAATTGTGCGAAAAGGGGTCGAGCATTTCCTTTCCATTTAGGAAAACTCCTTAGCTGCAGCAAATCTCAGATGGACAGTTTCTAATAACAATGCACAGAACAGAGAGCCATTTAATTACAAAAACTTTAAACTGGATACAGAATGCTTTGTCATCTATAGTAATCTCATCCTAAGGGAAGGTCCTTATTGGCTAGGCTGCCAATTTCGCAACCCTATTATTTGGTATCCAAATGAGGGGTACAAGGCTATATATGAGCTCCCTGAAGGACAAACAGGGCACATTTTTGAAATCTTAGCCAAAAATCATGGTTTCAGACCAATTTATGACCTCCATTCTCCATCTTTTTCCTTGACTGCCCTGCATACAAACTACATGATTTTCATGAGGACATGAAAAAGGGTAAGCAGGGCAGTATGTTGAGTTGAGAAAAAGGTATGCATATGTTATTTATTTCATCATCCTTTTCCTTTAATTATATCTCTTTTATATCCTAAAATGTTAATATATCAAAGGATTAGGGTAAGAATGAGGAAATCATTAATAATTACAATTTCGTTGATTGTATCCTTCTTTATGCAGGAAAAAGAGGAAATGGGACAATTGTTGTTCCGTAACCAAGGAACAGTGAGAAAGCGGCAAGATAAGGAAAGGCGCAGCGAATACAGATACATCCAAAAGAGAATCAAACAGGATCAGCGCAAGGAGGGAAAAAGTGCCTCGCTTTTACTAGTTATCTTTTTACCTCTTTCCCATTATAAAAAGGGAACAATTGTAAACGGAGGGGAGGAGAATTACTATCGAGAAATTGTAACATTTATCATTGACTCTCTCTGTTTAGCATAGCACAAACTTGTTGTAATGTTTATGCACTAATTAATATATAAAATGGTTGTTGTTCCTTCGCATATCCTGAAGTAATCCAGCGGTGTTCACTGGAGGCTAAGGGCCTGGCCCTGGTGGATTCACTTGTTGTTCCTGTATCATGAATTTATGATTCCTGCAGTGTGATGGTTTGATTGAATTTCTACTTTTTGCAATTATATCGCTTTGCTATTTCTTGTTTTCCAATCTTAATGGAATGTTTCTTTTCATGTATTCTGTAGTAATATCATTGATACAGTTTACTGTTGTTTCAGATCTATTTATTTAAGTTAAGTATTATGTTTTGAGATCATCTACTATAAAGAGCATTGACTACTGTTGTCTAAGCTCTCAGATTGAGATCATCTGCTGCTTATATTAAGAATTGTGTTTGAATAAATAAATCAGTTAAAAGAGGAATGAGTTATTACTACTATATTGTCGACTGATGATTGCTATTACTTTGATGAATGTCTGATTTAGTTTCATTAGAGGATTGAGTTTTCTTTTAATTACTATTAGAGTTTACTTGTTGCATCCATTTACTCTTGTATTTGAAAGAACTATACTACAAATTAGAAGCACTACTCTCTGAGTTAAATAGCCACCACATACTGTATACACTCTTGAAATAGAAATACTTACCTGGATTGATAATTAATGTGAAGATAATTAGGAGTTAAAAAAAGCACATTTTATCACTCAATAGCAGATTGCCTCAACCGACCACCAGTCATGGGGATGATCACTGTACTCGACTCCTATAGGCATGAGACTTCAGTGTGGCCACATATTTACAAGAGTGACCTAGAATTTGGCAACACATACCAGACACTCTTGGAAGGTAAGAAAGTTCCAAATTTTCACCTCCAGGATGCAGTGTTATGCCACCTAGGACACATCTTTGTTGCTTCAATCGAGTGTGCCAATATGATTTGGGAGGCACACTACAGTTGGGTCGATGGACATTTCGGAGTAGAGAAAATAGTGGAAGTTCTATAGAAGTACTTTTATTGGTCGAACCTTCATGAGGATGTTGGGAAGTACATTAGATCCTGCATTGCCTGCGCCATTCCCAAACCAACCATTAAGAATCAAGGCCTATATGCTCCTCTTCGTACTCTTAGTATACCTTGGGAATCCATCTCCATGGATTAAATGTCGGCCTTCCTTTTACTAAGGATGGAAATGACTGCATTTTTCGTGGTCGTTGACAGATTCTCTAAGATGGCCATTATGGCGGCCTGCAAGAAGGGTGTCACCACAGAGACCACTACTAATCTCTTCTTTGAGTGAATGTGTGTACACTTTGGGATCCCACAGTCCATTATTTCAAATTGGGAAACCAAATTGCTAACTACATTTTGGTCAAGTATCTAGTCGATGTTGGATACCAAACTTACTAAGTCCACGACTTTCCACCCCCAAACTAATGGCCAAAAAAAGGTCGTCAATAGGATGATCATACACATTCTTCACATGTACAACTCAAAGCATCCATGCACATGGGATGAAAGCCTCCCTTATATCCAACACAACTACAACAAAGCTCTCCATAGCTCAACATGCCACAACCCCATTTTTAGATAGGGCTGAGATTTTAGCCACTATGTCCCATTGATGTGGCCATACAATTTTCAACTACTTAGGAAAATTTAACTCACATCCAATCTAAATCCGATAGGCTAACAACTTCATTGAGTGCATTCAAAACATCTGCTAATAGGTCCATGATATATTGGACAAAGCCAATGTTAAGTACAAGCATTTCCATGATCAACATCGAGTGACGCACAAGTTCCAAGTGGGCAACAAAGTTTGGCTACATTTTTACAGAAGGAGCGCCTCACTGGACCCTACCACAAGCTTTGCTCACTTTGATATGGGTCATACACCATCACCAAGGTTGTAGGGGACAATTCCTTCAGGCTCAACATTCCACCATTCCTTGGTTTTCACCCAGTGTTCAATGTAGGCTGCCTTCGGCCATACTTTTCACCATTTTTCGACACATTTGACATTGAAAAACAACTCACGCCAATAGAGCTAAACCCAGATTGCATGGAACAGGCCACAACTGACCAGATCATGGTCACGCAAATCAAGAACACTTTCCAACAAATAATCTAACTATATCGAGTTGTCAAGGCAGGCCAACTCCTTCACCAAAGCGAGTGGTTCACTAGGGACCAGGTTCAACAGAAATTTCCTCACCTCATGGAGGCTCTGTATACAATGGGGACCACTACTTCCTAAGGAGGGAGGATTGATCCAAGTGGATATTGGTGACCAACTACCTATTCCACCTAGACCTCCAGTTAGTTTCATTTGTTTCCTTGTTTATTGCAACATTTATTATTTTTAGCAATTTTTTGAGTCCTGAACTTCTGGAGCAGTTTTGACCCCATAAATGGTGTTTTGTTTATGTTCACAGCAAGCCCATAATTGTAGCTTGCTTCAAATAATATATTACTCAGAGAGATATTTCCAACAACATATCATATGTGCCAAATGGAGATAATATGACCAAGTTATGACCCTGGGAAGTTGGCTGCCCAACTAACCCCAATGAGGCCCACAAACTCTTGGCATTCCATCTCCTAGGGTTAGGGTTTTGGTTGTTTAGGGTTTTCCCTTGTTTTTCAATAATAAAAAATCCCTTGAGCCTCATTGTAATATAGTTCAGAGGCATGTAGTAGCCACATCTCTTCTCATAGATATGCTACGATCACCTGAGCTAGTTTATTTTTATTTATGTATGTAAGCATATCTATGTTCTTCAATATTAATAAAATGAAGTTTTACTTTTGCTGCATCTCTATGTATATGGGTATCTTTGTATTTGGTTGCGTTCCTGCATAAATCTAGATCAAGCAGTGACATAAGACCTTATACATGACTATCATATGATCTCATGACTCTCTTTCCAATCCACTAGAAGACCCAATGATAAAGACAATACAAGTACATGGCTTCATGAGCATTTTACATGGATTTATCAATGAAATACATTGCTGCTATAATCATCTCCTATAGACCAATGAGCCAAAAACATAACATGACATGATTGTTACAACATCATTATCCCATACATATGGTTGCAAGAAGACTTCATGAGACTCCTCCAAAAACATTCCTATCACCATGAAGACTCAAACAACTAAAGAATGGACTCTCAACCAACATAAATTTAGAAAATAATAATAAATGCATGGTTGTAATAATGTGTAAATAACAACCCACACATGGCTAGTCCATGTCTCAAGTCATTGTATGCATGTCATGCCATAATGTCTCATGTATTTCCAACAAAAGTTGCAACAAAGCTAAGATACCATGTCTTTCCACTCATAAATAGTAAATATACCTGTTGCAAAAATGTGAGTGAAATAAATAAAATTATGAAGAACAAAACTTAAAACACTAGAAGAAAGCATAACTCCGCTTGAGAAAAATATTGTTGGAAATAATACTGAGAGGGGGGGTGAATCAGTATTATCAAGTTCTTTTAACAAATCTTCCTTATTTATACTTTGAATTAATTTTGCATATCAGTACCATAAAATAATGAGCATGAACAAGAAAAACAGATAGTCACACCAAGGAACACCAGATATAAGGTGGAAACCCAATGTGGGTGAAAACCACCTGCTGCAATATGTCTCTATCTTCTTTCAAATTAGAAACTCCTTTACAATGGTTTTGTACTGGTGCAGTCCTTTACCAGTACGCAGGCTGCAACCTGCAGAGAGCTACAACTCTCTCTCGTTTTCCAGTCTCTCCTGGAAGGGAGCTACAACCCCCTACTTCTTTTCTTACAAGGACCACTTTTCATAAATTTTCAAACTGGATCCATAAACATCAAATGATCATCAAGTATAAGAAAATCACCCAGTCAACTGTAGTAACCAGATCAACAATAATAGAACTAAACCTAGAACACCTTATCAACAGAAAAATACATCCAAACAAAATTTCTTAAGACAGATACGCAGTTTTTCTTTCTCTGGTCTGCGTGCGTACGCACTTCACCTTCTGCTCCCTTGCGTATACCTGCAGAGACCCTTCTGTCGCACTGCGTGTCCACGCACTGTTTCTTCAACCGCCCTGCGTTCTGTTACTGCAGGTACGCACCCAGAGACACTATCGCGCCGCGTACTGTTACTGCAGGTATGCACCCAGAGACACTATCGCGCCGCGTACTGCTACTGCAGGTACGCACTCAGAGACACTATCGCGCCGCGTACTTTTACTGTGCGTACGCACCTGAACCTTTGCCGCGCTGCGTACCCACGCAGTTCTCCTTCTTCTGCTCTGTGTACCCATGCAGCTCTTTTGATTCTGCTCTGCGTACCCACGCAGATCTCCTGTTTCTGCTCTGCGTACCCACGCACCTGTACCGTTAAACACTTGCGTACTTCTGATTAGGGCTGAATTGGCAGTCCACCAATGTGGCACAGTTAGTCAGATGCTCAGATCTGTTCATGCGCTCGAGAGATCACCCTTCACAGATTTGCTTTCAACTTCTCTTACATATAGATCAAGCTTTTAAGACCATAACCCAATATTTCAGATCTTAATATATTCAATTGCAAAAGATACTTAGCCAAGTGATCTCCTTTGCTTTATATAGGCAAGCTCCTCCTAAAATCATGGATCAATACCACGAGCCAAAACCATAATCACAAATACCGTCGGCTAAATACCAAGAGTTAAACATAAGAAACCCCACGTGTGCTTTCCTCTGCCTTGAAGTGAGTGCACTGGGGGTACGCACCTCCTGAACGACAAACCTGCGTGTCTGGCCGCGGTCCCTGCACGGTGTACCTGCGGGTACGCATTTTATGAACTGTTCTCCTGCGTACTTCTTAATTTTCAACATATTGAGAGCCTTGCCACGGGTGTTGCCATCAAGTACAACATCTATAACATATAGCCATACCAGAAACATAATGCCAACAATCTCCCCCTTTGGACTTGATGGCAACCACAGAAACTTCAGCAGCTTCATTCTCCCCCTTTGACATCAAGGGCAAAGGGTTATGCTCCCCCTTAGAACATGCTCCCCCTGAATATGAACCAGATCTGTAAAGAAGAACCATAATCCACCAGAAAGAGATAGAGACATATTGCAGCTATATTCAGACCAGCTTCCATGATCTCCTTCTGTACATCCTCCATAATGCCAACAATGCATTATATGCTCCCCCTGAACCTGTGCCGCAACCCAGCACATGTACGCATATACATGCGTACAACCATCAATCAGAAGAGTTTCAACAATAAGATGATGCATCAACAACCCCCAGCTTTTGCCTGAGGTATTCAAAAGTCTCCCTGGGTAATGGTTTGGTGAGAATATCAGCAACTTGTTCCTTAGAAGGAACATACTCCAACTTGACTTTCTGTTCAAGCACTTGTTCCCGTAGAAAATGATACTTGATTGGTATGTGCTTGGTTTTTGAATGCATGACAGGATTCTTTGAGATGTTGATTGCACTTGTGTTATCACATAAGATGGAGATAGGTGGTGTACAAGTGATTTGAAAATCCTACAAGGTCTGCATCATCCAAAGGAGTTGAGTGCAGCAAGATGCAGCAACAACATATTCCGCTTCAGCTGTAGACAAGGCAATCGAACTCTGTTTCTTGCTGAACCAGGATACTAATCTGGAACCCATAAAGAACGCACCACCACTTGTGCTCTTCCTGTCATCCACGCTTCCGGCCCAATCTGCATCTGTATAAGCATGAAGTGTGAGATCTGTATCTCTAGGATACCATAAGCCATAATTTTGTGTCCCTTGAAGATATTTGAAAATTCTTTTCACTGCCTGAAGATGAGTCTCCTTCGGATTTTCCTGAAATCTTCCAACTATTCCAACTGCATGCATGATGTCAGGTCGGGTACCTGTCAAATAAAGTAAACTTCCAATCATAGATCTGTAGGTTGGTTGATGCACTGCTGCAGATTCATCATTTGCACTGAGGCTACATCCTGTGACCATGGGTGTACATACTGGTTTTGCATCTTCCATGCCATATTTCTTCAAAATTTGTTTGAGATACTTGGTTTGAGACAAAAAGATTCCTCCTTCTTTTTGTTGGATTTGCAAACCAAGAAAATATGTCAGTTCTCCTAGCAAGAACATTTCGAATTCTTTCTGCATCACCAAGGCAAAGCTTTGACTCATAGCTTCTTCATTGCTGCCAAAGATAATGTCATCTACATACACAACAAGTATTAGTAATTTGTCATTTTCAAGTTTTATATAAAGATTGCTATCTGCTGATCCTTTTGAAAAGCCTTGTTGAAGAAGATATTTGTCCAAACGATAGTACCAAGCCCTTGGAGCTTGTTTGAGACCATAAAGAGCCTTCTTCAATCTGCACACAATATTTGGATCATTTCCAAGAATGAACCCATCTGGCTACTCAATGTATACTTCTTCTTCCAAGTCTCCATTTAGAAAGGTTGATTTCACGTCCATTTGAAATACTTTGAAGTTTTGGAAGCTTGAGAGAGCAAGGAACATTCGGATGGCCTCAAGTCTTGCAACAGGAGCAAAGGTTTCTTCAAAATATATTCCTTCTTGTTGCGCATACCCTTTACAAACAAGTCTAGCCTTGTTTCTAATTACTTCTCCATTTTCATTCAATTTATTTTTGAAGACCCATTTTGTTCCGATAACATTCTTATCCTTTGGTCTAGGAACCAGCTCCCAAGTGTTGTTCTTTTCGATCTGCTCAAGTTCTTCATCCATTTCTTTCACCCAACATTCATCTTTGCATGCTTCTTTCACATTTTGTGGTTCAATGGAGGAGAGTAATGCCAAATAGCTTGAAGCTTCTGCAACTGTTCTTCTTGTTTGTACACCTGCTTCTTTCTGCCCCACAATCTGAGATTCTGGATGATTCTTCTGAACATATCTGGATGGAGTTTTCTCTTCTATTCTTGTCTGCTCCTCTGGTTCTTCTTGAGGTTCTTCTTCTTCATCATTCTGTCTTTGAGGGTAGCCTTCATCTTCTTCGATGTCTTCATGATGTACTTGCCTAGGAATGTATCCCTTCTCATCAACCACTACATCAATGCTGTCAACAATTCTGCCAAGTCTTTTATTGTAGCACTTGTATGCTTTGCTATGTGGAGAGTAACCAAGAAGAATGCCTTCATCTGCTCTAGGTTCAAGTTTTCCAAGCTGCTCATCAGTATTCTTAATATAGCATTTGCTCCCAAAGATTTTGAAGTGCTTTACCGAAGGAGTCTTACCACTCCAGAGCTCATGAGGAGTTTGAGTGTTGTTCACCCGGACATTTGTTTTGTTGAGAATAACAACCGCAGCATGTGCAGCTTCACCCCAGAAAGTTGCGGGAGTTCCTGACTCATCAAGCATAGCACGAGCCATTTGTTGGACTGTTCTGTTCATTCTTTCCACAACTCCATTTTGCTGAGGAGTTCTAGCTGTAGAGAATTCTCTTCTTATCCCATGTTCTTCACAGAAATCGAAAAATTCATTTGAGGTAAACTCCCCACCTCTGTCGGATCTGAGGCACTTAATTTTGTGACCTGATTCATTTTCAACCAAGGCTTTGAAGGATTTGAATTTTTTGAATGCTTCATCTTTGTGCTTCATAAGTCCTAACCAGACAAATCTGGAGAAATCGTCAATGAATAATATCAAGTATTCTTCTCCTCGAGGTGTTCTTTTCTTGAATGGACCACATGTATCTGTATGAATTAGCTCAAGAGGCATGCTCGCTGATCCTTCCTTCTCTGGAAAGTTAGTTCTGGTTTGTTTTCCAAACTGACATGATTTGCATATGGTGTTGTCAGGAATTTTGATATCTGGAAGATCGCGAACTGCTTGATATTTGCATTCTTTCCTGATTTGTGAAAAGCTTAGATGCCCCAACCTCCGATGCGATAACCAGTTCTCATCATCCTTGCTCAGATAGCATTGTTGTTGTCCTTCTTCAAATATGTACAGATTATTTGGAGTTCTTTTGCCTTTGATCACTGTTTTACCTGTATCAAGATCACGAACAAGACATCCATTTGATCTGAATATCACCTCGGTTCTTTGATCGCACATTTGGCTGACACTTAGAAGATTATGCTTCAATCCATCAACATACAAAACATTTCCAGCCTTGACCTTTTCTTTTAACTGAGCAATGCCTTTTCCTTTTATAGTTGCAGGAGTATCATTTACAAAAGAAACTTTCTTTCCCTTTTCTAGAGCAGAATATGACTCAAGTTTTTCTTTATCACCTGTCATATGCTTCGAACATCCACTGTCAATGTACCATAGATTTTCTTGTCCCTCTGCATAAAATGCTATCCCACATCTTTCTATTTGTGGTTCCTTTATTCTCCATGTTTTGGTGCTTGAGGCTTGTTCCTTTTTCTGCTGAAACCTGCTCCTGCATTCAAAATCTTCATGACCAAAGTTATTGCAAATAGAACATTCAACTTCATTTTCAAGAGCCGAAAAGTTGTTATAGGTCCTTTTTGTAATTCCGGTCATACGTCTTTGTTTTTTAGCTTCTCTAGTCATGATTGTTTTATATGCAACACATTGAGCTGCTTTGTGACCAAAGTTATGACAAGAGAACCATTGTCCATTGAAGAAACTTCTGCGGTTATCAAATCTACCGGCCAAGTGATTGTAATTTCTATTGTCATTCATTCTTGAACCAAATTGAGAAGATTTTACCTGTGGCTGGTTGTAGCTTTTGTTCGCTCTTAAGACGGATTGCCCCTGATAGTCTTTGTTTGCAATTCGTCCCTGCTTTACCTGATAGTCTTCATTGTGCTTTTGCTCATTCCCTTTCGCTACATCAAGATAACTTTTTGAAGTGGATGCTTGAGAAGTTTCTCCATTATAGCCCAGACCTGTCTTGTTTAGAGGAGAACGCTGTACATTGATAATCTCATCCAGAGTTTCAGATCCTTTCACAAACTTAAGATTAATAGCTTTTGTTTTCTCAATCTCTTTTCTAAGAGCAACAATTTCACCTTCTAATTGTTCTAGATGTTTTTCCTTTTCATCAATTTGAAATTGTAGAGTATCAATGATCATATTCTTTTCTTCTATACATCTCTTGAGTCTAGTAATTTCTTCATAAAGGTTATCCACATCTATAGCATCCATATAATCATCATCTTCAAATGCCATTAACAGTTTATATTCATTACCTTGTTCATCTTCATCACTATTTGATAGACCATCACTATCTTCATGAGTGTAGTAGCTTTTCTTATTTGCACCCTGTTTCTTGTTCCATCTAGCAGGTTCCTTTCCTTTATCCTTATAAGGACATTTTGCAGCATAATGACCTACTTTTCCACAAGCAAAGCATTTAAAAGGTAACTTACCTCTGAACCTTCCAGAACCCCTTTGAAGATTCCTAACTTCTTCTTCTTCTGGTACGTGACTTGCTTCATAATAATCTCCTTTGCCTGACGCCTTGAAAGCAGCTTCTCTTCTGTCTGATGGACCTCCGTTTCTCATTTCATAAGCAGTTAGAATTCCATGTAGCTGAGACATAGTAAGAATTCGTAGATTTTCCTTTTCTTCTATTGCAGATACTTTCGATTCAAACTTGGGGGACAATGATCTTAGAACCTTTTCAACCACAATAGCCTCTTTTATTTCTTCACCCAAATTTTTCATGCAATTAACAATCTCATCTACCCGAAGAAAATAGTTAGCCACACTTTCATCATTATACATCCTGAGATTCTCATACTAAATCCCGAGAGTTTGAAGTTTAGCACGCTTTACCTGTTCATCTCCTTCGTAGCTCAAGACAATCTTGTCCCATATTTCTTTTGCGGATTTATATTGCATAACCTTTACGAATTCTGTTTGTGATAAGCATCCCAGCAAAGTATTGACTGCTTTATCATTTGTTTCATATTTCTTCTTTTCGGCCGCATCTATAGGAGTAGCTGAAGGAAAAGCATAGCCTGTATCTATGATATCCCAAACTTCTGTACCAAGAGGTTGAAGATAGGCAGTAACTCTTACCTTCCAATAATTGAAGTTTGTCCCATCAAAAATTGGTGGCCTGATTGATGCTTCCCTCTCGTAGTTGCTCATGATGAATGATCTTCCTTCAAGCGATCAAGCTTCTCCGAAGGACCTGCTCTAATACCAATTGTTGGAAATAATACTGAGAGGGGGGGTGAATCAGTATTATCAAGTTCTTTTAACAAATCTTCCTTATTTATACTTTGAATTACTTTTGCATATCAGTACCATAAAATAATGAGCATGAACAAGAAAAACAGATAGTCACACCAAGGAACACCAGATATAAGGTGGAAACCCAATGTGGGTGAAAACCACCTGCTGCAATATGTCTCTATCTTCTTTCAAATTAGAAACTCCTTTACAATGGTTTTGTACTGGTGCAGTCCTTTACCAGTACGCAGGCTGCAACCTGCAGAGAGCTACAACTCTCTCTCATTTTCCAGTCTCTCCTGGAAGGGAGCTACAACCCCCTACTTCTTTTCTTACAAGGACCACTTTTCATAAATATTCAAACTGGATCCATAAACATCAAATGATCATCAAGTATAAGAAAATCACCCAGTCAACTGTAGTAACCAGATCAACAATAATAGAACTAAACCCAGAACACCTTATCAACAGAAAAATACAGCCAAACAAAATGTCTTAAGACAGATACGCAGTTTTTCTTTCTCTGGTCTGCGTGCGTATGCACTTCACCTTCTGCTCCCCTGCGTATACCTGCAGAGACCCTTCTGTCGCACTGCGTGTCCACGCACTGTTTCTTCAACCGCCCTGCGTTCTGTTACTGCAGGTACGCACCCAGAGACACTATCGCGCCGCGTACTGTTACTACAGGTACGCACCCAAAGACACTATCGCGCCGCGTACTACTACTGCAGGTACACACTCAAAGACACTATTGCGCCGCGTACTTTTACTGTGCGTACGCACCTGAACCTTTGTCGCGCTGCGTACCCACGCAGTTCTCCTTCTTCTGCTCTGCGTACCCACGCAGCTCTTTTGTTTCTGCTCTGCGTACCCACGCAAATCTCCTGTTTCTGCTCTGCGTACCCACGCACCTGTACCGTTAAACACCTGCATACTTCTGATTAGGGCTGAATTGGCAGTCCACCAGTGTGGCACAGTTAATCAGATGCTCAGATCTGTTCATGCGCTCGAGAGATCGCCCTTCACAGATTCGCTTTCAACTTCTCTTACATATAGATCAAGCTTTTAAGACCATAACCCAATATTTCAGATCTTAAGATATTCAATTGCAAAAGATACTTAGCCAAGTGATCTCCTTTGCTTTATATAGGCAAGCTCCTCCTAAAATCATGGATCAATACCACGAGCCAAAACCATAATAACACAAATACCGTCGGCTAAATACCAAGAGTTAAACATAAGAAACCCCACGTGTGCTTTCCTCTTCCTTGAAGTGAGTGCACTGGGGGTACACACCTCCTGAACGACTGACCTGCGTGTCTGGCCGCGGTCCCTGCACGGTGTACCTGCGGGTACGCATTTTATGAACTGTTCTCCTGCGTACTTCTTAATTTTCAACATATTGAGAGCCTTGCCACGGGTGTTGCCATCAAGTACAACATCTGTAACATATAGCCATACCAGAAACATAATGCCAACAAATATACCTCATATGTCTATGATGATCATGTTGATCTGAAGATGCATGAAAGTACTAGATCAAAGACTCTCTATTTTTGGCACTCATCAAACTTCCAAGAATCCCCCTGAGACCATGCTAGTCTCATATGTACCTTTGTCGTCAATAAAATCTAAAATGAAAGAATGGATTGCAGTAGGGGTTGATCTCTTCTACTTGGAATCAGATGAGGAAGAGGCCTCTCTTGGTCTCATCTTTCTACTCACTCTTCCCTTCAACACGTACACATTATCTAGTGTCTTGATTCTTTGGAAATCAATCTCTTTGACCCTTCTTTCTAGATAAAACAACCTTTGGATTTGAAGACCATTTCCTTGCCTCCATAAACCATTTGGCTCACACTCAAAATATTGTGATTTATGCTTGGAATGAGCCACACATCATATGCATTGGTCCTCTTCTCACCAAGATTGGCTTTACTGCTTCTTAGCACTTTTGTTGGTTGGTCACCTTTCAAAAAAAAACATGGACAATCTTGGTTCTTTTCAGAAAATGAATTTTTATCCTATCTCTTGACATATGGTGTGAGCATTTTCTATCAATGTACCACATATCATCCTTATCAATTGAGTAAAGGGAAATACCACACCTTCCTGACTGCTCCTCTTTCTTCTTCCACATCACCCTTGGTTGTGCATTCTCCTTTATCTACCGCTTTCGTCCAGATGGCATGAAGGATCTATGAATATTGCAATCTTTGGCCATGTGCTCAAAATTGTGACACAAATAACACTCTATATGACCAAAATATAAAGCCAAAGGATCTAATATTTTTTTTCTTATGTATCATCACCATCTCCTCATGTTAGATTTTCATTCAATGGCCTTGTGACCAAACAGGTTACAAGTAAATAATAACCATAAAATGAGCTTGTATACTTGAAGGTAGGTCCTCTTCTTGGTTTCCTAAGCTACAACATAGATGTGTGTATTCAAATCCTATAAGTAGTAGCCACATGTCCAAAGTTGTGACAATTGAAGCACTCAATCTCATCCATCAAGGGGGAAAAGGAGTTTTGAGTCCTCTAAAATATTCTACCATCAACCATAGGAGTGAATGATCTTCTAGATGTGAAATCTCCTCTTAGTTTTGTTCTTTTTTGCTACTGGTGGGCTTGTTGCATCTTTTGTCTAATATTGTCGTGGTTGATTACAACCTTCGCTCTAGGCTTCTTTGGTTTTACTTTATTGTTCTTTCCTACATAAGAACTTGTCTCTCCATTTTGGAAGCTAGGGCCAAATATTTTCTCTGCTAGGGTGCCCTTTACTTGCCTGAGTTGCTAGTCTTCTTCTTCAAGTTGCTTTCTCAATTTTCCAATTACACCTTCAAGTGCTTGAACATAGTCTTTTTTCTCTTTTTTCTTGCTGCACATGACTTATTCTATTCTTTTCGATTCTTCTAGCTATGTCCTCAAAGTAGTGATCTCTTCCATAAGATTCTTCTCTCTTTTTATCACAAATATGCAATACCTTGCCATGCTCTTTGCATGCATCTGTAAGTCTACCAACTTCACTAGAAAGTTCTTCAATAACAACCATGGCACATTCATATTCATCCTTAAGGAGCGTAAAACTATAAATATCATCTACTACACTAACCAAGTCTGAATTTTTATCATCATCACTATCTAAGATATAACTCAAAAATAAATCATTATGACTTTACCTTCATATTTGTTATTCTTTTGCATAGTTGGTTCAACTGGAGCTTCCTTCTTCTTGGATCTCTTCTTCGTCTTCTTTTTGCTACTTTTCTCTACCTCTTCATAATCATTGTTGTTTCTCACTCCATATAACATAATCAGTCTATCCCAAATCTTCTTAGCATATTTAAGATCTACTATATTGTCTATATCTGCAGTATGGATATTCTCACAAATAATGGTCCTTGCTTGAGCATCATTTTTCATTAGACATGCTCACATATAAATCTTTCCATATCCTTCTCATACTAATATCCAAATTTTAGATCCACAAGAAAATAGTTGAGATTTAATATTCTCATTCCATACCTTGAAATTTGTAGTTGTGAGGACAGAGAATCTTGGAGGATTCATTCTGATTTTCTATTTGCAAATTTTGCCAACAAAACCCAGATCTACTCTCTAGCAATCAAGTTGCAACTTAGATCCTTGCTTTGATACAAATTGTTGGAAACCTTGAGCACTAATGGGTTTGGGGGGGAGGTGTGGTGTGGGTGGGTGAATCAGTAGTGTGTCTTATTATATATTTTTACCAATTTTAATCTCCAAGTGATTCATGCATAAATTAACGAGTAGCCCATTAATAAATCAACACATAAGCATTTAAAGATGTGAGCAGCTAAAACAAAACAACCATGAGAGAAACAATAAACAACACAACAATCATCCACATGGGACACAAGAATATCAGGTGGAAAACCCCCTCCAAGATAAAACAAAACACCCTTATTGTTGTTGCACTGCTCTGAATCTTCCATTATGTCAAGCAAAATGATGTCTTTTACATAGATTGTTGGCAACCACCAACTAGGGGACTCGATCTCAAAAAATATTTATCTTTCCACCATAGGCTAGGAGACTCGATCCCAAAAATACAATATGTTGGCGACCACCAACTATTCCAGCTCCACTGGGTAGAAGCGACCACTTCCGCAACACTGCTACTAGGACCCACTAGCACGAAATCACTGCTCCAAGTTAGCATGCACCCACTTGCCAAAGGTCGTTGCTCCACATCTCTATGCAGACCTCGATTTCATTAATTTTTAAACTAGATCACCAAGAAACTATGCTAAAAAAGATTCAACTTTGCTATCAATCCCTAACAGTAAGAAAATCTTAAAAATTCACTAAGAAATCAACTCATCAATACATACAACTACTACAAAAACTCTTAGCCATCACACTCATCAAACAAGCCACTCAAGTCCACACACATCTCCATCAATATAATGTAGGAAACACATCAAACACTTAGTATATATGTAGCATAAAAACAATATGGAATTCTTCCATATGCACCAGAAACCTTGTAAAACAAATGGATCAATCACTTAAATGTAGAACACTCTATGCTTTGTCTCTTCTCTACCATAAAACTATGCTCTATGTACTGAAAAATAATCTCTGCTACAACACGATAAATTCTGCTCTACAAACTAATATTATGCTTCAATGTTTTGCTACAGGACTTCAATCTACTCACACAACTACAATTTTCACACATGCACTATATATCTGCGATCATAACTATGTTTTAAGCATTCTTCCTCTCTATAGCCCTCTCTCACTCTCAATCGCACCAACCAACCATTTCTTAGATCCAAAATTAAGTATATATTATGTGTTGGGAGAGTTCCACTTTTGGACTAGGATCAAAGGTGCACAAATTTGATGAAATCCATCCATAACCATCACTACTTGTGCATTTAATATATTCACACCCATTGGAGAACTTTATCAACCATTCGTGAAATTATCTACTTAATTTCAAAGCTTCTAGGAATTACCAAGTCGAATTTCTCCGAATGTGCATGAGGAATCTAGAGAAAAACTTGTTTAGAGCCTCAGTAGCAAGGACAACACTAGCATATCTCGGTTGAAAATATTATATCTGCACCCATGACATTGGAAAATCTTAGTTGAAGGCTTATAGTTGCACCCATGACAGTAAAAAATCTTGGTTGTGTTAGAGTATAAGAGAAAACAATGGATCCTCTACTCATAACTTTTTCTAGTTGCTTGCACATTTTCTCCAACATCTATACACACCTCTAAATCTCTGCCAAGCTTTGTGACACCTCTACAAATAGGTTAAACTTCACAACCAAGTGCCACCACCAAGTAAACCTAGAATCCAACAAGACAAGGGTTGGCATTAGTGTCAACATGTCATTTAATATATTTCACAACCTGAAACACCTCTATACAACATTGTAGCACATTTACAAGCATACCAAATAGGCTAATGGATCAACTAATCAACTAGGCCAAACACCTATGCAACATGAGACTTATTCTTCCAAACTCATCCCATAGAGTAACATCTATCATCAATCAACATCTCTACTTCAATACCATCATCAAGACCATCATAAGTATGATATCAATGCACCATCTAGATAATCACAAGGTTGACATCAATGCATCATGTATACTATCATAAGTTTGACATCACAGCTTGTTGCAACTATGAAAACCATAATGCCAAAAATATCCCCCTTTGGCATTGATGGAAACCACACATAATCTCTAGAACAATATTTTCTTCATTCACTCCCCCTTTAACATCAATGGAAAAGGGTCAACTCCATCTGAGGAGGCAACAAGAACACAAGCACAAGCACTTGAGCATTTGATATCTACATGACTAAATAGGAATGTATATCAAAAAATATGCAAGCCTCTCACAACAACAAAAAGAAGCAACCTATCAAGCCAATCAACTCTGGAAGCAACAACAATATGCACATGAGGACCTCAATGAACAATAACATGATGAATAACAATATGTGCATATATAAGCATCATCAATCACAATATTCATATGAGGCACCAACCCGTACTCCCCATAGGAGCAAACCCATGTTAGTAGCAAAATATACTGGAGCAACACTTCTACAACAACCACGAACCATATCTAAATGTATATCCCCTATCAACAACATCAATGGCCATCATCAGCCTCTCTGCGCATATAATGAGGTCAAAAACCCCAACAGTCATAACATAGCATGAGGTACATCATGAACACCTCCAAGTGGATCATAATGCCAACAATGGATGGTTGAAGAAAACAAGAGAAAATAAGATGCCCCCCTGAACACAGGACATCTCCAACATCATCTCAAAACTCTAGTGAACTACTTCTGCTGCAAACCTTGATTTCTTTCCATAAGAAAGAAGCCCAATGTGGACCAAGACTCCATATTACCATGACTCAAATTACATATAACATTGTAAATACGTGGTTATAGCAACGACATAAGACCTTATACTATAATATGACCTCATAACTCTCTTTCCAATCCACTAGAAGACCCAATAATATAGACAATACAAAAACATGGCTTCATGAGCATTTTACATGGATTTATCAATGAATTAAATCACTAAATAATCATCTCCTATAGACTAATGACCCAAAAAAATAACATGACATGATAGTTACAACATCAATAGCCCATACTTCTGGCTGCAAGAAGACTTCATGATACTCCTCCTAAAATATGCCTGTCACCATGAAGACTCAAAACACTAATGACTGGACTCTCAGCCAACATAAAATCATGAAAAAATAATAAGTACATGGTTGTAATAAATAGTAAATAATAACCCACACATGGTTGGCCCATGTCTTGAGTCACTATATGCATGTCATGCCATAATGTATCATGTTAGGGTAGCTGAAAAATAAACAACAAAAGCTACGACAAGGTTGAGATAACACGTCTTTCCACGCATAAACAGTAAATATACTAGCTACAAAAATGTGAGTGAAAAGAAATAAAAGTATGAAAAACGGTCCTTGAAACCCTAGAAATAAGCATAACTCACCCTGAGAAAAATATACCTCATATGTGTATGATGACCCTATTGATATGAAGATGCATGAAAGTACTGGATCGAAAAATCTTTGTTGTTGGTACTCATCAAACTGCCAACACTCCTCTTGAGACCATCCTAGTCTCATATGTACCTCTGCAATTAAGAAGATCTAACATGCAAGAATGGATTATAGTAGGGGTTGAACTCTCCTACTCAGAATCAGATGAGGAATAGTCCTCTCTTGGTCTCTTCTTTCTAATCAATCTTCCCTTCAACACATACACATTCTCTGGTGTCTTGACTCCTTTGGAAATCAATCTCTTTGACCCTTCTTTCCAGATAAAACAACCTTTGGAGTTGAAGACCACTTCCTTGCCTCCATCAACCATTTGGCTCACACTCAAAATATTGTGCTTTAGGCCTTCAATGAGCCACACATCATTCACATTAGTCCTCTTCTCACCATGATTGGCTTTACTTCTTCCCAACATTTTTGCAGGTTGATTACCTTCAAAAACCACATGGCTAG
This sequence comes from Pinus tabuliformis, assembly GCA_031772625.1. NCBI lineage: Eukaryota > Viridiplantae > Streptophyta > Pinopsida > Pinales > Pinaceae > Pinus > Pinus tabuliformis. The sequence continues at coordinate 685,999,373 of CM062816.1, read as the reverse complement.
TCTCGGTTCTCTTCAAAAAAAGAAATGTTCTCCTATCTCCTTACATATGGTGTGAGAATCTGCTATCAATGTACCACATATCATCCTCATCACTTGAGAAAATGGAAATGCCACACCTTCCTAGCCACTCCTCTTTCTTCTTCCACATGGTCCTTGGTTGTACATTCTCCTTTTTCTAATACTTTTGTCATGATGGCCTGAAGGATCTAGGAATATTACAATATTTGGTTATATGCCCAAAATTGTGACACAAATAATAGTCTATATGACAAAAATATAAAGCCAAAGGATCTGATCTTTTGTTTCTCATTTCTGATCTCCATCTCCTCATGCTAGATCTGCAATGAATGGCTTTGTGACCAAACAGGTTACAAGCAAAACAATAACCATAAAATGAACTTGTATACCTGAAGGTAGGTCCTCTTTTTGGTTGTTCACACTACTACATAGATGTGTGCATTCTACTCCTACAAGTAGAAGCCACATGTCCAATGTTGTGACAATTGAAGCACTCAATCTCATCCATCAATGGGGAAAAGGAGTTTTGACTCCTCTGAAATCTACTACCATCAAGGATAGGAGAAACTGATCTTCTAGATGTGAATGATCCTCTTAGTTTTGTTCTTTTCTACTATTGGTGGGTTTGTTGCATATTTTCTCTAATATTGTCATCCTTGATTACAACCATCGTTGTAGGCTTCTTTGGTTCTTCTTTGTTGTTCACTCCTACATGCGAACTTGTCTCTCCTTTTTTAAAGCTAGGGCCAGATATTTTCACTAATAGGGTGCTCTTTACTTGCTCTAGTTGTTGGTACTCTTCTTCATGTTGCTTTCTCAATTTGTCGATTACACCTTCAAGTTCTTCAACATAGTCCTTTCGTGTTTTCTTGTTGCACATGACTTCTTATATCTTTTTTATTCTTCCAGCTAGGTCCTCAAAGTAGTGATCTCCTCCTTAAGATTCTTCTCTTTTTCATCACAGATCTACAATATCTTATAATTCTCTTTGCATGCATCTATTAGTCTACCAACTTGACTAGAGAGTCATTCAATAAGAACTATGGCAGTTTCATGTTCAACCTTAAGGAGCATAAAACTATGACCATCATCTAGTTCATTAACAAGTCTTAATTGTTATCATCATCATTATCTAAGATATAACTCAAAAGTAAATCATTACGTCTTATACCTTCAAATCTATCATTTTGTTCCACAAGTGGTTGAACTACATCATCCTTCTTCTTATATCTCTTCTTATTCTTATTTTTGTTTCTCTTCTCTACCTCTTCATCATTGTTTTTGTTGCTCACTCCATATAACATATCCAATCTATCCCAAATCTCCTTAGCAGATTTCAGATCTGCTATTTTGTCAATATTTGCAGTATGGAGATTCTCACAAAGAATGCTCCTTGCTTGAGCATCATTTTGCATCACACTTGCTGACATCGAATTATTTCCATATCCTTTCAAGGATAAAAAGGTTTGGGCCTAGGTCAATTCTATGTGCCAATAGTTTTGATTGCTTCCCTCTCCTTTCAAGTTTCCTTATTAGGCAACCATGTTAAATGGGTCATAGACTTACTAATCACTTGGATTCTTGTTAAGATTTGGAACCCAATAAAATAATGTTTTTTTTAGTGATGCTGTGTTGTCTCACCAATTCTTACAGTATGATGCAACGCCAATTTGTGCCAAATTAATTATTCAAATTGAGGTACAATATCAAAAGGTGCAACTAGAAATGGAGAACCTCCAACAAAATTATTGAGTAGTATTGAAAATTGAAATTCTTTTAAGAAACTAATTATAAAAATAACAAGGACTATGGTAATATATGCCATGTAACTATTGACAAACTCTTATCTAATCTTTCTCCCTGAAATTAACCCAGTGACTCACCAAAAGAGTAGTATAACAATCCACATCGCACTCATTTAAAATTTCATTAAGATATTATTTAATGGTAAATACTAAAAATATTGTAAATTGAATAATATTAAAGGAAATCAAAAGAACGTTGATGGTGAATTAGATTTAAATAACTTATCAAACAAAGGAATCGATTCATATCCTCCTCTACTAATATGTATGAAATGAAAATTAAATGCACTTCACATGCCAATATCCAAATGTTAGATCCACAAGGCAATAATTGAGATTTAAATTTTCATGCCATACCTTGACATTTGCAGTTGTGAGGACAAATACTCTTGGAAGATTCATTCTAATTTTATTTTTTTGCAAATTTTGCCAATAAACCCTAGATCTACTCTCTAGCAATCAATCTGCAACTAAAATCCCTGCTCTAATACCAATTGTTAGAACCCTTAAGAACTATTGGGGGGTGAGTCAATAGTATGTCTTAATATATGTTTTTACCAATTTTAATCTCCAATTGGTGCATGCATAAATTAACCAACAACCAATTAGTAGTTCAACACATAAACATAAAAACATGTGAGCAACTAAACCCAAAAAACCATGAGAGAAACAATAAACAAAAAAATAATAATACACATGAGACACAAGGATATCTAGTGGAAAACTCCATCTGAGACAAATACCAACCTTGTTGTTGTTGCGCTGCTCTTAATCTTCTATTATGTCAAACAAAATGATGACTTTTATATATATTGTTGGAAACGATCAACTAGGAGACTCGAACTCAAAAAATAGTTAGCATGCCACAATAGGCCAAGAGACTCGATCCCAAAAATACAGTGAGTTGGTGACCACCAACTATTCCATCTCCACTGGGCAGAAGCGATCACTTCCACAACACTGGGACTAGCACCCTCTAACATGAAATCACTACTCCAAGGTAGCAAGCACCCACTTGCTAGAGGCCATTGCTCCACAACTCTATGCGGACCTCGATTTCATTGATTTTAAAACTACATCTCCAAGACACTATGCTCAATAAGATTCATCTATGCTATCAAACCCCATCAACAAGAAAGTATCAAAAACTCACTAAGAAATCATCTCATCAAACAGGCCACTTAAGGCCACACAAATCTCCATCAATACAATTTGGAAAACACATCAAACCCTCAATATATCTATAGCATATAAACAATATGTCATTCTTCCATATGCACCCGAAACCCTGCAAAACAAATGGATCAGTCACATAAATATAGGACACTCTATGCTCTGACTCTTCTCTGCCATAAAACTCTACTCAATGTACTAAAAATTAATCTCTATTATAGCATGATCAATTATGATCTATAAACTAGTATTATAATTCAGTGTGCTGCTAAAACCCTTCAATATACTCACACAACTACCATTTTCACATGCACTATGTATCTATGATCACAACTATGTTTGAATCATTATTCGTGTTTACAACCATCTCTCACTTTCAATCACACCAACCAACCATTTCTGAGATCCAAAATGAAGTATATATAATGTGTTGGGAGAGTTCCACTTTTGGAATGAGATCAAAGGTGCACAAATTTGATGAAATCCATCCAAAATCCTCACTACTAGAGCATTTAAGGCATTCACACCCATTGGAGGAATGTTTCAACCATTTGCAAATTTATCCACTTAATTTCGAAACTTCTAGGAATTACCAAGTCGAATTTCTCCTGATGTGCGTGAGGAATCATTAGAAAAACTCATGTAGAGCCTTAGCCATAGGACAACACAAGTATATTTTGGTTGAAAGGCTTACAACTGCATCCACAATGCTGGAAAATCTTGGCTGAAGGGTTATAGCCACACCGATGACACTAGAAAATCTTGGTTGTGGCATAGCATAAGACAAAAAAAAGGATCCTCTACTCAAAACTTCTGCTTGTTGCTTGCACACTTTCTCCAACATTTGTACACACCTCCAAACTTCTGCCAAGGTTTGTGACACCTATGCAAATAGGTTAAACATCACAACCAAGTTCCACCACCAAGGTGATGTATAAGCCAACAAGACAAGGGTTGACATGAGTGTCAACAAGTCATCTACTTCCCTGTGCAACCTTCACAACTTGCAACACTTTTGTACAACATTGTAGCATCTCTACAAGCAGACCAAATAGGCTAGGACATCAATTGATCAAATAGGCCAAACACCTATGCAACATGAGACCTAGTCTTCCAAACTCATCCCATAGAGAAACATCTCTCATCAATCAACATCTCTGCATCAAACCACATCAATACCATCATCTAGACCATCATAAGTGTGACATTAATGCATATTCTAGAGAAGCACAAGGCTGACATCAATGTAACATATATATTATCATAAGGTTGACATCATTTCTAGAACAAGCTAGCTGCAACTATGAAAGCCATAATTCCAACAATCTCCCCCTTTGGCATTGATGGAAACCAAACACTATCTCTAGACCAATATTTTCCTCATTCACTTCCCCTTTAACATCAATGTAAAAGGGTCAACTCCATCTGATGAGGCAACAACAAAACAAGCACAAGCACTAGAGCATCTGATCTCTACATGGATAAATAGAAATGTATATCAACAAAAATCCAAGCCTCTCACATTAGCAACAAGAAGCATCCTATCAAACTAGTGAACTATAGCAACAATAACAATATGCACATGAGGAAATCAATGAACAACATGATCAAGAATAACAATATGTGCATCTATAAGCAACACCAATCACAATATGCATATGAGGCACCAACCCATACTCTCCATAGAAACACACACATGTTAGTAACACTATATACTAGAGCAACACTTCTACAAAAAACACCAACCATATTTGAATGCATATATGAATTCAGCAACATCAATGGACATCATTAGCCTCTCTACTCACATAATGAGGTCAAAAGCCCCAACATTCATAGAATAGCATGAGGCACATCATGAGCACCTCCAAGCGTATCATAATGTCAACAATGGATGGCTGAAGTAAACAAGAGAAAATAATATTCTCCCCATTAACACATGCCATCTCCAACATCATCTCAAAACCATAGTGAACCACTTCTGCTACAAACCTTGCTTCATTGCCATAAGAAAGAAGCACCATGTGGACCAAGACTCCATATGACCATGACTCAATTGACATATAAAATTTTAAATACATGGTTTTAGCAGCGACACAAAACCTCATACATAATTATCATATGACCTCATAACTCTCTTTCCAATCCACTAGAAGACCCAATAATATAGACAATAAAAGTACATGGCTTCATGAGCATTTTGCATGGATTTATCAATGAAGTACACTATTTCTATAAATTATCATCTCCTATGGACCAACGACCCAAAAAAATAACATGACATGACTGTTACAACATCATTAGCCCATATTTATGGTTGCAAGAAGACTTCATGAGACTCCTCCAAAAACATTCATATCACCATGAAGACTCAAACCACTAATGAATGGACTCTCAACCAACATAAAATGATGAAATAATAGTAAATACATGGTTGTAATAATGAGTAAATAACAACAAACACATGGTTGTTCCATGTCTCAAGTCAATGTATGCATGTCATGCCATAATGTCTCATTCTAGGGTAGCTGAAAATTGATAAACAAAAGTTGAGACAAGGTTGATATAACATGTATTTCCACTCATAAACAATAAATATACCAGCTACAGAAATGTGAGTGAAAAGATATAAAAGTATGAAGAACAAGCCTTGAAACCCTAAAAGTCAGCATAGCTCCTCCTGAGCAAAATATACCTCATATGTGTATGATGACCCTGCTGATCTAAAGATGTGTGAAAGCACTGGATCAAAAACTCTTTGTCACTGGTACTCATCAAACTTCCAACACTCCCCCTGAGACCATGCTAGTCTCATATGTATCTTTGTAATCAATAATATCTAACATGCAAGAATGGACTGTAATAGAGGTTGATCTCTCCTACTCAGAATCAGATGAGCAAGAGTCCTCTCTTGGTCTCTTCTTTCTACTCACTTTTCCCTTCAACACATACATATTATTTGGTGTCTTGAATCCTTTGGAAATCAAACTCTTTAACCTTCTTTATGGATAGAAAAACCTTTGGAGTGTAAGACCACTTCCTTTCTTTCATCAATCTTTTAGCTCACACTCAAAATATTGTGCTTTAGGCCTTTAATGAGCCACACATAATCTACATTGGTCCTTTTGTCACCAATATTTGATTTACCGATTACCATCACTCTTTTTGGTGATTACCTTCAAAAACAACATGGTCGGACTTGTTTCTCTTCAGAAAATTAAATTTTCTCCTATCTCCTAGCATATGGTGTGAGCATCTGCTATTAATGTACCACATATCATCCTCATCACTTAATTAAAGGGAAGTGACACACCTTCCTAGTTTCTCTTCTTTCTTCTTCCACATGGTCCTTGGTGGGTTCCTTGGTTGAGCATTCTCCTTTCTCTGTTGCTTTTGTCCTGATGGCCTGAAGGATATAGGCATATTACAATCTTTGGCCATGTGCTCAAAATTGTGAAAAAAATAACACTTTATATGACCAAAATATGAAGCCAAAGGATTTGATCTTCTGTTGCTCATGTCTAATCTCCATCTCTTCATGATAGATCTGTAATCGATGGCCTTGCATCCAAACATGTTACAAGCAAAATAGTGACCATAAAATGAACTTGTATACCTAAAGGAAGGTCCTCTTCTTGGATACCCAACCTGCTGCATAGATGTGTACATTTTGCTCCTATGAGTAGTAGCAACATGTCAAAAGTTGTGACAGTTGAAACACTCAAGCTCATCCATCAAGGGGGGAAAGGAGTTTTGACTCCTCTGAGATCTACTATAATCAACCATAGGAGTGAATGGTCTTCTAGACGTGAGACATCCTATTTGTTCTCTTCCTTGTTGTTGTTGGTGGATCTATTGCATCTTGTCTAATATTGTCTTGGTTGATCACAACCTTTGTTGTAGGCTTCTTTGGTTCTACTTTGTTTTTCTTTCTTACATGTGAAGTTGTCTCTCCTTTTTTAAAGGTAGGGTCATATGTGTTCACTACTAAGGTTCTCTTTACGTGCTCCAGCTGCTGGTCTTTTTCTCTAATTTAGTTCTCAATTTGTCAATTACACCTTCAAGTGCTTCAACACAGTCCTCCTTCTCTTTTCATTTTTTGCACGTGACTTCTTCAATTATTTTTTTTCTTCTAGTTGTGTCCTCAAAGTAGTGATCTCCTCATTAATATTCTTCTCGTTTTCATCACAGTGATTCAATATCTTATCATTCTCTTTTCATGCATCTGTTAGTCTACCAACTTCAATAGAAGGTTCTTCAATAACAACCATGTAATATTCATATGTAGCCTTAAGGAGCGTAAAATATTACCATCATCTACTTCACTAACCAGGTCTGAATTCTTATCATCACCATTACCTAAGATATAACTCAAAAGTAAATCATTATGACTTATACCTTCAAATATACTATTCTGTTACACAACTAGCTCAACTGGAGATTTCTTCTTTTTATATATCTTCTTCTTCTTCTTGCTACTTTTCTCGACCTCTTCACCACTTTTGTCACTTCTCATGCCATATGACATATTCAATATGTCCCAAATCTCCTTAGTAGGTTCCAAACCTGTTACTTTGTCAATATTTGTAGTATGGAGATTCTAAAAAATAATGCTTCTTGCTTGAGCATCATTTTGCATCACATTTTATGGCATCAAAATATTTCCATATCTTTCACATACCAATTTCCAAATTTTATATCCTAAAGACAATAATTTACATTCAAAATTCTCGTGCCAGACCTTGAAATTTGCAAATTTGAGGACATATACTCTTGGAGGATTCATTCTGATTTATTTATTTTTGAAAATTTTGCCAATAAACCCCAGATCTACTCTCAAACGATCAAGCTGGAACTAAGAGCCCCGCTTTGATACCAATTGTTAGAAACCTTGAGCACTATTGGGGGGAGCTGAATCTGTAGTGTGTCTTATTATATATTTTTACCAAATTTAATCTCCAACTAATTTGTGCATAAATTAACCAACAACCCAATAATATATCAACACATAAGCATATAAACATGTGAGTATTTAAACCAAAACACCCATGAGAGAAAAAATAAACAACACAAAAATCATACACATGAGACACAAGGATATCTCGTCGAAAACCCCTCCAGGACAAAAAAAAAAAAAAAAAAAAAAAAAAAAAAAAAAAAAAAAAAAACACATTTGTTTATATTGCGCTGCTATGAATCTTCAATTATGTCAAGAAAAATCATTTATTTTACATAGATTGATGGAAACCACCAGCTAGAGACTTGACATCCAACAATAGTTAGCCTACCACTATAGGTTAGGAGACTCAATCCCAAAAATACAGCGAGTTTTCAACCACCAACTATTCCAACTCCATTGGGAAGAAGAAACCATTTCAAAACACTGATACTAGCACCCACTAGCACAGAATCACTGCTCCAAGTTAGAAAGCACCCATTTGCATAGGCCACTACTCCACAACTCTATGTAGACCTTTATTTCATTCATTTTCAAATTGGATCACCAAGACACTATGCTCAACAAGGTTCAACTCTCCTATCAAACCCCAGTAGCAAGATAGTCTCAAAAATTCAATAATAAATTAGCTCATTAATAAATACAACCAGTAGAAAAACTCTCAACCATCACACTCATCAAACAAGCAACTCAAAGCCACACATATCTCCATCAATACAATATTGAAAATACATCAAACCCTCAATACGTCTACAACATAAAAACAATATGGCATTCTACCATATGCACCAACAACCCTACAAAATAAATGAATCAATCACATAAATATAGGACACAATATGCTCTGTCTCTGCTCTGCCATAAAACTATTCTGCATGTACTGAAAAGTAATATCTGTACAAAATGAGAAATTTTTCTTTGCAAACTGAAATTTTGTTTCAGTGTTCTTCTACAAGCCTTCAATCTACTCACACAACTATCATTTGCACACATGCACTATGTATCTATCTATCTATGATCACAACTTTGTATTTAAGCATTCTTCCTCTCTACAACACTCTCTCACTATCAATCACACCAACCAACCATTTCTCATATCCAAAATGAAGTATATATAATGTGTTGGGTGAGTTACACTTGTGGAATAAGATCAAAGTCGCCCAAATTTGATGAAATCAATCCATAACCATCACTACTTGTGCATTTAAGGAATTCACACCCATTGGAGGACTTTTTCAACCATTTGCAAAGTTACCCACTTAATTTCGAAGCTTATAGGATTTACCAAGTCAAATATCTTGTGATGTGCGTGAGGAATCCAGAGAAAAACTCGTATAGAGCCCCAGCCATAGGGAAAAAACTAGAAAATCTTGGTTGAAAGGCTTATAGTCGCACCCACAACATTGGAAAATATTAGTTGAAGGCTTACAACTGCACGATTGACATTAGCAAATCTTAGTTGTGGCAGAGCATAAGAGAAAACAAGGGATCCTAATCTAAAAAATTCTAACAACTACTTGCACACTTTCTCCAACATTTTAACACACCTATAAACATCTTCCAAGCTCTGTGACACCTCTGCATATAGGTTAAACATCACAACCACGTAACACGACCAAGTTGACCTAGAAGCCAACAAGACAAGTGTTTACATGAGTGTGGAAAACTCATCTACTCTCTTGCACAACCTACAACACCTTTGTACAACAGTGTAGCACCTCTACAAGCAGACCAAATAGGCAACGACCTCAACTGATCAACTAGGCCAAACACCTATGCAACATGAGAGCTAGTCTATAAAACTCATCCCATAGAGAAACATCTCTCATGGATGGACATCTCTGCATCAAACCACATCAATACCATCATCTAGACCATCATAAGTGTGACATCAGTGCATCATCTAGAGCATCACAAGGTTGACATCAATTCATCATGTATACTATCATAAGGTTGACATCAACGCCAACACAAGCTAGCTGCAACTATGAAAACCATAGTGCTAATAATATCCCCCTTTGGCATTGATGGAAACCAAACACAATCTCTAGACAGACTTTTTATTTATTCACTCCCCCTTTGTCATCATTGGCAAAGGGTAAACTACATATGATGAGACAACAAGAACACAAACACAAGCACTGTAGCATTTGATCTATAAATGGTTGAATAAGAGTGAACATCAACAAATATCCAAGCCTCTCACATCAGCAAAAAAAGCAACCTATCAAGCCAATCAACTTTTGCAGCATTAATAATATGCACATGAGGATGTCAATGAACAACAAAATGATGAATAACAATACATGCATCTATAAGAAACATCAATCACTATATGCCAATGACGCACCAAGCCATACTCTACATAGCAACAAACACATGTTAGTAGTACAATATACTGGAGAAACACTTCTACAACAACCACCAACCATATATGAATGCATATCCCCAATCAACAACACCAATGGCCATCATCAACCTCTCTACTCATATAATGAGGTCAAAAACCCCAACAATCATAGCATAGCATGAGGCACATCATGAACACCTCCAAGAAGATCATAATTCCAATAATGGATGGCTGAAGTAAACAAGAGAAAAAAATATGCTATCCCTTTAAACATGCCATCTTCAACATCATCTCAAAACTCTAGTGAATGCTGTTGCAAATCTTGATTCCTTTCCATAAGAAAGAATCCCATTGTGGACCAAGACTCCATATGAACATGACTCAAATGACATATAACATTGTAAATATATTGTTGTAGCCAAGACAAAAGACCCCATACATGACTATCGTATGACCTCATGACTCTCTTTGTAATCCACTAGAAGACCCAATAATATAGACAATACATGTACATGGTTTCATGGGAATTTTACATGGATTTATTAGTGAAGTACATTGCTGCCATAATCATCTACTATGGATCAATGACCCAAAAGAATAACATGACATGAATTTTACAACATCATTATCCCATACTTATGGCTGCAAGAAGACATCATGAGACTCCTCCAAAAACATGCCTATCACTATGAAGACTCAAACCACTAATGACTGGAATCTCAACCAACATAAAATGATGAAACAATAATAAATACATGGTTGTAATATTGAGTAAATAATAGCCCACACATGTTGGTCCATGTCTCAAGTCATTGTATGCATGTCATGCCATAATGTCACATGCTAGGGTGGCTGAAAAATGAACAACAAAAGCTGCAATAGGCTAAGATAACATGTATTTCCACTGATAAATAGTAAATATACCAGCTGCAAAAATGTGAGTGAAAACAAATAAAAGTATGAAGAACAAACCTTGATACCCTAGAAGTAAGCATAGCTCCCCCTAAGCAAAATATACCTCATTTGGGTATGATGACCCTATTGATCTGATGATTCATGAAAGCATTGGATCAAAAACTCTCTATTGTTGGTACTCATCAAACTGCCAACACTCCCCCTCAGACCGTGTGAGTCTCATAAATACCTTTGCAGTGAAGAATATCTAACATGTAATAATGGAATGGAGTAGGGGTTCATATCTCTTACTCAGAATCAGATGAGGAAGAGTCCTCTCTTAGTCTCCTATTTCTAATCACTCTTCCCTTCAACACGTACACATTATCTAGTGTCCTGAATCCTTTGGTAATCAATCTATTTGACCCTTCTTTCTGGATAAAACAAACTTTGAATTTGAAGACCACTTCCTTGCCTCCATCAAACATTTGGCTCACACTCAAAATATTGTGCTTTAGGCATTGACAGAGCCACACATCATCTACATTGTTCCTCTTTTCAAGAAGATTGTCTTTATGGCTTCCCAACACTCTTGCTGGTTAATTACCATAAAAAAAAAAATACATGGCCAGTCTTGGTTCTCTTTAGAAAATGAAAGTTTCTCCTATCTTCTCACATATGGTGTGAGCATCCACTATCAATGTACCACATATCATCCTCACCACTTGAGAAAAGGGCAATGCCACACTTTCCTAGTTGCTCCTATTTCTTCTTCCACATGGTCCTTAGTTGGTTCCTTGGTTGTGCATTATCCATTTTCTACTTCTGTTGTCCTGATGGTTTGAAGGATCTAGGCATATTACAATCTTTGGTCATGTGTCCAAAATTGTGACACAAATAACACTCTATATGACCAAAATATGAATCCAAAGGATTTGATCTTTTGTTGCTCATGTCTGATCTCCATATCCTCGTGCTAGATTTGCAATCAATGGCCTTATGGCCAAACATGTTACAAGAAAAACAATAACCATAAAATGAACTTTTATACCTAAAGGTAGGCCCTCTTATTTATTGTCCAAGCTACTACATAGATGTGTGAATTCTCCTCCTACAAGTAGCAACCACATGTTAAAAGTTATGACAGTTGAAGCACTCAATCTCATCCATCAAGGGACCAAACATGTTTTGACTTCTCCTCTGAAATAAGCTACCATCAACCATAGGATCGAATGATCTTCTAGATGTGAAGGTTCCTCTTCGTTCTCTTCTTTGCTTCTAGTGATGGATCTACTACATCTTTTCTCTAATATTGTCACCGTTGATCACAACCTTCGCTACATGATTCTTTGTTTATGCTTTGTCATTATTTCCTAAATGCAAACTTGTCTCTCCTTTTTGAAAGCTAGGGCTAGATTTTTTCACTACTAAGGTTCTCTCTACTTGCTCCAACTTTTGGTCTTCTTCTTCAAGTTAGTTTCTCAATTTTCCAATTACACCTTCAAGCGATTCAACATAGTCCTTCTCTTTTTGCTTGTTTAACATGAATTCTTCAATTATTTTTTATTTTGCCAAATGGGTCCTCAAAGTAGTGATATCCTCCTTAAGATTCCTTTCTTTTTCATCACATATCTGCAATATCTTAGCATACATATGTTAGTCTACCAACTTCATTAGAAAGTTCTTCAACAACAACCATGGCATATTCAAATTCAGGCTTAAGGAGCATAAAACTATTACCATCATCTACTTCAATAACTAGATCTGAATTCTTATCATCACCATTATCTAAGATATAATGCAAAAGTAAATCATTACAACTTATACATTCAGATCTTCATTTTGTTGCACAACTAGTTGACTAGAGATTCCTTCTTCTTGAATCTCTTCTTCTTCTTATTTTTGTTGCTCTCTAAAGTAATGCTCCTTGCTTGAGCATTATTTTGCATCACACTTGTTGACATCGAATTCTTTCCATATCCTTCACATACCAATCTCCAAATGTTAGATCCACAAGGCAATAATTAAGATTTAACATTCTCATGCCATACCTTGAAATTTGAAGCTGTGAGGACAGATACTCTTGGAGGATTCATTCTGATTTTTTTTTTCAAATTTTGCTAGAAAACCCTATATCTACTCTCCAATTCTCAAGTGACAGCTCAGATTGCCAATATGATACCAACTATTATAAACCTTTAGCACTACTATGGGGGTGAGGAGGAGGAGGGGGTGAATTAGTAGCATGTCTTATTATATATATTTACCAATTTTAATCTCCATCTAATTCATGCATAAATTAACAAAAAACCCATTAATATATCAAATCATAAGCATATAAACATGTGAGTAGCTAAACCAAAACAACCATCATAGAAACAATAAACAACACAACAATTGTACACATGAGACACAAGGATATCTGGTGGAAAAATCCCTTCGGGACGAAAATCCACCCCTTTTGTTGTTGTGTTGCTCTAAATATTCTATTATGTCAAACAAAATGTTGTCTTTTACATAGATTTTTGGTAACCACCAGCTAGGAGACTGTTGGGTCCCTATAATACTAGTGATTACCCCATTACTATTGTAGTTATACCCCTTATTGATATTGTTGTGCCCCCATTGCCCCCATATTGTTATTAATGTGCCCATAGAATCCCTCTATTGTTATTTTTGTGGCTTTATATTATTATTGTTAGGTCGGCTGGATTATATTGTGACTCCTTAGACTCCTATATATAGAAAGGAGGTTTTGTCATTTGTATCATCCAAGAATTGTTCATTTATGTAATGTAAAGGAGGTTGCCCCCTCGAAGAGGCTGAATTCTAAGGCGTGGATCTCTCTTTTCTATCTTTTTGTGAGCTGGTTTCATAACATTTGGTATCAGAGCTTTGGATTCTAGGGTTTCGCTGCTCCAAACAGGTCATCGTGGCATTTTCGCTATAACTTTTTTTCTGTGACGTTTCAGAAGTTGCAAAAAAAACCCATTTGAGAAAAAATCGCGTTGAACCTTGGGTCCAAATTTCAGAGCTTTTTGCGCGATATTTTCGGAGATATGATCTGAGGAAAGTTGGTCTTTTTGCAGACTCCTGAATTACATTCAAAACAGGTGACCTGGGGAAAATCGTCATAACTTTCTTTCTGAGCATCGGATTGAAATTTTGTAAGAAGGTACAGAAAGAGGACAGACTGTAGTTTTCTTTCATATATTTTTTAGAGTCAAAGGTTGAAACAGTGACACGTGGCACTTCATACAAGTTCGCTCTACTGAACTAGTCTATAATCAGGTCACTGTGGGAGATTGTGCATAACTCTTCCTTGGAGAATCCAATTTGGATCAGACTAGTGGCATTGGAAAGAGGACATAGAAGGCTACTACAGGTCACAATTTTAGAACTGGATGATTCGAAATTACAGAGATACATCAGATTCAATATCAGGCTTCTACAAAGTAAAAAAAGGTGTGTAGTTTTTTTTTAATTTTTGCATAAGCTTGGTTTGAAGGAATTCAAAGGGCATAGTAAAGCATTATTATCGGTAACTGATGCCCCGAGGAAAGAAAATGCAAACACCTAGTAAGGAACCTGAAAGCTCTAGCATGACTCATGAAGAAGAGGAAGAAATGCTACATGATATATCAAAATTACAAGAACAAGTGCAACAAATGTCACGCTCACAAAAGCTAACAGATGCTAAGATAAATGGCGTGGAATCTAAGATAAAGGGCATGGAAGCTAAGATGGATGATCTGAAGACAGATTTGAGGACAGATTTGAAGACAGACATGGCAGATTTGAAGACAGATTTGACAAATTTTCTACAAGAAATACTTACTAATGGTGAAAAGGTTGTAAAGGAAACTCATGATGTGAACAAAAGAAATGTTAATCATGATTCCATAGACTCTAATGTTGGATCGAAGACCCACCATATTCCAAAAATCGATATGAGGAAGTTTGATGGCAAGGATCCCGCCACATGGATATTACAGATGGAGCAATTCTTCGATCTCAATAATGTGCAAAACACACAAAAGGTACGTATGGCAACTTTATATTTGGAACCAAATCAGTTTGTATGGTATCAATGGCTTTGCTCTCGTAAACAATTTATCACTTGGGCAATTTTTACGGAAGAATTGATAGCACATTATGAGGATACAAAAAGCAACACTTTTTTTAGCCAATTGATAAGTCTCAAACAAAAGGGTTCAATAATGGAGCACATTGAGGAGTTCCAAAAATTGAACATAAGGGTAAAAGATATTCCAGAGGAGCATAGGATTGATGTGTTCATAGGGTCTTTAAAGGATAATATCCAACATGATGTTCGCCTTTGGGAACCTGATTCATTAGAGAAGGCATTCAGGTTAGCAAGAAAAATGGAAAGCAAAATTATGGCAACCAGGAAGCATACCACTCACAACTATAAAGACGGAAGTGTTGTTGCCCCTAGTCTTCCACAACCTATAAGGTTGACACCACAACAATTGGAAGAAAAAAGAGCAAAAGGGCTTTGTTACAGTTGTGATAGCAAATACACTAAAGGTCATAAGTGTGCTGAGAAGAAATTATTCTACATAGATTGTGAAGAGGAAGAAGAAAAGGAGCAAGAAAGGTCAAAAGAAGAGGATATACTCCAGGAACAAAGCCTAGATGAAGAACAAATAAATCCGACCATATCTTGTAATGCATTGGCAGGAATTACCACTCCTCAAACCATCAAGATAGAAGGACAAATCAAGAAGAAAAAGGTAATAGTGTTGATTGATTCAGGAAGCACCCACAATTTTATTCATTGTAGGGTAGCAAAAGAATTGAATTGCTTCCTATATCCAGCACCAGAGTGTCAAGTGATGATTGCAAATGGAGGAACAATAAATTGCTCTGGAAAGTGCCATAATATCAAGCTATCCATGGGAGAATATGTATTGACTAGCCCAATGCTTTCCATTCCAATGGGAGGTGCTGATGTTGTACTAGGAGTCCAATGGCTACAATCCTTGGGTACAATAGCTTTTAATTTTCAAGAACTTTTCATCAAATTTTCTACGGAAGGAAAGGAAGTTGAATTAAGGGGTATTGCAGGGAAACCAGGAAAGATAATCAGCTCTAATGGTATGACAAAGCTTCTAAAAAAGGAGCAAAGAGGTGTAATTGCACAATTATGTTCGCTAGATGTTTCCACATTGGAATCATCTATTTCTCCAGATCTCCAAAAAGTCCTGGACAATCATTCCAAGGTATTTGAGACTCCCAAAGGTCTCCCACCTATGCGTGATCATGATCATGCTATTCATCTGATTCCAGGAAGTGTTCCTCCAAACATCAGGCCGTACAGATATCCCTATGTCCAAAAAAGTGAAATTGAACGTATGGTTGCAGAAATGCTAGAGGCTGGTATAATTCAACCGAGTCAAAGTTCTTTCTCTGCTCCAGTAGTATTGGTGCACAAGAAGGATGGATCATGGCGCATGTGTCCGGATTATAGGGAGCTCAACAAGCTCACTATTAAAGATAAGTTCCCCATTCCTGTCATTGATGAATTACTGGATGAATTGCATGGATCAATTTACTTCACCAAGTTGGATCTTCGTTCAGGATATCATCAAATCAGAATGAAGATTGAAGACATTCCGAAAACGGCATTTAGAACTCATGAGGGTCATTATGAATTTTTGGTCATGCCTTTTGGCCTTACCAATGCACCTTCAACATTTCAAGGTTTGATGAATTCAATTTTCAAACCATTCCTTAGAAAATTTGTGTTAGTATTTTTTGATGATATACTAATCTACAGCAAGTCTTGGAAGGATCATGTTGAACATGTTGACAGGGTGCTACAACTATTGGAGGAGAAACAATTATATGCAAAAAGATCCAAATGTTTCTTTGGAGTCCAGGAGGTGGAATATTTGGGTCATATTGTATCTCATGAAGGAGTTAAGGTAGACCCTAGCAAAATTAAAGCCATTAAGGAATGGAAAATCCCCACATCCATAAAGCATCTGCGAGGATTTCTTGGGTTGACAGGGTATTATCGCAAGTTTGTTAAGAATTATGGGAGAATAGCAGCACCTCTAACAACATTATTGAAGAAAGATGCATTTTCATGGACTCCGGAAGCAACAAAGGCCTTTGAACATCTTAAAGAGGCAATGTGCCAAGCACCGGTCTTAGCTACACCGGACTTCACAAAAACCTTTATTGTGGAATGTGATGCTTCAGGAAATGGAATTGGTGTTGTTCTAATGCAAGATGAAAGACCCATTGCTTTTGAAAGTCGTCCAATCAAGGGAAAGTTTTTAAGCAAAGCTATTTATGAGAAGGAAATGTTGGCAATACTCCATGCACTTAAGAAATGGCGACCCTACCTAATGGGAAGACACTTCAAGGTAAAAACGGATCATGATAGCCTTAAATACTTTTTAGAACAAAGATTATCCTCTGAAGAGCAACAAAAGTGGGTCACAAAGATGTTGGGTTATGACTTTGAAATCATCTACAAAAAAGGGAAGCAAAATGTGGTGGCAGATGCACTCTCAAGAAAGGATGAGGATGTGGAAGCATTGTTGTGCGCCATTTCTATTATCCAACCAGATTGGATAAACGAAGCAAGGGAGGAATGGAAGAATGACGAAGAAGTGTGGGCACTTATTCGAAAGCTACAACAAGATTCCAGTACGTCTGATACATTTAGCTGGAAAAATGATTCGTTATGGTACAAAGATCGCTTATACCTCTGTAAGAATTCCCAGCTAAAACAAAAGATTCTTATGGAATTGCACACTTCTCCCTTAGGAGGGCACTCAGGATTTTTAAAAACTTACCACAGGGTTAAGAAGGAATTTTTTTGGGATGGCCTTAAATCAGATATTCAAAAGTTTGTGGCAGAATGTTTGGTTTGCCAACAAAATAAAGTTGAAACAATTAAGACACCGGGTCTATTACAACCTTTATCCATTCCAAGCCAACGTTGGGAGGAGGTTTCAATGGATTTTATCACAGGTTTACCCAAGTCTGAGGGAAAGAGTGTCATCATGGTGGTAGTTGACAGACTTACCAAGTATGCACACTTTTGTGCATTATCACATCCATTTAAAGCCAGTACAGTTTCTACTGCATTTATGGAAACAATTCAAAAGCTACATGGAAACCCAAAGATTATTGTAAGTGACAGAGATCCCATTTTCACTGGAAATTTTTGGACAGAATTATTTTCTTGTCTTGGTACTCAGTTAGCTCATAGCTCATCTTATCATCCTCAATCTGATGGGCAAACTGAGATAGTAAACAAATGTTTGGAAGGATATCTTCGTTGCTTTGTATCTGATAAACAGACACAATGGGTCAAATGGTTGCCTCTGGCTGAATGGTGGTATAACACTTCCTTCCATACAGCAACAAAAATGACCCCATTTATGGCACTTTATGGGTATCAACCACCATCCATCACATCATATTTAAGAGAAAATTCTAAGGTTCAGGCAGTGGAACATCACATCGAACATCAACAACAAGTCCTCCAACTCTTAAAGGATAACCTCGTGTTGGCACAGAATAGAATGAAACAACAGGCAGATCAACATCGCAGTGAAAGAAGTTTTGATGTAGGTGATTGGGTATTCCTACGGCTACAACCATATAAGCAAATGTCCCTCAAGCAAGCTAAGAAGGATAATAAATTATCACCAAAGTATTATGGTCCGTACAAGGTGTTGCAAAAGATTGGTACTATGGCATACAAATTGGAGCTTCCTGCAGCTTCTCGATTGCACCCAGTTTTCCATGTTTCATGTTTAAAGAAGGTTATAGGCGACAAGCTCCCAGTTCAAACAATATTGCCAGAACTTGACGAGGAAGGAAAAATTATATTGGAACCGGAAGCAGTCATAGAAACAAGAACTCGACAGCTACGAAATCGATCAATTTCAGAGTATCTTATCAAGTGGAAGAACTTATCCGCTGAAGATTCCACATGGGAGGATGAGAATTTTATGCAGAAGTATCCAGAACTACTCAAGCGTTGAGGACAACACTTTTTTGAAGGAGAGGGGCATGTTGGGTCCCTATAATACTAGTGATTACCCCATTACTATTGTAGTTATACCCTTATTTATATTGTTGTGCCCCCATTGCCCCCATATTGTTATTAATGTGCCCATAGAATCCCTCTATTGTTATTTTTGTGGCTTTATATTATTATTGTTAGGTCGGCTGGATTATATTGTGACTCCTTAGACTCCTATATATAGAAAGGAGGTTTTTTCATTTGTATCATCCAAGAATTGTTCATTTATGTAATGTAAAGGAGGTTGCCCCCTCGAAGAGGCTGAATTCTAAGGCGTGGATCTCTCTTTTCTATCTTTTTGTGAGTTGGTTTCATAACAGAGACTCAACCTCAAACAATAGTTATCTTTCCACCATAGACTATGAGAATCAATCCCAAAAATATAGTGAGTTGGCGACCACCAACTATTCCAGCTCCACTTGGAAGTGTTGGAAATAATACTGAGAGGGGGGGTGAATCAGTATTATCAGATCAATCAAACTTTTCAATTTCATACTCAGAAACATATACGCTACTTCAATTAAGTGAACCCGCGTGTACACGCTACTGTGTCTAATGAAACTCGCGTATATCCAGAGATCTTATAATTCAGTTAGCTTAATCTTCAGTAAATGCATCAGATCATTATTAAGCATATTAACAGTAAACAGGTGCAGAATAACAGAACAAAACATCACACAAGAGCCACACACATGAACACAAAGATATAAGGTGGAAACCCAATGTGGGTGAAAACCACCTGCTGCAAGTCATCTCAATCTTCTTCTTAATAAGAAAATCCTTTTACAATATTTGTACTGGTGCAGTCTTATACCAGTACGGGAGCTACAACCCCCTTTGCTCTTGTACTAGCCGATCCATTTACTAGTACGCAGGCTGCTACCTGCTACAATGCTCCAAAGATCTCCTTTAGCTTTTGTACTAGCTTAGATACTAGTACGTAGGTGCTTGCCTACAATCTTCTCACCTCCAGGTACCACGTTTCATCAATTTTCAGACTGGATACACTGAAGCACAACACATAATCTGAAAGGCCACGTTTCATCCAATTTTCATACTGGACCCATAACTATCATTGAAGCTCAAAACAATCATCAAACTCTGAATCACTGAAACCCTGTTAACAACAGTCACCAGAACACAGAGCAGACACAGAACTCTGTAATAACCATCAGATCCATCTGCAACTTCAAATATTAAGATTTAGAATGTATACGCTACTTCGATGACTCGAACCCGCGTGTATACGCGCTTTTGCCAAAGACAACCCGCGTACAGATCTAAAAATAATTTCTCTTAACTTGCAGCTGTACCAGACATCAGACATACTCATAACACTTATAGAACAATACATGCGTCAGTATGTAGATCCAGAATAAGCATCATAAAGATAGTTCATTTCAAACCATTTGATCCCGATCTCTCCTTAGATCTTGCTCTCCATCAACCGATGAGATCTCTCCTTAGCTCAGATCAAGCAATGCATCATCAACCCATAACCCTGCATACTGGATCTAATGCTTCATCAGATATTCAAGACATTTCAGATACACTTGCCTAATGATTTCCTTCTCCTTATATAGCCTTAGGCCTAGCTCAATACCAAGAGCCAAAACCATAGTAACACAATACCATCAACTTCAAAACTAGGGATCGACACGCCCGTCGAGACACAATGGTCCGAAACCATAGGCACAACTTCCAAGGACTAACCACCATGGACCAAAGGTACTTTTCCACATACACGCGCTTTTGCTGAAGCCAACCAGCGTGTACACGCGACTTGGGCTTAACGAACCTGCGTGTATGAACTTTCTCTTCTTCTTATAGTCTGATCATCAATTCCTTGCTGCTGACCTTCTGTACTATGATTTGTCATCAGTGAGGTTTGCCATCAAGGACAACACTTATCTCATAATGCCAACAATCTCCCCCTTTGGACTTGATGGCAAAGCTAACCTGTCACACTTAGAACTATCATCTGATTCCTTTGAGCTGTCCTCCATCAGTCACATCTGATATCTCTTCTGAAGATTCATCATCTGATTCCTTTGAGCTATCCTCCATCAGTCACATCTGATATCTCGTCTGAAGATTCATCCAGTTATACATAAGTGAGATATTCTTCCATCAGTCACATCTGATATCTCGTCTGAAGATTCATCCAGTTATACATAAGTGAGATATTCTTCTATGAGAGGGTTGCCATCAAGTACAACACATGCATCATAATGCCAACAATCTCCCCCTTTGGACTTGATGGCAACAACACCAAATCACTCTCCCCCTTTGACATCAAGGGCAAAGGGTGGACCAAGATATTCTCTTCCTTTGCTGAATCATTCCACTGTCCATACTCCCCCTGAGTACCTGCTGAAATCTCTGAATAATCTCCCCCTTTGTATATGCCAAGGTGTACCAATCTATCAATGCTCCCTCTGAGTACATGCTGAATCTCTGTTCTTGCTGAAGTGTGTTGATCATGCTCTCCTTGACTGTAAGC
The DNA here is from genome assembly GCA_031772625.1 of Pinus tabuliformis. Lineage (NCBI taxonomy): Eukaryota > Viridiplantae > Streptophyta > Pinopsida > Pinales > Pinaceae > Pinus > Pinus tabuliformis. The sequence continues at coordinate 685,977,599 of CM062816.1, read as the reverse complement.
AAGGTCTACAAAAGATGTTCTTCAAGAAGAACATGACTCTATACATCATAAAAGACCTTCCTATCACTTAGGACTCATACATACATCCATCTCTCAACTAAGTGAGGATAAACAAGAAAATGACTCATCCACCCAACCAAGTGGGGATACATCAAAAATTTACATATGACAACCAAACACATTGCATCAATCATCCCAGGCATAGTGGGGAAACCAAAATAGGCCGTTACATGACCTTGACACCATGAAAGAGATACCACAAAAGAGATATATGACATAGAGACGAAATGACTAGACCAAGACTTATGAAAGTCACCAGCAGCATCTGATAATCACCATTCAGATCAGCAACCAAGAGATCCTTCTGTTCTCCTTTCGCCTTTGTTCCTCCTGAAATCAACACCAAATGTGAACTAGAACCAAAAGCTTTAAGATAATGCCAACAATGCATCATTGGAAGATTATCTGCTCCCCCTGAACCTGTGCCAGATGATCTCTGTCAGACCTATATCAGACTTTCTGCAACCAACATCTGTTCCTGCTGATTTTCTTCAAATATCCATATACGCGTCTGTATACACATAAACAGGCGTATATACGCAGATATCCCTTACGCAACACGCGTACACCATATACGCGACTATCCCCTTGTAAAACGGCGTATGCACGCGGATATCCTTCAAACAAAACGCGTACACAAATTTCCATATCAGCAACCTGTAAATGTCCTGTAGAGAATAGGTCATCAACCTATAACAAGGTATGTCTGCATCAATTCATCCCTTTGAACAGAATTCAGAGTCATTCACATTGTATCATGTGTGAAACCACCATAGCCATTTCATCAAGCTCTACATGATCCAAGTATCATTACTTGGGAGCATCTGCATCAATTAACATATGTAAGTATAAACCTATCATCATATAGATCATGTGACATGAATCAACACTATGTATCTTGAGCTCAAACTCTTTTGACAAAGCTTCTTGATATCATCATCAGCAACAATCTTTATCCACATGAGTGCCTGCATCATAACTGTATGATCTTTATGCATATGACAACAGCAGTATATAAGTGACTCATCATCAAGTGAGGAAGATGTGTATTCAAGCTTTGTACTTCTCCTTGTCCTTATGAAGATCACCATGTAAGCACCATATATGCATCATCAAGGAATCAACCATAAATCTGATCTGATCATCAACTATGTAACCCCAAGAATCATATGTGATTTTATCATAGACAACTCACAACCACATCATAGCAAGATATATCATTTAGCCATATAAGAATCATCACCAAGGACTATTAACCATAATGCCAACAATGATTTAAAGGCATATGCTCCCCCTCATCCTGTGCCATCTGTTAGATCTGATCATGCATATATCAGCAGTAAGCATCAAGACATCATCATCATCATCATCATCAAGTTAGGATCAAAGCACTTCTAGACATCTTACAAGTATCAAAACATTTTTCACACATCCTCAGCCGATTGTACTATTAACCAATAGAGCAAATAATGGACTGAATCATATCAGATCCCTTTTCTGAGCCTGTCCCCACTGCTTTTCCTCATACTGACATATACGCGACTTTACAGTGTCTAACTCGCGTATATACGCGACTTCCCTTTAAGGAACTTGCGTATGAGATTCAGGACACTGAAGGTTTACACTTTCAGCTCCCCCTAAGTCTGATATGTCTGTGCTGTGCTGTGTCTCAGTACATTGTGCTGACTGTACTTCCTTCTTCCTCCATATCTTCAAGTGTGATGAGGTTTTCTCCTTTCGGTGTGATGTCCATCCTTTGTTCCTGCATTCCTTTGCTATATGTCCAAGCTTGTTACATGTATAACATCTTACATGTTTCATATTCCTCCTGTAGCAATCAGCAGCTTTGTGACCATACATATTGCAAGCAAAGCAATATCCATTAAAGTACCTTGATTGAGATGACCTGTCCGCATAATAGTCTTGAACTCTTCTTCTTCTACTTCTAGCTGCAACATGTCCAAGATTATAACATTCAATATTATTCATAGGAGGAGTAAAAGATTTTCTTTGAAGACTTTCTTTCCTTGGTTGATGATGAGATTGACCTTTCATCTCCTTGTTGATCATTTTGGATTTCTCTTTAGAGTTCCTTGCCTCACCTTGTGAACTAGATTCACCTTCAACAGATTCATGGAAACCAAGACCAGTCTTTATAGCAGGGGACCTTTGACTACTAAGAATATCATCCAAGACTTTAGAACTATCTTGAAATCGTAAAAGCTTATCCTTTTCTTCTATTTTACCTTTCAAGATATTTACCTCAACTTGAAGTTGTTCCTCCTTTTCTAGACATTGCTTCTTCATGTCTTCTCCATTTTTCCTTCCTTCTTCCAACTGATGCCTTAGTTTGAGAATCTCCTTTTCTTGTTCTTCATTCAAATCCTGCTGCATTTGACGAACTCGGAAGGCACATTCTAGTTGAGATTTTAAGCTGGTGACTTCGGTTTCTTGTTTTGCAATAGCTTGGAGTAGATCTGTATTCTGCTTCTTTGATTCTTCAAGATCTCCTTTTAGTGAGGGGATTGTGGCTTCAAGATTTTCATAGTAGCTGGATCTATCTTTGAGTTTCTTGATGGTTGAGCTTCTTTCGTTGACTTCTTTTCTTAATGATGTCACTTCATGCTGCAATTTTTGACATTGGTCTTCCTTGTCCTTGAGAAGCTTTCTCACCTTGTTTCCTTCTTCTAGTTGGGCCTTTAGTTTGGTAACTTCTTCTTTGAAAGCACATTCCCTTTTGTTCAATAGATCTTGTTGATCTTTAACTTTGTCTGCAAGCCTTCTAAACATTGCCTCTATTTGACACTTTTCTTGCTCACCCATAAAAGCATGTTCAGTAGTTTCACTATCACTTCCATCACTTTCACAAGGAAATATAGCAGGAACATCAGAGGATAACACATTCATACCTGATAATGATTCTGAATCTGATTCTGAATCTGAAGAGCTTCTTATACCTAATCCCCAATCGACTCTCCCACTGTCATAGTCCTTCTGAGATGTCTTCTTCTTCTTATGAGCTTTCTTCTTAAGCTTCTTTCCCATTTTCCACGGATCTCCTTCAAGCGATCAAGCTTCTACCAAAGGACCTGCTCTGATACCAATTGTTGGAAATAATACTGAGAGGGGGGGTGAATCAGTATTATCAGATCAATCAAACTTTTCAATTTCATACTCAGAAACATATACGCTACTTCAATTAAGTGAACCCGCGTGTACACGCTACTGTGTCTAATGAAACTCGCGTATATCCAGAGATCTTATAATTCAGTTAGCTTAATCTTCAGTAAATGCATCAGATCATTATTAAGCATATTAACAGTAAACAGGTGCAGAATAACAGAACAGAACATCACACAAGAGCCACACACATGAACACAAAGATATAAGGTGGAAACCCAATGTGGGTGAAAACCACCTGCTGCAAGTCATCTCAATCTTCTTCTTAATAAGAAAATCCTTTTACAATATTTGTACTGGTGCAGTCTTATACCAGTACGGGAGCTACAACCCCCTTTGCTCTTGTACTAGCCGATCCATTTACTAGTACGCAGGCTGCTACCTGCTACAATGCTCCAAAGATCTCCTTTAGCTTTTGTACTAGCTTAGATACTAGTACGTAGGTGCTTGCCTACAATCTTCTCACCTCCAGGTACCACGTTTCATCAATTTTCAGACTGGATACACTGAAGCACAACACATAATCTGAAAGGCCACGTTTCATCCAATTTTCATACTGGACCCATAACTATCATTGAAGCTCAAAACAATCATCAAACTCTGAATCACTGAAACCCTGTTAACAACAGTCACCAGAACACAGAGCAGACACAGAACTCTGTAATAACCATCAGATCCATCTGCAACTTCAAATATTAAGATTTACAATGTATACGCTACTTCGATGACTCGAACCCGCGTGTATACGCGCTTTTGCCAAAGACAACCCGCGTACAGATCTAAAAATAATTTCTCTTAACTTGCAGCTGTACCAGACATCAGACATACTCATAACACTTATAGAACAATACATGTGTCAGTATGTAGATCCAGAATAAGCATCATAAAGATAGTTCATTTCAAACCATTTGATCCCGATCTCTCCTTAGATCTTGCTCTCCATCAACCGATGAGATCTCTCCTTAGCTCAGATCAAGCAATGCATCATCAACCCATAACCCTGCATACTGGATCTAATGCTTCATCAGATATTCAAGACATTTCAGATACACTTGCCTAATGATTTCCTTCTCCTTATATAGCCTTAGGCCTAGCTCAATACCAAGAGCCAAAACCATAGTAACACAATACCATCAACTTCAAAACTAGGGATCGACACGCCCGTCGAGACACAATGGTCCGAAACCATAGGCACAACTTCCAAGGACTAACCACCATGGACCAAAGGTACTTTTCCACATACACGCGCTTTTGCTGAAGCCAACCAGCGTGTACACGCGACTTGGGCTTAACGAACCTGCGTGTATGAACTTTCTCTTCTTCTTATAGTCTGATCATCAATTCCTTGCTGCTGACCTTCTGTACTATGATTTGTCATTAGTGAGGTTTGCCATCAAGGACAACACTTATCTCATAATGCCAACAGGAAGAATCTACCACTTACACAACACTGCTACTAGCACCCACTAGCACATAATCACTACTCCAAATTAGAAAGCACCAACATTCAAGAGGCCACTGCTCCATAACTCTATAAGGACCTTGATTTCATTCATTTTCAAACTAGATGACCAAGACACTATGCTCAATAATATTCAACTCTACTATCAAACCCTAGTAGCAAGAGTCTCAAAAACTCATTAAGAAATCAGCTAATCAATACATACAACCAACAACAAAACTCTCAGCCATCATACTCATCAAACACGCCACTTAAGGTTGCACACATCTCCATCAATACAATTTGGTTAATACATCAAACACTCAATATATATGCAACATAAAAACAATATGGAATTCTTCCATATGGACTAAAAACCCTGCAAAACAAATCGATTAGTCACATAAATATAAGGCACTCTATGATCTGTCTCTGCCTTAAAACTTTGCTCCATGTACTGAAAAGTAATCTATGCTACAACATAGTCAATTTTTCTCTATAAACTAATATTCTACTTCAATTTTCTACTACAGGCCTTCTATCTACTCACACAATTGCCATTTGCACACCTACACTATTTATCTCTATTCGCAACAATGTCTAAAGCATTCTTCCTCTTTGCAACCCTGTCTCACTCTCAGTCACACCAACAAACCATTTCTCAAATCTAAAATGAAGTATATATAATGTAATGGGCGAGTTCCACTATTGGACTGCAATTAAAGATGCACAAATTTGACGAAATCCATCCATAACTGTCACTACATGTGCATTTATGGCATTAACACCCATTGGAGGAATTTTTCAACCATTTGCAAACTTATCCAGTTAATGTCAAAGCTTATAGGAATTACCAAGTTGAATTCCTCTTGATGTGCAGAAGCCTAGAAAAAAATCATGGAGTGCCTCAGCTGCAGGGGAAACACTAGAAGATCTCGGCTAGACACACCCACAACACTGTAAAATCTCGGTTGAAGGCTTACAGACAAACCCATGACATAGTAAATCTCAATTGTGGCGGAGAATAAGATAAAACAAGGGAAAACCTCCTCTAGCTACTAGCACATTTTCTCCATCATGTGTACATGCTTCCAAATCTCTACCAAGCTTTGTGACACCTCTAAAAATAGGTTAAACATCACAACCAAGTGCCACCACCAAGTTGACCTAGAAGCCAACAAGACAAGGATTGACATGAGTGTCAACAAGTCATCTACTCACTTGCACAACTTGCAACATCTTTGTACAAAAATTTAGCACCTATACAAGCAAATAAAATAGGCTTGGACATCAACTAATCAACTAGGACAAACCTCTATGTAACATGAGACCTAGTCTACCAAACTCATCCCATGGAGAAGCATATCTCATGGATAAACATCTTTGTATCAAACCACATCAATACCATCATAAGTGTGGCATCAATGCATCATCTAGAGCATCACATGGTTGACATCAATGATCATGTATACTATTATAAGGCTGACATTAATTCCAACACAAGCTAGTTATAATTATGAAAACTATAATTCTGACACTTTTGCACTGAACCCTTGGCGACAAACCTAGCCTTATATTTTTCCACACTTCCATCTGCAGCATATTTGATCTTAAAGATCCATCAAGAGCCAACTACTTCCTTATCCACTGTTCTAAGCACGACCTCCCATACATCATTTAGCATAATTCAGTTATACTCCTCCACCATTGCATCTTGCCACACCTGATGTTATGCAAATTCATGATAGCTGGAAGGCTCTCTATCAATGAATTATGTCACCAATGCCTTATACCTTTCTAGATTTCAGTGCTCTCTAATGGTTGCTTTAGGAGCCCCGACGAAATCCTATGCATTTCTCAATGTTTAAAGAACATCCCTATTTCTTATACCACTATTAGTGGGTGGAGCTTCAAGCTCCTCATCCTGCCCCTACTTCTCCATCTATTGTGAACTCCCCTCTACACCTATACATGCACTTGTACTGGTTACTATACTCATACTAGTTCCCTAATACTGAGATCCATGTTTAACACTTGGAGCTTCTACTGGCCGACTCTAATCATCTATTGGAAACTTGTAAGATCTTTTTAAGGTTTTCTTCTCCTAAAATTTCACATCCCATCTCAAGATGATCTTCTTCCTATTATGAATTAGATCTTGTATTCCATGGGTGTTTTTCTATATCCAGTGAAATATCCCTTTTTTGCAGTCTGATCCAACTTATTGTGTTTGTCATGTAGTGTGTGACAATAAGCTATGCTGCCAAATATTTTGAAGTGTCCAACCTCTAAATTTTTTCTTCTAAAAGCCTCCTCGGCTGTCATTTTTCCGAACACCTTGTGAGGAAATTTGTTCTAAATATACATTGTTTTACTACATGCCTCTTCCCAAAGAAATCTAGGCATGTCTTGGTCATATAACACCGCCCTCATCCCCTCAACTATCGATGTGTTCTTTTGCTCTGTGACCCGATTCTAATGTGTGTTATATGGGGTTATCCATTCTCTCCTGATGATCTCCTTCGCTTAGATTCCCATCAAGGCCTTATATGTGTACTCACCTCCTTTATCAGTATGAAAAACCTTGATCTTTCTACTTTTAATGTTCTCCATAAAAGCCTCAAACCCTTGGAAGCAACTAAAGACTTCATCCTTTTTCTTCAAGAAATAGATCTAGGTTTTCTTGGAGAATTCAACGATGAAGGTTATGAAATATTCATAACCCCTGAGAGATTTTGTAGGCAATGGGCCACACATATAAAAATGTATCAAATCAAGCACACCCTTGGCTCTATTGTCACTCCTTGGGAATGTTGCTTTCACATATTTCCCAAGCATGCATGCTCTTTAGACATCATCATGTTCTATGCTGATTTATATAACTCCCATCTCCTTGAGAAACCTAATCGGTTCATGGTGCATGTGTCCCATATTAGTATGAAGTTTTTGGAGAAGTGTACTAAAAATCTCCACTTTAGTTAATGGCGACAAATAACCCTAACAACAACAAACATAAATGGAGAAGTTGGTAACATTCTTTGAATAAACATTTGTTAGAAAAACCTGCAAACAACAATTATGCAAAATAGAAAAGTAAATAACAACAAATAACACAATTTAAACCCAATGGACATAAAATGATTTTATTATTAAAAAATAGAGTATATTACACCTAGTGAGGAGAACATGCAGACTGAGATCTACAAAATCCCCCTCTGTGGTATGGGTCCTTTGCTACCTTGCACTTCAACTTCAACTCTCTCTCTTAATGGATGCAATCAACAGAAAAGGAAATGGTGATAGATTGAAATCAAAAGTGGGAGCTCAAATGTCAGACGATGATAATGAGGATGATGAAGTGGTCATATATAGAATGAGAAAAAAACCTCTCTATTTATAACAAAATATTAGGATAGATCTAGATCTAGAAAATTAATAAAATATTGTTAAACAAAATCAAGATCTTGCTATTAGGAATATTTTATTATATTTTAGAGAGGGAAAGATTATTTGAAATGGTCAAATATCTTTATTTAGAAAACTAAGTTACTCAAAAAATAATGATTTATTGAGTTAATTAAGGAAAATGGTTAAAGTAATTAATACATAAAAATGATTTATTAACTATTTTGAGGGGATAAATTCAAAATAAAATACAAATATTATTAAATAATGATTTAGTAATTATCTCATGAAAGAAATGAGTGATAAATATGGAATAATAAATAAATAATGATTTATTAATTATTCTCATGGATTTTTTAGATTTTAATGAGGAATAATTTGGGAAAATGGTTCGCTAAATTATTTCCTAAGGTGAAAGTGGGTTTATTGTGTAAAAACCTATGCTACATGGTGTATTTTGATCAACCTAGTAGAAATTGGCTAGGAGACCATTTTTTGGGGTGATAACATCCCATCTTCCTATGCTATAATTGTCCCATGTCCTTTCTATTGTTGTTGCTAATCAATGCCTTTGGGGAGTCGAATTGCAACTTGTATAGCTTGTTTCTCCTTACCCCAATTTATTTCACCTTCTTTCAACTCTGGTGTTTATTGTACACCTTTTGTCTTACAAAGGAAACATCATATCCTTTGTACTGAAGTGCAGAAACTCAAATCAAGTTCATTCCTAAACCTGAGATGTGCAACATATCTGTAACATTATTACTCTTGCCCGACTCCCTATGAATGTTGATAGTACATCTCCCAACTGGAGTACACTTGGACTTGTTCCCCATTTGAATATAGAAGCCCATCTCCTCTTCCTAATAAATGGAAAAGAATTTTATAACTCCCATCATGTGACATGATGGTCCATTTTCAATATATTAGACACCTATAGATGTATGGCTATACAGGCAAGCTATGAGAGTGAATTAATCCTTTATCATTGAAGACAAATCCTCAATGTCTTCTAAAGTTGCTATATATTTCTTCCCCTTCTTCATTTCTCCCTTCTTCTAGTTTTGGACATTGGCTGACATAGTTAATTTGCTTACCACAACCAAAGCACTTGATTTTACTCAAGTCATTTTTCTTCTTCTCTTCCTTGGAACCTTTATTCAATCCCTTCATGACTTTTCCTTTTCCTACTTGGGCCATGTTCACATCATCTTCATGCTTTTTATTTTTACCACTGACAAGGCTCAACCTAAGATCCTCTCGATTGGAATTTCTCCATAGGCTATCCCAAGTCAGTAGTGTATCATGTCCATTAATAACATGAATGAACATGTCCCATTTCTTTGAGAACACATTTGATGAAATCTTCACAAGCTCATCATCATATGGTTTATTATTAACAATTGCTAACTCATATCTCACTGCTATGACTCTAGTGAGATAACTCACAACACTTTCCCCTTTTTTCATCTTCATGTTTCTCAACTTTTATCAAAGGATTAGTGGTGAGCATTAGTATTGCAGCAATAATGCTGCAACTCCTGGGCTTCCTACTTTACTCTTATCAACCCAATAGTTCGTAACAAACTTGGAAGTGTCAGTGTTGTATGCACAAGTACTAGTTCTCGCTGCAGGTTGTCACTTGGTCAGCCGACGAAAGATCACTAGGAGCTCAAGCCAACTTCTATGGATTCCAGAAGAAGCTATATATGTGATGAAAGGAAAGAAATATTACTCTACAGATGCTATTCTAACTGCAGAAAGGAGAAAGACTGAAATGTAAAGCAAACCTAGTAAACCCTAATTAACCAACTAATTCTACTTTTGCATAAATCACTATGAAAACCATGAAAGGAATGCCATTACCTACTCAAGGAAGTAAAAAACATCTAACTATGCTATTTCTAGAAGTAAATAATCAAAGAACATATTTTTGTATTTTTATGTACTTTTATGTGAGTTTGACATGCATGTAATTCATTGTGTGTGAGTGTGGCAGTGAATAGGTGGTGTTGAAGGGCGGTCTTGGGACTTGAGAAGATGTCGGATGGTGTGGATGGGTCCTAGGAGGTCTTAGGTGGCCTTTTGTAGGATTTTCCCACACTTGGCCTTCAAAAGAAAGCCTACAAGAAAATCTACATGAGGACACAAGAAATCTACAAGAGGAAAACAGGGAATCTACAGGAGGCCTACAGGAGGAGGCCGAGAGCAGTTTTCACTATTTTGAGGGTGTGAGAGTGGGTGGAAAAGGTGTATGAAGGTTGTAATGAGGTGTTAGGGTGCCTAGGGTCTACCATGAATCACTAGGAGAGAGAAAGATGATTGGGTTTGCTCATGGAGAGAGGAAGAAGTTCTAGGAAAAATGTAGGAAACTAAGGCAGAATTGAGGTGAGGTTTGGGAGACCAATAGGGCATGTATCAGATGGAGGGGGTGATTGCTGATAAGTTGGACTACTGATGGAAGAGATCTACTACATAGAAAATAACAGCCAACCAAGGAAATCAAGCAACTAGTGAAATGAATGCATTTAGGAAAAACAGAGTTTTGTATAAAAATGGTCTAAACTATGATCTATGAAAGGAAATGCTGAGAAATGCTGCAAGCAAGGAAGGCATGAAAGAATACTATTACAAATCAATAAGTGAGCATGATGAAGAAGATCTAAAGAAAATCAAAGTTGGACTATTAACCTACTAAAAAGCTGCAAACACTAGAAGTCCTATGAAGGAGGAAAATCTGTGTTTTTGGGGCAGAAAGAGGGTCTTTGCCTCAAATCATGGTCCCAAAGGGAGGAAGAGATGCTAAGGAACTATTGCTAGCCTTTTGAGTCTTTGTTGATCACCGTTTAACCTGCTACAGAAAGCACAAATGGAAGAAAACTACTAGATCATCAAAAGCAACCTATTCTTAATCATAAAAGAAATACATCTAACAACGACCTAATCTACAAACTGAAATAAAACATACAAATACAAGTAAAGAGGAAATTGGCTGCTTGGATTGGGCCCTAACCTAAGAGATTCAACCCTCTGAGGTAACTCATTTCTAGCTCAAAAAGGATCCCATCTTTATTATCAAAACAATAAAAAGATTACATGAAACTGTCACAAAATAATAAGCTCGAAGTTGGAGCAGAGTTTACATAAGCAAAAATCCAACAAAAATCCGACCCTAGTGAGGCCCTAGGCCCCTCTACTTATACAAATGAATCTACCAACAGCTTCCTTAAAATCAGGGAGGCTTGGCTCCCAAAACTTGAGATAATCATCAGCCATCCTCCACTTGCTCGGCTGCCTTCTAGTGCATGGTTCGGCTGCTTGTACTCCGAGCTGAATGAAGGGGAATTCAAAGTGAGGAGTAATAAATGAGGGGGATTCCCTCCTATAAGTCCTCCCCTTTGTCCACTTCGAGTTATTGCTACCATTTTTCCATTAGATCCTTGACTTTGACCTCGAAACTCATCAGTAATCTGCATTAAATACATGTCAGACCACATGGCACAATAACTAACTCAACTCACTCTATAAACATAAACATTATCAAAAAATCATACAATAAGCTAAGAGAATGGTTTATTTGACTAGGTTAGGAGGTAAAATGAGCCCATATAATTAACCATTTATGAGGCTCATCATCACCCCCCTACTGAAAGTGTTGCTCATCCTCTGAGCAACTTAGTCAATCTCCTCATCTTTTATGGCCCTGGTGGCCTCCTAGCATGTCAGGCTTCTAATGTGGTCTGCTCTTCTTTGTCATAGAATCCTGCCTTCCTGTTTATCTCCTTCCATTACTCCTCCTCTTCGTCTTCTCTTCTGCCTTCCAGCATCCCTAACAGCAGTGGGGGACTCAGTTTGAGGCCAATCCAGTTGACCTTCAGCCTGTGCATGGAGTGCTTGTACATTGGCACTCTTTTCAATGCCTCCTTCAGCCTCATGGGGGAATGATATTCCCTGATCTGCAAACTGTGTGGTAAGGTGTTCCATCTCCTCATGCATGCATGCACACAATCATCCCCAAGTAGCCTTTGCATATCCTCAAAGTGTGCAATGGCTTGTGCCTGATTGGTGAGATATCTAGGGGCAATCTAAGGGTCATTAGAAAGTAGGTTGTGTGTGTTGATGAGTGCCATAGGATCTGATGGCTCAGCTCTAATCATTAGTGGCTCATTCTGCTCCTTTACCATCAATCTTTTCACTTCTGCTGCCCTCAATTCTTCATGGTTCATCCATGAGGCCATGGCCATTAATTGTAGGTCCCCTAGCTTGGCATTGGGGTCCCACACATTCATGTCTATGAGGGCCATGTTATGTAGGTAGAATTATGCCATCTTTTCCTTATCCTTTGATGTGCTTTGGTCACATAGATCCATAAACTGCCTGTAATCTTGGAAAGGCATTGTGCCTCTTTGTGCCAAAGTATTTATCTGGAATTGTAACCATTGGTCCTTGAGATAGAGGCCATAGGATTTTTCTGGTGTTCTACATTGCAATGCCTCCATGGATAAGCTGGCCATGCATGCCAGCTGAGTCTCTTTCTCTTGCAGCTACCTCCTTAACAATTCATTTTCAGTTTCAAGGTGGCTTCTTGTAATTGCTTCCCTGTCTCTAAGAGCACTCAACTCTCTACCCATTTCTCTGAGTTTGTTTTCCATATGGCCAACATCCTCAACTCCTTTGAATTTGGCTATTTGCATCCACCTATGTGTTCCTCTTCTTTCTTTCTCTAATTCAAAGAATAGTGGAATTGCAAATTTTTGTGGGATTATCCTTCCTCCCTCAAGTAGATTGTAATAGGAGGCAAGACTAGGCTGGGGACTAGGTTCTTGTAGCTCTATTGCTTCCTCATTTACTATGGTTATCCTTCCATCCTTTTCTCAAGCTTTTGGGTCTCTTGTAGTTTTGACAGTGTCTCTTGTAGAACTGTTTGAGCCTCCTGTAAGACTGTTTTTGGGTCTTGTAGTACTATCGTTTCCTTCCATGTGGATGATCTAGGAGTCCCCATTTCATATGTGATAGGTGTCTTAGAAGGGGATTCTTTCCCCTTGGCAGAGGGTGAATCTTCAATTGTAATTGGCACTTTTGAAGAGGGCTGAGGTTTGCCTATTTTGATCCTTGTGCTCTTCCTAGCCCTGAAATACATGGAGGCCTATCTTTTCCTCTTTTGCTTTGGCTTGATTGGTGTACTAGGGGCAGTGAGGGCAGATGTTGCCTCCCTTTCCAAAGTCTCAAGGGACTACTCTCCATGTTCTGCCTTCTCTTTTTCTCCTCCTTCTGTCTCTTTTTCTGTCTCTTCCTGCTCTGTTTCTTCAGCTCTCTCCTCCTCTATTTCAGTTTCTTCCTCCTTCCTTTCTTGTTTTGCTAAGTCACCAGTGGCTTCACCTTCTCCCCCTTGCTACTCTTCCTCCTCACTACCAGTAGGACTGACATCATAGGTTAAGGCCTTTATGTCATCCTCAACTGTCATGTTTCGGAAAACTTCCCATGCTATAGGGAGTGTAAATGTATGGAGGGCTTCCTCCACTAGGATTTTGATTAACCCATGGTGAGCTAGCTGCTCTAAATTTCCTGCTTGAACCTTGGTGCCGGTGTCAATGAGGGACTGTAGGAGGAAGTAGGGAATACTGAGATTCTAAGGTGCTGGAGTGTCCATGCCATACCTTAATTCATGGAGGATTCTAAAGTGATAACCATAGACAATGTTGTACCTCCCCTCATAGGAAATGTATTTGATTATTTGATAGCTAACCTCATCCCAAGGATATGGTATGCTAGCCCTTCTAATGCCATTTTTATCCTCTACAGGGGTTTCATTGTTTTGGAAAAAGTTTTTCTTGGCAGCCTAGCCAATTGGTTTCTCATCCTTACTCCAAGGCAGCCCAAGAGGAAGGGTAGTGACCCTACTGATAAATTTAGGGGTTATCTCCATGGAAAGACCTCTAAAGGTGATAGTGGCATGAGTTCTTGTGTGGGGTACCATAGAAAGAGCAAACTCTTGGGAAATTTCCTCATCAAACCCTTGGAATTTCTCAAATAAATTCATCCAATTTGCCCTTGTGAAGATGTCCACCACTTGTGGATGTGCGTGCAGCCTAGTGGAGTTAGTGGGATCCTTTCTCATAAACCCTCCTGTATTTTGTTTAGACTCTTTTGGGAAACCAAATGTGGAGATGGAGACAACAAATTTTGAGAAAAACAGAGAAACAGAGGAGACTGTTTTTTTTTTAATAAACAGAAAATTTTTGTATTTTTTCCTCTCCTAAAGACTTTATTTCCTCCTCAAATTGAAACCACTTCTTGCATATATTGATATTCAATAGGGGGCATGCATGAACCCTACCTCTTTAGACTGAAAATCGTGCTAAAACTCGTGTTTTTTCCCTTCAAAACAACTCACTGCCCCTCCTGTAGAAGCCTATTGTCCCTCTTGTAGAATTCTTGTAGGTGTTCTTGTAGAACCTATAGGTGCTCCTATAGAAAATGCCAAGAGCAAGAATATGGGAGAGATCGATGGAGGACGATGGTTACGAGGTTGTGGGGGCACAAGGAGACTGCTGTAGCTGAGTTACAACAAGAGAATGAACGAAAAGGTGGTGAGAATGCTTGGGGAGGAGTACTTATTACACTTTATGGATATTTCTAGTGATGAGGGGTGAGCTGGAAAGGTATACATTCGCCATATTTGGACCATTGGTCCCCACCTACTTGGTCATCATGACTTCTCCTCGTAATCATCTCCCATCATTGCATCGAAGTTCACACTTCCTCCACTACCTGTCCTTGGCATCTTGTGCTGGAGTTGACTATGCACATGTGTCGGTGACATCTTGGATGAGTGGACTCAACTAGATGAAGGTGGCCAAGTTAACTGGCCACCTTTCCTTTTTTCAACCTCAACCATCTCGTTGCTTTTTCATGACTTCTAATTACACAAATGCAAACAGAGGAGCGATTTAGTTACTTACTTGTGATCCGAATGTATTTGTTGTGAGGTGTTGTGGCTCTCTCTCTGCTGCATGCCTTTATTTCTTTTTATGCATGTTGTCTGCTTTTTGATGTGTGGCTTTGTCTTGTGCAGGTTATTCTCTAGCTGGGTCTGAGCTTTAGGTGCCTTCTCAACCTACATGTGTGCATTCTCTTGTTGTTGGTGCTAGGTTTTGATGGGATTAGCTGCTACAGGAATTCCTACAGGAACTCCTGTAGCTACTTCTCCCCTTGAAACTTCGGCTTATTCCTATGCTTGGAGCTTGAGGATGATGCCATAGGTATAGATAAAGATGGAGAGGTAGTAGGTAGGCTTCAGGTGAGGTGGAGGGTGTTGTCCTCTCTTATTTCTTTTTTTTTTTTCTTTTACTGAAAAACTGTTTTTTTCTGTGTTTTTCTTAGACAAGAAGAAAAATGATGCTTGGGAAATAATGCTGCAACTCCTGATGAGCAATAATGCTATAACTCCTGGGCTGCCTACTTTACTCTTATCAACTCGGTAGTTTGTAACAAACTTGGAAGCATCGGTGTTGTATGCACAAGTACTAGTTCTCACTGTAGGTTGTCACTTGGTCAGCCGGTGCAAGATCACTAGGATCTCAAGCCAACTTCTATGGATTCCAGAAGAAGCTATATATGTGATGAAAGGAAAGAAAGATTACTCTACAGATTCTATTCTAACTACAGAAAGGAGAAAGACTGAAATGTAAAGCAAACCTAGTAAACACTAATTAACCAACTAATTCTACTTTCGCGGAAAGCGCTATGAAAACCATGAAAGGAATGCCATTGCCTACTCAAGGAAGTAAACAACATCTAACTATGTTGTTTCTAGAAGTAAATAAGCAAAGAAAATATTTTTGGATTTTTATGTACTTTTATGTGAGTTTGACATGCATGTAATTTATTGTGTATGAGTGTGGCAGTGAATAGGTGGCATTGAAGGGTGGTCTTGGGAATTGAGAAGATGTAGGATAGTGTGGATGGTCCTAAGAGGTCTCAGGTGGCCTTCTGGAGGTTTTTCCGACACTTTTCCTTCAAAAGAAAGCCTACAGGAAAATCTATAGGAGGACACAGCAAATCTACAGGAGGAAAACAGGGAATCTACAAGAGGCCTACAGGAGGAAGCTGAGAGCAGTTTTCACTGTTTTGAGGGTGTGAGAGTAGGTGGAAAAGGTGGATGAAGGTTGGAATGAGATGTTAGGGAGCCTAGGGCCTAGGAGGTTTTTGAAAAAGAAGCACAGTGGGGTGAAAGAAATGCCAAAAATGATGGAGAAAAGTGTGGAGAAGATGATATGGGTGTTGGTATGAATGTTAGGGTCCCTTTGGCACCTTCTTCGACTCCTTGTAGTCCTCCTACAAATCTGCAATGCAACCAAAAAAAAAAATCTTTCTCCTTTTTCTCTTTTTTTTTTTTTAAACAACTAGGGCGCCTCAGAGAGGTTTTCACCCTAATTTCCCGCCTTGGGCGCCTCCTTCTATAATCTCTCATGTTGTGCATGGCTGAGGTCTAGGTCCAGCTGAGCTACCATCCTTAATGTATTGAACTCAAATTCTATTGACAGCAAAGCCTTCTTCCCATAGACCAGTTCATAGGGTGTGAACCCCGTGGTGGTCTTCCATGTTGTGTTGTAGGCCCAAGTGGCCTCAACTAATCTATCTGCCCAGTCTTTTCTGCTACTGCTTACTACCTTGGTCAGGATCCCTTCCAATGCTCTGTTAGTGACCTCCACCTGCCCATTGGCTTGTGGATGGTAAGGGGTGGAACTCCTGTGCTTGATTTTATGATGTGTGAGAAGGCCTTCAATTAAATTGGAAGTGAACTGACTGCCTTGATATGTGACCAACTCTCTTGGATACCTGAACTTGTAGAATATGTTTTCTTCAAAAACTCAGCTACCTTTTCCTCTGTCACTGCTTTGATTTCTTTTGTCTCTGCCCACTTTGTCAGGTAATCAGTGCACACAATGATGCTTGGGGTGTGATGCAAGTTTGGAAATGATGGAAAGGGGGTTTGAAGACTGTAGGAGGGTTTATAGGTTCTTCATGAAGCTTCTCTGTCTCTCAAACTACCTTTTGTATCCATTTCTGGCCCTCTGTAATTTTTACGGGAGCCTCCTGTAGAAAACACAGTTTTTGAAAAAGAAGCACAATGGGGTGAAAGAAATGCCAAAAATGATGGAGAAAAGTGTGGAGAAGATGAGATGGGTGCTGGTATGAATGTCAGGGTCCCTTTGGCACCTTCTTCGGCTCCCTGTAGTCCTCCTGCAAACCTGCAATGCAACAAAAAAATCATTTTCTTTCTCCTTTTTCTCTTTTTTCTCTTTTTTTTTTTTTTTGAAAACAACTAGGGCGCCTCAGAGAGGTTTTCACCCTAATTGCCTGCCCTAGGCACCTCCAAGGGAGGTTTTCACCCAAGGATATTATTTTTCTCTTTTTTTTCTTTTTTGTCATCACTGGGCCGCCTCAGAAGAGGTTTTCAACCCAATGATGGGATTCAAGCACCTCATGGAGGTTTTCACTTGAGTCCTTATTATTTTTTTTATTTCTTTTCTTCAGTGAGTGGATGAAGTGGAAGCTGATACATGCTCCACTACCATCACTGTTTTATTCAAATCTTCAATAAATTCTCACTTGGAGAGGGGTTTCTTGTAAACTTTCAACCGATGTCCATTGACAAGTATGGGGATGGCTTCATCATCAATGGTTTTGATCAGAACTGAACCATTGTCATTGCATTTATCCACAGTGTAGGGTCCCAACCATCTTGTCCTCAACTTGCCTTTGAAATCTTTGTATCTTGAATCATAGAGTAGTGCCCAATATCCCTCTTGGAATTGCTTCTCCTTGATATTTTTGTCACGTCATATCTTTCTCTGAAGTTGAACTACCTCTGTATGGAGAAGGGCTTGCAATCTATATGCATCCAATCCATTGAGCTAAAGTAATCTCTCCTTCTATGCATGGATGAGGTCTAGGTCCAACTGAGCTGCCATCCTTAGTGTATTGAACTCAAATTCTATTGACAGCAAAGCCTTCTTCCCATGGACCAGTTCATAGGGTGTGAACCCCGTGGTGGTCTTCCATGTTATGTTGTAGACCCAAGTGGCCTCAACTAATCTGTCTACCCAGTCTTTTCTACTGCTTCTTACTACCTTGGTCAGGATCCCTTCCAATGCTCTATTAGTGACCTCCACCTGCCCATTGGCTTGTGGATGGTAAGGGGTGGAAGTCATGTGCTTGATTTTATGATGTGTGAGCAAGTCTTCATTCAAATTGGAAGTGAACTGACTGCCTTGATCTGTGACCAACTCTCTTGGATACCCGAACTTGTAGAATGTGTTTTCTCTCAAAACCTCAGCTACTTTTTCCTCTGTCGCTGCTTTGATTTCTTTTGTCTCTACCCACTTTGTCAGGTAATCGGTGCACACAATGATGTATTTTTCTGCTTTAAAGGAGGGCTGATAGGACCCACAAAGTCCATGCCCCACTTCTCAAATGGCTCAAATGTCACTTGAGGTTGCATGGGCATCTCATTATTTGGAGTAGGTTTCCCCATCCTCTGACACCGATCACACTAGCTTGTATATCTCCTCACATCTTGATGAAGAGTGGGCCAGTAGTAGCCTACTTGCAGTATCTTGAAGGCAGTTCTTTTTGCTGCAAAATGACCTCCGCAAATCCCACCATGACAGGTCAGGAGGATGTCAAAGACTTCCTCCTCCCTGACACATCTTCTCAAGATCTGATCTGGGCCAAGTTTGAAGAGGTTGCCCCCAATCCAGGTGAAAGGGGTGCTTTTCCTTATTATCTTGCTCTTCTCGTTTGAGGGCAGGTGTGGTTGGAACTGTGCTGAAACCAAGTAGTTTGTTATATCAGCAAACCATGGAGAGAGTACTGAGATAGCAAACAGATGTTCGTCTGGCATTTTGTCATCCACCATTCCTTCTTCACCTGCAGGCAAATTTACTCTAGACAAAAAGTCAACAACAACATTTTCTTTACCAGGCTTATCGATAATAGTTAAATCAAACTGCTGCAGTAAAAGCAACCATCTAATAATGCGAGCATTTACATCTGGTTGTTCATTAAATATCTAATTGCAGCATGATCAATGTGCACAAAGGTTTTATAGCCTATGATATAATGTCAGAATTTGTTTAAGGAATGCACGACAGCTAGGAATTCCTTCTCCGTCACTGTATAGTTTAACTCTGCCTTTGACAAGTTCTTGCTTATAAAGTATATGGCATAAGGTAACTTTTCATCAATTTGTCCCAAGGTTGCTCCTATTGCTTTGTTCGAGGCATTTGTGTGAATGTGGAAAGGTAGGGCCCAGTTTGGACCTCTGAGAATTGGGGCAGTCACTAACTTGCTCTTCAAGGTATCTAGGGCTTCTTGACAATTTTTTGACCATATGAACTCAACATCATTGCCTAAGAGGCAAAACAAAGGAGAGGCTAGCTTGTTGAAATCTTTAATGAATCTCCTATAATACCCAGCTAAGCATAGGAAATTTCTGACATCTCTCACCTTTTGAGGAGGTGGGACCCTTTGGTTGATGGCAATTTTGTTGGGGTCCACCTGCAGTCCTTGCTGAGATATTGCATGACCTAACACGGTCCCTTCAGTAATCAAAAATTCACATTTTTTCGGACTGAGGGATAGGTTCATCTCAATACACTTGTCTAGAACTTTTCCTAGGTTAGATAAAGCTTCCTGAAAGTCAGAGCCATAAGGAGTAAGGGTTGGGCAAGAGGATATAGGATTAACTGCTTGGACATGTGCCCATTCTTTATGGTCATGTTCCCAGCTTGACAGCTGATGTAGGCATCGGTTGTAGCCAACCAGGGTCTTCCCAGAATGAGAGGATACCCAGTGAGCTTTGCCTTTGGCTAGAGAACTAAGAAATCAGTAGGGTACTCCCAAGAATCAATGGAAACCATCACATCTTCCACAATCCCCTCAGGGTCACTGTGGAGCAGTGTGCTAGTTGTAGCACTGTCATGGTCTTCCTCAAGGAACCCTAGAGGTTGAGTTTAAGAATTGTGTCCTTTGTCATCACATTAATGGTAGCTCCCAGATCAATCAAGGTATGCAAGATCATTGTGCCATTGATGTGGACATCAACTATTGGGCTTCCAGGGTCCAAATATTTTGGATAGATTCCCTGCCCCAACATCAGGTTGGAAAGTTGTCCTATGACATTGATGGTTGAGGCATCTCTCTTGTGTCTTCCTAGATGCCTAAAGCACTTCTCTTTGATCAACCTATTGTAGATAGGCACATATTTTATGGCTTGGAGAAGTGGTATCTTTACACATAAATGTTTCAATTCTCCCAGGAGTTCAACCTCTTCTGGGGTAGGTTGGACTGTTACAGATAGTCTCTTAAGAAAGGGTGGAATTGCTTTAGGTTCGCTTTCCTTTTTCTCTTCCTCAACCTCCCTGGGTGGAGGCTGGTTATCTAGAAGAACTTTCCCAGATTGCAAGTTGATTTCTTGAATCTCCATAGCATAAGTTGGGCATGATGGTTTTCCACTATACACTTGCTGACTCTGTCTGTTGTTTGAGTTCAGATTTGGCTATGCAGGCATTTGGGGTTGCCTTGGTGGAGCAGAAGGTAACGTTTGTGGTTGGGCAGGTGGTGGAGGCATAATAGCGGGAAGAGAGTTGTATTTGGGCCTCCACCCCTAATGATATGCATTCCACTGAGGTTGTGGTTGAGCATAGGATTGAAATGAATGGGTGGCTGGTTGGGCATGATATTGAGATGTGAAGGACCAAGTGTTGTTGGGAAAAGTATCCAATACGGAATGACCCTATCCCACTCTAAGGGTGATAGTACCTCAGCAACAACTGAATACAAAGCTATTCAAGATTACTTCTTTATGAGATGAGAGAGAGAAGAGAAAAGGGATCCACTAACCGTTATCTTCCGCTAATGGTTGATCCAATCTTCCCTCTTGCTGCTTGCTCCTAGCTCCTTGCTCTTTCACCGGCCCAGCTACACAAAGATCCTGTAAAAGCACAAAGAAAGGAAACTACAAGAAGCATACATCCATAACTGATTCAAGGATTAGAATAAATCAAATATACAAGCATCAATTCACCATAGAGACACATGCATATAGAAGAACCTCAAATACTTTATTAATGGAAGAAGTAAAGTTCTGAGAGTGTTACAACCATAATAGGCCCAATCCAGCAACACCTCCCAGCAGAAAGAAATCTCCTCTTCACCTCCTTCAAAGCAATCACCCAATAGTTCTATACACAAACCAACAACACTTCCTTACTTGCACAAAATTCCAGCCTCCTCAGACCTCATGAGAGAGCTCTATATATAGGAGATTTGGAGAAAGGATGAGTCAGCTTGAGACTGACATGAAGCTGACTAGTGTCCTCTCCCACTTTAGTTAAACTTCAGTTCTTGAGTCCACTTGGAGATTCTTGCTTCCACTTGGAGATCAAGACCCTCTTACTCATCACAAGGCGAATTCCTTGACCCAAGTGTCAGTTTGGAAGCTTCCTGGGCAATTGACACCTTGCAGAATGACTGTGCCACTTGGCCAATCTCGCCCAGCACAGGTAGCCTTCATTAGATTTGACATTCAGCGCAGGTACAGAGTGGAGCAGTTGACATTCAGCGCAGATGCTCAGTGGAGCAGTTGACATGATCCAGAAACAGCTTGTTTTTGAGTGTTTTCAGGTGGAGAACTGATTTTCAGTGCTGTGGTTTGCTGACCTTGTTCCTCTAGGGGTAGGAACAACATGTTTAGGGACTTTGGATCCCTCAGATTATTGACATTTCATGCTTCATGCTGTAAGGCACAAAAATGTCTATAACAGTTGCCCCCTAAAGTATGAGGTCGTTTATCAGGTGAAATGCTTTATCAGGAGGATCCGAAGTTCATTCAATCGTTGAGAGGTGCCCTGTAATAAGATACAATACAATACATTATTTTTCATTCTGCTTTCATGATCTAGCTGAGGCGGGCATTCCCATGCTCAGCTTTATAAATTCATTTTGGTACATAGAACAGACGATCGTCTGATGGTAGACTGATAATTCTCTGCTGAAATTATCATCCTTTGAGTAGGATGATCATCTGTTGCAATGATGTACATAACAAATGTCTTTATATCCTGAATATATATATCGCAGCCCGGATGGATGAAACTAGATCCGGGGTCTTCAAACTCGTTCGATCTTCACTCTAAGTACAAGTCGATCCATGTGAGAATTGCGCTGAAGTCGAACATGGAAAGACATCGCTTGATTACCGGTCAATAATGTAAACCGTTAACAAGCGCGAGAGGAATCACCAATAATGACAATGACCCTCAAGGTACTGCAGTACAATTCACGTGGTGTGAATAAAGGACTTGGCGTCGAACACCACGCAAAATCTTCTGGTCGAAGGTCATTGATGTATACCTGTCGCCGGAAGTGAGAAACTTGCCATTGAGGCATGCAAGCTTCAAAGTACTGGGGGGTTTGTTCCTAGATCAACTTCTTGGATAATGAGCTGAAGTCGACAAGAAGCGATCCGTCAAAGGAGGGCCTTAATGAATCCCACATCAATGACACGGAACCGAGCTAATGATTTTAGTGGAGGTGAAAACAATCTGTGAAATATGATTCAGGGTGGCGATCATGGGTGGATGAAGGATAATGTATGGCAGTGGATGGGACACGGTTGACTCTTTCTGAACAACATCTCTTGAACATACAACGACACTGATGTGATGGATCGGTAGCATTACCCCAAATGTGGATGGTTTGGCGAGGACCATGGTGATGAGACCGGTGAATGAAACAACCCAACCCGATGTGATACGGAAGACAAAGTGTCATGTTCAAGAGTGACTTGCTACCATTAAAGCTTTGAGGTTCTCCCAATTTTTCCCTAGTCATTTCTGACCAGTACCTCTTTATTTTTGTCAAGCTTGAGGAGGATAACATATGCTTGTTCTATAACCTGCCCTTCGGGCAAGCCCATCGCTATGTTTTAACGAGCCTAGCGATAGGGAAACTCGTTCTCGTCTAAAGACAAGTTTGTCGCTATTTAATCATTTTAACGAGTCTAACGACAAGGAAAACTCGGTCCTTTTCATTTTTAGAGAGTCTGAAAAGGTACAGAAAGTTAACTCCAAAATTCCTTTTTCGTCATCTAATCCCTTAAGTCCGAAAAAGTATAAAACAATACAGAAGGGATGAGTTTTCGATTACTTTAACGAGCCGAATAAAACAAGAGCTCGACCTTTTTGTGTAATAATCCCTCGGGTCCAAAAAGATTGAAATCTAGAGGAGGGATAGCTCTTCCGGTCATTTTAACGAGCTGGAAGGCCAAAACTCGGCAAACTTTTCATATTTTACGAGTCAGGAGAAAAGAGCTCAAAGAAGACTCGTCTTTTGAGGAACGAGTGATAAACAGGGATAGCAGCGGATTCCAGGTACAGGTTGGAATTTTCCAATCACGGCAGTGTCACAAGGATGGCTAAGTGAAATCACTCTTCGCAGCTGTTCCTCAAAATGGGTAAACAATCATATGGAGGTGAACGATTGGCCAAATGAAATGGAGGTGGCAGGTGCAAAACACGACCAAGGCTTTTTATGGCTAATAAATTTACAATCACAATGGTTATTTACCGGTGCTGGGTTCATTTTTTAAAGAGCTTGAATGCGCCAAAACACTGCTCAAAATCTTATGTTTATTTTTTAACGAGCATGAACTATGACGCTAAAACTGCTCGGATCTCGCTTTTCTATTTTTTAACGAGCATAAATTCCGCGGTAAAACTGCTCGATTATATGGTCAAATTTTGATTTTTACCATTACTAGCTTTTCTCTTTTTCAAATATAGTACTGCATTTTCAATTGCTGCAACAAACTTTGTTAGAAATGAATAATATTTGCATGAAAATGAGATTATAACCCTAATATTTCACTTTAAACTGTGTAAAAAGCCATTAAAAGGTGTTTTTACCTCTCATTTACCATTTCATTTGCATTTGGTTGGTTGGAGCTCTGGAGGTGCCTCTTCCCCCTTGATTTTCACCAGCTGATTCCGGGAGATTCTGCGGACGATTTTCGGTGCCGTCTGGACCAGGTAGGAGCTAAACCCTAGCTCTTTCTTTTCACGGTTTCCTTTTCCTGTTTTTTGCCTGTTTTCCGGTCTTTCTGAGCCCCTGGGGTTTTGCCAGGGCGCCCTAGGATCAGCGCAGGTTTCCCTTTCGAAACCTGCGCTGAAGGTCAAGCTGCCTTAAGGCAGCCTGACCCTCAGCGCAAGTGGGAGACTTCCTGCCTGCGCTGGGCTCGAAAAGACTGAGTTTTAAGGTTATTTTTTATGATTTTTTTGCCAATTTTTCATCAAATCAGGAATTCACTCTATCTCTTGTTTGCTTTGCAGGGAACCTTGAACAAAATGTCCCTTACATGGCGAGAGCGAGAACATGAAGAGGAGGACATGATTTCCCTCCATGACCCGGTCACGGTGAACGCGCTGCGGAACTGTGGCCTGCTGAAGTTCTTCCGTATCTCTAGCATGAGAGCACAGATTTCTTTACTGCAGTATATGCTTGATGCTTGGGATCCTGTTAACCAAGTGTTCCAGATTAGGGGGAAGACCATCCCCTTGACCATAGAGGACATGTACTTCTTGACTGGACTGTCAAGACGAGGTGCCCCCATTTCCTTATCAGGTACGGCCCGGGGGACTGATTCCACCAGAGATTATGTCTGCCAGTATTGCAGGGAAGGTTCTCAGCCGAGCAGAGACGGCAAGATTGTTATCCGTGAGATTACTGATCGGGCTCTCAGGTCCATTCTGTTCACTATTGGTAGGATGGCCGGCAGCGCAGCTTTACATGTTGCCAACAGGTCTTATATGCAGTACTCCTTCGAGTGTCTCCAACCGAAAGTATTCAACTGGTGTGATGCGGTACTTGTTCAGATGAAAATTCAATTGACCAAGGTAAAGGACGGGAAGCTGAAGAACTTTGGATTTGGTTCTATTCTGACTGCCTTCGCCTTGGAGAAAATCCCACTGATGCAGCCTCAGTACATCATACTTGACTTGCCTTCTCCGACCGAGCCACGCATGCAAAGGTGGGTTGACCACATGTCTAGGCATGCAGGTCAACCTCAGATTACTTTTACTTAGGCCTTCTTTAGGTGGTTCGAGCGTCAGGAGATGGCGTTTTCTGAGTATCCATATGTCGGTATGGATTTCCGAGGTGATCCGGATTTAGTGCTACCGGATGGCGAGCAGTGGGGTGCCATTGGTAAACTCTTTGACCATATTACTGTTTATTGTTCTTACTCATAATGTTGTTGTGCTTTATTCTATCAAGACTTTTAATTGTACTCTTGAGTGCATGCAGATATTGGTCATGTTCGTCCAGCAGTTCGTCCGATATCGCTAGCTGCTGCCCCGGCAGGGGAGCCTGCTAGGAGAGTTGTTATTCGCGATCTTGACGACACCGAGACCCTTACAGCTGTGCAGGAGCAGGTTGAGAGCCTTACTCGTGGCCTTCCGGATGTACAGATTGACGAGTTACCTTTACAGATGCAGCGGCATACCATTGGTGTGCCTAGACGATGGACTCATCTCTTGCGCATGATTGCACAGGCCGTGACGTACTATCATGAGCACCACTAGGCTAGGGTGCCCCCTAGCATCTTTTTGAGTTCTTAGGTCATATGACCAATTTTGTCTTGGTTACAGAACATTATGTATGAACTTATATAAACAGCTTATATATTTTGATTTTCGTGTTTTATTCTGGTTGATTTACGTGATCCATATGTACAATTTTTTGATGACGTGTCCTTTTTATAGATGTTGCAAATGTCTATCTAACACATAGTTTGCTAATGAGTCAGTTAATGTGTTTAAGTTTCTTGAAATATGTTGATATTGAATTGAATCAAATCGTCTTTCCAAGATCTTAACCCTTAGGAACATGCGATAAATAGCTGGATTGCGAACAAAATATATACCATTGAGTTGCAGTATTACGAGCTGTGAGTCTAGCCTGACAATTAGTCGGCGTATGCCACGTGTGATGGCATCAGAGAGTAGTTCTATCAATGCGCTATACTCAGCGATGTTATTCGTTGATTGCCCAATACATACACCTCTGAAACTTACTAACTCGCCGCTTGGATCAAAAATGGCCCAGGCTGCGAAGGACAGGTTCCGCGAACTACGACTCGCTCCGTCGGCATATCCAACACATGTCTCCAGAAGGTTCGACATCTGCAACGGAAAAAAGGTGGATCACTCGACCAGAACAAACACTTTAGCGAAAACAAAATACAACAAAAGCATGCAGGTTACTATTTAAGCATAGTAACGCTTGAGGTACAACCCGTTGCGGGGCTGCGCCAGTGGAATTACATCGTAATCCATTAACTCGTAGGCTCCTTTTGCTAACACCCTTTTAACAGTATAGGGGCCCATCCATAAGGACTTGAATTTACCTGCTCCCAATTTATCGGATTCTGGGTCATAAAGCAAGACCAAATCACCTTCTGAGAAGACACGGGGTTTGACATTTTTGTCAAACTGAGCCTTGACTCGTTTCTTATGAGCTTCGTTAGCCAAAGCGGCGTCACGACGGGTTTCATCCAACTGGATTAATTCCAAGAAACGAGCCTCTTCTTCTGAGGTTCCGGGGAGAAGATCAATTGCGAGTTTAAGCGACGAAATTTCGCACTGGATCGGTAAGACTGCTTCCAATCCATACACCAATTGAAAAGGTGTGAACCCGGTTGCATTCTTTACCGACGTTCGGTAGGCCCACAAGGCTGAGTACAGGATTAGGTGCCACCTTCTTTTGTGAACCCCGATCATCCTTTGCAACATACGCTTCAGGACCTTGTTGATTGCCTCAACTTGTCCGTTGGCTTGCGGATAATATGGGGTAGAGCTGTCGTGAGATAGCCCTAGCTTGGCAGCTAATTCGACCATCATGTGATTGCGAAAATGCGACCCATGATCTGTAACTATAGCCTGTGGTACGCCGAACCTGGCGACTACATGATTAAAAAAGAAAAGGGCTTTCACCAGTGTTATCCAATGTAGGCATCGCCTCGACCCATTTGGTAAAATAGTCAACAGCGACTATAATATACCCATGCCCCCCGGTCGAGGTGGGGTTACATTGCATGAAATCGATGCCCCACTTGGCGAAGGGCCCAACAGCAACTATCGGCTGTAAAGGTGCAGGTGGTCGTCTGGTTTTGCTATCAAAGATTTGACAAGCATGGCAACTTCTGACTGCGGTTATGCAATCTTTGAACATGGTTGGCCAGAAGTATCCTGCTCGTAAGATTCTTTGTGCTGTTGCATATCCAGACTGATGCCCCCCACACGCGCCTGAATGACAATCATTCAGGGCTTTTTCGGCCTCCTCATGGGTAAGGCACCTCCTCAGAACTGTATCGACACCACGACGGTAAAGTGTATCACCGACGATCATGTAGTCTTTTGCTTGGTATCGTATACATTTTTGTTCGGAGTGAGAGGTGTTAGGCCTGAACTTTTGGGTTTGGAGATAAACTATGATATCCCCATACCCAAAAGTTCAGGCCTAACACCTCTCACTCCGAACAAAAACGTATACGATACCAAGCAAAAGACTACATGATCGTCGGTGATACACTTTACCGTCGTGGTGTCGATACAGTTCTAAGGAGGTGCCTTACCCATGAGGAGGCCGAAAAATCCCTGAATGATTGTCATTCAGGCGCGTGTGGGGGGCATCAGTCTGGATATGCAACAACACAAAGAATCTTACGAGCAGGATACTTCTGGCCAACCATGTTCAAAGATTGCATAACCGCAGTCAGAAGTTGCCATGCTTGTCAAATCTTTGATAGCAAAACCAGACGACCACCTGCACCTTTACAGCTGATAGTTGCTGTTGGGCCCTTCGCCAAGTGGGGCATCGATTTCATGCAATGTAACCCCACCTCGACCGGGGGGCATGGGTATATTATAGTCGCTGTTGACTGTTTTACCAAATGGGCCGAGGCGATGCCTACATTGGATAACACTGGTGAAACAGTCGCCCTTTTCTTTTTTAATCATGTAGTCGCCAGGTTCGGCGTACCACAGGCTATAGTTACAGATCATGGGTCGCATTTTCGCAATCACATGATGGTCGAATTAGCTGCCAAGCTAGGGCTATCTCACGACAGCTCTACCCCATATTATCCGCAAGCCAACGGACAAGTTGAGGCAATCAACAAGGTCCTGAAGCGTATGTTGCAAAGGATGATCGGGGTTCACAAAAGAAGGTGGCACCTAATCCTGTACTCAGCCTTGTGGGCCTACCGAACGTCGGTAAAGAACGCAACCGGGTTCACACCTTTTCAATTGGTGTATGGACTGGAAGCAGTCTTACCGATCCAGTGCGAAATTTCGTCGCTTAAACTCGCAATTGATCTTCTCCCCGGAACCTCAGAAGAAGAGGCTCGTTTCTTGGAATTAATCCAGTTGGATGAAACCCGTCGTGACGCCGCTTTGGCTAACGAAGCTCATAAGAAACGAGTCAAGGCTCAGTTTGACAAAAATGTCAAACCCCGTGTCTTCTTAGAAGGTGATTTGTCTTGCTTTATGACCAAGAATCCGATAAATTGGGAGCAGGTAAATTCAAGTCCTTATGGATGGGCCCCTATATTGTTAAAAGGGTGTTAGCAAAAGGAGCCTACGAGTTAATGGATTACGATGGAATTCCACTGGCGCAGCCCCGCAACGGGTTGTACCTCAAGCGTTACTATGCTTAAATAGTAACCTGCATGCTTTTGTTGTATTTTGTTTTCGCTAAAGTGTTTGTTCTGGTCGAGTGATCCACCTTTTAGGCCCAATCCAGCAACACCTCCCAGCAGAAAGAAATCTCCTCTTCACCTCCTTCAAAGCAATCACCCAATAGTTCTATACACAAACCAACAGCACTTCCTTACTTGCACAAAATTCCAGCCTCCTCAGACCTCATGAGAGAGCTCTATATATAGGAGATTTGGAGAAAGGATGAGTCAGCTTGAGACTGACATGAAGCTGACTAGTGTCCTCTCCCACTTTAGTTAAACTTCAGTTCTTGAGTCCACTTGGAGATTCTTGCTTCCACTTGGAGATCAAGACCCTCTTACTCATCACAAGGCGAATTCCTTGACCCAAGTGTCAGTTTGGAAGCTTCCTGGGAAATTGACACCTTGCAGAATGACTGTGCCACTTGGCCAATCTTGCCCAGCGCAGGTAGCCTTCATTAGATTTGACATTCAGCGCAGGTACAGAGTGGAGCAGTTGACATTCAGCGCAGATGCTCAGTGGAGCAGTTGACATGATCCAGAAACAGCTTGTTTTTGAGTGTTTTCAGGTGGAGAACTGATTTTCAGTGCTGTGGTTTGCTGACCTTGTTCCTCTAGGGGTAGGAACAACATGTTTAGGGACTTTGGATCCCTCAGATTATTGACATTTCATGCTTCATGCTGTAAGGCACAAAAATGTCTATAACACCAAGGATTTGGTGTGGACCAGGAAGGATGAGCAGGGGGCCCCAAGAAGGTATGGATGGCACTTGGTTTGCGTTGTAGTATGCTTGAGATGTCCCTTGCATCCCTTCCTGGTATGGTCTAGGTCCATGCAGCCTTCTTTGGTTTATGTAATAGATTTGTTCAGTGACTCCCTCAGCCCCTTGATATACAACTTTAAGTCCAGACAAGGAAGGGCACTTATCTATAGAATGATTTTCATCACAGAATGAACAAACCTCTATAGAGTTCAATGGGCATTCATTCCTAGGATGCCTCCTAGTGCATCTAGGGAAAAAAATGGCCAAAGCCCTATCTGCTTCCTCTTGTTTTCTTTTGATATGTAAGGTGTCCATTTGCATGGCAAGAGTCTGCAACATCTCACTCTTGAAGTCTTCTAGCATGTTTCCAATTTCTCCTTTAATGGATGAGTTGGAGGAAGAGGTACTGGCTATGGGTTGACTCCCCCTACCTTTCTTTCTGGCTGCCCTAGAATGGTTTCTAAAAACAGTCTTTATGTCCTCATAGGGTAGTTGGTAGATGTCTCCCCCAGCCAGCAGATGGAGGGTGTCTAGAAGATCTTCCTGGATTCCCTTGAGCAAGA
The DNA here is from genome assembly GCA_031772625.1 of Pinus tabuliformis. Lineage (NCBI taxonomy): Eukaryota > Viridiplantae > Streptophyta > Pinopsida > Pinales > Pinaceae > Pinus > Pinus tabuliformis. The sequence continues at coordinate 685,947,383 of CM062816.1, read as the reverse complement.
CCAACTTCAGAGACTCAGGGTTAAGTGTACACCCGACCCTTTTGTAACTGAGCTGGAACCTCTCTTCATAGTCTTCCAGGGACTCATCACTTCCTATGGTCATTCGGAAGATTTCTTCTTTCCTATCTTTTGACCTACAATAGTCTCGATACTTGTTGTTAAAGGCTTGCTGCATCTGAGCCCATGTTGTGATGCTATCACCACGTAATCCCATGAACCAGCACAATGCTGCATCCTTGAGAGTAGAAGAAAATAGTTTCAACTTTTACTCATCTTTTGAATAGTCATAATTTCGACAGATGACAACAAACTCAAACAAGAAGGTGTCAGGATCTTCTGTAGTCAGACCATGGAAATGAGGTAGGGTAGAAGGGCTTATATTTTTCATTTTGGTGTCCCCATTGGTGTCTCGAATGGGAAAGGTACCCTCTATTCTCTCTCCATTCCCCCTAGCATTTTTGTTTTCAACCATTGGCTCCAAAGGAATGTTTTCTTCTTCTTCTTCCCCTATGGGTTCTTCAAATATGTCTTGATGTTCACCTAAGGGTTCTTCTTGATCACAACCACCGAAGAACAGATAAGGTTGGCTATGTGAAGCAGTGGGGGTGTTGGACAAAAATTTTCCTGAGTTATCTCTATTCCTATGAGGCATGAAAGGAAATCTTTTTGGTTGGTTTTTTTCTTTTCCCCACACTAATAGTACCTGCAGAAACTGAAATTGTGATTTGAACAAAACAAATTAAAACTAGCTGAAATGAACTTGTTGAAATGGAAATTTGCAGAATTGAAAAGGAAAGAAAGGAAATGCAGAACTTGAAAGGAAAAGAAATGACTAGTCTACTTTTTCTTAAATGAACTATTAGCATAATGTTGCAATAGGAAATAGAAGAAAGCAGTAATCACAGAATACTCTGACGCTTCCCTGGAAACGGCACCAAAAAGTGGTGAGGACAAATATTGCAGAAATAATGTTGCAACTCCTGGGCTGCCTACTTTACTCTTATCAACCTGGTAGTTCGTAACAAACTTGGAAGAGTCGGTGCTGTATGCACAAGTACTAGTTCTCACTGTAGGTTTTCACTTGGTCAGCCGGCGCAAGATCACTAGTAGCTCAAGCCAGCTTCTATGGATTCTAGAAGAAGCTCTATATGTGATGAAAGGAAAAAAATATTACTCTACAGATGTTATTCTAACTGCAGAAAGGAGAAAGACTTAAATGTAAAGTAAACCTAGTAAACCCTAATTAACCAACTAATTCTACTTTTGCATAAAGCACTATGAAAACCATGAAAGGAATGTCATTACCTACTCAAGGAAGTAAACAACATCTAACTATGTTATTTCTAGAAGAAAATAAGAAAAGAACATATTTTTGGATTTTTATGTACTTTTATGTGAGTTTGACATGCATGTAATTCATTGTGTGTGAGTGTGGTAGTGAATAGGTGGTGTTGAAGGGCGGTCTTGAATAGGTGGTATGAGTGTGGTAGTGAATAGGTGGTGTTGAAGGGCGGTCTTGAATAGGTGGTGTGAGTGTGGTAGTGAATAGGAGTTCCTTCTCTGTCACTATATAGTTTAACTCTACCTTTGACAAGTTCTTGCTTATAAATTATATGGCATAACGTAACTTTTCATCAATTTGTCCCAAGGCTGCTCCTATTGCTTTGTTCGAGGCATCTGTGTGAATGTGGAAAGGTAGGGCCCAGTTCTGACCTTTGAGAATTGGGGCAGTCACTAACTTGCTCTTCAAGGTATCTAGGGCTTCTTGAAAATTTTTTGACCATATGAACTCAACATCTTTGCCTAGGAGGCCAAACAAAGGAGAGGCTAGCTTGCTGAAATATTTAATGAATCTCTTGTAATACCCAGCTAAGCCTAGGAAACTTCTGACATCTCTCACCTTTTGAGGAGGTGGGACCCTTTGGTTTATGTCGATTTTGTTGGGGTCCACCTGCAGTCCTTGCTGAGATATTGCATGACCTAACACAGTCCCTTCAATAATCAAAAATTCACATTTTTCCGGACCGAGGGATATGTTCATCTCAATACAGTTGTCTAGAAATTTTCCTAGGTTAGATAAAGCTTCCTAAAAGTCAGAGCCATAAGGAGTAAAATCATCCATGTATATTTCTACTTCATCATGAACCAATTCAGAAAATATACTTAATACTGCTCTCTGGAACGTGGCTGGAGCATTGCACAAACCAAAGGAAGGACTCGGTATGCAAAGGTACCCCAAGGACAAGTGAAAGTGGTCTTATCTTGGTCTTCCGGGCTAATTTGAATCTTATTGTACCCGCTAAACCCATCTAGGAAAGAGAAAAACTTTTTCCCTGCCAGGCCATCTAACACTTGATTTATGAAAGGTAAAGGAAAATGGTCCTTTTTGGTGGCTTTGTTCAATTCTTGATAGTCGACACAGATTCTCCACTTACCATTTTTCTTTGGCACTAGCACTAAAGGAGAGGCCCATTCACTATCAAAGATGGGATAGATGAATCCTACCTCAAGCAATATTTGTAGTTCTTCCTTAACAATATCTTTAAGTGTTGGAAATCCTCCTTTGAGGTTGCCTGACTGGCTTGCAGTCTTCCTTGATGTATATATGATGAGTACATACTGAAGAGTGCACTCCCTTCATTTCCTTATAACTCCAGGCGAAGGCATCTAGATGTTCTCTCAAAAGGCTGCATAGCTCCTTCTCCTGGGAGGTAGAGAGGGATGAATTGATTTTCAAAGTTCTTTCTGGGCCAAACTCTATATTTTTGACACGAGGAGAAGCAGGATCAGCCACACAGAGATCAGTTGAGGGGTTGTTTTGGGTTTCTCTTACTATGTCTTCTAATGGTGATACACTGGGAGGTGGATTCTAAATCAATTTTTCGATCATATCATCCTCATCTTGCGGTTTTCCCCCCATGGCAGTTTCTAATGTACAAAGTGGTGCGGAATAAACTTCATCCTCATCTTCCTCCTCCAACCAGAGAGGTAGATCATGTTCTAGCAAGGGTTGGGCAGGAGGATATAGGATTAACTTCTTGGACATGTGCCCATTCTTTATGGTCATGTTCCCAGCTCGACAACTGATGTAGGCATCGGTTATAACCAACTAGGCTCTTTGCAGAATGAGAGGATACCCAGTGAGCTTTACCTTTAGCTAGAGAACTAAGAAATCAGCAAGGTACTCCCAAGAATCAATGGAGACCATCACATCTTCCACAATCCCCTCAGGGTCACTATGGAGCAGTCTGCTAGCTGTAGCACTGTCGTGATCTTCCTCAAGGAACCCTGGAGGTTGAGTTTGAGCATTGTGTCCTTTGTCATCACATTAATGGCAGCTCCCAGATCAATCAAGGTATGCAGGATCATTGTGCCATTGATGTGGACATCAACTACTGGGTTTCCAGGGTCCAAATATTTTGGACAAATTACCTACCCCAACATTAGGTCGAACAGTTATCCTATGAAATTGATGGTTGAGGCATCTCTCTTGTGTCTTCCTGGATGCCTAAAGCACTTCTCTTTGATCGACCTATTATATATAGGCACATATTTTAAGGCTTGGAGAAGTGGTATATTTACACATAAATGTCTCAATTCTCCCAGGAGTTCAACCTCTTCTGGGATAGGCTGGACTGTTACAGATAGTCTCTCAAGAAATGGTCGAATTTCTTTAGGTTTGCTTTCCTTTTTCTCTTCCTCAACCTCCCTGGGTGGAGGTTGGCTATCTAGGAGAACTTTCCCAGATCACAAGTTGATTTCTTGAATCTCCATAGCATAAGTTGGGCATGATGGTTCACCACTATACACTTGTTGACCCTGTCTATTTTTCGGGTTCAGATTTGGCTGGGTAGGCATTTGGGGTTGCCTTGGTGGAGCAGAAGGTAACGGTTGTGGTTGGGCAAGTGGTGGAGGCATAAGAGCGAGAAGAGAGTTGTATTTGGGCCTCCACCCCTCATGAGATGCATTCCACTGAGGTTGCGGCTGAGCATAGGATTGAAATGAATGGGTGGCTGGTTGGGCGAGATGTGAAGGACCAATGAGGTGGTGTGGACCAGGAAGGATGAGCAAGGGGGCCCCAAGAAGGTATGGAGGGCACTTGGTTTGCGTTGTAGTATGCCTGAGATGTCCCTTGCATCCCTTCCTAGTATGGTCTAGGTCCATGCAGCCTTCTTTGGTTTATGTAAAAGAGTTGTTCAATGACTCCCTCAGCCCCTTGATGTACAACTTTAAGTCCAGGCAAGGAAGGGCACTTATCTATAGAATGATTTTCTTCACAGACTGAACAAACCTCTATAGAGTTCAATGGGAATTCATTCCTAGGATGCCTCCTAGTGCATCTAAGGAAAAAAATGGCCAAAGCCCTGTTACACTAAAAAATGTCACCATGACTATTTACAGTTAGTATGGCTCAATCAACAGTCATGCTACCCTCTTAGGCAAGTCTTATGCCTCTGCTCTCCATGTCAAACTCCAAAAAGAGAGAAAGTCTTGTATAAATGTATTTATCTCTGGGGACGCAGGTTCTCTCAACCTTACCTGCGGGGACGCTCCCAACGTTCACAAAAACTGCGTCCAAAGACGCTCTGTATGTAAAGGGACAGGTGTGTCCCCCTGTAAAGGTTAGAATGCGCAAGTTTCATCTTTAAAAAGTTACTTGTGGTCATTTCTAGAGCATTCTAGAAGGTTGTTCGACGTGTATTGGGCGCCTCCAGATGGTTCATGCACTCCTATCAAAGAGGAACTTATCCCATCAATAAGGGAGCTATCCCACCCAAAGAGGGGATTATCCCATTGATGGTGGACCTGATTAACCTCCTCTTGAGCACTATAAATACAGGCATTGGGCCAGAAGGAGGGGAGGTTGAAGCTATACATTTTCTAAGGGTAAATGCTGCAGGAATTAGGACTCCCATTTAGAAGCTTGTGAGGAGAGATTGCCATCTTTGCTTGTTCTATTTGGAAGTGGGTGAGCTTTGTCAAAGTAGAGGAAGACTCTTGTGGACCCTGGAAGGAGCTTGCACAACACCAAGGCTCAGGTTGTAATGGTTCCTTTTGATTACCTTTAATGCAAATTGGTCCATTCTTCTCAATAACTTGTTGTTTATGGGTTATTTCATGTACTCCTTGGTCTGTATGTTGAATATGCTTTGTTTTATGTTATAATCAGGTGCTATTTAATTGTTTGACTGTTGGTGATTGCAGGTTTTGGAGAAAAGGAGGAGCTCATCCAGATCAACAAAGCTTGGACTTCTACAACAGCGTTTGGACAAAGGTAAGAACGAAACACTTGATTTCTCATATCATAATGCATGTTTAGAGAAGGATAGCTCCAGTTTGTTTTGTTTGTCATTAGAATGTCTTAGACTTCTAGGAAGGTCGGTTGTGTTCGCACTCTTGACTGATTCCGTGTGACAAATTGGCGACTCCGCTGGGGAATCCATTGATGAGAAGAGTCTTTTCTTTTGTGTGAACTTTGCTTTGAGAAAATTGATTTATTTTTCTGGTTTTGGCTCTGTGATTCTGTCTCTGGGTGGGTTAGCTTAGGATTAGTTTTATTTTGCTTTTTCTTGAGTTTTTCAGTAGGATGCACCCTCTGAGTGCTGCACAGTGCATCCCTGGACGCACTTTTGCTGTGTGCACAGAGCGGGCCCGCACCTGTGCTAACGGGTTGCCTGCGTCCCCTACCAAAATTTGAGAAAATTCCATTTTTTGCATTTTTGCTCTTAGATTTTGTTTTTTCTTAATTTTTTCTGCCCAGATTCATTAGTCCCTTGCCAAGAATCTTCACCTGAACTTGTTTTCCTAGCATTAAGTGTTTTAGTGGATTTCATTGAAATTTAAGCCTAGGGTTTGATTTTTGAGTAGATCCTATAGTGACTTTAATGGTGGAAGTTGTCAAGCCTTAGATCTCTCTGGTTTGGTCAACCTTCTTGAGAGTCGGATCTGTCGTAAGTCTACCCGTGTGAGCAACCAACCTGTTGGGTTGTCTCTTTGGTCAAATTTCAAAGTGCTTGTTGATCAAGTCTTGAATTCCATTTTACAAAAAGAACAAAAAGATTTGAGTTTTGTTTTGATCAGCTCTTGATTCTGCAATAGCTGGTCCTTGATTTGATTTTGGTCAAGTAAAACAACCTAGAAACATCCTTGTAGGTTTTGGCCTCGTTAAGTTTGCTTAGAGTAAATTTACCTTTTAGTTTGCTTGTGAATGAATTTTCGTAGATTTTAATAGTTGTTAAGATTGATTTTTGTTAAATTAGATTTATTTGCTTTATTAAAAGAAAAATACAAAAACATCTTCTTTAAAAGTCTTGTTTCAAGTAGCTTTGAAAGTTTTGAAAGAAAAAGAGTTTTTCGTGCAAGTAAAGAGTGGTCATGTGTGTGTGCTTGAAAAGAAAAAGAGAATTGTTTCTTTGATTGTCTTTTCTAAGAAAGTTGTTTTCTCTAAAATTTGCATTCTCTCAACTCTCTTAGTTAAGAATTTCATTGAAAAAGGAAAGTAGCGTAAATCATCTTAGGTGCATCTTTGTAGTGGTTGGAGTCGAGTCTACACACCATTGGTTTCACTTCCACTACCTTTTGACTTTAAAGAACAACCATAAAAGTAACGCTTAAAGTAAAATTGAAATAGTAATTTTTATTTACTAGGGCTCTGAAGCACCAATTTAGATCAGGCTAGTGTCTTGGAGTAGGTGAGTAATTAACTCTCCAAGACAACAAAACCAAACAAGTAGCTTATCTTGTGATAGAATAAATCCAATTGTCTCACTTGTACTCTGGGAAAGCTCCTCTTAAAGGAGAAGCACGAGCTCGTGTCCGAACCAGTGAGGGGATCATTCCCCCCTCGTTGGGAACGACGCCAGACACGCACGTATTACAAACGGTAAACCTCGGATTAACCATTGTCGAGGAGCCAGGGGTCACTTGTCGGTAAACCTTGGATTATTGTCAAGGAGCCGACAAGGGGATTGAGCTTGCTACTCTGCCCTTGCGTGCTGTCGGAGTTTAGACTGTTCCCCCAGGTGCATTTGTTGCGGTTGGTAACCTTAGTGACCATTATCTTTAGGATTCTACCGAGGTGACGGTGGAGGGAAGGTCCCACTGTACCTGGAGCAGACGTCGGTTATACTCACTTGGATTTTCTGGGGGGTTCACTTCACTCGAGACGGTTAAAGTGGAGGAACTTGGTCCAGTCTATTCATTAAGCAGGTTGCCGGGGTAACTGTTCCACCCGCCATTTCTGTACTGAATCCAGCGAGGTTGGGCTTCATCACCAACTAGCGCTTTTGGTCCGGAAGACTACTGTTTTTGTTTGGTTTGACGCCCTAGATTCTTTAGGCGTGTGATTCAAATTTGTTTGGTTCTTTAGAGACTTTAGGTGGTTTGATTTGAGATTTTATTTTGTTTTCGTGTGTAGTAGTTAAAAGTTTTTAGCTGTGGCGGAATTACCAAGACAGTCCCGTAGACTTCGGGGCCAGTCTCCTGAAGTTGTTTCTGTGGCCGAATTGTTGAGAAGATCCCGTAGACTTAGGGGTGAGCCTCCTCAAGACGAGTCCAGTCATTTAGAAGGTTTAAAGGTCCTTGTAACTCCTCCTAGTGGCAGTAGAGTAGGTTCACCTGAAGAAAGAGAATCTTCCTTGGTGGTCCATCCAGATTACCAAAGTTTAGAGACAGGTTATAATCCCGAAGCTGTTACAGTTTCTGAGCTTGTTGGTAGTTTTTCGTCTGCTAGTGATACAGGCGAAGAACTAGAAATATCCGAACCTGTTACTCCGACTCCTAGTGTTCCTGATTCACCGAGAATAGAAAGAATTATCACCGAAAATCTTCCTGTTGGTTTGATTGCTATTGAAGAACTTGTTCCAGAGGAAGAAATAGGCGTCTCTGATCCTGAAGATCAAATTACCCTTGATCTAAGGGAGCGTGAATCTATCTTTTACAGTCCTCCTAGAAGTACTACTTGGTACCTTTCGTTAACCAATTATTTAGACAACTTTGGGCTAGGTTTTTCTACACCTCGTACTCCTTTTCCACCTGGAGGTATTCATACTCCTGTAAATATGTCTGGTCAGTCGTCCGTGTTTACACAAAGTCCTGAATCTTTTTTACATGGCGGTCCTTCTGTTCCTACTGGGTATCAATCTCTTTCTGGTACCTTTGCGGGAGCATCTCCTCAACCCGTTGATCATGGGTTATTAATTGGAAACAGTGGTAATGTACCATTGGGTGTAGGAGACATTTACATGATGTCAGGTTCAGTTCCCGTTTCTCAACCTCAAGGTGGCCAATTACCGCCTGGGGGGCAACCGCAGTTAATGCCTGGGGGGCAACCGCAGTTAACGCCTGGGGGGCAACCTCAAGGTACACAAATCGTGTCTGGGGGGCAACCTCAAAGTCAGTATGTACCTATGGTGCAATACGTGCCTCAAGGTCAACCCCAGCCTCAATATGTACCCCAGGGTCAACCTCAGTATCAATATCAACCTCAAGGATGGCAACCTCAAGGGTATCAACCCCAAGGTTATCAACCTCAAGGTCAAGGTCAACCCCAGTATCAGTATTTACCTCAAGGTTATCAACCTCAAGGTCAATACTCGAGTCAAGGTTATCAACCACCTCAAGGTCAGTCATATGTTCCAAGTATGGGAACTGCACCTTACAATTATCAATCCTATCCTCAATCCGGTTATGGATCTCAGTATCCTCAACCTGTTACGGGTCAATACCCTGGAATGTTAGTGTGGGATCCATCACAGGGTCAACAGGTGTTGCAGCCAAGTATACAGATGGTTCCTCAAGCTGGACAACCCGTAGTTTCTGGTCCAACCCAGCAACCGCAACCTGTCCAGTCAAATGTTCAAACTTCTGTAACTTCGGTAGTTACTCAGCCGCCAATTGCACCTAGTACTCCATCTCAAACGGCTGCTGCAACTACCGCCTCATCTACCATACTTACTTCTGGAGTATCGACGGCTCCGGTTTCTACTGTCTCTGTAACCACTCCTCAGACATCTTTACCGTTGTCTGGATCTACGATTCAAACCACGGTCCAGATGCCTGTAGGTCAGCCTGGTATAAGTACGGTTGTCACTACTCAACCTCAATTTGTTCAACCTCCGTACCAGGGACAGTACCAACATGGGCAAGCTGTCCAACAACCGGTTTACCAGTATCAACCGTATCCTGGGTACACTTATCAACAACCTCAACAACCCCAGTACGGTCCGGTTAATCCTGGTTTTCCAGGAGGATATAATATCCCAAATGCGACTCTTGTTCCTAGTTATCCTGGATATCCTCCTCCTGGGGCTGGTATTGTGACCCAGAGTTTTAGAGATCCTAACCGGCAGTTACCGTTTATCGCAACTTTGGATTTACCAGACTTGACGCGCCTAACGAACGATCCAATTCAATATTTTCAGTTCTGGCCGCCAATGCCAAATAAGTTGCCCAGTGATATACCCAAGTTCGAAGGTAAGTCTGGAGAGGATCCGTCCAATCACGTGATGACTTACCACCTCTGGTGTGCTTCAAATTCTATCTCGGATGATTCGATCCGCTTACGTCTTTTCCAGCGTACACTCATTGGTCTCGCGGCCAAGTGGTACATTGAGTTACCACGGGCCTCTTTTTACAATTTTAGCCAGTTAGCTACCTCGTTCTTAACTCACTTTCAGTTGCTGGTCAGATACGATAACGGCACGGAGTTATTAACTTCACTAAAACAATCGACGTCCACGTATATTTCTGATCACATTCATGAGTGGAGACGTCGAAGAAGGCTAGTGAAAGTTTTTATCCCGGACCAAATCTTAGCTGAATGGTTTGTCAAATCATTATTACCGAAGATTACTGAAGATGTAGCTAAGGCCGGAGTAGTTACTGAGGAGCAAGTCATTGCTCAGGCACAATACCTTGACTTAGTTTACACTCAGTCGGGTACGTTACACGAGAAGATTTCGGATCTTCCAAAGTCGAATCAAATCGCTGCTGCTCCTTCGGGATCTCATGCCGCTGATGGTATGATTGGTATCGTGAATACAAAGAGCAAGAAGAAGTCTTCCAAGGCTTCAACTACTCCAATTATCACTTTGCCTGATTCTCCGACAGGAGAGTCTTCTCCTGAACTTACCGCCGATATTCACGCTGTAGAGTCATCTACGGCCAAATCAAAAAACGGTGGAAAGAAGAAAGGAAAGAAGAAGGCTAAAGCAGACAAGGCTCCAAAGGAGAAAACTGAAAAGTCGGAAACCAATGACGAAAAGCGCAAACCTCGATATCCTTGTCTTATTTGTGAAGAGGATCATTTTACGAGAGATTGCCCTCATCGGGCCGAGGTTGTGAAAATAGTCAAAGGTTCTCCCACTCCTGCTGTGTTAAAAAATCCATTTCCGGAGCAGGAGAATAAGATGATAGGTTCTTCTTCGAATGCCAGTGAAGAACCCATTTTGATGATGTCTCATGTGAGGATTGCGACTCGATCGCAAGATTATGGTAGTAAGAATCCTGTTGATGGTAAGGAAGCAGAATCTTCTCATTCTAATCCATCAACCTCAGCTCCTGGTTCCGATCCACTACAGATCGAAAAACCTAACCCAGACTTAGTAATTAAACCGCCCGCCAAGGGTGTACTTCGAAGGTCTGCTTTCAATCCACATGCGAGAGCAGCCCAGAATTACAACATTGTTGAGGACTTAGCTGTTTCACCCTCAGCAATGTCGGCGTTAGAAGTGCTGCAATCATGTCCAGCACAACGAAAATTGCTTTTGTCGGCTATAGGAGCTGTTGATGTTCAGGATCCGAATCTAATGATCTTCGATCTAGAAAATAGTACACCGCGTCTCCCCCATCAAATGGCTTTCCAAATTCCAGTGATAGTAAAAAACAGGCCTATTCATAGGACTGTGATTGATGAGGGAGCTTCTACGTGTATTATGTCGATTCAATGTTGGAGATCCTTTGGTTCTCCTTCGTTGAACCAATCCCCCACCATCCTTAAGGCCTTTGATGGCCGTGGGTTCCGTCCGTTTGGTATTCTACAGGAATTGCCTATAGGGGTAGAAGGTAAAACCGTTAGTCTGGATGTGGAAGTGGTTGATGCCCCTCTAGACTACAACCTTCTTTTGGGTCGAAGTTGGTCATATGCTATGACAGCGGTCGTTTCATCGGTCTTCAGAGTAATTAAGTTTCCACATAACGGTAAGATCGTGACTATTGATCAGCTGACATACTTTTCATCCGACCCAGCCTCTTCAGAGAGTATCCAGCATGTCGGTAAGACGACAATCCCTTATAGGGACGTTGGTGTAGGTTTAGTTAAAGATTCCGGTTTACTGGGAACTTTTCCTCTCCCTCCACTCAGCGTAGAACCTTCGTTTGCAACAATTCATATGATTACATCAGAAAACATTATTTATGATGATCCTTGGTTGTCCCATCTGACTCTGAGATAGACTCATTCGGTAATGCTATGCCCTTGAGTCCATATGAAATTGCTTATGAAGCTCTCATGTCTTTTACCGACTTTCATTCAACCGAGGTCGACCAAATGAATGTGGTCAGTGAAGAGTCACTTTTCACCTCACCCTTAGAACGGATAGCGTTTCCCGAAGTCGTGTCATCTGACGAACAACTTCGCGAAATCCTAAGTGTAGACGATCTACCATGGGAGGATCTCCATCACAGATCTTCGTTTTTACCTAAGGATGATGCATTTGAAAATGATTTTTCATCTATCTTTACCGCTGAATATGTCAAAGACGCTCAGGATCCAACGAAACATTCTGATTCAGAGTTGAATTTAGGGAATATTTCTCGTACTATTCCCATTGATATTTCAGTGAAGCCCGGAATTGAGGAGAACATTCATATAGGTGCCGCATGTACAGAAGAAGAAATCCAAACTTACAAGGCCCTATTCCAAGAATTCCGCGATGTGTTTGCCTGGTCTTACGAGGAAATGCCGGGAATCGATCCTGCCATTGTTGTTCATGAAATAAAGACCTACCCGGATGCTAAACCCGTCCGGCAACGGTTGCGTCAGATTCACCCTCGAAAAGCGGCTGCGATTAAAGCAGAAGTCGAAAAGCTGTTGAAAGCAGGTTTCATTTATCCGATCCCGTTAACGGATTGGGTATCGAATATTGTTCCGGTCAACAAGAAACAAGGAACAATAAGAATCTGTATCGACTATAGGGATATAAATCGAGCTTGTCCAAAAGACAACTATCCTACGCCTTATATCGATCAAATTATTGATGATTGTGCCGGAAGTGAAATGTTTTCCTTTATGGATGGTTTTTCGGGCTATAATCAAATCAATATTCTACCTGCCGACCAACCAAAAACGGCATTCATTTGTCCATGGGGGACATTTGCTTATTGCAAATTACCTTTTGGGCTTAAGAATGCCGGGGCCACTTTTCAACGGGCGATGTCTTATGCATTTCATGACATCAAGCACATTGTGCAACCGTATCTCGATGATTTGCCTGCTCATTCTTTACATCGAGCTGATCACCTTGTCCACCTACGAGCAATCTTTATGAGGTGTAGGCATTATCGAATTCGTTTGAATCCCCACAAGTGTGTTTTCTGTATAGAAACAGGTCGATTGCTGGGATTTGTTGTTTCAAAAGCCGGCATTCGCGTCGATCCCTCGAAAGTCGAGGCTATCATCAAATTGCCTCCTCCTTCGAGTTTGCGCCAACTCCAAAGTTTGCAAGGGAAAGCGAACTTTTTACGCCGATTCATCCCAAACTACGCCGAGGTCACTAAAGGTTTTACACGGTTGTTGAAACAGAACGCACAATTCTTTTGGGACGAGATTGCCCAACAATCTTTTGATGCACTTAAACACGCGTTGACCCATGCACCGTTGTTGCATCCTCCCAACTACAACCAGGACTACTTCTTATACCTCGCAGCTTCGCATTCCACCATTGGAATGGTGTTAGTTCAAGAAGATGAATTCGGAGCAGAGCATGTGATATATTATCTTAGTAGGACCTTAAATCCCACTGAGTTAAAATATTCGCATGTGGAGAAATTGGCCCTGGCAGCCGTTCAAGCTGTCCAGCGTTTTCGTCACTACATTCTTCTCCGTAAAACTACAGTTATTTCGGATTGCAACCCTATGATTTATATTTTGACAAAACAACTGCTAGGGGGCAAGTACTCTAAATGGATCGTCATCCTGCAAGAGTTCGACTTGGAGTTCGAGAAGTCCAAGTCTAAGAAATCCTTAGTTTTTGCGGAATTGATGTGTGATTTCCCGAGTACTGACACAGAGACTGTGGCAGAAGAGTCCATTGCGGACGAATCTTTGTTTCTTATCAGTACTGTAGATCCGTGGTACGGGGATATAATCATCTATCTCCAAACCCAAACCTTTCGGCCTGAAGCTTCAAAGGCGAAACGTCGAAAAATTCGGTTTCAATCCCAGCCATACAAAATTATTGGAGATACACTTTATCGCCGGGGGGCAGACTTAGTTTTTCGACGTTGTTTAACTCACGAAGAGGCTGAGAGAGTTTTGAATGATTGTCACTCTGGAGCATGTGGCGGTCATATGTCTGGGTATGCCACAGCTCAGAAGGTGTTGCGCGCTGGTTACTTCTGGCCATCTATGTTTAAAGATTGTATCATTGCAGTCCGGAAGTGCCACAACTGCCAAGTGTTTGATCGAAAGATGCGCGCACCACCTGCTCCTCTCCACCCTATAATTGCCGTTGGTCCATTCGCCAAATGGGGTATCGACTTTATTACTTGTAACCCTCACTCGGCCGGGGGGCATGCGTATATCATCCTCGCGGTTGATTATTTCACTAAATGGGCCGAGGCGATGCCTACATTCGACGCAAGCGGCAAAACAGCTGCAGTTTTCATATTCAATCATATAATAACTAGGTTTGGTGTCCCACAAGCAATCATTACTGACCATGGGAGCCATTTTCGAAACACCATGATGACTGAACTTACAAGCCAGCTTGGTTTGCGCCACGACAGCTCTACTCCTTATTATCCGCAAGCCAACGGTTTGGTTGAGTCTATCAACAAAGTTCTGGTTATCATGATCCGACGAACCATTGGTATTCATCGGTCGAATTGGCACAACATGTTATTTTCGGCGCTATGGGCATACCGAACCTCAGTGAAAACCTCAACAGGGTTCACTCCTTTCCAGCTAGTTTATGGCTTGGAAGCAGTGTTACCCATTGAATGTGAAATCCCATCACTTCAAATGGCTGTCGAATTACTCCCAGCTACTTCCGAAGAGGAGAAACGTTTATTGTACTTAGCTAAATTAGATGAGACTCGACGTGACGCTGCATTGGCAATCGAGACTCACGCGAAGCGAATGAAAGCTCAGTATGATAGAAATGTGACCCCTCGAAGTTTTTCGGAGGGAGACCTAGTGCTTTTATATGATCAAGCTAACGATAAGCTAGGTGCTGGAAAATTCGTTCCTATGTGGCATGGACCCTATATTGTAAAGCGAAAGCTAGCAAAAGGGGCTTATGAGCTGGTAGATTTTGATGGGGACTCTTTGGGTAAACCCAGAAATGGACTTTACCTAAAGAGGTATTATGCTTAAATGGTGGGTATGGAGAATTTTTAGTTAGGTTAGGTTTTCTTTCTAGCTAGTATGATTGTTAGTTAGTCAGTGTGCTTAGCTTAGTGAGTGTGTTTTTCGTCGTTATTCTGGCTTATCTTGGTTTTACTCTTGATATTACAGATGTCGACGCCTCTCCAAACATACATTGGATTTGCTGATGGTGCTTGTCGTAGTACACGGAATATCTCTTCCGCAGCTTGGGTTATCTATTCACCCTCTGACGAGTTAGTTTCTATGCATGGGGTAAGCCTCGGTCAAACAACGAATAACATTGCAGAATACAGTGCAGTGGTTGAATTATTATCCGAATCTATTTCATTTGGAATTCGACGTTTGATAGTGAGGTTAGATTCTGAACTTGTTGTATTACAGCTTAATAGAGTTTATGCCATTAGAAATCCTGTGTTATTAAGGTTGTTTTTGAGAGTGCGTCTCTTGGAACGTGAATTTGATTACATTGAATATCAGCATATTCCAAGGTCTTTAAATACATTAGCAGATGCAATTGCTTCTCGAGTGTTGGACAGACATTTACGATAATCATGCAAGTAAATTTAAAAACATTTCATCATACATGTTAAACAAGATAAGCCGGTAATAGTGATATATATATAGATAGGAGTGTGTCAAAAAATATACATCGTCTTCGATCATAGGTTGAAAAACACCTTATGATCGGCAAAAATGATAAGTACAAAAAGTCAAAAATGTCACATGTGTCTACAAAAGTGACTAGTCAATCACTGGTGGTGCTCCCTATACGACACCACTGCACGGGCTACCTTGCGCAAAAATCTCCTAAACGGTCCAGGGACCGCGACTACAAAGCGCTGAAGCCTGATAGGAATATCATCCATAGTAGTCTCAGGCATATCTGCCGTCAGACGCTCTAGATCATGCTCCAACTCAGCTAGTACTTCTGCAGCCGCGTCCTGTGGGGCCGGTACCGGTGCAACTGGGTGTCTCCTCTCAAAAGGCCGGAGGTTGGCTGGACGCTGTGGACCAACATCTGCATTTTGAAAATTTTTACTGTCAGTTTTGAGACGATATATATAAAAAACAAAAAAAAAAATACA
This sequence comes from Pinus tabuliformis, assembly GCA_031772625.1. NCBI lineage: Eukaryota > Viridiplantae > Streptophyta > Pinopsida > Pinales > Pinaceae > Pinus > Pinus tabuliformis. Next base: position 685,931,690 of record CM062816.1, on the reverse strand, counting down.
TAATTTGAAAACTTGTGAAAAATAAAGTACCTCTGTCATCCCATTGTTCTCCCTGTGGAAGAACCATGTCCGGATCATGTCGAAAATCTACTCCGGCGTACGGAAAGTCCTGGATCCAGAAAACCTGGTCCTCCAACCAGTGAAAGTAACTATCAGAAAATCGAACAACTGTCGCGCCCTCGTCAGGATGCCGGGCCATCACCGCAACCCATCGTACCAGCTTTGGCTCCTGAGGACCCAAGATATCAACAGTGAGTTGCTGAGGGATCAGCATCGGAACTCTCTCTAAGGCAAAGCTCACGACTAAAGGCCCATATCCAAAAGTTTTCAGTCGTTCGTTCTTTGCCTTAGTCAGTTGGCTCTTCACATTAGCCGACACAGCATCACACCAGTTGAAAATGGTGCCTTGGTAACAGTCAATTGCCATCCGCATTTGGGACCCAGAAGCAATGTGCAAAGCGGCCGCGCCGCAAATTCTGGTAACCGTGAAAGCAATAACTTTGAGTTCACGCAGAGAGATGTGTTTGATCTCCACGCCTTTCGAATGGTGTGCCCCAGGTGTGCACCAATCTTCCCGGAGACTAACAAGGGATTGGCCACCCGGCCTAGTCCCGGCTAGATTGAGTTGCTCGCCTCTGTTTGGCAAGCCAGTGAGAAAGTATACATCCGAGGGCTCTATCTCGAGCTGGTGCCCTCCTATGTAAAAGCATTGCTCTTGAACGTTCCATCTCTCAACCAGCCATTCTAAGAATCTTACCTGAGCCCTCATGCCCGGTATGGCCCAGTATTTGTATAACCCACATGCTTTTAGGGCATCCAGGGAAGGTTGGTGTTCTATTGCAGCTTCATCAACCTCTTCGTGCTCTCTTTCTCTCCAATCCAACATGGTGAGTGCCCTACACACCAAGAAATGATGATTAGAATTAATTTGGGGAATTTTGAATGGTTATTTGTGAGGATTGGGGTTTCAATTTCCGCGTTCCACGGAGGACGCACCCCGCGTTTGGAACACAGGGCGTCGGGACGCAGCTGGCCTGAAGGTGGGCTGCGTCCCCCGACCATTTTCCTGTATAGGAAAAAGTCGGGGGACGCAGGTCACCCGAAGGGCACCTGCGTCCACCGAGGAGCGCATTTTGAAACCTAAACCCTCCCAAAAAACAAAACTAAAACCTAAAAAACAATTTTAATCGGATAGAAATGAAGAGTAGGATGTTGTAAAATACCTGGAAGAGACGGCGTTCGATTCTGACGGTCGGATTTTCCGCAGCGACCACGGGAAGTTTCTTGTCAAAAGCTCCTTTTTCAACCTCAACAGTCAAACGGTAAAAATGACATGGTAAAAAGTCTTTTTATAGGTTTTTTGGATGAATTTGTTCATTTTTCACCATGGAAAGATATTTTTCGATGTATTTTTGCCTATCTTAAACAGGTATGAGTAATGTGTCGCTTTTGTGCAGGACAAAGGGATTTAGAGGGAAAATTGTCATTTTTCACGAACCAAAATATCAGAGTCATCTTTTAAGCCCTTTTCTGACTCCTAAAATATGAAAAGATTGCCGAGCGTTTCTTTTACACTCGTTAAAACGGAATTAAAAGACGGTCCCCTTATAGCTCTTTTCTGACCGTAAAATCAGGAAAAGATTGCCGGGTTTTTGTCGTTTCAAACTCGATACGGAAATAAAACGACGTGTCCTTGATCGCTTTTTACTTTTCAGGTCAGTGGCACTAATTATGAAAGTACTCCTTGGTCGCAAGATCAAGCGGTTCCCCCAGGTATTATTTTATACTTTTTCGGGCTTGAGGGACACAAATCTACGAAAAAGTTCAACTTGGAGTCTTCTTAAGTTTTTCAGACTCTCTAAAATTGAAAAACACCGAGTTTCTCCTATACTGGGCTCGTTAAACATTTCACAGTAAAGGACCTGTTCAATTACAAACAGGAACGAACCACTCCTTCCTAGGGTTCGAATCAAAACTAGGTTGGACTCATCCGAAGGATGAGCTTATAATCAAGCATATGTTATCCTCCTCAAGCTTGTTAAAAATAAAGAGGTACTTGCCAGAAATGGTGGGGGAAAAGAGAGAAGAATGAGCCTATTTGTTACCTTTTGTCTCAGAAGAAACTTTATTACCACTCTTGAACACGACACTTTTCATTCACCTGGGTTGGGAAATTCTTCACCTCACAGTTGATCAAACCACTTTGAAAGTCTTTAACCGGGTTCCGGGGATTAACTTTGAGTTATTCGTCACCAAGCCATCTGTCGTGTCGTTATGTGTTCAAGAGGTCTGCAAGCAAAACTTTCATCTGCAAAATACTTGTCATCCATTTGACCATCCCTGAGTCAGTCCTTACAGCAACATTTCTTCAACTTGAACAATGATTTCGTGTTGCGGGCTTGCCTGCAACGGGTCACTTTCTATCGACATCAGCACATTATCTAGAGAGATGACTTAGAAATCGTCAGTACCTTGAATTCTGCATGCATCAATGGCAGGTTTCTCGCCTTTGACGTCAGTTTACATCATTGACTTTCGATCGAAGGATTCCGTGAAATGTTCGACATCAACTCATTCATTCACATCTCATGGATTGTACTGGGTACTTTGAGAACCATTGACATTACTGGTGGTCTCTCTCACGCTTGTTAACAGTTTACATCATTGACTGGTAATCAAGTGGTTTCTACCATGTTCGACATCAACTCATTTATTCGCATGGCTAGAATCGTACCAATTTGGGAAGTAGAAATGAAGACCCTGGATCTAGGTTCCACCATCCAGGCTGCGAGGAGTTTTGTATTCATTATCTAAGTAGACTAATCATAAACAGATGGCTGCGTCCATACTGTGTCTACAAAAGTCTATGATTGTGATGTACTGCAAAATCATTCCTGTATCAGAGTAGTTAGTCTGTTAGTTAAAGTTTTAATCTGAGTATGGGAATGCCTACCTCAGTGATGATATAATCTTATACATGTATTTTGTGTTGAAAATTGCAGGTTCTGACCAGGCTCTCCACGGGATAATCCTTGAAATGATAAAGCGCTTCACCCTTCCTAGATATTACAAACCCTAATCTATTCCAGGCTTCGCACTTTAGGGGGCAATCTGTTACACTAAAAAATGTCACCATGACTATTTACAGTTAGTATGGCTCAATCAACAGTCATGATACCCTCTTAGGCAAGTCTTATGCCTCTGCTCTCCATGTCAAACTCCAAAAAGAGAGAAAGTCTTGTATAAATGTATTTATCTCTGGGGACGCAGGTTCTCTCAACCTTACTTGCGGGGACGCTCCCAACGTTCACAAAAACTGTGTCCAAAGATGCTTTGTATGTAAAGGGACAGGTGCGTCCCCCTGTAAAGGTTAGAATGCGCAAGTTTCATCTTTAAAAAGTTACTTGTGGTCATTTCTAGAGCATTCTAGAAGGTTGTTCGACGTGTATTGGGCGCCTCCAGATGGTTCATGCACTCCTATCAAAGAGGAACTTATCCCATCAATAAGGGAGCTATCCCACCCAAAGAGGGGATTATCCCATTGATGGTGGACCTGATTAACCTCCTCTTGAGCACTATAAATACAGGCATTGGGCCAGAAGGAGGGGAGGTTGAAGCTATACATTTTCTAAGGGTAAATGTTGCAGGAATTAGGACTCCCATTTAGAAGCTTGTGAGGAGAGATTGCCATCTTTGCTTGTTCTATTTGGAAGTGGGTGAGCTTTGTCAAAGTAGAGGAAGACTCTTGTGGACCCTGGAAGGAGCTTGCACAACACCAAGGCTCAGGTTGTAATGGTTCCTTTTGATTACCTTTAATGCAAATTGGTCCATTCTTCTCAATAACTTGTTGTTTATGGGTTATTTCATGTACTCCTTGGTCTATATGTTGAATATGCTTTGTTTTATGTTATAATCAGGTGCTATTTAATTGTTTGACTGTTGGTGATTGCAGGTTTTGGAGAAAAGGAGGAGCTCATCCAGATCAACAAAGCTTGGACTTCTACAACAACGTTTGGACAAAGGTAAGAACGAAACACTTGATTTCTCATATCATAATGCATGTTTAGAGAAGGATAGCTCCAGTTTGTTTTGTTTGTCATTAGAATGTCTTAGACTTCTAGGAAGGTCGGTTGTGTCCGCACTCTTGACTGATTCCGTGTGACAAGCCCTCTATGCTTCCTCTTGTTTTCTTTTGATATGTAAGGTGTTCATTTGCATGGCAAGAGTTTGCAACATCTCACTCTTGAAGTCTTCTCTAGCATGTTTCCAATTTCTCCTTTAATGGGTGAGTTGGAGGAAGAGGTACTGGCTATGGGTTGACTCCACCTACCTTTCTTTCTGGCTGCCCTAGAATGGTTTCTAAAAACAGTCTTTATGTCCTCATAGGGTAGTTGGTAGATGTCTCCCCCAGCCAGCAGATGAAGGGTGTCTAGAAGATCTTCTCGTATTCCCTTGGGCAGGACCAACTTCGGAGACTCAGGGTCAAGTGTAGACCCGGCCCTTTTGTAACTGAGCTGGAACCTCTCTTCATAGTCTTCCAGGAACTCATCACTTCCTATGGTCATTCAGAAGATTTCTTCTTTCGTATCTTTTGACCTACAATAGTCCCAATACTTGTTGTTAAAGGCTTGCTGCATCTGAGCCCAAGTTGTGATACTATTGCCAGGTAATCCCATGAACCAGCACAGTGCTGCATCCTTGAGAGTAGAAGAAAACAGTTTCAACTTTTTCTCATCTTCTGCATAGTCATAATTTCTACGGATGACAAAAAACTCGAACAAGAAGGTGTCAGGATCTTCTGTAGTCAGACCATGGAAATGAGGTAGGGCAGAAGGGCTTATACTCTTCATTTTGGTGTCCCCATTAGTCTTCCGAATGGGAAAGGTACCCTCTATTCTCTCTCCATTCCCCCTAGCATTTTTGTTTTCAACCATTGGCTCCAAAGGAATGTTTTCTTCTTCTTCTTCCCCTATAGGTTCTTCAAATATGTCTTGATGTTCACCTAAGGGTTCTTCTTGATCGCAACCACCAAAGAACAGAGAAGGTTGGCTATGTGAAGCAGTGGAGGCGTTGGGTAAAAATTTTCCTGAGTTATCTCTATTCCTACAAGGCATGAAAGGAAAAAAATTTGGTTGGTTTTTTTCTTTTCCCCACACTAATAATACCTGCAGGAACTGAAATTGTGATTTGAACAAAACAAATCACAATTAGCTAAAATTAACTTGCTGAAATGGAAATTTGCAGAATTGAAAAGGAAAGCAAGGAAATGCAGAACTTGAAAGGAAAAGAAATGACTATTCTACTTTTGCTTAAATGAACTATTAGCATAATGTTGAAATAGGAAATAGAAGAAAGCAGTAATCACAGAATCCTCTGATGCTTCCCTGGCAACGGCGCCAAAAAGTGGTGAGGACCAGTATTGTAGCAATAATGTTGCAACTCCTGGGCTGCCTACTTTACTCTTATCAACCTGGTAGTTCGTAACAAACATGGAAGCATCGGTGTTGTATGCACAAGTACTAGTTCTCACTGTAGGTTGTCACTTGGTCAGCCGGTGCAAGATCACTAGCAGCTCAAGCCAACTTCTATGGATTCTAGAAGAAGCTCTATATGTGATGAAAGGAAAAAAAGAATACTCTACAGATGCTATTCTAACTGCAGAAAGGAGAAAGAATGAAATGTAAAGTAAACCTAGTAAACCCTAATTAACCAACTAATTCTACTTTTGCAGAAAGCACTATGAAAACCATGAAAGGAATTCCATTTCCTACTCAAGGAAGTAAACAACATCTAACTATGCTATTTCTAGAAGTAAATAAGAAAAGAACATATTTTTGGATTTTTATGTACTTTTATGTGAGTTTGACATGCATGTAATTCATTGTGTGTGAGTGTGGTAGTGAATAGGTGGCATTGAAGGGCGGTCTTGGGACTTGAGAAGATGTAGGATGGTGTGGATGGGTCTTAGGAGGTCTCAAGGGGCCTTCTGGAGGATTTTCCCACACTCGGCCTTCGAAAGAAATCCTACAGGAAAATCTACAGGAGGACACAAGAAATCTACAGGAGGAAAATAGGGAATCTACAGGAGGCCTACAAGAGGAGGCCAAGAGAATTTTTCACTGTTTTGAGGGTGTGAGAGTGGGTGGAAAAGGTGGATGAAGGTTGGAATGAGGTGTTAGGGTGCCTAGGATCTACCATGAATCACCAGGAGAGAGAAATATGATTGGGTTTGCTCAAGGAGAGAGGAAGAAGTTCTAGGAAAAATGCAGGAAACTAAGGCAAAATTGAGGTGAGGTTTAGGAGACCAATAGGGCATGGATCAGATGGAGGGGGTGATTTTTGATAAGCTGGACTATTGTTGGAAGAGATCTACTGCATATAAACTGACAGTCAACCAAGGAAATCAAGCAACAAGTGAAATGAATGCATTTAGGAAAAACAGAGTTTTGCATAAAAATGGTCTAAACTATGACCTATGAAAGGAAATGCGGAGAAATGCTGCAAGAAAGGAAAGCATGAAAGAAGACTATTGAAAATTAGGAAGTTAGCATGATGAAGAAGATCTAAAGCAAATCAAAGCTAGACTATTAACCTACTAAAAAGCTACAAACACTAGAAGTCCTATGAAGGAGGAAAATCTGTGTTTTTGGGGCAGAAAGAGGGTCTTTGCCTCAAATCATGGTCCCAAAGGGAAGAAGAGAGGCCAAGGCATTGTTGCTAGCCTTTTGAGTCTTTGTTGATCACTGTTTAACCTGCTACAGAAAACACAAATGGAAGCAAACTACTAGATCATCAAAAGCAACCTATTCTTAACCGTAAAATAAATACATCTAACAGCAACCTAATCTACAAATTGAAATAAAACATACAAATAGAAGTATATAGGAACTTGGCTGCTTGGATTGGGCCCTAACCCAATAGCTTTAGCCCTCTGAGGTAACTTAGTGCTAGCTCAAAAAGGATCCCATCTTTATTATCAAAACAATAAAAAGATTATATGAAACTGTCACAAAATAATAAGCTTGAAGTTGGAGCAGAGTTTACATAAGAAAAAATCCAACAAAAATCCGACCCTAGTGAGGCCCTATGCCCCTCTATTTATACAAATGAAGCTACCAAAAGCTTCCTTAAAATTAGGGAGGCTTGGCTCCCAAAACTCAAGATAATCATCAGTCATCCTCCACTTGCTCGGCTGCCTTCTAGTGCATGGTTCGACTACTTGTACTCCGAGCTGAATGAAGGGGAATTCGAAGTGAGGAGTAATAAATGAGGGGGATTCCCTTCTACAAGTCCTCTCCTTTTTCCACTTCGAGTTATTACTGCCATTTTTCCATTGGATCCTTGACTTTGACCTTGAAACTCATCAATAATCTGCATTGAATACATGTTAGACGTCATGGCACAATAACTAACTCAACTCACTCTATAAGCATAAACATAATAAGAAAATCATACAATAAGCTAAGAGAATGGTTAATTTGATTGGGTTAGGAGGTTAAATGAGCCCATATAATTACCCATTTATGAGGCTCATCAATTAACTTCCTGTTTGTGGTATCATTTTGGTTCAGGTTCATAATCGTGTCCCACATCTTCTTTGTTGTGTCTAACTCTATGATATGAGGAACTATATGGTCCTTGACTCCATCAAGGATAATCCTCCTAGCTTTGGGATATTCCTTCTTGTACATTAGAGTTGTATTGGATTTGTTGGTAGGACTATCACACTGGTTGCATACTCCTTGGGACCATTCTCCTCCAACAACAAGAGAATTTTTTCTTTCCAGATGCCAAAATTAGAGGCTCCATCTAACCTATCCTGATCTCTCAAACCTACTTAGGCCATCTTTGAAACTCTTCAAAAATTGGACAAAAAGAACCAACTGAATATGGAGAGGTTCAATCTTTGTTTTACAAAACCTACCTTTCGCTTCATGTGCCCTGCGTTGATTTAGTCTTGCAAACCTTTGTGCTTTAGATATTCTTTAATACCACGTGAAATTGCCATAATTGTAGTTATTGGAAATTATTCTTCTGCGTTATGCAGATTATTTGTCTTCAAAAATTAATTATTAAAAATAATGAATATAATCGCTACTGCAATTTTCACAAATAATAACAAGAACTGAGAAAATAATGCACACACATAAAAATGTTGGCACTGATATTTTTGGACAATAGATCCTAGAAATACCCAGTGTGGGGAAAAACAATTCTGCAGATAAGGGTTTTATTACTAATAAATATTCAACAAATTGAGAATTATAATCATTTCTTGCCTCTCACTGAAAAAGCTATGGCAAGTATTTTTCTCCACTGCTATTGGAAAAATGGAACTAGAAATACAAAATTTTCTTTTGGAAAACAACTTGGCCCACTCTATGTAATTTTCACCTCCTTTAGGAACTCGCACTAACATAAGAGAAATGTGTACTTCCTTCTTAGGAGTTCATTCATCCTCTAGAATTTTCTTCTCTTTTTTTTCTGGAAAATATACTACCTCTAGCAACACACTAAATCCACTTACACCTCCTCTAGAAACTGTCTCCTACAACTAGAAATTGAATTGTAGCTTCAACAACTCACACTGGGTAAACTAGATATTTGCAAGTTAGATGAATCGACCTCCCTCTTGCAGAATAATTCAGCTTCCTTCCTTCTCTTGGAATTTTGGAATCTATGTGAATAATTTCTCCAAAAATCCTCTCCTCAATTTCTCTTTTGAAAGCCCATCGTTGATGTCCTCTATGCTATCACTACACCCTTGCTACCATTGCAATTTTGTATCTAGAATGTGATCTTCAAGTGCCCCATAAATTTTCTCTTATAATCTCTCATTCATGAATCAATGACCAAGATCTAACTCCAATCAATAGTTAATGTCATATTTACCCCTTCTCATGACTTTTCTAGAAGTCATTAGAGAAAAATGATTTTGTCTTAATTATTTTGATTTAATTAACCACTTTTCCTAAGTTAGACTTACACAAATAATTATAAACTATCTAATTAATCTAATTAAGAATTTTTCCTTGGAAACTTTTTTTGGGTCTTGGAGGTAATTATACTCCTATGTTCCTTACCCTGATAAACACCAGTAGAGACTAGAAAAATTATCCAAGATACAAAAACTAACACCATCCCATTCCTTGGAACTCACATATGGCACACAAGCAATCGAGAAAGTATAATGCAATGTAGAATTGTGATTTCTATCCTTTGGATGTTTTCTTTTCCATTTTGATGTTTGATAGAATAAATAATGCTAGGTAATTTTCCGAGTTGAATATAGTCCCATCTGTGGCACATGCATACATCATGTGAATCTTGATTTATTTAGATTTCCTTGCATTTTCTTTACCATACATCCTGCAATACATGGCTACCAACATTTGATTAGCTTTATTGAGTGATTTAGTCTTGTAGGCACCACCATTTTGCCCGAATTTGCTTGGTTCCTGCCACCAAGACTTCAAGATATCCTTTTCTGGTTTATTGAAGCCAACAAACCATATTATATTGAGTATTACGTGATGCTTGGGTAATTTTCAGTATTCAAATATATCAGATGCTATGTAAGTTGCCATTGGTTTGCCCTAATCACTTCTGACTATTGTATCATTTTCATCCATATGCTAAAAAACACAATCGATTAATTCTGCACATGGGAAGATAGTCGGATGAGTTACAACCTTGTGAAGCCATGATTTCTTAACATTAATATACACTTAGCGATCTTCTCCATCCTATGGCACATTGTTTTCCTTTCTGAAAAATGATCGATATATCTCAGCCCCTGTCATCTTCATTGTCTTATCTATATAGCAGGTAGTATTTGTGTATATGGGTACCTTTTTGAGAGGGATATCAACCAATCCCTCAATACTACTCTCTTGGATCTCCTTCCTATGCTTCTTTCTAGTATTTGGATCCATGTCACTTGAAGACAATGAAATGGTGAAACAATCAAGGTTAATAGTACCTAACATTTCAAAATTATTCATGTGAACAATAAATGTTAGGCAAATCCCAATATAAAATACTAATTAAGACTGGACCACAGGCTATGAGGCTAGAGTGCAATTTGCTTTAGTCATAAATTGGGAAGGCAGGTTGCTATGGTCTTAACCATGAGAAGCAGATGGATTAAGACCACAAGTTGTAGAGTTAGTTTTTAGATAGGTTTCTGATGTGCCTTGCAGTGGAAATTTGTGGTGAATAGGCATCACGGTTTTCCAAATCAATCCTAGATCAGGGAGGAGAGGGGCGGTACTACCTCCTATGATGGTGACGTGTGGTGTATGGTATGAGTTGAGAAATAATCGTGAACACTGAAAGCAAGGGGGAAACATGAATGTTAAAATGGGTTAAATAGTTCGATCAAGTGCTATGAGGCAAGGGGAGGCTATAGGAGTTAACAGAGAGTGACGTCAGTGTGAAAAGGGATAGTTGGAAATGGTTGAGTGAATGGGTCTATATAGAGATGGATCAAGAAGGGGAACCGCCAGGAAGGTGAACAGTCAGGGGTAACCAAGCAACAAAAAAGATCATTAGAGAAATTTTGAGGACAAAAATGTGTCTCAAAAAAAAATGTACAACCAAAAAAAACTTTATAGGAACCAATAGGATTTAATATGATGATGTAAACCATGGAATTTGTTTCACCATTTTTGGAGTAAAAAAGTAAAAAGATTAAGGAAAAAAAATTATTTTTTCAACTCGTATTTTCAACTTATCTCCATACGTTTTAACTCAAATTTCAAATGGGAGCACTAGTTGGATGAAGAATTTAATTCATCATCCAAGGAGTACCCATGTTGCATACTTTTAATGGACCCTGCTACACGAAAAATCAGAAATACATGAAAATGTGATTGCAATCACATTTTTTCATTTATTTCTCATTTTTCATGTAGAAGGATTCATCGAAAGTATGCAACATGAGTACTCCTTGGACGAGGAATTAAATTATGCACCCAATGAGTTCTCCCACTTGAAACTTGAGTGAAACTATAGGGAGATAAGTTGAAAATATGAGTTGAAAAAAATAATTTTTTCTTTTTTCCCTCTAAAATTTGAGGATGTAATCTAATCTTATTTTATTATTTCCCCTATTATTTTATAATATTCCTTAGGAGACCCATTTTATACCTCAAAATTTTTCTAATGAAGACACAATTGGAAATTGCAAGGAAAATTTGCAGTACTACCTTGTATCCAAAGGCCAATCGCGATGGTTGATTGCACGAACAAGTTGTAGTATGAGGAGGCTCCTTGCACTCAGTGATCACATTTATAAAGTGGAAATGTGGTGTAAAATGAATTGGAGGGGAAACCCTTATATATAAGTTTCGACCACACATGCAACGGTAGCCACAATAAATGTGCGACCATAGAAGAAAACATGGTGTGAAGTAAGGCGATGTGGTGGGTCCTAGTTACCTCATAATTTAGCCTTTAGCCACATAAATACAACTTAGTTTCACAGTGTTGTAAGTTTATTTTTGGTGAATCTTCACCTCAACTATAGATTGCATTCTTAGGAGGTAGACGAGTTTTCATTGTTATCTGTGGTAGCTATTTGCAAGAGCGATTTTGTGACCTTTAAGCTTACATTGTGAATCAACAATGCGTTTGACCGTAGGATTTTGTGGTAGGGCAATTTGAGTATAATTTAGTAGATTAGGAAGACTTAGGAGAGTCCTAATGATAGATAGGTTAAGGATAACCATTATCAAGCATTTTCTTAGGACTTCAAAATGAGGGGGCTCCAAATTGAGAGAGTCAAAAATTTGGAGGGTTGTTATAGCTACTACAAAAAATTGATAGAGGTAACCATTAGGGATTATTTTAATCTAATATTACAAGTTTGGATCAAGTAAGCTAACAGTTAGGACATATTTCAAACAATGCAAGGAACCTCTCATTATCTAAAAATCAAAATACCTAATCCATCGTTCTCGTTCGTATTTGCGAAGTATTTAAAAAATCGCTGCGCCGCGGGAGCCCCAGCCGCCTCTGGTTCACCTTCACTGAAGCCGCAAATCGATCCAGACCTCTAGACTCTTGGCAATGCAGAAGGGCAGCGCATCTCTTGGCTACTGGGTGTTCCTCTGTGCGCCCTCATGGCTATTGCGCCCCTGCGCACAGCACTGAGGCGCTCTCTCCATGGATTCTTCAGGGGGCCTCTCCACTCCACCTCCAGAGGTGATAGCCTTTAAAGCAATGATCGAAGCAGCCCCGAAACGAGCGCCATCGGCGACTCAACAGAAGTTCATCAAGAAAATGGAAAAAATCCCTTCAGTGGCCCTTTCTGAAGAAGAGACGTGCAAGGCAGCTCTAAATCTGGCAGAGAGAGGCCTTATTGGGCAGTTCACGGGTCTCTGGCCCTCTCCTAAATCAGTAGAAGACTGGACTCAAAGAAACTGGAACCCCCTGATCAAAGAAGGCGTCAAAAGCTACTTTGTAGGTAAAGGATACTTCGTCTTTGTTTTTGAAAGCATAGAAGATAGAAGTTTAATTTTCAGAAATGGCCCATATTTTATGGGACCGCAGGGACTGTATTTGAACAAATGGTCCCCAGATTTTGACCCCTCCCAAGACGTCCCATCAGCTGTCCCGGTCTGGGTGAGACTTCCCCACCTGCCGCTCCACTGCTGGAACCAAAAATCCCTAGAGAACATCGGAAACGCGCTGGGTAAATACATAGACAAAGCCGCAAGAAAAGATCAGTACTCTTGTGCCCGCATTTGTGTGGAAGTCGATCTAGAGGAGGGGTTACCGGAAGCAATCAAGCTCACTGTCGCCGGATGGACGCATATCCAGGAGCTGGACTACGAACAGTTACCCTTCAAATGCAGACACTGCCACGGGCATGGACATTTCGCCAAGCACTGTAAGAAAAGGGCAGAAGAGCAACCAGACAAACAAAATGGGGAACAATGGACTCTAGTTCAGAAAACAACCCTACCAAAAAAAGGCACTGGCAAAGGAAACACATCAGGAATCCCAAGCAGCTCTAAGCCTATTCAGGAAGGCGAAGCAAAAACAAAAGAGACAACAAGCACTCAGATCGATCCTGTTGCCCCAGAGCAGGAAAATCGAGCACAGGAAGAAAGTACCCCTCCAAGCAAAGAAGGAGAAAAAGCAGTTCAAGCCGAAGTAACCCAAGGCAGCCCATCCAACCCTTCATACGCAGAAGTGGCAAAGAAAAAAGCTGTAGAAAGCTCAGGTTCATCGGAGGATGAAACCTACGAGCGCCCCTTCAAAAGAGTTGGAAGGAAATCCCGAAAAGAAATGAGAGAAGAAGAGGCAGAGAGACTCAAAACCCAAGGAAGCCAAGCCACAATAGAAATGTCCATCGGTCGAAATACCAGACCGAGGCCTTCCAAGGGAGGCCTCAATCCTCCTTTCAGTAAATAATGAAGTTAGTCTCTTGGAACTGCAGAGGACTGGGGAACCCCTCTAAACTAGAAGCAGTCAAGGATCTACTCAAAACAGAACCCTCAGAAATCCTCATGCTCCAAGAGACCAAGATTGAAGGGCAAGCCCTTCTAGGCATCAGTAAGTCAAAGTGGAATAAAAATACAGGCAAGGCAATCAGTGCCAGGGGTACCTCTGGAGGCCTTGCTACTCTTTGGTCAGACAGCGTTTTCCAGCTACAAAACTCTAAAGAAACTCAGCACTGGATCTATACAGAACTCAAGCATAAAGCTAGTAAGTTGAACATCTCTCTTTTCAATATGTATGTCCCTGTTAACTATTCTGAGAAAAGAGATTGCTGGAACTCTCTTTCAACTTTCCTAGAGCAACATTCCCCAAGCAATATTATTTTAGCAGGAGACCTTAACATAGTGCTGAATCCAAAAGAGAAAAGGGGCGGATCAGGCAGCAGAGATCCCATGCTGGCATTTGTGGAGGAGCTCCTCCAGAACTGGGACCTTCTTGACTTCAACCCAATTCGCGGGAGATACACTTGGTCAAATAATCGAACTGGGTCGGAACACATAGCTGCCCGCCTGGACAGATTCCTAGTCCAAAGCACCCTCATGATGAACAAAAAAATCATCATATCAAAAATTTTGCCTAAACTAACCTCAGACCACAAGCCAATTCAGCTTCTTCTGGAGGATGAAGAAGATCTGGGGCCCATCCCCTTCCGTTTCAGTCCGCTTTGGTTCGAAAAAGAGGGATTCATGGATACAGTGAAAGCTGCCTGGGCTAAACCTGTTACAGGATCCACCAGCTATATATGGGAACAAAAGCTGAAGGCCACAAAACTAGCATTGAAGGAGTGGATCAAAAAGCCAGACCCCACTCCAACCAATCAAAGAAAAGAGGCAGTCCAGACGCTGCACTCTCTGCAGATAAATATGGAAAATACTGTCATTACAGCAGAACTACTAGACAAGGAAGTAAAAGCACAACGTTCCACATACCAATCCTTTCGTGCTGAAGAAGAACATTGGAGGCTAAAATCAAGAAGTCTTTGGTTGAAGGCGGGGGACCGTAACACCTCATTCTTCCATCGACAATACAGAGCTAGGCTGTCCCGCAACTATATAGCTGAAATCAAAACTACGGAGGGCCAAGTTTGCAAAGGATTCAATCAGGTCAAAGACGCTGCCGAAAATCACTTCAGGAACTTATACAATGATGGAACCCAAGGCAGCGATGAGGAAACTGCAGACTTCCTCACCAAAATTCCTCTCCTAGTCAACGCTGAAGACAACATAGCTCTCTGCAGACCCATCTCAGAGGAGGAGATCATCAAGGTTATCTGGTCCATGGAAGCTGACAAGGCCCCTGGGCCAGATGGATTCACAATCCATTTTTATAAAGCTTGCTGGGAAGTCATAAAAGTGGATCTCCTTAAAATGATAAGAGGCTTCATGAAAAAAGCTAAGATAGGAGGAGGAACCAACTCCACCTATTTAGCCCTAATTCCTAAAGAATCCAACCCTGACTCTTTTGCAAGATTTAGGCCTATTTCGCTGTGCAATGCTTCTTATAAAATAATAACCAAGATCTTAGCCAATCGAATCAAGCCTATGCTCAAAAGATTGATCTCCAGCTCTCAAGGAGGATTTGTGGAAGGCAGAAACATCTTGGACAATGTCATACAGGTACAGGAGACCATCCACTCAAGCAAGCAGCGTGGGGAGAAAGGTATGTTGATCAAACTTGATATGGCAAACGCATTTGATAGAGTTAATCGTTTGTTCCTTTACAAAGTATTGCAGTCTTTTGGCTTCTCGCAGCAATTTATTCAGCTCATAAAAGCTTGTATTGATTCCCCATGGATTTCCCCCCTTATCAACGGACGCCCTACCAATTTTTTCCAAGCTCGAAGAGGCATCCGGCAAGGATGCCCCCTCTCTCCCTTTCTGTACATCCTCATGGCGGACTCTCTTAGCAGAAGACTATCATCTGAAAGAAATGCTGGCTCCCTCCCCGGCCTCAAGCCTTCCCATGGATCAGCCCCCCTGAATCATGCTCTCTTTGCGGATGACTCCCTATTCCTGGGAGGCGCCTCCTCCATTATAGCGAAAGCCTTTGACAATGTCCTGAGAAGTTATTGCAGGGTATCTGGTGCTCTAGTCAATGAGAACAAAAGTGAAATCTTCAGTTGGAATACAGATCAGCAGGAGATCAATAGTATCGCGAAGATCTTAGGATTCAAAGGGCATGCACAATGGGACAGGTTCAAGTATCTTGGACTTCCAATAATCTCAGGCATGAACAAGAGGTCTCTCTGGACTGATATCATCAGCAAAATCAAATCCAAAATCAAAGCTTTGGGAGGATACTGGTTAACAAAAGGTGGAAAAACCATTCTCATCAAATCCCAGCTGTCTGCTCTTCCGATTTACCAAGCAGCTTTCCTCTTGGCTCCTAAACATGTAATGGAACAGACCGCTTTACTTCTCAGGGATTTTTTATGGCAAGGAGGGAAAGGAAACGAAAAAAAAAATCACCTTGTAAACTGGGACCTGGTCAAGAGACCGATCACTGAGGGCGGATTGCAAATCTGCGATCCCTCCCTCGTCAACACAGCACTGGGAGGCAAGATTCTGTGGAAATTGATCCACGACCCTTCTCACCCCGTTAGCATCACTTTGCGGTCAAAATACACAGACAACGCCGCTCTCAGGATAATGCATCTTGACAGCTCAATTCCATGTACACAGGTCTGGAGACTCTGCTGCAAAAGCAGCAATTTTTTCAAGCAACACTTGTACAGAATCATCGGAAATGGCAAGCGCACACACTTGTGGAAAGACCGCATAATGGGGCGTGAACCTTTAGCTGAGAATGAGGAAATCGCAGAGCTCAGGGCATGGTTAGAAAGAGCAGACATAAACAACGTTTTCGACTTGTCAAACTGGGACAGACGCGATGAATGGGCAGGCTGGAACTTCCACGGAGCACCTGCGCATTTAATTGACCAACAAAACCTTCTGGAGGAGCTCCTCGAAGAGGCTACGCCGATCAACAGAACCACGAGGGACAGTTGGGGATGGGGGCGGACAGGCAAATACACTTCAGCTGAAGGCTATAGAGCGCTCCAAGGTTCGAAGAACAGTAAGCATCCGCCCACTTTTTGGAAACAGGTTTGGGAGCCGCTGGCACTCCCAAAAATCAATTTTTTCTACTGGACTTTAGCGCACAACAAGCTTTTAACTGGAGATAATCTCGTAAAGAGGAAGATCGAAGGGCCTCATAGATGTGATCTATGCAAAAGAAACAGTGAAACTGCCCAGCACCTTTTTCTGGAATGCCTCTTCGCCAAAGAGGTTTGGGGACTCATCCTGCAAGATTTCCAGATCTCCATACCACCTCAGATTTCTGTCCCGGATTTCATTGCCACATGGAATGCCTTCTACCCTCAGCGCATCCCTCTCAAGTCCTTCTGGCGCAAGGTATGGATAGCGATACCAAAATACGTTTGCTGGCAGCTTTGGCTGGCCCGTAACCAGCAGATATTCAAAGACATACAGCAATCCCCGCTTCAAGTTGAAGCCAAAGAAAAGTCTCTCCTCATGGAAACGGCCCAACAGCATTACCACAAAGATGACCCTCTGCTCACGCTGGAAGAAAAGAGGTGGCTGGCTCTTGCACCTCACCCCCGAAAATATCTTCTGCATCCCCCGAAAGCTAAATCAGATTGGCAAATAAGAGAACCAGATGACATCTTCCAGAAATGGTGGAGGTCCCAAAATTTAACTTCCATATTCTTTGACGGGGCGTCCAAAGGGAACCCCGGAGTAGCCGGTGCTGGAGGGGTCATCTACTCAGCGGATGGGACAGAAAGAGATTCATTTGCATGGGGACTCGGTCTGAAAACCAATAATCAAGCTAAGATCCTTGGGCTACTCAACGCTTGTCTAATAGCAAGGGAGAAAGGAATCAAAGATCTCCAAGTATTCGGAGACTCAGAAATCATAATTAAAAACTTAATCAAAGGGGAACTCTTCAACAATGTTGGCCTCAATAAAATTATGGATAGATTGAAGAGAGTGTTACAAGACTTCAACTCATACAAGCTCTACCTCATACTCAGAAACTCCAACAGCGAAGCGGACCGGATGGCAAACATTGGATGCACTCTCAGGAAAGGGAGCTTAACTGCAAATGGGGAAAGACTCTTCCAAAAAGAGTGAAATTGTAATAGCTGAAAGGCTGTAAAAAAGGAAATCATCCATGTAATAGGGGTCACCTCGACAAAGACCCACCATCCTTTTTCAATAAATAAAAATCACAACCGTTACAGTTAAAAAAAAAAAAAAAATCAAAATACCTACTATTATCTTTGATAGAAAATGGCATATGCATATGCTCATCGCCAGACTACTTTAATTCATGATTACCATGCTGTATTAATTTTCCCCACTTGTTGTCGCACTGACTCTTCGTGTCACCAACTCTAGCACTGCCTCTAAAACACAATTTCCTTATTTCTCTTTTTATGTTTCAACATCCACATTTAGGGAAATGAATATGGCAGAAAAGAAATGAACCAATGAATGCCAAGACCCACTAATGATGGGTGAATATTTATGGTAAATTATCAATCACAACATCCCCTCATCACAGTCAAGGTATTTAGTAATGAGTTCTTGGGTAACCCTACTTGTATGGAATATGATGGTCAAATTATTTGTGATAGAGTTATTTGCCCATCAAATACAATGAAAAATATCTTAGTTCATCCACATTTTGTGTTAAAATAATTAAAAACTAATATTAAAATTGTAGAAACCATTAAAGTTGACTTGAAATTCCTACTATGATGGCCCTTATATCTTAAAAAGTAGAGAGAGCATCATGCAAAGCATCAAGGTTAACATCGTGATGTTGGATATTGTCACCTTGTTTAGATGGAAAGTGGGCCTTCCAATGCATGTGGACAAAGATTTATCAATTGTATAGTGATGAGTGAGGGTCATGCCTGGGTGAGGATGATGTGCTTGTTTCCCATACCCAGGTTACTTGTCGTGCACGTTACAACATTATTTATAAAAAGTTGTTTTTTAAATTTTGATATATATTTTACGTTTAGCTTTCAGATAATTTAATTATTGATTTGTAATATCAAATATTATACGAATTATAAAATAATACATCAATAAATTCAAATATCAAATTTCTGAAATTATAAAAACACTTAAAAATAATAATTGTTAAAATAACCGGTGTAAAAATAAGAAACCAACCTAATTATTAATTATTAATTCCCGTAACACAGATCATATATTAATTCCTCTAATACATATCATATATACATCAATGCTAGAAGCCAACGCATGCGAAAGCATTGGAACTCACATTCAATAGAATCACGGGCCACTGCAAAGGACAAGCCGCTGCCAACGGAAGCTTGATTATCTAAAGGATATCCTCGGATTAAAGAAAAAACAGAACTTTCCATTTTCAAGAAAAGGAAAAAGAATAAGGAGCAATTAGAGGGAACAGTTTAAGAAATGTCAAAGTTGGACACATTCTTTATTTATTCCATCAAAGTTTCACAAAGTTTTATTCCATGGTCATGGCATTGAGTTTGATTTTCTTTGGATTTGTTATGATTTTTAATTATTATTTTTTATGTTTATTTTTAATGAAGGTCATAAATATGTTTGATATATTTTCTGTTATTTTCTAATCAATTTACAATATCAATAATGAATTCTTTATTAATTAAGAATGGGTTAATATGTGTACACATAAACACATATTAATATAAATTTATTTTATTTTATTTTTTTTAATCATCAAAATACTTATATCTATTTTTTTAATCTTTTTTGTGCTTAATAAATATGTTAAAAAGCATTTACATTTCTAGATACATTTAGTTTTGTGTTTCAATAAATTTTCTCTCCAAATGCTTATATTGCATATTGTTGTTTCCACCCACATACTTGCTTTTTTAATAAAAAAATTGAAATAAATAATTTGGTATTCAAAAATTTGACTTAAACCAATTTTGAATTTACAAATAATTTGTTGATTATGATATATGATACTCCCATATGGATGGTATTTTTAGTTGTTTGGTGAATTATAAAGTATTTTTATTTTAGGATTTTATATTTTTATATTTACATCTTAACTATGTTTTATTCAGCTTAACCTCAATATGCAATATTCATGGTTTTCAAATTTATGCCCTTGCCATTAGTGATGCTTGCATGTCATTTACCTTCTCTAACCCTTATTTAACTACCTCTCCTACATCTAATCCTTCTCCTCCGTAGTATTATCTCTATCACTCTTATTAACTTCACTACAGCGTACACTATTCTCCTTTTTCTGTTTGGTTATTTCCATTATAACTCAACTTTTATGGGATGTTGCCCTTAATTTTATTCCATTAATCATTTTTCCATGTATCATTATTGTGATGATTGATGATTGCTCTTTATGAATCGTTCATATGATAAGAATTGAAAATCTATATATAAGAAATTTCCTTGGTTACATATAAGTCTTTAACTAATCCAATCATCTAAAGAAATTATCATCATCTTTCTACATATAAGAAATAAGAGTTTTTTAAGTTAGGAAGACAAAGCTTTTCCTAAAGTTTTTTAGAAAATTTTCTAAGAAAATGTCTTTTCTCTAGCAATATTGACCCATGTACTTGTAACTCATGCACCATCAATATCTATGATACCTTTGGCTAGTCTTTCATGCAAGCCTCCCCTCAACATACTTTTTTTTTTGTCTATTATTTGCTATAGGTACCATACAAAAAATCATTCAAAAGTTAAATATCAACTACGACATATGTACTTGTATGGCTTTCATAAATGATATGTATCCCTCTCACTCTCAAAATGGCTTTCATCATGATATGGACTCTCAATAATTTCAAATAATATCTCTTCTTATATGGACTTAAAGAACAATTATAATATGAATAATTTCATAAATTTATACAAGAAAAATAATATTAACATAATTTAAACACAAGAATAACAATGACACTTTTACACACTATACACATGATTTACTCCAAAAATCCTTAATTAGGAAAACCACCCGAAATGAGAAACAAAACTCTCTCTCTCATTTTAATAACTTCACCATCCATAATATAATATTTCAAATATTATACAATACTTGAAACCTAAATGTGTTAACCTAGATGAAATTACAACTATAATTCGATTAGGGCTTCACCTTGTTAACAAATATCTTATCGCATCCATTCATAAAGGGGTTTTTTTAATTGTGAAAAATAGTTAATATATTATAGGATGTTTTATGTTTTTTGGTGGGGGGTTAAGGGGTATAAAGGTATTAGGAAGTATAAAAAGGGTATTTAGTAAAAATAAGGAATATATAGTAAAAATGGAATTTTTTTATTGGAAAGATATATTGGAAGTGGGGTACAACATAAAGGTTTAGAGAGCATCTATGGACATATAGTGAAACTCTAGGTATTCTTTAATATCATATGAACATTAAGTGGAGGCCTCATATATATTTTTTATCTAAAATTAGTTTACAATGAGTCAAAAAAACTATTGATTGAAAAACACAAAGTAGACCCACAATGTACCCAAAAAAAAATTGAAGACTCCACTCCAAAGTCATTGCTCCACTGCATCTCGTGATCAAGGGACGATCCACCCCAATCCCACTCAAACATCATCATCATCACCACCACCAATAAAATTTTCTTTAACATAAAATAAAAATTAAATCTACCTAAAAAAATACAATGCATATCCAACATAATAATTTATGAATTCCTCCGGAATTATATATACAGAATTTCACTATTTATCTATGAACTTCATGATAGCTATGACCATCATACTCAGCCTGGCTTACCCAAATTCTGTAGCCATCTATCAATCCAGTTCACTTTGGTAGATACAATGATACTCAACATAAAATATTGCAATGGGTGGAGTACGATGTAAATTCGATTTAATGAAATGGAAGAGAACCTCAATGGTCCAATAGCAAAGAATGTGTCACATCTAATCTAATTTGAAAGGATGAAACACGTAACCAAAGTGGGTGGTGAGTTCTGCTTCTTAAATTTGTCATAATGTATTTGTCATCATGTCCCTATTCCCATTCATGTACCTTATATATTATACTTCACGATTCTCTTGCTTCCATGGACCCCTCTGACGTGCACACCATATAATATTTCCTCAATTGGTCATTGTCCTAGCATATGCTTTGCTTCAATTGTGTATATTTTCAATTAAGTGTTTGGCCGTGGCTTCGCTTTATTCGAGGAGCAACGCATCATTCATTTCATTAACAAATTGTGGATGTGGTTAAAGTTAATATGATTATGTATGTGTTTTGGGGATATTTTTAATTTATTAAAGGGTTTTTTTATAAATTTAATGATTTACTTGCTTTTGGATTCTAATTTAAAATTAAGTTTAAGAATTTTACTTTAATATTATAAATGGTATATATTTATTTATAAATATAAAGAAGAATAATTTTAAAAAAGAATTTTACTTTAATATTATAAATGGTATATATTTATTTATAAATATAAAGAAGAATAATTTTAAAGATAAAGACGAGAGGTTTTTAAAAAATTAATAAAATATATATATGAAAATAATTTAATGTTTATTGTTATTTTGGAGTTATTTAAAATTTGTATTCTATTATATTTTTTAATGAAAAATTTCTTAATAATTTTTCAGTTTTTAGAAGAGAAATATTGATAATATCAAGATTTTAACATCATTTTAATTTGACTATCTTTTTTTCTAAGTTGATTTGGCTATCACGAAAATTTTACATCATCTTAATTTGATTACCTTTTTGTTTTAAGTTGATGTAGGTTTATTGCTTTCCCTCTTCAATGTCTTTAGTCATAGTGTAATCCCTTGGCTCATTTTTTTTTATCTTTATTAATTGGTTTTTAAGATTAGTAAAACTATCATTATGCTTTTTAACATTGTCGAGGTTGTATTTCTCCTTTAATGGGGAATTGGTTGAGACCATTTCTTTGTTTCTCTTCCTTGAATTGGTTGAGATGACTTCTTTGGTTTTCATAGAAAATAACTACTTCCAACTTCATTTTCAAGGCATCCCATCTAAGTTATAGCTCTTTGACTTCTTTGTAAATCCCACTATATTTCATAGATTGGATATCTTAGGGACTTACGTGGGTGAAGTAGATTGGGTACATATTGAGAGAGTTTAGGCCATCCATGATGAATGCACACTTCCATGATTCATTATGCAAACTAAAATTAGTGCTCACCATTCTAGTTGGAGACTCTCTTCAAGCTTAGCTTTTAATTACTTAAACTTGATATTTTGGAGATTCATTTTTTGGATGGGAGAGGTAGCTTGTATTCAAATATTTACTCTTATAAAAAGATTGTTTAGCATCCTTTCTAGTCTACATTAAAGAGGAAACTATGTAAACATATATAGTTATATAAATTATTGCAATTTATTCATATTCTTATTAATTGCCTTCCACCCTATAAATACCATTTGAATGCTCTTTCCGATTTCTTCTTCTAATGTCTAAACTCAACCATGTAGTTAATGTAATTAATTTATTAAGCAACATGTATAAATACCATTTGAATGCTCTTTCCAACTTCTTCTTCTAATGTCTAAACTCAACCATGTAGTTAATGCAATTAATTTATTAAGCAACATATACGTATCTCTATAAACACTCGATCCTCATTTTCCCTTTATGTTAATACATTTCTAAGAATTTCACACAATAACATTTTCCCACTAATTTAAAATTGAGATTAACCATCTTATCTCTCATGAAAATAATTTTGCAAACTATGTGCATGTTCAACTATGATATCAATTTGTGATCATTTAACTTATTTCATTGGTCAATTCACCACTAAATTATATATTTGGTAATTGTAGTAAACTTAATTTCAAATTGTAGTGAGTATAATTTTTCAATACCCAAATTCAAATAAATGGTCTTGAAAATAATATAATCTTCATCTAAAAATTAAAATATTTAATTTCATTTAAAATAATTTTATTATTTATTTTTGTCAATTTTTAAAATAATTATTTATACTAAAATCTTATCAGTATAATTTAATGTTTTTAATCTCAAAATAAATTAATATTTTTAACTTACTATTAAAATTTCATAATTTATTTATTTTATATTCAACATTAACCCATTACATATATTTGCAATTATTTTTATTAATATATATATATATATATATATAAACCTAATCCAAAACTCAAACCATTTTATACTTTTCTCTTACCCCTACCTGTTTGGCGACTACTGTAATCCAACAAATATATTTCTCCGTTCCAATAAATTAACACACTTACTTAGCTTTCATTATTCAAATACCTTTAATTATTTAAGATTTCAAAGACAAATTGATTGAGGACTTCAACATGTTTACAAACCAATTATAAAATTAATATCTTCTCCTGCAATCATTCTTATTATCTTTCTTGGAATGGGTTTATTTAGATAATTATAAAAGCAGATCGAGGATAATGTAAATGTCATGATTAAATAAATTTTAAATATTGAGTGAAGGCAAAAAATTAACTAATCCAAAAGGTTGGGTGGTTTTTGGAGTATACACAATGGAGACATACACTAGCTACCACGTTAGTTGGTATATTTTTTTGGTTTTTGGATCTATTATGTCGGTTGGGATATCACTTTTAAAAAAGAGTTCTTTTATTTTTATTAATTAGAAGTGTAGAGTAGTTAAGTTTTAGATTTTAGTTAGGATTAAAAATATATATATTTTGCTCATAAAAAATGTAAGATATATTACAAATATATTATAATTTATAGTTTGTAAAAAGATCGTGTAAAACATTATATTAATCAAATAAATATATTGATGTCAATTAATTGGCAAATATTTTATAGCTGGTAAAAAAACTTAGTTATGAATAGTGTGCATAATAAACGGATACTAAAGCAAATAGTGGAACAAGGAAGTTGAGAATGCATTTTCAAGTATTTTGAGGATATTAAAAAGAAATAAAAGATATAACTTTACTAGCTTTATATAAAAGCGAAAAATTTAAAAGTCATGTTGAGGTCCAATTTGATCATGAAATTTTTGTAGAGGATAGATCATAAGTTCTATTAAAATGTTGAATATGTACTTAGTAATTTTATACATTAAATTTTTAGGATTTTTTCATATCGATATATCAATTGAAAATATAAAATTATGGAATACGGAATAGGTAAGACAAATGATGTATTTTTAAGTTAGGATTTCAAATCAATATAGATTTATTTATCTTAATCTTGGATTTATTAAGCATAGAGCAGATCAAATATTTTAAAGTGTGAATCTCTTTTAGTGTACAAAACTTGTCGAAGAGTTTTCACATCGTAATATTTGATCCCTCTATATGTCTGAGATTAATCTGATAAATTGCAATTTACTCGATTTCATCACTTGGTTGAAAGTATAGAGAGTATCATCAATGAGTATCAATGTCAATATATATTCTTTAGTTTTTAGTTTTTTAGTATAGTTGCACAATTTGTACATGATCAAAATGATGTATATGTATATGTATGAGATGGATCTATTCATTTTAAATGTACTCAGTTTCCTTAGTTTGTTAAAACATAGAGAATATCATTTATAGGTATCTCAAGAGCTACAAAAGAATAGGTTGAATAAAAACAAAGTAGCAATGTTGAATCAATCGCATGTACACTGAAATCCATGCATTGATGCATGTATACTAAAATCAATGCATTGATTTCAATTGATGTGATTGGTGCAAGCAAATATGCCTTGATTTTATCATGAATAATTTTTAATAATTTTCATATCTAATTTCTTGAAGTGTCATTGCCCAAACACATTGGAAAATTGATGGATATCCCACCTCAATGTTTTTTAAATATGAAACTATGATCAAATTCTACTTTGGACTACTCTTTTGATGGAGATGATGACGGAATTGAGTTCCTCTCTTCGAGAGGACCAAAATAGACCTAAATATCACCTCGTTTGGACAAGCAGAAGTTGGTTTTTGATTTTGTGCACCCACCCATGGATATTGGATCAAGTCGACTTCACTCTCATGCACACTTGGACAGGTCAGCCTCAAATGGACATTGTTGGACACCCTTAGAAGTCTATAAATACAAGTGACCTAGAAGCTCATTTGGATATCATCACATCAAGCATCTTCTTCTCTTCTATCAAATTTGGTTCGACACATTGGTGAAGGAAAAGATCGTATAGAGGTTCGAAGTCTCAGATCTAAAGCTCACACAAAATTAGGGTTTATGTTCTAGATTCACACACAACACAGGGAAATATTGTCCACATACGCATGCATGCTAAGCCAAGGTCGCATCCAAGGGTTTGACTATAGTTGACCATAGTCTGAAGTTTTCTGAAGCTGTCTGAAGTATGAATCAAGTTGTCTCTGATATATTCTTCCACTATAAACTAGTTTCTGAATTTTTTG
The DNA here is from genome assembly GCA_031772625.1 of Pinus tabuliformis. NCBI lineage: Eukaryota > Viridiplantae > Streptophyta > Pinopsida > Pinales > Pinaceae > Pinus > Pinus tabuliformis. The sequence goes on along the minus strand of CM062816.1, from coordinate 685,905,719 downwards.
GGTTATATTACTAATCAAATTGTATTGGGCTCATTGTACTCTCTGTTGAACATTTTATGACAATGTAATAAAAGAAGAATTTCAAATGGTTTTCCCCCTGGTGGGAATTTTCCTTGGTCTTTGACCAAATTTGGTGTCTCTTGTTGATGTGTTGATTGTCTTCTTTGTCATTGCATATATTGTTCTATCTTCAACTACTATTGATGAATGGAAAATACTAATTATAATTGGAAATATTGCTAATTAAAGTTTGAAATTGGGCTAAAGTAATTGATACAACATAGAACAATCTGAAAATTAACATGGTATCAGACATAAGGTGAAGGACAAGCCATAAAGGAGACAAGACTTGAAGCAATCATATTTGGAAAGTTGAAAGAACCGATCTAGTCAAAGTGAAGATGACTTCTTACTTCAAGAGCGTTGACAAGTTGGGTGACTCATCTAATTTTTCTACATGGAAAGTTAGGTTGGAGATCATAGCTAATAACAATGATGTTTTGGACTACATTCAAGGAAAGGTACCTGAGCCTCTGAAGAATGCATCTATTGTTGCCAAGAACAAGCACGAGAATAGTGAGTTTAAAGAAAAACAAATTATAGTTAATGGATTACAAGATAACTGACTTACATATGTTGGAAACTTGAGAAGGTCTAAAGACATGTATGTTAAGGTAGCCGATATGTATGAGGTCAATAATTTAAATGAAATCATCACCTTAAAAGAACAACTCAAAGGCACCAAGATGATCGAAGGAGAGTCCATACAATCCTACATAATGAGGATCTGTTATTTTAGAGATCAATTGCAAAGAGTTGCAGAAGTTGTGCCTGATAGGGAACTAGTGGTCGTGACTCTAAGAGGTATCCCTCCTATTTTGGAAACATTCATCACTACAATAAGCAACACAAATGCCCTCCCTTCATTTGCTGAAATTGTTGGAAATCTCACTCAAGAACAATCAAGGATGATAGCAAGAGGAAGGATTAAAAAGCACAAAAAGGACAACCCGCTGCATACATCGCTCATGATAAGAATAAGAAGAAAGGGAAAGGAGGTCCATCAATAAAGAATCCTCCTCGAAATTCTGGTGGAAGAAAGGAATATGTGAGCATTGAATGCTACAATTATCATAAGAGAGGGCACTATGCTGGAGATTTCCCCGAGAAGAACAATGGACCATGTTATAATACTAGAAGCAACAACAACATGTTTAGTGATCAAAGAAGGAGATATGATCAAAGGAATAGTCACAATGAAAGAAATGATAGAAGAAGAAAAGATGCTCCAAGTGACCATGAAGAACATCGTCATCCACAAAAGAAGTCAAAATTCCAAGTATGAAAGTAATGTTGCGAATAAATCTGAATATATTCTTATTTCCGCTCTTACTAGTTCATCTCCTCTGGATATGTGGGATAGTTGGTTGGTTGATAGTGGGGCCACTCATCACTTATCTAGTTACAAGTAAGTTCTCTCTAATTTGGTAGAGAGGAAGTCAAATCGAAAATAATTCTTGGAGACAACTCCACTCATCCCAGTAAAGGTCTTGGATCTGTCAAATTTCATTTTAATTCTGGGAAATCTATTATACTACATGATGTAATGTATGTGCCTGGGTTAAAGAAGAATTTGGTATCAATATCCACTTTGGAAGACAAAAGGATGACGGTTTCTTTCATCAAATGAAAGGTTCTTACTTGGCCTGTTGGATCACTTATGAGAGATGAATTCACTTTGGGAACAAGATATGAAGGACTCTACAAGATCAATAGAAGACCACTACTAGCATTGGTTCCTAATACAAATCATCTAAGCAAATTATGGCACTGAAGGTTGGCTCATCTTCATTATGATGCTCTTCAAAAATAGGAGAACTTGGTCTCACGGATTCCAAAGGTTCAAGCTCAACATGATGGAGTATGTCTGAGATGTGCTAGTGGAAAAATGACAAGGGGACCATTCCGCTTTAGTGAAAACAAGACCATTGATATCCTCCATCTCATTAATTCTGACATATGTGGATCAATGCCCATGCACTCTATTAGTGGATATCTCTACTACATGATATTCATTGATGAATTTTCAAGGAAGACATGGATATATTATTTGAAGCATAAGGATAAAGCCTTCGAAATATTTAAGGGGTTCAAAGCATTGGTTGAAAATCAAACAAGGAAGAAGATCAAAATATTCAAGTGCAATAATGGTGGAGGATACATGTCAAATGAATTCATTGAGTTTTGCAAAAGGGAAGGTGTCAAGAAGGAAAAAATTGTGCCATATACTCCTGAAACATATGGTCTAAATGAAAGGAAGAATAGGTCTATAGTAGAAGCCACTCTAGTGATGCTCCATGATAAAAAAATTCGTAAATTTCTTTGGGCTAAAGCTTCACATGTTGTCGTATATGTTCAAAATAGGGTGCCTCATCAAGCTTTAGAAAAAAAATTCCTGAAGAAGTATTTACAGGTGTGAAGCCCGACATTAGTCATCTCTGCATATTTGGATGTCCTATATATTTCCATGTGCCAAAGGGAAAAGGTAACAAATTGGAAGCTACAAGAAGAAAAGGTACGGTTTTTGGGTATTGTGAAAAATTTAATGCATTTAGAATATATATTTATGGTCAAAGTAAGGTCGAAATTAGCAGGGATGTTACATTCAATGAAGATGTTGCTCTTGGAAAATCAAGAGAACTTCCTCTGTCTCCTCCTCTCGAGAAGAATGGTGATATGGATATCTTGGATGTCCCATCCGTGCCTGAATCCGAGACTGATATTGTCGATGATCCCATGAAGTCCATGGATGCCTTAGATTCTCGTCTTAGTAATCCTCCTACTAGGAAGAGACCACTTTGGCTCTGTGACACTCTTCAGGATGTTGATAATCATGTGTCCGTCCAAATATCGTTTAGACAAAGGAAGAATTCATGCAGGTACAAGGGATATGTTGCAGTCGTGATCACTATGATTCAAGCCAAACCTTCCACATTTGAAGAAATCGTAAAACAATAAGTTTGGAAATATGTTATGGCCAAGGAATATGAATCTATTATGAATAATGATGCATGGGATTTGTACCAAGACCAAAGTGGAAATCCATGGTAACTTTGAAGTGGATATTCAAGGTCAAGCATGGAATTGATGGAAGCATTGAAAAATACAAGGCGAGGTTCGTGGCTCGAGGATTCTCCCAGAAAGAGGGATAAGATTATGATGATATATTTGCAGTTGTGGCTCGATATACAACCATTCGTTCGATAGTTTCCCTTGCCGCAATTCAAGGATGGAACCTTCATCATATGGACGTAAAGACCACATTCCTCCATGGCATGCTACAAGAAGAAGTATACGTTGAACAACAACAAGGATTTTAAGTAGAATATCGAAAGACGCACATTTGTAGATTGAAGAAGGCATTGTATGGTTTGAAGCAAGCCCCAAGAGCATGGTAGGCCCACATAGATATTTATCTAGTGCTTAGTTTATTTCTTCGTTACCAAGTATTAGTTATCCTTTATACACGATGAAAACCATGAACATTCATCATAACAACATTAAAATATAGAAATGCACAATAGTATAAAGAGAGGGGCAACTCCCCGATATGAGTCTACCCGTATATCAATATATATAATCTTCAACTTTCGAAGTACAAGTTAAATCTTGGAGGAAACCCCAAATTTACACTACGCCAATTTTCACATTCATCGGCAAACTCGGTTGCCCAGCCCGTCGGCACCTCTGAACGGTCACCACACGTTCTGCCCAACTCTCTGTTTACTCCCGAATGCCTTCGTTCAGCTCATCGAACGAACTGTGTCATTTGCCCAACTTGGGCGCACTCACCGTGTCCGTGTCACCCAACTTGGGCGCCCTCCGCATGCCTTGCCGCACCGTTGTTCACCAAACTCACACTTTCGTTTCATTCAATCGATCAGCAGGCACACCTCCATGTTGCCTTGCACGAACCGTCCACCCGAACAGGGCACGCCCGCCTGTGGGTCGCCCGTTCACCCGGTCGCACTTCCGTTCGGCGAGCACACCTCGTGTAGCCCTGCCCAAACCCCTTTCAACCGCACATACCCAACGTGTTTCACCCGGCCGCCCAACGTTTACTCGGCGCCCAACCTGGTCTCCCTCCATTCATGTTTGCCTTCGCCCAGTTATCCTTCTCACCCGACCACTCGACATTCACCCAGCGCCCAACCTGGGTCGCCCTCCGTGCACGCTCTGTCTGCCTGGTTTCTCACCCGTCGTGCGGGTGCATCCATTCTGACTTAGCTGCAGAACTCCTTCGCACTTCACACGTGCACTTCGACTTATTACTCGTCGAATGATGCCTCTCCACCATCCATCCTTCACCTTACTTATATGCTCTCCCGCTCCATCATTCGAATGTCCAGCCGACCTGCCATTCCAACATAACCATCGGCCTGTGTGTGTTTTACCACTGTCGATCCATCCACATAAATTTTGGCTGCCCGCCTGCTCGTCGGTTCACCCGTCGGCTCGCCCATCTTTCGGGGCACCCAGGACCGCCCTCACGGGTATATAAGTTTGCCCATCAAACTTCATCGTGTTTTCTCCAAAACACTTCGTGTGACCTGCGGTTTGCTCCCCTCATCTGCCGCCTTGGCCAGTGCGCCCTTGCTCTCCATCAACCACAGCTCGAGGTCCTTACATCCTCCTCCACCCAAAGTCATTGTTGTCCTCGATAATATCCCATCCCAGTAACCATCCGTCACCAAGATAACTATCCATCCAAACAACCATATCCCTGATCCATGATATCAACCATCTCATACATTGCAACATCCCTGCAACATATACAATACGACAGTATCCCCCATGTGTCATTCCGTCATGTGAACCCCTCTACATAATACTCCAACCAACACAACATCTCAGTCGAAACAAAGACATCTATCTGACACAAACCCAATGCACTACATGCCCTCATGTCATCAAACTGATTGGGTAGCTAATCCAACCGTAATGCCCAACTCATGGGAATGTACCTTCCTCATGCCACCGTTGGTTGTTTAGCATCCTGTCACAATCCCGAACTCATCAAGAATCTACTCCAAACCCATGCTTAGGTCCATGGAATCTCCATCACATCTGCAACATATCATGATGCTAATGTCAAACCATTCTTGCATCATCTACTTATCATACCTACTCAAACTATCTAAGGACTCACTGCCATGAGCAGCTAACAATGAGCCCCATCTTCTAAGTCATCTAAGAAGATGTGGAGAGAGGAGAGCCTGAAGGCTATCCCTCACTGATCAGCGCAATCCACCTATTTGGATCTTCTACCTCCATCCTCTAAAGATAAGCATCTCGATCCTCCATTTGGATATTCGGCCTCATATAGTTCTCATCATTGTCATCGTCATCCTTAACTTCCTCCAACCTCCTAGACAAATCCAAGATACTATCAGACAATGTTTTGATAACCTATGACTGTTTTGCAAGCTTTGCCTCAGTAGTAGACACCTGCTTACACACCTCATCCATGCGCTTCTTGTCCTCCATCTACATCATTGCCAACTTACACTCAAGTTTCGTTACTCCAATGGTTGGAACACCAATGGGTACATCTTCCCTTCCATCATAATGTACAGCTTCTTCAAATGTGGCATTATCATCGCGTCATAGTGTTTCAAAAACTCCATTCCAAGCACAACTTCATAGTTGTCAATCCGCACTATCATGAAGTTGACTTTCCCAGTCCACTCACCTAGTATTGTGTCCACCTTTTCATCCACATCAATCACGGAATCAGGAGGAGAATTCACTGTCTTAATCTGTGCCTACAATGGTACAAATTTAAGCCCAATCCTTCTCTCAACATATTCACTCATGAAGTTGTGAGTAACCCCACTATCCACCATAGTGAGTACATCCGCACTCCCAACCTTCATCCGAACATATTCCAAATTGTTCCTTTCTGGATCTCTTCGTGAGACTGCTTCCGTAGAAAATGCAGCTCCAAGAATCTGCATCACCCCCACAAAAGTTTCTTCTTTCTTCATATTAGACGTGCCATCGCAGCCACTTTGGTCTTGAAGGACAATTCTTCACCGTATGTGGTTTCGCACATATCCAACACTTCAATGGCTTCTTCGTCTTCGACTTGTCATTCAATTTCGAAGCATCATCTTTCATAGTTTTCTCCTTCGGCTTATCGAACTTCTTCTTTTTCTCATCAGAAGCTTCGTCATAATGCTCCACCAAATGATCTACAGCCGCAAAAGATTCTTCAAGTGTCTTTATCTTCTGCCTCTTCACTTCAATGTGTGCCCAAGGTTTCAACCTATAACAAAGTTGAATACCTTGTCTCTCTCCACCATATCTAGAAGTTCCAGAACCGCACTTGCATACTCTCGCTGATATGCCTGCAAACTTCTCATTTGCTTCATATATTTTATCTTCATCCTTGCTTCCCAAGTTTCATCCTAAGGACTGAAGTGGGCCTGCAAAGCGTTCTTCATGTCTTCCCACGAAGTTATGTGGTTAGCACTGCCATTGGCAATCTAATCCATCCTTCTTCACCACCACATCTTAGCATCCTTCGTCAGAAACTAAGCAGCCACTTTCACGTTAGTCTCCTCATCAAGAAAACCCAAGCATTCCAAGTATTGCTCCATGTCCCATAGAAAGTTACCGAGAGTCTCTGCATTCCTTATACCATCATAAGATTCCGGTTCCTTGACTTTCACATGAGACACTCCTCCACCTGAGTTATGTCTCACAGCCTTCTTCAACATTGTGATCTTGTCTTTCGCTTTGTCAAGAGTTTTCCGCAAGTCCAAGATTTCTGCCAAACCTTGGTCTCTCGCCTTCACAATCTCTTTGACCTCCTCTTCTAGTTGTGTATACTTCCATTCAATATACTTGTATCGTTCCCGAAGTTCATCAAAATCCTCTCTCATCTTCACATTTCCTTCTTGATCCTTCGTGATCTCGGCCATCTTCAAAGTCCAGAAAGAATCAAATTCTTTCATCCTTTCCAATACCCTACTCATGAAAGCCTCACCTGCATTGTGACTAGACTCACCCGTCACAATCTAAGGTTCTCCTCCCATCTCAGCCATCAGCTTCCTTCTTTGTGATCTAGTATAGACCATTCACCATTCACCAGGTTCCCTACAAAACCCGAATTAGCTCTTGATACCACCTGCTACGAAGTAATAGTGAGATCGGCTTCTTTCACCTACACTTCACCTGAATCAACTTTAACACTTCAACACCAGCTCAGATACCACTTATCACGCCCCTACACTGGTGATAATCTTCCAACTGCACTATAGCGAGGTGCGGCACCACCGACCCTTTTCTTTTCACCAATACTCACGGTCATGGACTACGCCTAACATTCGTACTTAGTTTATTTCTTTGTTACCAAGTATTAATTACCCTTTATACACGATGAAAACCATGAGCATTCATCATAATAGCATTAACATATAGAAATGAACAATAGTATAAAGGGAGGGGAAACTCCCTGATGTGAGTTTGCCCATATATCAATATATATAGTCTTCAATTTTTGAAGTACAAGCTAAATCTTGGAGGAAACCCCAAATTTACACTTAGCTAATTTTCAAATTCATCGGAAAACTTGGTTTCCCAGCTCGTCGCCACCTCCGAATGGTCGCCACACGTTCTGCTCAACTCTTCGTTTACTCGCAAACGCCTTCGTTCAGCTCATTGAACGAACCGTTTCGTTTGCCCAACTTGGGCGCGCTCACCGTGTCCATGTCACCCAACCTTGGTGCCCTTTGCACGCCTTGCCGCACCGCCATTCACCAAACCCACACTTCCATTTTGTTCAACCGGTCGGCGGGCACACCTCCGTGTCGCCTCGCACGAACCATCCACTAGAACAGGGCCCACCCACCTACGGGTTGCCCGTTCACCCAGTCACACTTCCGTTCGGTGGGCACCCGTCGCGCAGCCCTGCCCAAACCCGTTTCAACCACACACACCCATCGTGCTTCACCCAGCTGCCCAATGTTTACCCATCGCCCAACCTGGTTGCCCTCCATTCATGTTTTCCTTCACCCGGTTATCCTTCTCACTTGGCCACTCGACGTTCACCTGGTGCCCAGCCTGGGTCGCCCTCCGTGCATGCTCTATCCGCTTGGTTTCTTACCTGTCGTGCAGGTGCATCCGTTCTGCCTTAGCTGCAGAACTACTTTGCACTTCGCACTTGCTCTTCGACTTGTTGCTCACTGAATGATGCCTCTCCACCATCCATACTTCGCCTTACTTATATGCTCGCTCACTCCATCGTTTGAACGCCCAGCCGAACTGCCATTCCAACATAACCATCGACCTGCATGTGTTTTACCACCGTCAACCCATCCACATAACGTTTGGCCACCTGCCCACTCGTCAGTTCACTCATCGGCCCACCCATCTGTCGGGGCACCCGGGACCGCCCTCACGGGTATATAAGTTTGCCCATCAAATTCCATCGCGTTTTCTCCAAAATACTTCGCGTGACCTACGGTTTTCTCCCCTCATCCGCACCCTCGCCCGGTGCGTCCTCGCTCTCTGCCAACCACAACTCAAGCTCCTTACATCCTCCTCCACCTGAAGTCATTGTCGTCCTCGACAATATCCCATCCCAGTAACCATTCATCACCAAGATAATTATCCATCCAAACAACCATATCCCTGATCCATGATATCAACCAGCTCATACATTGCAACATCCCTGCAACATATTGCAACATCCCTGCAACATATACAATACGACAGTCTCCCCCATGTGTCGTTATGTCATGTGAACTCCTCTGCATAATACTCTAGCGAACACAACATCTCAGTCGAAACCAAGACATCTATCTGACACAAACCCAGTGCATTGCATGCCCTCATGTCATCGAACTGATTGGGTATCTCATCCAACCGTAACGCCCAATTCATGAGAATGTACTTTCCTCATGCCACTGTTGGTTGTTTCTTCAACATCCTGCCACAATCCCGAACTCTTCAAGCCATGCTCAAGTCCATGGAATCTCCATCCCATCGCAACATGTCATGATGCTAATGCCAAACCATTCTTGCATCATCTACTTGTCATACCTACTCAAACTATTTAAGGACTCACTGCCATGAGCAGCTAACAATGAGCCCCATCTTCTAAGTCATCTAAGAAGATGTGGAGGGAGCGGAGCTTGAAGGCTCTCCCTCACTGATTAGCTCAATCCACTTGTCTCGATATTCTACCTCCATCCTCTGAAGATAAGCATCCCGATCCTCCATATGGATATTTGGCCTCATATATTTCTCATCATCGTCATCGTCATCCTCAACTTCTTCCAGCCTCTTAGAAAAATCCAAGATACTATCGGACAATGTTTTGAAAACATATGACTGTTCCACAAGATTTGCCTCAACAGTAGACATCCGCTTACATACCTCATCCATGCGCTTCTTGTCCTCCATCTGCATCACTTCCAACTTACACTCAAGTTTTGTTACTCCAATGGTTGGAACACTAATGGGTACATCTTCCCTTCCATTGTAAATGTACAACTTCTTCAAATGTGGCACTATCATCGCATCATAGTGTTTCAGAAACTTCATTCCCAGCACAACTTCATAGTCGTCAATCTGCACTATCGGGAAGTCGACTTTCCCGGTCCACTCACCTAGTGTTGTGTCCACCTTTTCAGCCACACCAATCACGGAATCAGGAGGAGAATTCACTGTCATAATCTGTGCCTGCACCGATACAAATTTCAGCCCAATCCTTCTCGCAACATCTTCAATCATGAAGTTGTGAGTAGCCCCACTATCCACCATAGTGAGTACATCCGCACTCCCAACCTTCATTCAGACATATTCCAAATTGTTCCTTTCCGGATCTCTTCGTGAGACTGCTTCCGTAGTAGCTGCAGCTCCAAGAATTTGCATCACCCCCACAAAAGTTCCTTCTTTCTTCGTATTAGATGGTGCCATCGCAGCCACTTTTGGTCTTGAAGGACAATTCTTCATCGTATGTGGTTTTGTACATATCCAACACTTCAATGGCTTCTTCATCTTTGACTTGTCATTTGATTTCAAAGCATCATATTTCGTAGTTTTCTCCATCGGATTATCGAACTTCTTCCTTTTCTCATCAAAAGCTTTGTCATAATGCTCCACCAAATGATCTACAATAGCAAAGGCTTCTTCAAGTGTCTATCTTCTACCTCTTCACTTCATTGCGTGACTAAGGTTTCAGCCCTATAACAAAGTTGAATACCTTTCCTCTCTCTACCATATCCGGAAGTTCCAGAACCGCACTTGCATACTCTCACTGATATGCCTGTAGACTTCTCGTTTGCTTCATATATTTTATCTTCATCCTTGCTTCCCAAGTTTCATCCTAAGGACTGAAGTGGGCCTGCAAAGCTTTCTTCATGTCTTCCCACAAATTTATGTCGTCAGCACTACCATTGGCAATCTGATCCAGCCTTCTTCGCCACCACATCTTAGCATATTTCATCAGAAACTGAGCAGCCACTTTCACCTTATTCTCCTCATCAGGCAAACCCAAGCGTTCCAAGTATTGCTCCATGTCCCATAGAAAATTACCAAGAGTCTTTGCATTCCTTGTACCATCATAAGATTTCGGTTCCTTTACTTTCACATGAGACACTCCTCCACCTGAGTTATGTCTCACGACCTTCTTTGACACCGTGATCCTATCTTTCCCTTCGTCAAGAGTTTTCCGCAAGTCCAAGATTTCTGCCAAACCTTGGTCTCTCGCTTTCCCAATCTCTTTGAATTCCTCTTCTATTTGTGTATACTTCCATTCAGTATACTCGTATCGTTCCTGGAGTTCATCGAAATCCTCTCTCATCTTCGCATTGCCTTCTCGATCCTTCGTGATCTCAGCCATCTTCGAAGTCCAGAAAGAATCCAATTCTTCCATCCTTTCCAATACCCTGTTCATGAAAGCCTCACCTGCATTGTGACTAGACTTACCTGTCACAATCTTAGGTTCTCCTTCCATATCCGCCATCAGCTTCCTTTTTTGTGATATAGTATAGACCATTCACCATTCACTAGGTTCCCTGCAAAACCTGAATCAGCTCTTGATATCACCTGTTACAAAGTAACAGTGAGATCAGCTTCTTTCACCTGCACTTCACCTAAATCAGCTCTGATACCACTTCTCACGAAGTGACAGTGGGATCAGCTTCTTCCGCAAATCCCCTTTGCACTTCACCAGCTCTAATTTTTCAAGATCTTCTTTTAGAGATAGGATCTTAACTTCAAGACTTTCATAGTAACTAGATCTATCTTTGGGTCTCTTGATTATTGTACTCTTTTCACTTACTTCATTTCTTAATGATGTCACTTCATCCTGCAGCTTTTGACATTGATCTTCCTTTTCCTTGTACTACTTCCTTACTTTGTTTCCTTTTTCCAACTAAGCTTTTAATCTAGTAACTTCTTCTTTGAAGGCACACTCTCTTTTGTTAAATAGATCTTGTTGATCTCTGATTTTATCTACGAGTCTTTTAACTTCTGCCTCTATGTTTCTTTCACGATCACTTCCAATATCTTCAATATTGCATGAAAAAAAGAAAGTATCACTAGAAGACCAAAACTTTGTACCTGATACTTCTTTTTCTTGTTCATCTTCAATCTGAGGTGATTCTGAATCTGAATACTTGCTTCCACCTAACAGTCAATTGTCTCTCCTGCTATCATTGTTCCTTTGAGATGTCTTCTTCTTTTGAGGTGCTTTCTTCTTCAACTTCTTTACCATTGTTTCTGCAGATCTCATTCAAGCGATCAAGCTTCTACCAAAGAACTTGCTCTGATACCAATTGTTGGAAATAATACTGAGAGGGGGGGGGGGGGGGGGTGAATCATTATTAGTCAAATCAATAACTTTTTCTTTTCACTCTGATTTATATACGCTACTTCAATGAAGGTAACTCGCGTGTACATGCAACTGTATTTAAGGAAACCAACATATATCCAGCAAACTTATGATTTAGTTAATTCATCATATGTTGATCTTTAATCAGTGCATCAGTACTTCATTAACCATATAAATAGTAACCATGTGCAATAATAATAGAAAAAACCATCACACATAAGAAACTCAGATGAACACCAAGATTTAAGGTGGAAACCCAATGCTAGACAAAAACCACCTACTGTTGTCTTCTTTTAATATAATAAAACCTTGTTTACAATCTTGTACTGGTGCAGACTCATACCAATATGCAGGGACCCACTTGTAGAAGGCTACAACCTTCTCTCATTCTCTAGCTTCTACTGGAAGGGAGCTACAACCCCCTAGCTCTTGTACTAGCCGATCTGTTTACTAGTATGTAGGCGCCGACCTATAGAAGGCTCCAACCTTCACTCGTTTTCCAGCTGCTACTGGAAGGGAGCTCCAACCCCTTGGCTCTTGTACTAGCCGATCCATTTACTAGTATGTAGGTGCTGACCTATTGAAGGCTCCAACCTTCACTCGTTTTCCAGCTGCTACTGGAAGGGAGCTTTAACCCCCTAACTCTTGTACTGGCTGATATGTTTACCAGTACGTAGGCTTCGACCTACAAAAGGCTACGACCTTCTCTCTTCCTCCAAGGACCACATTTCATAAATTTTCAGACTGGATACTCCTGGAACACAACACCACAATCTGAAGGCCTCGTTTCATCAAATTTTCATACTAGACCTATCAACAACATTGAAGCTCAAAATCAATCACAACTCTAATACCACCATCAAAGACATCTGCACCAACCAATCACTGAAACTCAATCATCAATCTCTAAATCAACCACAACTAAATCAATCACTGAAAACCCATAATCACTAAAGCAAATCACAATCAATCAATCTGAACATTCAGAACACTGTCACCAAAACACAGAGAAGAACCCAGAACTCTGCAACAACAACCAGAACCAACTGCAACTTCAAATATCATATTTCATAATGTATACGCTACTTGGATGTGCCGAACCAGCATGTATACGCACTTTTACCAAAGCGAACCGACTTATAGATCTGCAAATAGTAACTTAAAAACTTTGCAGCTATTCCAGACTTCAGTCATACCCAGATCATAACATTTATAGAATAAAACATGCGTCAGTATTTAGATCTAGACTATCCATTATCGAACCACACAATGATAATTCATTTTAGGTCTTATGATCCCGATCCATCATCCATCATCAACCACATAGGTGCATCCTTAGTTCAAATCAAGAAAAGAATCAAAAACCCATAACCTACATATTTGATCTAACACTTCATAAGATATTCACTACTTGCACACCCTGGCCTAATGATCTTCTCCTCCTTATATATTTTTAGGCCTTTCTCAATACCTTGGACCAAAACCACTTAGGACCAATACCTTGGACCAAATACCTAGGGTCAATACCTCGGACCAAATACATTGGGCCAAAACCTTGGTTTTCCAACATGTATGCGATTTTCCTCCTGTGGGAGTGTGTGTATACATATACGTTCTTTTTGTTCTGTGGACCAGCATGTATACGCTACTTAGACAAAATGAACCAGCGTATACTTCTCTTTCTTCAATATCTAGAGCCTGATCTATAATCATTTGTTGTTAACTTGTTGCACTGTGAACTATCATCTATGTGAGTTGCCATCAAGGACAACACCTGTATCATAATGCCAACATTCTCCTCCTACAAGTAGCAACCACATGTTAAAAGTTAGGACAGTTGAAGCACTCAATCTCATCCATCAAGGGGCCAAACATGTTTTGACTTCTCCTCTAAAATAAGCTATTATCAACCATGGGAGTGAATGATCTTCTAGATGTGAAGGTTACTCTTTGTTCTCTTCTTTGCTTCTGGTGGTCGATCTACTACATCTTTTCTCGAATATTATCATGGTTGATCACAACCTTCACTACATGATTCTTTGTTTATGCTTTGTCATTATTTCCTAAATGCAAACTTGTCTCTCCTTTTTGAAAGCTACGGCTAGATTTTTTCACTACTAAGGTGCTCTTTACTTGCTCCAATTGTTGGTCTTCTTATTCAAGTTAGTTTCTCAATTTGTCATGTACACCTTCAAGTGATTCAGCATAGTCCTTCTCTTTTTGCTTGTTTCACATGACTTCTTCAATTATTTTTGATTCTGCCAAATGGGTCCTCAAAGTAGTGATCTCCTCCTTAAGATTCCTCTCTTTTTCATCACATATCTGCAATATCTTAGCATGCATATGTTAGTCTACCAAATTCATTAGAAAGTTCTTCAATAACAACCATGGCAAATTCATATTTAGCCTTAAGGAGCATAAAACTATTACCATCATCTACTTCATTAACTAGATCTAAATTCTTATCATCACCATTAACTAAGATATAAAGAAAAAATAAATCATTACAACTTATACATTCAAATCTTCATTTTGTTGCACAACTAGTCAACTAGAGCTTCCTTCTTCTTAAATCTCTTCTTCTTCTTATTTTTGTTGCTCTCTAAAATAATGCTCCTTGCTTGAGCATCATTTTGCATCACACTTGTTGACATCGAATTCTTTCCTTATTCTTCACATACCAATCTCCAAATGTTAGATCCACAAGACAATAATTGAGATTTAACATTCGCATGCCATACCTTGAAATTTGCAGCTATGAGGACATATATGCTTGGAGGATTCATTTTGTTTTTTTTTTCAAATTTTGCTAGAAAACCCTATATCTACTCTCCAATTCTCAAGTGACAACTTAGATCCCCAATATGATACCAATTGTTAGAAATATTTGGCACTACTAGGGGGGCAGGGGGCGGTGAATTAGTAGAGTGTCTTATTATATATCTTTACCAATTTTAATCTCCATCTTATTCATGCATAAATTAACCAACAACCCATTAATAGATCAAATCATAAGCATATAAACATGGGAGTAGCTAAACCAAAACAACCATCATAGAAACAATAAACAATACAACAATCATACACATAAGACACAAGGATATCTGGTGGAAAACTCCCTTTGAGACGAAAAGCCACCCTTTTTGTTGTTGCGTTTCTCTGAATATTTTATTATTTCAAGAAAAATGTTGTATTTTGCATAGATTTTTGGTAACCACTAGCTAGGAGGCTCGACCTCAAACAATAGTTATCTTGCCACCACAGGCTAGGAGAATCAATCCCAAAAATATAGCGAGTTGGCGACCACCAACTATTCCAGCTCCACTTGGAAGAATCGACCACTTACACAACACTACTACTAACACCCACTAGCACATAATCACTACTCCAAGTTAGAAAGCACTAACTTTCAAGAGGCCACTGCTCCATAACTATATAAGGACCTTGATTTCATTCATTTTCAAACTGGATCACCAAGACACTATACTCAATAATATTCAACTCTGTTATCAAACCCTAGTAGTAAGAATCTCAAAAAATCACTAAGAAATCAACTAATCAATACATACAACCAACAACAAAACTCTCAACCATCATACTCATCAAGCACGCCACTCATCGCACACATCTCCATCAATACAATCTGGAAAATACATCAAACCTTCAGTATATCTGCAACATAAAAACAATATGGAATTCTTCCATATGCACCAAAAACCCCGAAAAACAAATCGACTACCCACATAAATATAAGACACTCTATGATCTGTATATGCCTTAAAACTTTGCTCCATGTACTGAAAAGTAATCTATGTTACAACACGATCAATTCTTCTCTATAACCTAATATTCTACTTCAATGTTTTGCTACAGGCCTTCTATCTAATCACACAATTTCCATTTGCATGCCTACACTATTTATCTCTATTCACAATAATGTATGAAGAATTCTTCCTCTCTGCAACCCTCTCTCACTCTCAATCACACCAACCAACCATTTCTCAAATCTAAAATGAAGTATATCTAATGTGATGGGTGAGTTCCACTATTGGATTGTGATCAAAGGTGCATAAATTTGACTAAATCCATCAATAACTGTCACTACTTGTGCATTTATGGCATTCACACCCATTGGAGGACTTTTTCAACCATTTATGAACTTACCCACTTAATTTCAAATCTTGTAGGAATTACCAAGTTGAATTTCTCTTGATGTGCAGAAGCCTAGAAAAAAATCATGGAAAGCCTCAGCTGTTGGGGAAACACTAGTAGATCTCGGCTAAAAGGATTACAGACACACCCACAACACTGTAAAATCTTGGTTGAAGGCTTACAAACAAACCCATGACACTAGAAAATCTCGATTATGGCAGTGCATAAGAGAAAACAAGGGATCCTCTATTCAAAACTTCTTCCAGCTACTTGCACAGTTTCTCCATCATGTGTACACACCTCCAAATCTTTGCCAAGCTCTATGACACATCTAAAAATAGGTTAAACATCACAACCAAGTGGCACCACCAAGTTGTCCTAGAAGCCAACAATACAAGGATTGACATGAGTGTCAACAAACCATCTATTCACTTGCACAACCTGCAACACCTTTGTACAAAAATGTAGAACCGATACAGGCAGATAAAATAGACTTGGACATCAACTAATCAACTAGGACAAACCTCTATGCAACATGAGACTTAGTCTACCAACCTCATCCCATGGAGAAGCATATCTCATGGATCAACATCTTTGTATCAAACCACATCAATACCATCATAAGTGTGGCATCAATGCTTCATCTAGAGCATCACATGGTTGACATCAATAAATATGTATACTATTATAAGGTTGAAATTAATGCCAACACAAGCTAGTTATAATTATGAAAACTATAATGCCAACACTTTTGAGATGAACGCTTGGCCACAAACCTAGCCTTATATTTTTCCACACTTCCATTTGCAGCATATTTGATCTTATAGATCCATCAAGAGCCAACTACTTCCCTATCCATTGTTTTAGGCATGACCTCCCATACATCATTTAGCATAATTGAGTTATATTCCTCCATGATTGCATCTTGCCACACCTTATGTTGTGCAACTTCATGATAGTTGGAAGGCTCTCTATAAATGAATTATGTCACCAATGCCTTATGCCTTTCTAGTTTTCTGTGCTCTCTAGTGCTTTTTTTAGGAGCCCCAACGAACTGTGTGCATTTCTCAATGTTTAAAGAACATCCCTATTTATTATACCACTACTAGTGGGTGGAGCTTCAATCTCCTCATCCTACCCCTACTGCTCCATCTATTGTGAACTCCCATATACACCTATACATGCACTTGTACTGATTACTATACTCATACTAGTTCCCTGAGACTAAGATCCATGTTTAATTCTCGGAGCTTCCACTAGCAGACTCTAATCATCTGTTGGAAACTTGCAAGATATTTTGAAGGTTTTCTTCTCCTAAAATTTCACATCCCATCTCATGATGATCTTCTTGCTATTAGGAATGTAGAGCTTGTATTCCATGGGTGTTTTTCTATATCCAGTGAAATATCCCTTTTCTGTAGTCTAATCAAACTTATTGTGTTTTTCGTGTAGTGTGTGACAATAAGCTATGATGCCAAAGATTTTGAAGTGTCCAACCTCTAACTTTTTTCTTCTAAAAGCCTCCTCGGTTATCATTTTCCCCAACACCTTGTGAGGATATTTGTTATAAATATACATTGTTTTACTACATGCCTCTGCCCAAAGAAATCTAGGCATGTCCTAGTCATATGACATCGCCCTCATTTCCCCAACTATCGACTTTTTATTCCATTATCCATTCTCTCCTAATGATCTCCTTCGCTTAGATTCCAATGAAGGCCTTATGTGTGTACTCACCTCCTTTATCTATATGAAAAAACTTGATCTTTCTACTTTTTATGTTCTCCATAAGAGCCTCAAACCCTTGGAAGAAACTAAAGACTTCATCCTTTTTCTTCAAGAAATAGATCTAGGTTTTCTTGGAGAAGTCATCGATGAAGGTTATGAAATATTCATAACCCCTGAGAAATTTTGTAGACAACGGGCCACACATATCAAAATGTATCAAATCAAGCACACCCTTGGCTCTATTGTCACTCCTTGGGAATGTTGCTTTCACATATTTCCCAAGCATGCATGCTCTTTAGACATCATCATGTTCTATGCTGATTTATGGAACTCCCATTACGACCTACTTGAGAAACCTAATTGGTCATGCTATATGTGTCCCATGTTAGTATGAAGTTTTTGGAGAAGTGTACTAAAAATCTCCACTTTAGTTAATGGCGACAAATAAACTTAACAACAACAAATATAAATGGAGAAGTTGGTAACATTCTTTGAATCTGTAAAACATTTGTTAGAAAAACCTGCAAAGAACAATTAGGCAAAATAGAAAAGTAAATAACAATAAATAACACAGTTTAAACCCAATGGACATAAAACGATTTCATTAATAAAAAATAGAGTAGATTACACCTGGTGAGGAGAACATGTAGACTTGGATCTACAAAACCCCCCTCCGTCGTATGGGTCCTTTGCTACCTTGCACTTCAACTTCAACACTCTCTCTTAATGGATGCAGTCGACAAAAAAGGAAATGGTGATGGCTTGAACTCAAAAGTGGGAGCTCAAATGTCAGAGGATGATAATGAGGACGATGAAGTGATCATATATAGGATGAGAAAAAAATCTCTTTATTTATAACAAAATATTAGGATATATCTAGATCTAGAAAATTAATAAAAGATTGTTAGACAAAATCAAGATCTTGTTGTTAGGAATATTTTATTATGTTTTAGAGAGGGAAAGATTATTTGAAATGGTCAAATATCTTTATTTAGCAAACCAACTCAAAAAATAATGATTGATTAATTTAATTAAGGAAAATGGTTAAAGTAATTAATAAATAAAAATTATTTATTAACTACTTTGAGGGGATAAATTCAAAATAAAATAGAAATATTATTAAATAATGATTTAGTAATTATATCATGAAAGAAATGAGGGATAAATGTGGAATAATAAATAAATAATGATTTATTTAATTATTCCTATGTGGTTAAATAAAAAATGGTTAGACGACATGGGGAAGCTCAAGTGGCAGTGGTTGTGGAATTGAAGTCTCACCGAACCGGAAGTCTTGGGTTCAAATCTTGGGCTACCCTTCCCCTGTAGCGGGGTGTGTAATGGACTAAAAATAAGAGAGTCTTACCAAGCTTACAAACAAAATGGTTAAAAATATTAATTAAATAATGATTTAATAATTATTTCTAGAAAATAATAAATAATAATGATTTATTTAATTATTCTCATGAGATTGAAAATTTTTTTAAAAAAATGTTTTTAAATTATGATATATATTTTAATTTTACCTTCCAAATAATTAAATTATTAATTAGAAATAAGAAACCAACCTAATTATTAATTCCTGTAACACATGTCCCATATTAATTCCTCTAATACATATCATATATACATCAATGCTAGAAGCCAGCGCTTTGCATGCGAAAGCATTGGAACCCACATGCAATAGAATCATGGGCCTATGTGGTGGTAGGTAAATTAGATAGAAGTTTGGCCGCTGCCAACGGAAGCTTGATTATCTACGTATGCTCTAAAGGAGATCCACGGATTAAAGAAAAAACAGAACTTTTCACTTTCAACAACTCCCTTTCTCTGTGAGGACCTCACCGCTCAAGAAAAGGAAAGGGAATAAGGAGCAATTAGAGGGAACAGTTTAAGAAATGTAAAAGTTGGACACATTTTTTCCTTATTCCATCAGAGTTTCACAAAGTTTTATTCCATGATCACGGCATTGGGTTTGATTTTCACATGTAACTTATTCATTTTTTGATTGGTTATTATTATTTCTTATGTTTATTTTAATGAGGGTTGTTATATTGATAAAGTGATACATTTTATAATTTAATAGGAAAAAATTGTAATGTTTATCTCATTTTTCTTATATTTAAGATTAATATTAATATATGTCATAAATATGTTTGATATTTTTTTCATTATTTTTTAATCAATTCATAATATCAATAATAAACTTTTTATTAACTACGGATGGGTTAATATGCGTATACATATTATTTATATTAATATAAATTTATTTTACTTGATGTTTTTTTAATCATCAAAATACTTGCATCTATTTTTTTAAAATCTCTTTGTGCTTAATAAATATGTTAAAAAACATCTACATTTCTAGATACATTTAGTTTTGTCTTTAAAAAAATTCTTCTTCCATAATGCTTATATTGCATATTGTTATTTCCACCCACATGCTTGCTTTTTGTAAAAAAAAAAAAAAAAATGAAATAAATAATTTGGTATTTAAAATTTTGACTTAAACCAATTTTGAATTTACAAATAATGTGTTGATTATGATATATGATACTCATCACCACATATGAATTGTATTTTTAGTTATTTGAAGAATTATAAAGTATCTTTATTTTAAATGGATTTATTATTTTTATATTTAATATCTTAACTATGTTTTATTCAGCGTAATCTCAATATACAATATCCATGGCTTCCAAATTTATGCCCCCATCATTAGTGATACTTGCTTGTCATTTACCTTCTCTAACCCTTATCTAATGATCTCTCCTACATCTAATCCTTCTCCTCCATGGTATTTCTCTATCACTTTTATTAACTTCGCTACAGCCTACACTATTCTCCTTTTCTATTTGCTTCTTTCCATTATAACTCAGTTTTATGGGATGTTGCACATAATTTTATTCCATTAATCATTTTTCCATGTATCATTATTGCAATTATTGCTCTTTATGAATCGTTCATATGATAAGAATTGAAAATCTATATATAAGCAATTTCCTTGGTTCCATATAAGTCTTTAACTAATCCAATCATCTAAAGAAATTATCATCATCTTTCTAGAGCTAAGAAATCAGAGTTTTTTAAGTTAAGAAGACAAAGCTTTTCCTAAAGTGTTTCTAAAATTTTTTCTACAAAAAATGTCTTTTCTCTAGCAATATTGACCCGTCTACTTGTAACTCATGCACCATCAACATCTACAATATCATTGGCTAGTCTTTTATGCAAGCCTCCCCTCAACATACTTTTTTATGTTTGTTCTTCACTATAAGCACCATACAAAAGATCATTGAAAAGTTAAGTATCAACTACAACATACTTTCTCATATGACTTTCATAAGTGATTAGGTGTCCCTCTCACTCAATTTCAAAATTTCTTTCTTATATAGACTTAAAGTACAATTATAATATGAATAATTTCATAAACTTATACAAGAAAATGTATAATTTCATGTAGATTCAAAAGCTCATGCAATTTACTAAAGCACGCAACAAGAATCTACTTCTACTTTCAACTAGAAGAAACCAATAGATCGATGAAAACAATATGAACAATAAGAAGATAAATCAATGACACATAACACAAGATATATCTGGGGAAAGTCATTGCTCAAAACCCCGCCTATCTATATTGCATTAAATCAGAAATCCAAGATGAGAATACAATGTTTTTTTCTCACAATAACAATCCCTGCACATGTATAATCAATCTCCCAGCTTACAAGCAAGCTCAAGCCAATCTCTAGCCTATTATGCTGCTCTCCAAGCCCATATTTCCTTCCGCAATTCCTATGGCTAAATAGCCCTATTAATGGGAATCCAGTACTTCCAAAATTGTGCAATCCAATCTAGGTTGACTTCCTTATTGCATGCATGAACTATACAACTCAGTAAATCATACAACTGATAGTATATTGTTCCTACACTCTAGTCTCAACTGGTTCTTTCTCAGAATCGACATGCATGAGTTTCTGATGAGGGAATCTTCAGTTAACTAGAGTGACACTTGTGGATGCACTAGTGCACCAACTAACTATTAACTCTCTATTAGTTCCACAAATAGTTTGGAACTAATTTAACTGAACATAACTCGGTAAACTTAATGTAGGTTTTAATCCCGTACAAAAATTACCTACATAAGAATTCTAAAACACACAAAATAAACAATAGCGAGAGCATAACACATAAAACAAATACACAGATATTTTCCCCTAGATCCCAAAACCAGGACTACCAGCTTGATTTTTCATTATGTTCCCTTCAATGTTACAATACATATATATATATATGCCGAAGCATCCAATACCATGGAACGAAAACCATCACGCCCAAAACCATGTGCGAAAACTATGCACAAAACCATAGGTAGCTCCGCCCACCTAATATAGGGTCAAAAAAAAAATTCCCCAGGGTGTTGCCCTGGACCCTGTAGAGGGGGGCTAACTGCCCCCATCAAACCCCCTGTGACACCCCCACTGTGCAATCGGTGCAACGAAGGGGGGGCTCCGCCCCCTGTGAACTAAGGAGGCTAGTCGTGGAAAGAATATAACACAACCCAACATTCTCCCACTTATTGTTTTCTTTCCACAGGGAGCCACACAAGAGCTTAGTCATTTATCCAACGCCCATTGTTTCTCTACACCAAGAGAATTTCTCAGAGTTCACAGATTTTACCAATGAATCTACAGTATTCTTCAAAGTGTCCACCTTTACCAGCAACACTTTTTTGTCTTCTATCATATCCCTTACAAAGTGATACTAAACATCAATGTGCTTTGTCTTTGAATGGTAAGCAGGGTTCTTTGCCAAGAAAATTACACTTTGGCTATCACAGTCTATCCTTATAGCTCCATGTACTAACCCCATACTTGAACACAATCTTTGCAACCAAACTGCTTCCTTGCTTGCATGAGTGGCTGCCATGTATTCTGCCTCTGTAGTTGATAGTGCCACTACAAATTGTTTCTTACTCATCCAACTGACTGCACCTCCAAATAGGTTAAACACATACCCACTTGTAGATCTTCTTTGATCCAGATCTCCAGCACAATCTGCATCAACAAAGCCACAAATATCCAAAACTCTATCCAATCCTGGTGTTATAGACATTTTTGGGCACTACAACCCCAATCATACATGTCCATAAACCAAGGGCTCCTAAGTTCCTAAAAGTGTTGCTTCACACCCTAAAGGAACAAGGTCAGCTGATTACATCATCTGCCAGAAGTTCTCCATAGAAAACTGCTCAGAACTGGTCAAAGATGGACCATACAGACTACCCAGTGCAGAGGGTGCGATGCATCTCACCTGCTCAGTGAAAAGGGTGCGATGCATACTGGAAATCCCTTCTGTAGGGTGCGATGGGCGAGAGTAGACAAATGGCAGAGACAGTTTACAAGGTGGATCGTCATGGAATCTTCCAAAAACTTCTCCTGTGACACTTGCCTCTCTGAATTCGCCCAGGGATGAGTAAGAGATCATCAATCTCCAAGTGGAATCAAGGACTATCAGAGAGAGGACACTAATCAAAATCCAAGAAGCTAACTCACCCCCCTGCAATCATCTATATATGGATCCCTCATCCCAGAGATCCAGAGGCTGGAATTTTGTATCTTTTAAGGAAGTGTTGTTGATTTCTTGGTGGAATATCATAGTGTTGGGTGATCTAAGCTTTTCATGAGGTGAATAAGGGCTTTCATACTGAGAGGATGACGCTGGGTCAGAACAATTGGTTGTAATCCTCTTTGATTTTCTTGATATTAATAAAGCTATTCAAGTTTTCCTCCACATTCTTGTATGTTTGATGATATATGCATTTGTGTGGTCAATATATATCTGGTCCTATATTGTTTATGATTGTAGATCTCTGTTCTTCGATAGTATTATGTTGATTTGATTCTACAGGTGCTCTTTGAAGCTGGGTAGACGAAGGCAAAGCGGCAAGGATCTGTCAGAAGGGAGAGGAACCAAGCAAGGAACTAAGCGCAAGACTGAGGTTGGTGTCCTTTGTTCCCCTCTTATCTACTTCTCATAAAGGAAAACAAAAGTAGTTTTAGTTTGTTTGTTTCTATGATAGCTACCAGTCTTAGTGGGACTAGCAGCTCCGAGTGGACACTAGATTTCCCGATAACAAAATGGCAACTCCACTGGGGAGAGAATAGATTGTTTGCTTGTCTATATTTGTTTGTTTTATAAACTTACAGATGGAGCCTGAAGTCAAGTCAGCTAGCCTTCGAACTGCATTTGCTATGCAAGTGCAAAGTAGATCAATGCTACTTCAGTCTATCTCCGGGTTTTGTTTATAAACTGAACAATCGATTTGCAAACATTCTAATTGCCCTAGTGGTGGCTCTAGTAACCTCATTAGATCAGCCCCTGTGATTTTTATTTACTGACTATCATTAGCTCATTCTAAATCCCTGAACTAAGTTGCAAACTATGACCTGGAACCAAGTTGAAGTCTCGTCCCTGGATCCTCGCACTTTCTCCTCTTGGGAATCTGGATGCATCGCACCTCCCATGTGAAGTAGGTGCGCTGCATCGCACTTTCCCTATGTTGCAGGTGCGTTGATCAGAAAAGACCTCTTCTGCTCTCAGATTTTGGTTTCTGTGTTCACTCTCTTCAGCTTTATTTAGGAGTTTTGTTGTCTATGATCAGTATACCACTGTAGAAACTCCCTTCTTTTCCATCATTCCACCTCCATTGTACAAAGAACTGTGAATGTTTTTATGTATTGTGCGCCATTTACAATTCTCTTTTACAAAAAGTAGCATAATCAAATTGTCGTCTTTTGATTTGGAAGTGTCGCAAGTGCCGTTTTCAGTCAAAGAAAAGAATTCTATTGTTCTTGATGGTCGATTATACAGTTACTCTTGTATTTGATTTGAATTAGTAGTTTTTCAAGTGTCAAAAACAATTTTCAATTCAAAATAGAAAAGTGTCGTCATTATCTTCCTTTCGTTTTTGAAGATAAATTTGTTAGAACTGTTGCTTTGAAAAGATAATTCAGATTTGTATTTAGCATTCTTCTTGTCATTCACACATTAAGAAGGCTGAAAACAAATACATGCATGTGCATTTTCATTTAGACTGCTTGTTGGTTTGATTTAGGACAATGCATCTAATGTGTGCTCTCTGCTCTGTGTTGAAAGAATATCATCTCTCTTTCTTTAGTAGCTAGGATTTTCATTGCAAAAAGAAGATTAAACGATTGTTTATCATCTTAGATTGCATTTTAGGAATTGTATATCTACATCACGTGGTGAACCTGAAAGGCAAATTTCTTAAGAAAGATCAACTGTAAAATAAATTTAATGAACATAAAAATGCTTTGGAACCTAACGCACAACATCTAGAAGTCTAGGCTAGAGACGTATTCCGGCGTCGTAAAGCATGGTAACTATCGCTTTCATTGTTGGTTGGGTGATTCCTCCTCTTTGAGATGACAAGTGCCAGTACGGACTTGTGCTCCCACGTACCGTCGAGTATATATTGGGAGACCACAATAGGCTATATCCTTTATCCATAGGAAGCCGTGTCTGCCACCCTATCGATCGCAATGCACTGAACACAGCATTCGGGAAGATTGACTGTCGTACCGTAAAAAGTATTCTGCAGTTTTACGATTGGTTTGGTAACCCCTCTGTCTAGATTTCCAGAGTAGTCTCTTTCATTCCTTTTCAGACTCCTTAAAGGAAAAGGCCCATCTGAGCACTTGTCACTTCAGGCTCATTAAAAAATCGAAGGCGACTAGAGTCATCTTTTGTTTTTTCTCGACTCTCAAAAATTGAAAAAGAAAGTTGTGTCAAAGCGTCTAAAATTCATTTAATTCGGAATCATTTTCCCCTTTATTTTGAGTTGATCGAGTAATCCGCAATCGTGGAAGAAAGTTAATCGAAATTGTTAGAAAATCTTTTGGATAGACTAGATATTGTTAAATAGGGGGTCCATACAGGTGAAGATGGTTTTAGATAGAGGAGGAATAACCTGTTGAGGAGTTTTGTGAACCCAACGTTTCGGACTGCCAAGTGAGTCCATCATCAGGGGACGCGACAATATAACAAATAAATAAATAAATAATTAATTAATTAATTTAAACTCATTATAAAGTAAATAAATCATTATTCAAAACAATTAATTTTTGATAAAAAAAAATAATAATAATAAAAAAAAAAAATAAATAAATAAAAATTAATAAATAAATACATTGGCCGACCTAATTTCTCACATCTTTCTTCAATAACCTAGATATATATACCCTAAAACCCAGCTCATGGATACATCATTGATTCAAGATTATCTATTGTCGCGTCCCCTGATGATGGACTCACTTGGCAGTCCGAAACGTTGGGTTCACAAAACTCCTCAATAGACTAGATATGTCTGAACAACCGTCGACATCCAGGACTGTGTCATCCGACGCAGCAGCGGCAAAGCCTCCTGCTGCTACTCCAACGATGTTCGTCGGTATACCATCTGTCCCGGTAAGTTATCAACAACAAGCCGGAGTCCAATCAGGGACTGTTTCAACGACATGGTTAGTTCCTATTTCTTCATCCAGATTCTCATATGGTATTTCTTATGTTGAAACTCAAAAAATTGATCCAATGTGTCTTCAAAGGCCAATCTACCCTTTAAGTACTGGATTGCCACCATATGGAAGACAATATGCCTTTTCATTGTTCCCTCCCGGAGAACAACCATATGGGAGTTTACAACAAAGTTCAAGTCAAACTAGAATGACATCCAGCGGTTGGATACCAATGCTACCTCAACAACCAAGGGTTGTATATTCAATGCAACCAGTCCATCCTGTCTCAAATATTCCCACTATACCTGCTACCGTGACTGCATCGCAAGTACAAGCGCACCTGTTGTATGTCAACCCCAAGTTTCTCAGGTTGCAATACAACAGCCTCTCGTCTTAGCGATTCAATCACAACCTCAGGTTAGTGCCTCCTTATCTGGAGCGACTCAGGCTTAAACAAGTACTATGACTCCTCATCTTGGTCAATCATCCAGTATTGGACAATAACAAATGGTCCAACAACCATGGCTAGTTCAATCTCAACAACCGCAATTCTAGCAATCATATCAAGGACCTGAGCAACAAGTCTTTGTAAGTAATGGGCAACCGCATTTCCAAAGTGGTTATCAACAACCATACTATAATGGTTATGCCCATCAACCCTATCAAAATTACCAACATCAAATACATTATGCTGGTATGCAAAGACCCATTGCTCAGACGATTCCATCTTATCATGGGTATGCTTCGCCTAACTTGAATCAACAGTTGCCCTTTGTAGCAACTCTAGAATTACCAGATCTAAACCGGCTGACGAATGATCCAATTTCTTACGCCCCTTGGTGGCCGGCGATTCCACATAAACTTCCGTCAGATATTCCTAAATTTAATGGAAATCCGGGTGAAGACCCGTCGAATCATGTGATGACCTTTCATCTGTGGTGTTCATCCAACACTCTCAACGATGATTCGATCAAGATTTGCCTTTTTCAGCGAACGTTAACTAGTCCGGCAGCAAAATGGTATATCGAATTGCCTAGAGCTTCATTCGATAACTTCAGCGCCCTAGCCACAACCTTTTTAACCCATTTTCAGTTACCCATAAGGTACGAAACGGGAACAAAGCGTCTTACCAATTTCAAACAAACGACGGCCACTCACATATCTGATCATATTCATGAGTGGCGACGTCGTCGTCGAATGGTAAAAACATATGTTCCTGATCAGTTGTTGGCTGAATGGTTTATTAAGTCATTATTACCTTCCATTACAGAAGATGTGTCAAAGGGAGGAGTCGTCACTGAAGAGCAAGTCATTGCTTGTGTGCAATATTTAGATTTGATCTATACTCAGTCTGGCATGCTCTATGATAAAATCCCTGATGCTCCTAGACTGAAATTTTCCGTTCCTCCCTCTCCTAAATCAAACAAAGACTCTCATGCCGAGGACGACGTGATAAGAACAACCAGCACGAAAACCGTAAAGGCTAAGTCGAAGAAGGCCCGTACGGTTTCTGATCAAAATGAAAATGAAGAAATTCTAGCCTCGGAGGTTAATGTCATGTCAACTAACAAAGGCAAAGAACCGAAGCAACCAGGAGGCAAGAAGCAAGGGAAAAGAAAAAAGAATAAAAAGGGTGATTCGTCTCCTAAAAAATCTTCTGCAAACCCTTCTGGGCAAAGGAAACCTCCTTCAGGGTGTCAGATATGCGATGAAGATCATCGGACAAGAGATTGTCCACATAAAGTTGAGATTAAGAAATTCTTTAAGAATTCAAAAACTCCAGCGGTATTGATTGATCCATTTCCAAACCCAGAAACAAATCTGGTTGCTAGCGAAAATGCTTCCCGGTCCCAAGTGCTAATGTTGTCTGTTTCGAAGTAGCAAAATGATGCTTTGATATCGACAAGGAATAAAGATTACGGGAATCCACAGATGTCGAACAACAAGGATAATGATCAACCTAGTAGTTCGACAACAACTTCGACCGAAGTTATGCCACCCATCATTCCTGAACTAACGATAAAGCCGCCAAAGGGAGTAGTACACAAATCAACATTTAATCCTCGTGCCAGAGCAGCACAACATTATAATATAGTGGAGGACCTGGCCCAATCGCCATCCACTATGTCGACACTTGACGTACTGCAAAATTGCCCCTCCCAAAAGCAAGCTTTATTATCGGCGATAGGTGGGATTGACCCAACGGATTCCAATCTTGTGTCCTTTAATCACAAAGGATATGATCCTCAGTTACCAGCTCAACTAGCTTTCCTTATTCAAGTGAAAGCCCTCAACAAAACTGTTCATCGAACAATTATTGATGAGGGGGCATCTACATGTATTATGTCGATGAGTTGCTAGAAAAATTTAGGCTCACCACCCTTGTCGTGATCTTCGACGACATTAAAAGCATTTGATGGACGAACATACACCCCATACGAGATTTTGAGTAACTTGCAAGTCGAATTGGGGGGAAAAACAATAGAAATTAATGTTGAAGTTATCGATGGAAACCTCGATTACAACATCCTACTGGGAAGGCCATGGATTTATGCCATGGCCACTGTTGTGTCAACATACTTAAGAAAGATTGCATTTCCTTTCCAAGGAGGAATTACAATCGTTGACCAACAAACCTTCCTCCCCAACAGTTCACAAGTTATGGGAAGCGTTCCGATGATCCACGGAAGCCCTCATTCGCTTCAAAATATCGGAGTAGGCCTACTAAAAGACCATACATTGATGGGGACTTTTTCCCTACCGCCCCCAAACAATCTGGCGGAAGTGGTCACGGTGGGAACTTGCAACATAATATCTTCTAGATTTAGAAGATTCCTGAACATTTTGTCAGCATGGATCATCACCCTAATAGAAATATTGTAGCAATCAATTTTCTTGGCCTGGGGGGAAAAACCAAATCAACGCTCATTGAGTGATTGGATAGATAGGTCTAAGGAATATGGCACCTCTTTCGATCCTTGGTCGCATGTACATTCTACAAACAAAGGAATCATTCAATCAAAGATGATAGGAGAGGCACCATGGGAAGATTACCACCATTGTTCCCATCTTCCGAATTACCACGAAGATTATTCTAGCAACCTTAATCATCCTTCAGTTTTTTATTTTCTATAAAATACTCTAAATACGGTGGATTCCGAGGAAGATTCCTATCTTGTGTCATCCTCATTAAAAAATGAAAAAACTCCCTTTCCAAATCGAGTCTTTGATTACGATCTCGTAAAATCCAAGTTGAGTCTTTCAAAGATCTCGAAGGTAAACCTTCATTCCAACCACCGCAATGAATGCAATGAAGCTTGGGGGGCATGCACCTCGATTTGTGCTATTATGCTAGGGGCATGCAAACTTATCACGAGAAGTGTTACCACAGGGTTCAAGCTTGTTAAAAAATAAACCCGCCACGAGCAGTTTTTGTGAAGTTCAAGCTCGTTAAAAATTAAACCTAAGCAATGAGAAAATGTTTCCCCCAGAGTTTAAGATCATTAAAAAATGAACCAATCTTCGGTAAATAACCATTGTGAATGCATTATCATTGGCTTTGAGCCTTGGTTGTGTTCTCATCATCACCTCCACTCTGTTTTTTGCCGATCATACGCATCCATTTGATTGTTTACCCTTCTTGAGGAACATCTGCGACGAGTGATCTTGTTAGCCATCCTTGTGACACTGCCGTGATTGCAAAATTCCAAACCTTACCTGGAATCAGCTGCTACCTGAAATTATCACTCGTTCCTCAAAAAACGAGTCTCCTTTAAGCTCTTTTCATCTGACTCGTAAAATATGAAAATATTGCCGAGCGATTGGCTCTCCAGCTCGTTAAAGCGACCGGAAGTGATATCCCTCCTCTATATTTTAATCTTTTTGGACCTGAGGGATTATTACACAAAAAGATCGAGTTCTTGTTTTGTTCGGCTCGTTAAAATTGCCGAAAATTCATCCCTTTTCTATTATTTTATACTTTTTTGGACTTAAGCGATTATATGACGAAAAAGGATTATTGGAGTTTCCTTTACGTCCCTTTCAGACTCTCTAAAATTGAAAAGGACCGAGTTATCTTTGTCGTTAAACTCATTAAAACCGAATAGCGACAAACTTATCCATATAGACAAGAACGAGTTTCATTGTCGCTAGGCTCGTTAAAACATAGCGACGGGTTTTCCCGAAGGGAAAATTATAGAACAAGCATATGTTATCCTCCTCAAGCTTGATAAAAATAAAGAGGTACTGGTCGGCAATGACTAGGGAAAATTTGGGAAGAAAAATGAAGAAACTTTATTGGTAGCAAGTCGCTCTTGAAAATGACACTTTCACTCCACGTTTGAGTCAGGTTGGGTTATTCTGTCCACCGGTCATATCACCATTGGTCCATCGTACCATCCATATTTGGGGTTAACGCTACCAATCCATGTCAATGTCATTGGTATGTTCAAGAGAAGTCGCTCAGAGAATTCACCTGTGTCTCATCCGTTGCAATACATTCACGCTCCATTCTTTGATGACCGCCACCCTGAACCCTGTATCATCAGATCATTTTCATCTCCGAAATCATTTACTCCGTTCTGTGTCATAGATGTGGGATTCATTAAGGCCCTCCTACGATGGGTCGCTTCTTGTCGACATCAGCTCATTATCCAAGAAGTCAACCTAGGAACAACCATTTCAGTACTTTGAAGCTTGCATGCCTCAATGGCAAGTTTCTCACTTCTGGCGACAGGATTACATCAATGGCCTTCGACTGAAAGATTTCGCATGGTGTTCGACGCCAAGTCCCTTTTCACACCATGCAAATTGTATTGTAGTACCTTGAGGTTCATCATCATTATCGGTGATTCCTCTCGCGTTTTCTAACAGCTTACATCATTGGCTGGTAATCAGGCGATGTCTTTCCATGTTCGACTCCAGAACATCTTTCACATGGATCGACTTGTACTCCGAGTGAAGATTGGACGAGTTTTTAAGACCCCGGATCTAATTTCATCCATCCGAGCTGTGATATATTCAGGAAAATAAAGACATCAAATGTACATCATTGTTGCACAGATGATCATCTGAATCAAAGGATGATGGCTCTATCAGAATCATCAGTCTGCCACACAGATGGTTGTCTGTCTTATGTACATGAAAATGAATTTATAATGCTG
Source organism: Pinus tabuliformis (assembly GCA_031772625.1). NCBI lineage: Eukaryota > Viridiplantae > Streptophyta > Pinopsida > Pinales > Pinaceae > Pinus > Pinus tabuliformis. Next base: position 685,874,238 of record CM062816.1, on the reverse strand, counting down.
AGCATGGGAATGCCCGCCTCAGCTAGATACTGAAAAATATTATGAAGATAATGTATTGTATTGTATCTTATTACAGGTCACCTTCAAGCTCGAAAAAACTTCGGATCCTCATGATAAAGCATTTCACCCGACATCAAAATATTAACGACCTCATGCTTTAGGGGGAAACTGTTATAGACATTTTTGGGCACTTAAACCCCAATCATACATGTCCATAAACCAAGGGCTCCTAAGTCCCTAAAAGTGTTGCTTCACACCGTAAAGGAACAAGGTCAGTTGATTACATCATCTCCCATAAGTTCTCCACAGAAAACTGCTCAGAACTGGTCAAAGTTGGACCATAAAGACTGCCCAGTGCAGAGGGTGCAATGCATCTCACCTGCTCAGTGAAAAGGGTGCGATGCATACTGGAAAGCCCTTCTATAGGGTGCGATGGGTGAGAGTAGACAAATGGCAGAGACAGTTTGGAAGGTGGATCGTCATGGAATCTTCCAGAAACTTCTCTTGTGACACTTGCCTCTCTGAATTCGCCCAGGGATGAGTAAGAGATCATCAATCTCCAAGTGGAATCAAGGACTATCAGAGAGAGGACACTAATCAAAATCCCAGAAGATAACTCACCCCCCTGCAATCATCTATATATGGATCCCTCATCCCAGAGATCCAGAGGCTAGAATTTTGTATCTTGTAAGGAAGTGCTGTTGATTTCTTGGTGGAATATCATAGTGTTGGGTGATCTAAGCTTTTCATGAGGTGAAGAAGGGCTTTCATGCTGAGAGGATGATGCTGGCTCAAAACAATTGGTTGTAATCCTCTTTGCTTTTCTTGATATTAATAAATCTATTCAAGTTTTCCTCCTCATTCTTGTATGTTTGATGATATATGCATTTGTGTGGTCAATATATATCTAGTCCTATATTTTTTATGATTGTAGATCTCTGTTCTTCGATAGTATTATGCTGCTTTGATTCTACAAGTGCTCTTTGAAGCTGGGTAGACGAAGGCAAAGCAGCAAGGCTCTGTCAGAAGGGAGAGGAACCAAGCAAGGAACTAAGCGCAAGACTGAGGTTGGTGTCCTTTGTTCCCCTCTTATCTACTTCTCATAAAGGAAAGAGAAAGTAGTTTTAGTTTGTTTGTTTCTAAGATAGCTACCAGTCTTAGTGGGACTAGCAGCTCCGAGTGGACACTAGATTTCCCGATAACACCTGGTCTTCCTTGGTAGCACAAACCATAATCACTAGTGCCACGCAAATACCTGAAAACCCACTTCACTGTTGTCCAATGCTCCTTCCCTGGTCAAAAACCTACTCAATACTCTCACTGCATGTGCAATGTATGGTCTAATATAGACCATCATGTACATCAGGCTATTGACTGCACTTTCATATGGAACACGGGACATGTCCTCTTCCTCTTCTTGTGTCTTGGGAAACTGTTTAGCAGATAACTTCACACATACAGGAATAGGAACCTCACCGGTTTACTATCCCGCATATTAAACCTCTACAGTATTGTCTTGACATACTTCCTCTGGTTTAACCAGAGCTTCCTCTTTGCCCAATCTCTTTTAATTTCGATGCCCAAAATTGTTGGAAATACTGAGAAGGGGGGTGAATCAGTATTTCTTTTTCCCACTATTGTTTTACCAGTTAAAAACATATATATTCAGAACACAATATGAACAACAAGAATAAATGCTTTTATTAATATAATTGTGCAGTAAAATAAATACAATATATAGATGGTCACAATCGGTTGCCAAGCTCCAACTTGGACCTTGGTGAGGCTCCAACCTCCAGAGCACCAACTCCCAAGGACTTCAATCCTTCCTGCTTTTGAGGCACTAACCCCAAGGACTCCAATCCAATCTCACTTCTGAGGCACCAGCCTCAAGGACTCCCATCCTTCTCACTTTTAAGGCTCCAACCCCAAGGACTCCAATCCTTCTGCTCTTAGAACTCTTCTCTGCTGAGTTCTATCTATTTACAGCTTCACTGTAGTCTCCAAACTACAGTATCAATGACAACCATGTCTTCTTATGGATGAGTCTTCACAGCTCTGCACACTGCCCACACATAGTCTCCAATAGCCTTTTCTGCTGCTGCTACCTCTATAACCTCCGCTACTTCTGTAGCCTCTACAGCCTCTGCTGCTTTTACTACCTCACACTCTGGTTCTTCACCCCCACAGCAGCTCCAACAGTGTTCAACAGCCGCAGCAGTGTTCACTAGCAAATTCAAACAATGCTCCACCACCTCTGCTGCTTCTGCTACCTCATATTCTAGTTTGTTTGCAACAACCATCACATCATGTAGTCCTCTGTTTACTGTTTTATGCATACCTGTCTTTGTCCATTCGTTTCCTCTTTCTTGCTGGATCTCCGGCTTCCTTCTCGCCTGCTTCAGCTTCCTCACTTGTTGGCTTGTTTGTCGCTGTAGCTTCCTCTGTCCATTTGTTTTCACAGCACACGTTGAATCAATGAGCAAGGATCGAGTCATCCGTAGAGAACACAAGTTCAAAAACTTCTAACAGTGCTGCTTTGCCAATGATTGTGGGCATCCACAGGGATGGCATTTTTTAACGGACAGCCACGTCCTTATCACAATCATAGTCGCCATGATTTGGTCTCCTGCACTATTGGGACTGTTCCTCACCAAGGATAATTTTAGGGGCGAATGTTCGCCCTTTGGCGAAATTAAGGGGTTTTAAATTTTTAGTGGGCGAATATTTTGTATCATAGTACATTTTTACAAATCACCTCAAATAGCCCACCTTATTTTAAGGGAGAGGGTAAAAAAGGTAAATTTAGCCCTTGAAATTAGGACTTACAACCTTCCATTCGCCCATTTTCAAGAATAGGTTTTATTTAAGTGAATCCATTCGCCCATTTTCAAGAATAGGTTTTATTTAAGTGAATCATATGGGCCAAATACCATATTTATAAAAGAGGTATGGTAAATTAATAAAAATATAAATAAATGAGAGGTATGGTAAATAAATAAAACATTTTTTATATTTACTCCATAAATCACCTTATATACATGTAAGGGTGTAAACAAATAAAAATATAAGTAAAGTGGAGGTATGGTAAATAAATAAAAATATAAATAAACTAGATGTATCGTAAATAAATAAAACCTCTTTTTATATTTAGTCCATAACCCTTGTTCTATTTATGAAGGTTCAAGAAAGAGGTTTTATTTAAGTGAATCCTATGGGCCAAATACCATATTTGTAAAAAAGGTATGGTAAATTAATAAAAATATATGGTAAACAAATAAAACATTACAAATAAAACATTTTTTTATATTTACTCCATAAGTCACCTTATATTTACGAACACTCAAAAAATGGGTTATATTTAGGTGAAACCTATGGCCAAAATACTATGGGACAAATACCATGGACTAGATTGTTATTAATACCATGCAAAAAACCATTATTAACCCTAATATTAGAATTAATAAAAATAAAAATGGCACATGGTATTGACCCATGGTATTCACCAAAATGGCACATGGTATTGACCCATGGTATTCACCTGGAATGTAGCCTATTTAAATGGGGGAATTAAACCAACATGTAGCCTATTCTAAGATTCACTAGGACTTTACAAAGTTTTATTATTTAGTGAAAGACTCGCCAAGATCTTACAAGATTTTATAATTGAGTAAAATATTCGCCATGCCTGGTGAGAGATTCGCCAAAAAATTATATATACATATTATATTATTGATAAAATCGCCTTCCATTTTTCCTATATACCATGGAGATTCGCCCATTTATTATATTTATAAATTTAGGGGGGGTTCTTAAAATTTTTCCTGTTCCTCACAGTATTTTCGCCTCCACACTATAGAATCAGAGCCACCCTTTTTATCGCCGATTTTATGTCTATCGGAAGCCACCGCCCAGCCGTGTCCACACATACAGTCAACACAAGCATTTCAATATATGTCTTAAGGCTTAAACCCACAGCCACATATAATATATGGGAAACATTATAAAAACCCTTTTATAAAGATTTCGGTCACATATACATTACTACACAGGAACCCATGTAAATCCACTCAAATGAACATTCGCGGATTTCAAATCTTATCCGCCCGCCTTTATAGTTATCGGCGGGTCCGGATTTCGGCGATCACAATAAATCCCTTTACTCCGACCTCCGATGAGGAGCGGACCCGATGCTCTTTTAGACTCCCTTCTATATTGGTTTCGGGTCCGATGTATATCGGCGCTCGCTTGTCGCTACCTTCGAAATGATACAAGTCCTCCGCGGACCCGATATGCTTTCTATTTTGCTTGATAAGAGTTTCGGCTCCGGATTTCACTGATGCGATAAGGATTCTCTGCTCCGCGGACCCGATATGCTTTCTATTATGCTTGATAAGAGTTTCGGCTCTGAATTTCGCTGATGCGATAAGGATTCTCTGCTCCGCGGACCCGATATGCTATGCACCACAGTTTATATTTTATCGCATCCGCCTCCGCCCAAAGGTAATTCGTCGGCGATCGGCGATCGCTCGTTGCGGGTTATATCTGTGTGCATCCACCGATACAAAACCGGACCCGATCTCCCTTTAGGCGGCTCTCTAATATGACTTCGGCTCCAGATATCAGAGCTCCCCACTTCGCAAGCAATTCTTTATCGAACCCGATCTCCCTTTAGGCTGCTCTCTAATATGACTTCGGCTCCGGATATCGGAGCTCTCCACTTCGCAGTCCCGAAAGGCTCCACTCCTTTGATCTCCCGATCGCCGATTAGATCGGTACCATCGATCCGGATTAGTGATCGGACGGCTCACAGCTCATCGCACTATTCCCATGTCTCCTGGACCGTTGATCTCGAAGGCCAAATGGCTCCTGTGTATGCTCTCGTCGTTCTGATGAAAAGTCTGGGCATGTATATATTAGTAGTTCATTTGATCGCCATCAAATGAATTCCTATATGCTCCGATAGCTCCGATAGCTCCTCCGATGGCTCCTCTTGCTCCGATATATGTGTATGCTCCCGATATCTATTATCTGCAGCATATATGGCTATGTTACAAGCAACGTTCCTCTTGCTCTGATATGGCTCTCCGATAGCTGTTCTGCTCCCGATAGGCTCCTGATAACTCTGTCTGCTTCCTCTATGGCTCCGATAGCTCTGTTTACTCCTCTGTTGCTCCGATGGTTGTGTCCTCCGCTCTTTCTCTATGCTCTTTTGATCGGTCTCTATGTGCTCCTCTTCTTTGGCATATATATGTGACATATACATATATATGGCTCCTCTTGGTTACTCTTGGTCCATCTACTCTTCTCGGTCCGTCTCCTCTTGGCCCCTCTTGTTCCATCTGCTCCTCTCTGATATGCCTGTTTTGGCATATGTATATATGTATGTGGCTCCTCTGGCTTCTCGTCTCCATCTACTCCTCTGGCTTGGCAGTGTCTTTCAAAGACCTCCTTGCATATAAGTCTGTTTCCGCATATATATATATATAGATATATATATATATATATCTATATATATATATATATATATATATATATATATATATATATATATATATATATATGGCTCGGCTATCTTGATGGCCTTTGCTCCTGTCTCTTCATGAATCTGCTCTGCATCCCCTTGGCTTCATGTCATCCTCTAGTATCCAGAATATTGCCATATTGACATCAATGACAGCCTAGTTCAACAATCTCCCCCTTTGTTATTGATGGCAATATTCTTCTTCTCTCCCCCTTTGACATCAATGGCAAAGGAGTGCTCTGGAACTCCCCCTATCAAACTGCTTTTGTTCTTCATGAATGGTAGATATTCATGGGTCTGTGACTCCCCCTGTCATAGTGCTCTTCTTCTTCAAGATAGAAGGATTGATGCTTTATCATCTTCATGTCTCAGAACTGCTTTATCATGGCTTCAACAATGCTTCAGGATGCTCTACTTTAATGATTTCATTCAGATTGCAAATGGCTATACACAGGTGTCCAAGTCCAGGCTTTCATGCTCAATCCATATTGATGTCTCCATAGGCAGAATTGAGACACCTTCAGAGTTCGAATCAAGATAGAAACTGCTCCTAAGATTGTCTTTCTTCAGATCTGAGTTTATTTGTGTCTTTGTGCTTCCCCTTAAGTTACTGCCATCTAGTATTCAATCATCATTACATTTAGACAAAAATGTGAGGAGTTGTGCCTTGTTGTTGCTATATTCCTTAAGTGATCTGTATCAGTGTCAGTTATGCTTGACTCCACAACATTCTCCTTCCTATGAGCCATCTTTTCCTTGCGTTCTTGTACATATCTCTGCAGATTCAACTATCCAATCTGTGACTACCTTTTGAATACACTTGCTGATCTGCATCCTTTTACAGTGCTTCAGTTTGTTATATGCTGCTAGCTGTTCTTACTTCAAACTCCATTCCAGATGTATCTATTTGTTTGAAGACTGCCTCTATCAGTGTCCAGAATTTATCTGTTCTCACATTAAATTCTTGAGTTAAGACATAAACTTCCGTGATAATAGCACCATGGTTGTTTGCCCTATTTCTTTAACAACAGTCCAAAGAATGGTTACAGGATCATATGCTTCAATGGAATGCTCCTGAGACATGATCTTCATCAAAGAATGACTGTTAATATAGCTCAATAAGGATTTCATAGGGACCCTTTCACTAATAGCTTCAGCAATAATGAACAAGAATTACATGCTCCCCCTAACTGTATGCATCACCTCTTTTGGGTAGAGTCTTCTCATAAAATGCTTAGATTGGCTAGAGAGCTTAAGGGACATTTGGACTGTATTTCCTTCCTTCTCCATACTTGTGTAACTTTCTTCTTTTGCATGGTTCTAGCTTGTGTAAGAGCCCATGTTAATTTACAATCATGTGCCATGTGACCAATGTTATGACACTTGAAGCATTCTACATTGTTCATGAATAAGAACTCATGATTTCTTCCTGTAAAATTGTTTCTTGGAGGTTGTCGGAGGCTATAACATCTATCTCTATGAGATGGTTGGGGACCACAAAATCTATCTTTATGATATACTTTACAATCTTTTGCCATATGACCAAAGTTTGAACAAGAATAACAATAATCAAAAAATGAACTTTGGTACCTGGGAGATGGAGGTTTCTTTGGTGTACTTCTGAAGCCTTGCTGCCTTGAGATCTCTTGATGATAACCATTGTCTCTCACATCTTTGTCATCATCTATATTTCTTCTTGGAGCGGGTTTTCTTCTTGGAGCAGGATTTCTTCTTGGAGCAGGATTTGTTCTATTGTAGCCTTGATTTTTCTCCTTGCCTTTGCTGGAGCTGGGAGCATCACCATTTCTTTCTGGCTTCTTCACATCTCTTTTGTTTAAAGCATGTTCATTCTTGTTTGAGGATTCACCTAAATATCCGAGACCTGATTTATCAGATGGACATCTGTGATAGCTGAGCATGTCATCCAAGGCCTGAGAGCTCTTCATGATTTTTTTCATCCCTTCAACCTTTTTCCTGAGGAGGACAATCTCTTCTTCCAATCTTTCACACTCATTATTCTTCTTTGCAAGTTGTTCCTCAGTTTCTTCCTTGTTACGAGTAGCTTCAGCTGCTATTATTTTAAGGGAGATGATATCTGACTTCATTTTGAAGATTTCTTTATTTTTTGCTTGACTGCACTCCATTCTCTTCTCAGCTCCTTGTGCCTGTTTCCTGGCTTCTTGTAATTGAGACTTAAGGGAGGAGACCTCTACATTGTACTGACTAATCTCTTCTTCAAGTTTGTTCACGCTCTTGTGCCTTAGTTCAAGTTGACTTGAGAAGGTATCTTCCCACTTCTTTGCTTTATGGTATTCCTTCTTAAGCTTGGCAAGATCTTCATCCCTTTCTTGTACTTGAAGCTTGATGAGATCAACTTTCTTCCTTGTTTGATCTTGGTCACCAATTGGAGCTATCTTCTTAAGTGCCTCATTTTCTTTTTTCAAATTATTATTCTCTTCCATGACAGTCATAAGTTGAGCAAGGAGTTCTTCTACGAAGTCTTTTTCATTCTCTTCATCTTTTTGGTCTGCTACAGTCTTGATGTCATCATTCTTATTTTCAGCTTCTATGATGGGTTCTGGATTTCCTTCTAGATTTCCATTATCTTCTTGATTGATGTTCATGGTTAATGCTCCTTTTGAGTGAAGGTCATGAAGTTTGTCCCATATACGCTTTGCTAATGAACATTTTCCTAGATTGTTCTTTACAGAATCAGGTAGCCCATTCAAGATTGCCTTTACTACTTTTGCATTGTACTCCTTGGATTTTTCATCCATACTGCTATCATCAATCACAGATTTCCAGATTTCAAAGCCTTGAGTTTGTAAGAAATTCCTCATTCTTACTTCCCATATATTAAAGTTCCCATTGAGCCTTGGAGCCTCCTCAAATTCATTGTCTTCTATTTTAGTAGTAGAGGGAGACACATCCTTAGGAGGATTGGAGACTTTCTTCCTTGATCTCGCCATTTGTGTTCTAAGAGTCAACCTTCAAGCTGTTAAGCTTTGAATGAAGGAACTTGGCTCTGATACCAATTGTTGGAAATACTGAGAGGGGGAGTGAATCAGTATTTCTTTTTCCCACTATTGTTTTACCAGTTAAAAACATATATATTCAGAACACAATATGAACAGCAAGAATAAATGCTTTTATTAATATAACTGTGAAGTAAAATAAATACAATATATAGATGGTCACAATCGGTTGCCAAGCTCCAACTTGGACCTTGGTGAGGCTCCAACCTCCAGAGCACCAACTCTATTTTTCCAAGACACCAATCTTGGACTTAAGAGCACCAACTCCCAAGGACTTCAATCCTTCCTGCTTTTGAGGCACTAACCCCAAGGACTCCAATCCAATCTCACTTCTGAGGCACCAGCCTCAAGGACTCCCATCCTTCTCACTTTTAAGGCTCCAACCCCAAGGACTCCAATCCTTCTGCTCTCAGAACTCTTCTCTGCTGAGTTCTGTCTATTTACAGCTTCACTGTAGTCTCCAAACTACAGTATCAATGACAACCATGTCTTCTTATGGATGAGTCTTCACAGCTCTGCACACTGCCCACGCATAGTTTCCAATAGCCTTTTCTGCTGCTGCTGCCTCTATAACCTCCGCTGCTTCTGCAGCCTCTGCTGGTTTTACTACCTCACACTCTGGTTCTTCACCCCCACAAAAGCTCCAACAGTGTTCAACAGCCGCAGCAGTGTTCACTAGCAAATTCAAACAATGCTCCACCACCTCTGCTGCTTCTGCTACCTCATATTCTAGTTTGTTTGCAACAACCATCACATCATGTAGTCCTCTGTTTACTGTTTTATGCATACATGTCTTTGTCCATTCGTTTCCTCTTTCTTGCTGGCTCTTCGGCTTCCTTCTCGCCTGCTTCAGCTTCCTCACTTGTTGGCTTGTTTGTCGCTGTAGCTTCCTCTGTGCATTCGTTTTCACAGCACACGTTGAATCAATGAGCAAGGATCGAGTCATCCGTAGAGAACACAAGTTCAAAAACTTATAACAGCGCTGCTTTTCCAATGATTGTGGGCATACACAGGGATGGCATTTTTTAACGGACAGCCACGTCCTTATCACAATCATAGTCGCCATGATTTGGACTCCCACACTATCGGGACTGTTCCTCACAGTATTTTCGCCTCCACACTATAGAATCAGACCCACCCTTTTTATCGCCGCTTTTATGTCTATCGGAAGCCACCACCCAGCCTTGTCCACACATACAATCAACACAAGCAGGTCAATATATGTCTTAAGGCTTAAACCCACAGCCACATATAATATATGGGAAACATTATAAAAACCCTTTTATAAAGATTTCGGTCACATATACATTAATACACAGGAACCCATGTAAATCCGCTCAAATGAACATTCGCGGATTTCAAATCTTATCCGCCTGCCTTTATAGTTATCAGCGGGTCCAGATTTCGACGATCACAATAAATCCCTTTACTCCGACCTCCGATGAGGAGCGGACCCGATGCTCTTTTAGACTCCCTTCTATACTGGTTTTGGGTCCGATGTATATCAGCGCTCGCTTATCGCTACCTCCGAAATGATACAAGTCCTCCGCGGACCCGATATGCTTTCTATTTTGCTTGATAAGAGTTTCGGCTCCGGATTTCGCTGATGCGATAAGGATTCTCTGCTCCGAGGACCTGATATGCTTTCTATTTTGCTTGATAAGAGTTTTGGCTCCGGATTTCGCTGATGCGATAAGGATTCTCTGCTCCGCGGACCCGATATGCTATGCACCACAGTTTATATTTTATCGCATCCGCCTCCGCCCAAAGGTAATTCGTCGGCGATCGGTGATCGCTCGTTGCGGGTTATATCTGTGTGCATCCGCCGATATAAAACCATACCCGATCTCACTTTAGGCTGCTCTATAATATGACTTCGGCTCTGGATATCGGAGCTCCCCACTTCGCAAGAAATTCTTTATCGGACCCAATCTCCCTTTAGGCTGCTCTCTAATATGACTTTGGCTCTAGATATCAGAGCTCTCCACTTCACAGTCCCGAAAGGCTCCACTCCTCCGATCTCCCGATCGCCGATTAGATCGGGACCGTCGATACGGATTAGTGATCGGACGGCTCACAGCTCATCGCACTATTCCCATGTCTCCTGGACCGTTGATCTGGAAGGCCAAATGGCTCCTATGTATGCTCTCGTCGTTCTGATGGAAAGTCTGGGCATGTATATATTAGTAGTTCATTTGATCGCCATCAAATGAATTCCTATATGCTCCGATAGCTCCGATAGCTCCTCCGATGGCTCCTCTTGCTCCGATATATGTTTATGCTCCCGATACCTATTATCTGCGGCATATATGGCTATGTTACAAGCAACGTTCCTCTTGCTCTGATATGGCTCTCCGATAGCTGTTCTGCTCCCGATAGGCTCCTGATAACTCTATCTGCTTCCTCTATGGCTCCGATAGCTCTGTTTACTCCTCTGTTGCTCCGATGGTTGTGTCCTCCGCTCTTTCTCTATGCTCTTTTGATCGATCTCTGTGTGCTCCTCTTCTTTGGCATATATATGTGACATATACATATATATGGCTTCTCTTGGTTACTCTTGGTCCATCTGCTCTTCTCGGTCCGTCTCCTCTTGGCCCCTCTTGTTCCATCTGCTCCTCTCTGATATGCCTGTTTTGGCATATGTATATATGTATGTGGCTCCTCTAGCTTCTCGTCTCCATCTACTCCTCTGGCTTGGCAGTGTCTTTCAAAGACCTCCTTGCATATAAGTCTGTTTCCGCATATATATATGATATATATATATATATATATATATATATATATATATATATATATATATATATATGGCTCGGCTATCCTGATGGCCTTTGCTCCTGTCTCTTCATGAATCTGCTCTGCATCCCCTTGGCTTCATGTCATCCTCTAGTATCCAGAATATTGCCATATTGACATCAATGACAACCTAGTTCAACAATCTCCCCCTTTGTTATTGATGGCAATATTCTTCTTCTCTCCCCCTTTGACATCAATGGAAAAGGAGTGCTCTGGGACTCCCCCTATCAAACTGCTTCTGTTCTTCATGAATGGTAGATCTTCATGGGTCTGTGACTCCCCCTGTCATAGTGCTCTTCTTCTTCAAGATAGAAGGATTGATGCTTTATCATCTTCATGTCTCAGAACTGCTTTATCATGGCTTCAACAATGCTTCAGGATGCTCTACTTTAATTCTTTCATTCAGATTGCAAATGGCCATACACAGGTGTCCAAGTCCAGGATTTCATGCTCAATCCATATTGATGTCTCCATAGGTATAATTGAGAGACCTTCAGAGTTCGAATCAAGATAGAAACTATTCCTGAGATTGTCTTTCTTCAGATCTGAGTTTATTTGTGTCTTTGTGCTTCCCCTTAAGTTACTGCCATCTAGTATTCAATCATCATTGCATTTAGACAAAAATGTGAGGAGTTGTGCCTTGCTGTTGCTATATTCCTTAAGTGATCTGTATCAGTTTGAGTTATGCTTGACTACAAAACATTCTCCTTCCTATGAGCCATCTTTTCCTTGCGTTCTTGTACATATCTCTGCAGATTCAACTATCCAATCTGTGACTGCCTTTTGAATACAATTGCTGATCTGCATCCTTTTACAGTGCTTCAGTTTGTTATATGCTGCTAGCTGCTCTTACTTCAAACTCCATTCCAGATGTATCTATTTGTTTGAAGACTACCTCTATCAGTGTCCAGAATTTATCTGTTCTCACATTAAATTCTTGAGTTAAGACATAAACTTCCGTGATAATAGCACCATGGTTGTTTGCCCTATTTCTTTAACAACAGTCCAAAGAATGGTTACAGGATCATATGCTTCAATGGAATGCTCCTGAGACATGATCTTCATCAAAGAATGACTGTTAATATAGCTCAATAAGGATTTCATAGGGACCCTTTCACTAATAGCTTCAGCAATAATGAACAAGAATTACATGCTCCCCCTAACTGTATGCATCACCTCTTTTGGGCAGAGTCTTCTCATAAAATGCTTAGATTGGCTAGAGAGCTTAAGGGACTTTCGGACTGTATTTCCTTCCTTCTCCATACTTGTGTAACTTTCTTCTTTTGCATGGTTCTAGCTTGTGTAAGAGCCCATGTTAATTTACAATCACGTGCCATGTGACCAATGTTATGACACTTGAAGCATTCTACATTGTTCATGAATAAGAACTCATGATTTCTTCCTGTAAAATTGTTTCTTGGAGGTTGTCGGAGGCTATAACATCTATCTCTATGAGATGGTTGGGGACCACAACATCTATCTTTATGATATACTTTACAGTCTTTTGCCATATGACCAAAGTTTGAACAGGAATAACAATAACTAAAAAATGAACTTTGGTACCTGGGAGATGGAGGTTTCTTTGGTGTACTTCTAAAGCCTTGCTGCCTTGAGATCCCTTGATGATAACCATTGCCTCTCGCATCTTTGTCATCATCTATATTTCTTCTTGGAGCGGGTTTTCTTCTTGGAGCAGGATTTCTTCTTGGAGCAGGATTTGTTCTACTATAGCCTTGATTTTTCTCCTTACCTTTGATGGAGTTGGGAGCATCACCATTTCTTTCTGGCTTCTTCACATCTCTTTTGTTTAAAGCATGTTCATTCTTGTTTGAGGATTCACCTAAATATCCGAGACATGATTTATCAGATGGACATCTGTGATAGCTGAGCATGTCATCCAAGGCCTGAGAGCTCTTCATGATTTTGTTCATCCCTTCAACCTTTTTCCTAAGGAGGACAATCTCTTCTTCCAATCTTTCACACTCATTATTCTTCTTTGCAAGTTGTTCCTCAGTTTCTTCCTTGTTACGAGTAGCTTCAGCTGCTATTATTTTAAGGGAGATGATATCTGACTTCATTTTGAAGATTTCTTCATTTTTTTCTTGACTGCACTCCATTCTCTTCTCAGCTCCTTGTGCCTGTTTCCTGGCTTCTTGTAATTGAGACTTAAGGGAGGAGACCTCTACCTTGTACTGACCAATCTCTTCTTCAAGTTTGTTCACGCTCTTGTGCCTTAGTTCAAGTTGACTTGACAAGGTATCTTCCCGCTTCTTTGCTTTATGATATTCCTTCTTAAGCTTGGCAAGCTCTTCATCCCTTTCTTGTACTTGAAGCTTGATGAGATCAACTTTCTTCCTTGTTTGATCTTGGTCACCAACTGGAGCTATCTTCTTAAGTGCCTCATTTTCTTTTTTCAAATTATTATTCTCTTCCATGACAGTCATAAGTTGAGCAAGGAGTTCTTCTACGAAGTCTTTTTCATTCTCTTCATCTTTTTGGTCTGCTACAGTCTTGATGTCATCATTCTTATTTTTAGCTTCTATGATGGGTTCTGGATTTCCTTCTAGATTTCCATTATCTTCTTGATTGATGTTCATGGTTAATGCTCCTTTTGAGTGAAGGTCATGAAGTTTGTCCCATATACGCTTTGCTAATGAACATTTTCCTAGATTGTTCTTTACAGAATCAGGTAGCCCATTCAAGATTGCCTTTACTGCTTTTGCATTGTACTCCTTGGATTTTTCATCCATACTGCTATCATCAATCACAAATTTCCAGATTTCAAAGCCTTGAGTCTGTAAGAAATTCCTCATTCTTACTTCCCATATATTAAAGTTCCCATTGAGCCTTGGAGCCTCCTCAAATTCATTGTCTTCTATTTTAGTAGTAGAGGGAGACACATCCTTAGGAGGATTGGAGACTTTCTTCCTTGATCTTGCCACTTGTGTTCTAAGAGTCAACCTTCAAGCTGTTAAGCTTTGAATGAAGGAACTTAGCTCTGATACCAATTGTTGGAAATACTGAGAGGGGGGGTGAATCAGTATTTCTTTTTCCCACTATTGTTTTACCAGTTAAAAACATATATATTCAGAACACAATATGAACAGCAAGAATAAATGCTTTTATTAATATAATTGTGCAGTAAAATAAATACAATATATAGATGGTTACAATCGGTTGCCAAGCTCCAACTTGGACCTTGGTGAGGCTCCAACCTCCAGAGCACCAACTCTATTTTCCCAAGACACCAATCTTGGACTTAAGAGCACCAACTCCCAAGGACTTCAATCCTTCCTGCTTTTGAGGCACTAACCCCAAGGACTCCAATCCAATCTCACTTCTGAGGCACCATCCTCAAGGACTCCCATCCTTCTCACTTTTAAGGCTCCAACCCCAAGGACTCCAATCCTTCTGCTCTCAGAACTCTTCTCTGCTGAGTTCTGTCTATTTACAACTTCACTGTAGTCTCCAAACTACAGTATCAACGACAACCATGTCTTCTTATGGATGAGTCTTCACAGCTCTGCACACTGCCCACGCATAGTCTCCAATAGCCTTTTCTGTTGCTGCTGCCTCTATAACCTCCGCTGCTTCTGCAGCCTCTACAGCCTCTGCTGCTTTTACTACCTCACACTCTGGTTCTTCACCCCCACAACAGCTCCAACAGTGTTCAACAGCCGCAGTAGTGTTCACTAGCAAATTCAAACAATGCTCCACCACCTCTGCTGCTTCTGCTACCTCATATTCTAGTTTGTTTGCAACAACCATCACATCATGTAGTCCTCTGTTTACTGTTTTATGCATACCTGTCTTTGTCCATTCGTTTCCTCTTTCTTGCTGGCTCTTCAGCTTCCTTCTCGCCTGCTTCAACTTCCTCACTTGTTGGCTTGTTTGTCGCTGTAGCTTCCTCTGTCCATTCGTTTTCACAGCACACGTTGAATCAATGAGCAAGGATCGAGTCATCCGTAGAGAACACAAGTTCAAAAACTTGTAACAGCGCTGT
This sequence comes from Pinus tabuliformis, assembly GCA_031772625.1. NCBI lineage: Eukaryota > Viridiplantae > Streptophyta > Pinopsida > Pinales > Pinaceae > Pinus > Pinus tabuliformis. The sequence goes on along the minus strand of CM062816.1, from coordinate 685,858,883 downwards.
TTTGCCAATGATTGTGGGCATACACAGTGATGGCATTTTTTAACGGACAACCACGTCCTTATCACAATCATAGTCGCCATGATTTGGTCTCCCGCACTATCGGGACTGTTCCTCACAGTATTTTCGCCTCCACACTATAGAATCAGAGCCACCCTTTTTATCGCCGCTTTTATGTCTATCGGAAGCCACCGCCCAGCCGTGTCCACACGTACAATCAACACAAGCATTTCAATATATGTCTTAAGGCTTAAACCCACAACCACATATAATATATGGGAAACATTATAAAAACCCTTTTATAAAGATTTCGGTCACATATACATTACTACACAGGAACCCATGTAAATCCGCTCAAATGAACATTCGCGGATTTCAAATCTTATCCGCCCGCCTTTATAGTTATCGGCGGGTCTGGATTTCGGCGATCACAATAAATCCCTTTACTCCTACCTCCGATGAGGAGCGGACCCGATGCTCGTTTAGACTCCCTTCTATACTGGTTTCGGGTCCGATGTATATCGGCGCTCGCTTTTCGCTACCTCCGAAATGATACAAGTCCTCCGCGGACCCGATATGCTTTCTATTTTGCTTGATAAGAGTTTCGGCTCTGGATTTTGCTGATGCGATAAGGATTCTCTGCTCCGCGGACCCGATATGCTTTCTATTTTGCTTGATAAGAGTTTCGGCTCCAGATTTCGCTGATGTGATAAGGATTCTCTGCTCCGCAGACCTGATATGCTATGCACCACAGTTTATATTTTATCGCATCCGCCTCCGCCCAAAGGTAATTCGTCGGCGATCGGCGATCGCTCGTCGCGGGTTATATCTGTGTGCATCCACCGATACAAAACCAGACCCGATCTCCCTTTAGGCTGCTCTCTAATATGACTTCGGCTCCGGATATCGGAGCTCCCCACTTCGCAAGCAATTCTTTATCGGACCCGATCTCCCTTTAGGCTGCTCTCTAATATGACTTCGGCTCCGGATATCGGAGCTCTCCACTTCGCAGTCCTGAAAGGCTCCACTCCTCTGATCTCCCGATCGCCGATTAGATCGGGACCATCGATCCGGATTAGTGATCGGACGGCTCGCAGCTCATCGCACTATTCCCATGTCTCCTAGACCGTTGATCTGGAAGGTCAAATGGCTCCTGTGTATGCTCTCGTCGTTCTGATGGAAAGTCTGGGCATGTATATATTAGTAGTTCATTTGATCGCCATCAAATGAATTCCTATATGCTCCTATAGCTCCGATAGCTCCTCCGATGGCTCCTCTTGCTCCGATATGCTCCGATATATGTGTATGATCCCGATATCTATTATCTGCGGCATATACGGCTATGTTACAAGCAACGTTCCTCTTGCTCTGATATGGCTCTCTGATAGCTGTTATGCTCCCGATAGGCTCCTGATAACTCTGTCTGCTTCCTCTATGGCTCCGATAGCTCTGTTTACTCCTCTGTTGCTCCGATGGTTGTGTCCTCCGCTCTTTCTCTATGCTCGTTTGATCAGTCTCTGTGTGCTCCTCTTCTTTGGCATATATATGTGACATATACATATATATGGCTCCTCTTGGTTCCTCTTGGTCCATCTGCTCTTCTCGGTTCGTCTCCTCTTGGCCCCTCTTGTTCCATCTGCTCCTCTCTGATATGCCTGTTTTGGCATATGTATATATGTATGTGGCTCCTCTGGCTTCTCGTCTCCATCTACTCCTCTGGCTTGGCAGTGTCTTTCAAAGCCCTCCTTGCATATAAGTCTGTTTCCGCATATATATATATATATATATATATATATATATATATATATATATATATATATATATATATATATATATATATATATATATATATATATATATATAGATATATATATATATATATATATATATATATATATATATATATATATATATATATATATATATGGTTCGGCTATCCTGATGGCCTTTGCTCCTGTCTCTTCATGAATCTGCTCTGCATCCCCTTGGCTTCATGTCATCCTCTAGTATCCAGAATATTGCCATATTGGCATCAATGACAACCTAGTTCAACAATATATTTTGCAACACCAAGATCTTTCATGTCGAATTTGGAGGACCATTGGGTCATCAAATCCTGTATAATTTCTTTGTCATTTCCAACCAGCAACATATCATCCACATACAAGACCAAATACATAACATGGTCACCAATTAATTTAAAATACACACAGTGATCTGATTTTCTTCTGGTGAAGCCAAGTCCCGTATAAATGTATCAAATTTCTGATACCACATCCTTGGTGACTATTTTAACCCATATAGAGACTTATTTAACTTGCATACCAGCTCTTTCTTACCCTTCACCCCAAAGTCTTCAGGTTGATCCATGTAGATCTCTTCTTCTAGATCCCCGTGAAGAAATGTTGTCTTCACATCCATCTATTCTACCTCAAAATCAAAAGCAAAAGCAACAGATAAAAGTAATCTAATAGAAGCTACCTTGGCAACAGGAGAAAAAATATCACCAAAATCAATTCCCGACACTTGGGAATAACCTTTTGCTACCAACCGAGCTTTGTATTTCTCCACCTTTCCTTCTGCATTTGTCTTCTTCTTGAACACCCATTTGCCGCTAATGGGTTTCCTTCCAGCTAGCAACTCCACTAGATCCCAAGCCTCATTTTTGTGCAAAGATGCCATTTCATCAACCATGGCCTCTTTCTAGAGTTTTCTATCCTCTGAATCTACTGCTTCCTTCATAGTTCTGCAGTCATCATCAATAATAGATAAATCAAAATTTGAACATAAAGTAGATGGACTATACCTTTCTGGCTGCCTTCTTTCTCAAACTGATCTTCTCACAACCGGAGTTTGTGGCGCTTCATCTTCTGATTCATCTTCTACTATAGAGTTTGTTTCTTCCTTCTTTAGCTCAAACTATATCTTCTCAGGTTCCTTTGATGGGACTTCAAGTTTAATAACATATTTCAACTCTCTGAACACCACATCTCGGTTGTACACAACCTTCCTTGTTACTGGGTTCTAAAGCTTATAACCCTTTAAACCATCCTTATACCTAATAAAGATGCACTTTTCAGATTTACTATCCAACTTTGCTATTTTCTCCTTTGGAACATGTACATATGCATCACATCCAAATACCCTTAAATGTGAAAGAGAGGGCTTCTTACCAATCCATACCTCTTGTGGAGTCTTATCCTCCAACGCCGATGAAGGTGATCTGTTGACCAGGCAACATGCAGTCTCCACCACCTCTGCCTAGAATTGTTGTCCTAATCCAACATCACTGAGCATGCTTCTTGCCCTTTCCATCAACTTCTTATTCATTTTTTCTGCAACTCCATTTTGCTCAGGTGTGTATGGAGTAGTATTTTGTCGTTCTATACCACACTTCTTACAGAATTCTTCAAATTCCTTCTTGCAAAACTCTCCACCATTATCTAACCTCAACACCTTTATCTTCTTCTCTGTCTGGTTTTCTACCAGAGCCTTAAATTATTTAAACCTGTCAAAGACTTTAGATTTCTTCTTAATGAAATATATCTATGTATTCCTTGAGAAGTCATCTATAAATGATACATAGTACACAAACTTACCCAATGATGGAACCTTCATAGATCCAAAAACATCACTATGATCAAGCTCTAATATATGTTTCGCCCTCTTACCACCAAAGGGGAAACTCACCTGATTTTGCTTTCCATATACACAATTTTCATAGAAGTAAAAATCCAGAGAGCTATTAGTCATACCTTCTACCATACCTTTACCATGAAGTATTTGAAGGCCCTTCTCTCCAATATGTCCAAGCCTTTGATGTCATAGCATGGTCTTTTCTCCAAAGAACACTAGATTTTCTGTTGCACTTTCAGGAACCACAGAACTGTTGCACCCATCAACAATAGTGCTACCTTGCAGCTTGTACAGAGTTCCAATTAGAGCTCCCCGCATCAATACGAGTGCTCCCCGAACCATCTTGTAGGTGTCCCTCTCAAACGCTGTTTTTACACCTGCATCATCTAGCTTGCTTACAAACATTAGATTTCTGGCCAATGTAGGAATATGTAGAACACCCGGAAGTGTTCTAATCCTTCCACCTTGCAAATTCAACTTAACTTTTCTGCTACCAACAATTTTAGCTTTCTTATCATCCCCCAAGAAGACATCACCAACATCATATTTCTCATACTCGCAGAACCACTCTCTATGGGGAGTGAAGTGAAAGGTTGCACCTGATTCAATCAACCATGCCTCATGATCTACATGTGTACTTGAAGAAGCCAGGTACACGTCCCCACCTTCATCTGAGGTGGTTTTTTCCCCTACAGAAGGAGCATCATCAGATCCATTTCATTTTTCAGGAGCTTTAGATTTACAATCCCTTTTGTAGTGCCCTTCCTTTCTGCATTTCCATCACACCTTTATAAGTTTTCCTAGAGATTTAGATCTCCCACTCGATGACTTATTTTTGTTTCTATTCTGGGACCTTCCTCGTACAGACAATGCATCACCATTCTGGCTCTCCATATTTTTCCGTGTCATCTCCTCCATCAGTAAGGATGAAACAATTTTATCAAACTGCAAGGTAGTTGCATTGCTACCTATTGCAATAACCAGACTATCCCACGAATCTGGTAGAGAACACAACAAACTGATGCACTTATCTTCATCCGAAATTTTAATATCAACAGATAATAACTGACTTACCATAGTATTAAATGCATTTATATGCTTTGTCATTGAGTCTCCATCTTTCATCCTCATGTTATACAACTTTTTTCGTAGGAACAGTTTATTCACCAGAGACTTAGATTGGTACAAAGTCTCCAATATGTCCCACAAAGCCTTAGTCGTAGCTTCCCCTGATACATTCAGCAATACTAAATTTGAGACACACAATTGTATTGTACTCTTTGTGTTCCGATCCAAATTCTTCCATTCTTCATCGGACACTCTCATTGGTTTAATATCTAGATCTACCGTGATTCACTGATCTTTATCTACCAATAGATCCTCCATCTTTAGTTTCCATAATTCAAAACTCTAACCATTAAATTTCTCGATCTCTATCTTTCCACTGCTTGCCATCTTTTTTCACCACCAGAATAGATCCCGTAGATCTCCCACTAAACAAGGTCTACCACAGATCCGAGCGAAACCCCTCAGCAACAAAGACGTCCCCTTGAAGCCAGAACAGCTCTGATACCAAATGTAGGTTTTAACCCCGTACAAAAATTACTTGCATACGAATTCTAAAAAACAGAAAATAAACAATAGTGACAGCATAACACATAAAGAAAATATACACAGAGATTTTCCCATGGATCCCAAAACTGGGACTACCAGCTTGATTTTTCATTATGTTTCTTTCAATGTTACAATACATATATATACATGCCGAAGCATCCAATACCATGGATCGAAAACCATCGCACCCAAAACCATGTGTGAAAACCATGCACAAAACCATACGTATCTCCGCCTGCCTAATATAGGGTCCAAAAAAAATTCCCCGGGGCGCTGCCACAAACCCCATAGAAGGGGGCTAACAGCCCCCCTTCTAAACCCCAGTTAACTAGGGAGGCTAGTCGTGGAAAGAATATAACACAATCCAACATAAACTCAGTTATCTAATTACAACTCATTTTTAAACTCATCCTGGACCCCTAAAACTTAGTGAGAACATATACATGACTACAGAAAGATGGTTGGAGTTGGAGTGATCGAGGAGCGGGAAATTGAGGCATTGGCTAGTTTAGCAGGCGATCAGGGCTAGTAGTAGAAGGATGCAAGTGTTTGTACCTGCAATGTACATGTCCCCATCATTGCACATGCATTCTTTTTATCTTTTACCATGGGCTGTTTTGGGGTTTTTACCCTATTTTCATTTACCTGATCGCCCGTTCCCGCTCTTCGACATCGTTGTTTGACCTCTGGCCTCTCTTGCCGATTTTTGTTGCTTGCTGCTCCTCCCTCTGGCAGTTACCAACGCAGCTGGCCTTTACTTTTACCCAAAGAGCAATGGACCTAGATATGGTTGATTATTAACAGGAAGAAATAGTGGAGGGCACTATATGGACGACCTCGAGACCCGCTAATTTGGGGACCATCTCATTTGGCGAAGACTTACACGAGACCATCTCTGGACTCCCCACGGTCTCTAGACCATCGGACCACTAGAATGTCTTGCTGGATGACCCTCCTGCCTGGTCGTCGCTCTCAACTGTGTTGGGTGTGGAGCCTGATTATCTTCTATATTCAAAGGTATCGCCACATAGGACCCCAGTTCGAAATAGGGGGGGTCCAGGGGGGGTGGCTCCGACCTTTGGGAGCCCCCCCCTGGCGAGGGGTTTCGGGGGCAGCGCCCCCGAAGCTAAAAACAGCTGTAAAATTGCCTTGTAAAAGTATAGTAATTTCTAGTCAATCTGGGCCGTTCATTAGGCGGATGATCTGACGGTAGAACTTATGTTTAGTTTAGGGTTTTTTGCCCTAGAAGGCAACCCCTCTCTTTGTATGAGGGTATTGTATTTGAGGCTGTGTGATAGATGTGTATTCCATGAGTGAGAAACAGAGAGGTGAGACTGTGCGAAAAAACAGAGGATATTACAGCGGATTTGTTGTAGGTTGTGTCTCTTCATTTTGCTGGATAATAGAAAGGAAGGACTGGCTGTTCGGGGTGGACGTAGCCCAAACTGGGTGAACCACATATATCTGTGTCTCTCTTGTTTTGTGCGTTTTGTGTGTTTATATTTCTGCAATATTATATGTGTTCCATTGCTCCGTAATATATAATTTTCTAACAACTGGTATCAGAGCCGAAGGTCTATTTGGCTAATAAACTCGTAGGAAAGAAGGGTTCCTGGTTCGAGTGGGAGCAATGGCGGAAGATGGTAAGTTTAGGGTCGAGAAATTTAACGGCCAAAACTTCTCGCTGTGGAAGATGGAGATGGAAGATTATCTGTATCAGAAAGATCTATACCTACCATTGGGCGGAAAAACAAAGATGCCGACGGGTATGAAAGATGAAGAATGGAACCTTCTGGATAGAAAGGCACTCGGAACAATACGGTTGTGCCTTGCTGCGTCAGTCGCCTTCAACATTTCAAAGGAAACCACGACAGAAGGTTTGATGTAGACATTGTCGAAACTATATGAAAAACCCTCGGCCTCAAACAAGGTATTTCTTATGAAACGGTTATTTAATATGAATATGTCGGAAGGTGGATCTGTTGCAAACCATTTAAATGATTTTAATACAGTTACAAGTCAGTTAAGTTCTGTAGGGGTAAACTTTGATGATGAAGTTAGAGCTCTGTTATTCTTGTGCTCATTAACAGAAAGTTGGAATGGTTTGGTAATGGCCATTAGTAACTCCGTTTCTGGATCTAGTACTTTAAAGTTTGATGATGTTGTCGGTGCTATCCTTAGCGAGGAAATGCGATGGAAAAGCTCAGGTGAGACATCGGGAAATGCTTTGAGTGCAGAGTCTAGAGGAAGAAAAATGGAAAGAGGAAAGAGCTCAGGATATCGTAGTAAATCAAGGAAAGGCAGATCCAAGTCCAGATCGGGGATAGTGTGCTGGAAATGTGGAAAGAAAGGACACCTAAAGAAAGACTGTAGATCTCGGAAGGGAAAAGAAGAAGATGCACAACAAGAAAACAATCATGAAGCAAATGTGAAAGGTGAGGTGTTACAAGATGCTTTGATTCTTTCTTTCGAAAATATTACTGATTCCTGGGTGGTAGATTCAGGGGCTTCATTCCATGCCACACCTGATAAGAAATACTTTCATGACTATGTTCAAGGAGATTTTGGACAAGTTCGTCTGGGTGATGATAAACCTTGTAAAATCGTTGGAATGGGTAAGGTTCTTGTAAAACAGCAAAATGGAAACCAATGGCTATTAAAGGAGGTAAGGCATGTTCCAGATCTAAAGAAAAATCTGATTTCAACAGGGCAGTTAGGTGGTGAAGGTTGTGTGACAACTATCACAGATAAAGCTTGGAAGGTCACCAAAGGAGCCCTGGTAATAGCAAAAGGCGAAAAGGTTGGTACATTGTATTTATGCAATGGTATTTCTAACTCTGTTAATGCTTTAACTTCCAAAGGAGCAGATGCAGCATTATGGCATCATAGGCTCGGACACATGAGTGAAAAGGGGATGAAGATTCTTCACTCAAGGAATTTGTTGCCGGGTTTGAAGAATGTTGATTTGGACTTCTGTGAGAATTGCATTTATGGAAAACAGAAGAGAGTCAGATTTCTCAGAGTTGGTAAAGAAAAGAAGAATGAAAAATTAGAGCTTGTGCATACAGATGTATGGGGACCTGCTCAGGTATCATCTCTCGGTGGCTCTCGTTATTATGTTACTTTTATTGATGATGCAACTAGAAAAACTTGGATTTATTGTATTAAGAATAAATCTGATGTATTTGATACTTTCAAGAAATGGAAAGCTTTGGTTGAGATTGAGACAGGAAAGAAATTGAAGTGTCTTAGATCAGACAATGGAGGTGAATATTGCAGCAAAGAGTTTGATAGGTACTGTTCAGAGCATGGAATTCGCAGAGAGAAGACAGTTCCAAGAAAACCACAAGAAAATGGTGTGTCAGAAAGGATGAACAGAACAATCATGGAGCGTGCAAGGTGCATGAGATTGCATGCAGGATTGCCTTTACAGTTTTGGGCAGATGCTGTAGATACTACTGTTTATCAATAAACAGAGGGCCTTCAAGTTCCTTGGATGGTGGTGTTCCAGAGGAAGCATGGACAGGTAAAAAGGTAAACTACTCTATTTTAAAGCCTTTTGATTGTGAGGCCTTTGTCCATATTGATAAAGAAAATAGAACAAAGCTTGATGCAAAGTCAAAGAAATGTACCTTTATTGGATATGGTGTTAATGATTTTGGTTATCGCTTATATGATTACGAAAATCACAAAATCATTAGGAGCAGAGATGTAATATTCAATGAAAAGGTCTTGTATAAGAATCAGTTGCAGGAAAAGAAACAGGAAAAGGAAAACAAGGAATACACAGTTCTTGATGAAATCACTGAAAAAGGAAAGGTGCCTGAAAATAATAATAATCAACAACCACAACAACAGCAACCACCACAACAACAACAGGCACCCCAAACACCAGAAAGTGGTGCTAGAAGATCTACCAGGATAAGTAGACCCCCTGAACGATACTCTCCTTCATTATATTATTTATTGTTGACTGATTCCGGTGAACCCGAATGTTATGAAGAAGCAATGCAGGTTGAAAGCAAGAAGAAGTGGGAGGTAGCCATGGAAGAAGAGATGGACTCCTTAATGCATAACCAGACTTGGGATTTAGTCAGGTTGCCTGTAGGAAAAACTACATTGAAGAATAAATGGGTTTACAGGCTGAAGGAAGAAGATGGAGGAAAACAGAGGTATAAAGCTAGACTTGTGGTGAAGGGGTTTGCACAGAAGAAAGGTATTGATTTTGATGAAATATTTTCTCCTGTTGTTAAAATGACTTCAATCAGAACCATTTTAAGTCTTGTAGCAGCTGAAGATTTGCATCTTTAGCAGTTAGATGTAAAGACAACCTTTCTTCATGGGGATTTGGAGGAAGAGATATATATGCAGCAGCCACAAGGATATGAGGTGAAAGGGAAGGAGAAACTAGTGTGCAGGTTGAAGAAGAGCTTGTATGGCTTAAAACAGGCTCCAAGGCAGTGGTATCTAAAATTTGACAAGTTTATGTCTGAACAAGGTTATACTAGATGTCACTTTGATCATTATGTTTATTTGAAAAAGCAAAATGATGGCAGCTATATTATATTGTTATTGTATGTAGATGACATGCTTGTTGTAGGACCTAACATGCAGGAAATAAATGTGCTCAAAAGAAAATTGGCAAATTCATTTGCAATTAAGGATTTGGGAGCTGCAAAACAAATCCTTGGTATGAGAATAACTAGAGATAGGAAAAATCGTAAATTAACATTGTCTCAGAATGAGTACATACAAAAGGTGTTGAAAAGATTTAACATGCACAATGCAAAACCAGTTAGTACACCTTTTGCTAGCCATTTCAAACTTAGCAAGGAAATGTGCCCAAAGACCCAAGAAGACATGGATTATATGTCTAAAGTTCCATATGCATCAACAGTTGGAAGCTTAATGTATGCAATGGTCTGCACAAGGCCTGATATTGCACATGCAGTGGGAGTTGTAAGCAGGTACATGAACAATCCATGAAAGGAACATTGGATGGCAGTGAAATGGATTCTCAGATATTTGAAAGGTACCACAAATCAAGCATTATGCTTTGGTGGTTCAAACATCTCCCTACAAGGATATGTTGATGCAGATATGGCAGGTGACAGAGATAACAGGAGGAGCACTACAGGATATGTATTTACTGTTGGAGGAACAGCTGTTAGTTGGGTTTCAGAAATCCAAAGTGTTGTTGCACTTTCAACAACAGAAGCAGAGTATGTTGCTGCTACAGAGGCTAGTAAAGAAATGATTTGGTTACAAAGGTTTATGGGTGAATTGGGTAAGGAGCATGATATGGGCACGTTATACAGTGATAGCCAAAGTGCCATTCATCTTGCAAAGAACTCAACATTTCATTCCAGGACTAAACACATATAACTCAAGTACCATTTCATACGATCAGTGTTGGAAGATGGAGAGGTGAAGCTGGAAAAGATACACACTAGCCAGAATCCTGCAGATATGCTAACAAAAGTTGTAACCAGGGAGAAACTGAGAATATGCTCAGTTTCAGTTGGTCTTCAAGGATGACGATGAAGATGAGAAACAGCCAGGTCCAAAGAGGAGCCGTTGTCCAACAAATGGAGCAGCGATGGAGTTGCTACAATCAGTCTCCAAGTGGGAGATTGTTGGGTGTGGAGCCTGATTATCTTCTATATTCAAAGGTATCGCCACATAGGACCCCAGTTCAAAATGGGGGCGGCAACGCCGCCTGTAAAATATTCGCTGCAGGGGGGGTCCAGGGGGGGCGGCTACGACCTTTGGGAGCCCCCCTTGGCGGGGGGTTTCGGGGGCAGCGCCCTCGAAGCTAAAAACAACTGTAAAATTGCCTTGTAAAAGTATAGTAATTTCTAGTCAATCTGGGCCGTTCATTAGGCGGATGATCTGATGGTAGAACTTATGTTTAGTTTAGGGTTTTTTTCCCTAGAAGGCAACCCCTCTCTTTGTATGAGGGTATTGTATTTGAGGCTGTGTGATAGATGTGTATTATGTGAGCGAGAAACAGAGAGGTGAGACTGTGAGAAAAAATAGAGGATATTACAACGGATTTGTTGTAGGTTGTGTCTCTTCATTTTGCTTGATAATAGAAAGGAAAGACTGGCTATTCAGAGTGGACGTAGCCCAAACTGGGTGAACCACGTATATCTGTGTCTCTCTTGTTTTGTGCATTTTGTGTGTTTATATTTCTGCAATATTATATGTGTTCCATTGCTCCGTAATATATAATTTTCTAACAAACTCCCCCGGCGTCCCTAAGGTTTGCTTCGGGTTGCCTCAACCTTAACCCTCCTTCCCCGGCCCCTGGACATTTTTCCCACCCCGGTTTTTCCGTAAACCCACCTTCCCCTCATGCCCCTCCGACATGCTCGACACCTCTGACCCCGCCGTGCACTTCCCCTCCCCCCTCTGGCAGTTTCACTGTATCCCCCCACCCCGCGGAAAGTCTCCCTGCTGCTCCATCCCCCCCTGGGTGAATCCCCCCATCCAAAAGTACTCTTCAAAAGGTCACGGGAATCCTACAGTTGAGGAGAGGACTGCAAAAAAGACTCGATGCTTTAAAACAAAAGAGGTGCACACATTCCTCAGATTGGAGGAAGACATTCGACTGGGAGAGACTGTGGATTTTGCTGATAGGGTACTAGCCGGCAGAATAAGGGGAGAAACTACACAACGGCCCGTCTGAAATCCTGGGTTTTGGAGGTCTGGGGGAACCACCTGGCCGAGATGCCTAATGTGCAAATGTTCGTGAAGGGTTGGTTTTCTCTTAGATTCTCTAGGCCTGACCTCACGAATTGGATACTCTCGTCGTATTGGCATTTTGAACATGCCCCGGTCTTGCTAAAGTGATGGTCCCCTCTTTTCGACTTAGACATGGAGCAACTCAGAGTTAGGCCGATCTGGGTAAGACTGCCTGGCCTCCCTTTGCATTTTCGGTCGGAGGACATATTCAGATTAATAGGGAATTCTGTTGGCACTTATATGGAATCAGACAAGTCATATCTGTCCATGGAGAAGATGGCCTTTGCGAGGATACTAGTTCATATGGATACTTGTGGAGGTCTGCAAGAATACATAACGATTCAATTGAGGTCCTTTACTCGGAAGCAGCGTCTGGATTATGAGGGCATCCCATACAGATGTCGACGCTGCCATAAAGTGGGGCACATGTACAAAGATTGCCCTCTGGTCAACAAGTGAGTTCAATTGCCAATGGAAAACATGCAAGAAAATCATTCTCCATGGGAGGAACCTCCATCTGCTATCGAAAAGGAAGCGTTGTGCCCTCCAAAACTGATCGATGTAGACACGATTCACAAGAAAGACCATAGGAAGAAGCGTGGGAAGGCTCCTCTCCAGCCTCCCTCTCCGCCTCTAACTAGAGCACGGGCAGCCATAGGGGACGCTCACACCATGAGGAGCGGAACACCTCTGCTGACTTCCTATCCAAAGAAGCAGCAATCCGGGATGACAACTCTTGGATGATCTGCGAAGATTTGGATGAGGTCGTGTACCAGCATTATCACAGGCCTTTTGTAGACCCTGAAGCACTATAACAGCAGCACGGAAATGAACAATTTTAACTCAATTTTGATGATAAACCTTATATTTTTTTGGTTGAAATTTTTGTTATATTGTAAATAGTCATCGGTTACTCTTTATCCCTCTGAGAAGAGGACATAAAGTTTTAAGTTATCAATGTTTTTGAATTACATGAACTCCCTGTGAGGAGGAATGCACAGTTTCTTTCATTTTTGGTTGGACAGGAAGTGCCATATCAAAGTAATGCTTAAGCATATACAGAATGTAATTTTCATCTTTATTAATGGAAATTATGACTTTTTCCACGGGAAAAAAATGACTACAGATAGACTTCCAACTCAAAATTCCTAAGCTAATTAAGTTAATTAAACTTAATTAACTATTTAAAAATTGTTATGAGAATAGAATTTGATTTTAATCCTCAGTTTAATTCAAGGACAAATTAAACTGGAGCTTCTTGTTGCCATTTCTCTGTTAAACACACATGGACAACAATATAATCTGAAAGATAAAACATGAGAATATATTTTTATTAACAAGTGATATACATTTATAGTACATGGTTTGACCATTGGGTTTCACATCCCAAGGTCTATTGGACTTCTTTTTGTCTATTCGGCTTCCACACTAACCCATTGAGGATTAGGTGTCCAACATTCCCCCTCTTAATCCGAACGGTTATGTATGAGTCCAAGAAGAGAGTTGTAATACAAAATGTGCAAAAATTCATGGCAGCACTAAGCTGAATGTGCTCTCTGAAATGTTGTATAAAGGGCGGTGGTTTAAGGATGACCACCAACACTGGAATGCTTAGTGCAATTCCCGTGACTCTTCCAAAACTAGCAAGAAGCTGAAGTATTCTGCTAGAGGAAGTGATCTTATTGTTTTGAAGAGGGAAACCTTCAACCATGAAAGGGAGGTCTCACCCCATAAAATGGAGAACTTCAACCTAAAAGGGAAGTCTCAACCTGTGATGGTTTAAGGATGACCAACAACTCTTTAATGCTTAATGCAATTCCTGGAACTCTTCCAAAACTGGCGAGAAGATGAAGTCTTCTACTAGAGGAAGTGTTCTCAATTTTGTTCCTGGAATTCTTCCGAAGCTGGCAAGAAGTTGAAGTCTTCTGCTAGAGGAAGTGTTCCAGATTACCAACTGATAGCATGCTCAGGGGCATCTTTGTCTCTGGCTACAACTCTAAAATTGGTGTGGCAGGTTGTGGCTCAAGCTCGCTTGATGTGGCTTTCAATCTTGTAGATGACCATCATTTCCCCCCCTGTCATATACAAGGTGAGATGATGGAGAAAACTCAACTGCAAGACTGTTCAATACTCTGGAACAAGTTCTAACATGTGATTGGAATATCGTCTTGGCTGTTGATGCCCATTGCCAAGAAGCAATCAATCCAAGATGAATCTTTGTTCTTGCAGGACGTTTGTTTCTGAAGCATCTGTTTGAAGAATGAGTGTTTTTATGACAGTGCTTACATGCATGAAGATCAAAACAGTGATCTTTCAAATGGCCAACTCGATCACAGTGTTGGCATTTCACAATCTGTTGTTGTTGTCTGTGGAAGAGGGGCAGAGTCTAGAACAACTGGAGGTGAACTGTCATGAAGAACAGGTGAAATGAATCATCCTCAAGAAATCCACCAGTTTGAAATTGAATTGGCTTTGAGTAGTCTGGAATATGAAAGGACAATTCCTTGTCATATCCAAGACTAGTTCTGTGCTTGTTGCGGACAAGCTGTTCCCAAGGTCTGATGATGGGCTTGGGAAGTGCAGACTGAGTTTCTGCATCTGCATGTACAACAACTGCTTTATTGGGTACTAAATCTGAACCAACTGTAACATTATTGACTTGCTTCTGATGGGTTGCAGTCTCAATGTTCTGAATAGAAACGTGTTCAGAATGACTCCTCTGTTTTAATTCTTCTTGCTATCGTTGAGATTCAAGCTGCAACAAATAAATTTTCTCTTGTGCATTTTGTAGACATTCCTGAATTTCTATGAGAGAAAATTTGCTAACTTTTAATGTATCATGAGTAGTAGACAATATCAGAGTTTTTAGGAACTCTAATACTTCATTGATTTTGGCCATTTTTTTTTTTTGGTAAAGTGTGTTGAATTGTGTCACTAAAGTTTATTCCCTTCTTGAATTAATGGGAAGAATTGGAAACATCAACCACTAGTGGCCAAAGTTTGTTGCATGCACCTATCTTTACGAGCACTAATAGACTTCACACACTGCACAAAATGGAGCATGTCACATTTTAGTTGTGAGGGAGCGAGAGATGAATCAACAAGAAAAATGACCAACGCATAGGATGATTTCATATCATATGGTACCACACATTCATACCACATATGCCCATCACATGGCATATTATTGATCCACTATATATACATGTTAAACACACATGGTTGTCAAGAAGAAAGTATAGCATACCAAGACTCAGTCGTTGTACGCTGCAGGAGTTTTCAACGTTGCATATATATAAGTTGTAACCAAATATATTCTATGCAACAGTTCATAGTTTTCGAGTTCAATGTTCAACCTTTCAATCCTCAACAACAAAGATCCTTTTCCTTCCCCGACGTAGATGTCAATATGTGAGGAAAATATTAGGTTGCAACTTTTCTCACCGCACGTATGAAATGATGAGCAATTTCCTCTTCTCTAATAAAACGCTAATGCACGTCCTGTTTTCTTTCTCACACAGCTAGTCACATATTTCATCAAACCATCAATCAACTCATCTTGACCATGTTTCCAATGTAATTGAATACAAATAATAGAAGTTTTATAGACTTTGATAGCCAGCTCCTCTTAGGAGCCCAGAGGAGGCCGAAGAAGCCCACATTTGCCTTCTCACGGATTCAAACACAGGTGTATATATATATGTTGATTACATATGTATTCTCGTTCATTCATCCATCATTGAGAGCTCTATGATATGCACACATATCAATAATCAGTTTGAGGCGTGACACACTTTCCATTCTGCAATCGTGTATTTTTAACAAATATTGTCCGAGGAAGATGCAACGCATTTAGTGGAACAGATTCAGTCGGACTTCCTCTCCTCAAAAGTCGCCTGATACAAGTGAATACCCTGCTCTTTAACAACAATTCACCCTTGCTTGCAGCCGAGGAAGGAGTTGCTAGATAACATTTTATTGCACAGCGTAAATGTATATACACAGTTACTCATCAGGCAATAGAATATATATGGCAGCCAATAGAATATATAAGAAATGGAACTTCCTTGGAGTTCAAAATTGCATCCTCAAATCCTCCTCTTTCAGAAGAGGATTAGATTACCAAAATAGTTTTTATATGAATCGTGAATCTCGTTAATTTGAATCATATCAACTAAATACAAACATACTTGAAGCTCGCTCCGCGTCGCCTCTATCTGCTACACATTCCCTTCATTCATTCACCAGGATTCTGTGCTTTATTTAACTAACCAAACATATCGCATGTCCCAGCATTTTGATCGATGAACAGTGCGTGCAATTAATGAAATGGGTTGAGAACTAGTCAATAGCAGTGTATATATCCTCCAACGATGAGGGGATATGGAGGCCAACAACGTGGAGAGGGCAGAGGCTTGCAGCGTATATGGAAGCCCAACAGTCCAATTCATAGTCTTAGCACAATTCAAGCAGCATAGCAGAGCAACGTAGTAGGACTATGTCAGAGGAGCGAGGGAGGTTATAAAATTGGCAGAAAAGATCCATGACAAACTGACATTCTTCTTCTGAAAATAATACCATGTCAAATACCATGTCAGAGAATAATGGTAAATCGCTCTGGCTCTGCGCAGAGGGGCCCTACAGTTTCTTTTGCTCAGCCAGCTATTCATCATGCTCCAGAATCGTCTAATGCTCGCCAGCATCCGGGTAATGAAGAAATTCCGCCTATGCCAAATTCATGGGCCGAAGTTATACAGTGTGCAGTGAAAGATTTTCAAAAAGCCACTGAAATCTTGCTCAGATCTCAGTCGCTTGTTGAAAAATTGCAGGCTCTTGAGCAAGACAATAGAGTTATACAAAGCCTTATGGTAAAAACTCCAGGTCTTGTGGCTTCTGACCCTGATGCTACTAATTCTCTTAAATCTGGGCTAGAAACAATTACTGCTAGATACAGAAAAGAATGCCATGCATTCTATTTGCAGCATGAGAGAACAATTGTTGAGAAAAATGAAGCAAGGGTTTCACAACTTGCTTCAGATTTCCGCAACAATCTTCAGCAGCTTGCCATGCCCTTTCAGCATATCCAGTTCACTAGCTCTTCCGGTCCTGTTGATGGTAGTGTTATTGCTGCTCAATGGATTTCGCTTGCCTTGTCGTCTTACAATCGACAAGTCAATCAATTCCAAATTGAGCTAGTTGAACGCCGCTCAGCCCGTACTGCTGCTCAAGCCGCCAGAAATGCTGCACGGGAAGAATTAGCTAAGCATGCTAATGACATTCCCCGTGAAGAAGCAATTTCTGTACTGGTCCAAAGAGAAGTTGCTAAATCTCTTCAGGCCCAGCAACAGAAATTTGATGCTACACTGAAGCCTCTGCAAGATCAACTTGCTTATCTCATAGAGCTTCAGACTTCTGGCATCCCAGCAGCACCTCAGCAGCAGCAGCAACGTAGACAGCCCCAGCAGCGTAGACAGCAACAGCAGCAATGACAACAACAACAACAACAGCAACAACAGCAGCAGCAGCATCATCAGCCCCAGCTACAGCAGCATCAGCCCCAGCTACAGCAGCAACCTCTGCGCAGTCAGAAGAGGCAACAGCTGCCCCAGCAGCCTCTGCGCAATCAGCCCCAACAACTACGCAGACAGCCTCAGAGACAACAACAGTGGCTTCAACAGTTGCCCCAGCAGCTTATTACGTAGCAACCTCAGCCAAAAAACGGGGTTGGTAGGGGGCGGTTCTGCCGAGGGAATCGCTCCACTCAATCTGTTGCTAGGCAGTCGGCCTCCGTTCAAAACCAGCCTTTCCAGAACACTGGTTTGAATCCGGAAGCTGCCCCATATGCACCACTGCAGCAAAGTTTTCCCCAGAACCTTGCACGAAACAAAGGCAAGGCTCCTTTAGTGTAAGCAAGCTCCGTCATCTTTTTTGGTTGCCCTCCATTAGTCCAGCCTCTTACTTGGCTTATCTGCTTGGAAAAATGACTCCTTCCCAGATAGATCATAGGATTAGCAATCTTGCTATCCACAATCTTTCTTCCATTCCTCTTTCCTTCAACCAAACCAAACTGTTGGGCCTAGGGCATAAATATATTCCTCGGCCTCCCCCCATGGCCATAGATGACATTCTCAAAGAGTATGCTTATTTTTCTCGTCTTTGTCGTCTTAGGCGGTTTTTCAGACTTTCTGTAGATGAGTCCTACAATCCCTTTCGTTTGCCCAATCCCACTTGGGAACCTCCTATCAATGATCCTGACCTTAATCGCTCTCTTCATATTGGCCTATCCATCCTTCAAGACCGCATTGCTTCTGTAAACTTTTCCTCCAAACCCAGATTCTCTAGATCCCAGCTGCTTGCACTAAGGAGTCTTCGTCGTCTCCCTATTGTAATCAAACCAGCAGATAAAAATCTGGGCATTGTTGTTCTCGACAGAGATAGTTATGTTGCCGAAGCTCACCGGCAACTCTCTGATCTCAATGTCTACAGGCAGTATGCAGCAGTTCCATGGATGGCCATCAGAAGATCTCTCAGCCAGCTTCAAGCCAGATATAGAAATCTTCTTTCAGTGCAACAATGGGAATACATAATGCAAGTCAAAACTCATAATGCTAGAGCTTGCAGGCTCTATTTCATTTGGAAAGTTCATAAAAACCCGCCTGTTGGTAGGCCTATTTGTGCCTACAACGGTTTTATGCTGGAACCTCTTTCCAAATTCTTGCATTATAAACTTCTCAGCACCTTGCTTGCTCAACCTAATCATCTTCCAGATTCTCTTACTTTATTACAGGATATTGAATCCAAGCGTTTTGCTGCTGATTCATTTCTTGTAACCTTTGATGTAGAGTCTCTATATCCCAGCATTCCCACTCAGGAAGGCTTGCATGCCTTACGGGAAATGCTTGAGCAAAGCACTGCTGAACTCTTTACTCCAGAAGATGTCAACTTTCTGGTAAGTGCAGCAGAATTGGTGCTTAAATGGCACTTTCTTCAGTTTGATGGCACTTTCTACCGGCAAATTCGAGGCACAGCTATGGGCAGCAACTTTGCTGTGGTTTATGCCTGCCTCTTTCTTTGCCACCTTGAGCAAGAAGTCTTCAGAAGATTTCCTGCTCCCGAGATTCAGCTCTTCAGACGCTTCATCGACGATGGCTCCAGAGACAGGTTGGTTCAATTCTTAGATTGCTACCAGTCCATCTACCCAGAGCACATTCGAATCACTTCTTGCATCTCATCTTCTAGTGTCAACATTTTGGACATTGTGCTTTTCAAAGGTCCACACTTTCATGCCTCTGGAAAGCTTTCTACTCGATGTTTTCAGAAACCATTGAATGCCTATCAGTACATTCCTTTCTCTTCATGGCATCCTCGGCACCAGAAAGTGGCATTCGTGGTCAACGAGCTGCAGAGATACCTTCTTCGAGAGAGCAGTGAGTTGGGGTTTCTAGAGCTCAGGCGTGCATTCTACACCAGGCTTCGGTCGAGAGGTTATCCACCGGATTTTCTCCAGGCTTGTTTTGCCAAAGTTCATTGGGATCAAAGGGATGCTCTAATGCAGCAGGTCTATGCGCGAGGTCCTCTTCACTCTTCTGGCCTCAAAAGGGCCCCCTTGGTGTTGAAGCTGGACTTCTGCGAAGCCACTAGAGCTTTAAACCTTGGGGGTTCCCTAAACCCTAAACTGCATGGAGAATTCCAGCGCTACCCTTTGCTACAGCATATTCCCAAGCCTTTGATCTGTTGGAGAAATCCGCGAAAGATCGGGACATTCTACATGAGCAGTTCAGATCCTCGGCCATGATTCTTTCAGGAGCAGTGCACATTTGAAAAATTTAAATATTTTAACATTTAAAATTAAATATTTAAAAATCCTTCTAGAATATTCTATTTCTAGAATATCCTATTCTAGAATATTCTATTTCTAGAATATCCTATTCTAGAATATTTTATTTCTAGAAATTACTATTCTAGAAGTTTCTACCATGCACTTGCCCTGTCCATGTTTGCTTTATAAGGACAGCTTGTATCTCATTTCTTTTGTATCACTGATGAGTCCCTCTAAGGACGAAACTAGTTTGATAATACAAGAGATTTTCTTTGCAAATTATGTGTCTTTCATAATTTTGCCAATATGTCCTTAGCATTTTTATGTCTTTAGCATTTCTTATGTATTTCAGTTATTTCCAGACACTTCAAGCACTTGTTTTCAGCTTTTAGTGCTTCTGTTTTTCTGCGGCATTTTTTGTGCGACAGATTTTCTGCGGCAGGTTTTGTGCGGCAAGTTTTTCGCGGTAGTTTTTGTGCGGCAACTTTTGTGCGGCAGATTTTGTGCGGCAGATTCTGTGCGACAGGTTTTTCGCGGCAGTTTTTGTGCAGCTGATTTTCTGCCGCTGATTTTGTGCGACAGGTTTTTCGCGGCAGATTTTCTGCGGCAATTTTTGTGCGGCTGATTTTGTGCGGCAAGTTTTTCGCGACAGATTTTGTGCGGCAAGTTTTTCGCGACAGATTTTCTGCGGCAATTTTTGTGCGGCTGATTTTGTGCGGCAAGTTTTTCGCGACAGTTTTTGTGCGGCAAGTTTTTCGCGACAGATTTTGTGCGACAGATCTTTCGCGACAGATTTTTTGCGGCAGATTTTTCGCGCCAGAAAATTTATTTTCGCGATCCTGTTTTCACAAATCACAAATTCCAGATTTGTTTTCAGTATTGTTCCCGCCTTATTCTCTTTTTTTTCTTAAGCCCAACAGTCCAAATTCATAGTCTTAGCACAATTCGAGCAGCATAGCAGAGCAATGTAGTAGGACTATGTCAGAGGAGTAAGGGAGGTTATAAAATTGGCAGAAAAGATCCATGACAAACTGACATTCTTCTGAAGAAAATAATACCATGTCAGATACCATGTCAGAGAATAATGGTAAATTGCAGCGCTGTTATACCATTCTAAGTAGTATGCGGTGGCAAAGAATTGTGGTATGCAAGACCAGTGGTAAAACACAGTACAATGGGGAGAGCGGATAACCAATGGTATGAGAGATATGTATCAATTCAAGAGATTACACAACATTCAACACATACCCAACTCCAATACATATGTATTCAATACAATGCACTGAAATTGTATGTAATAAACACAAAGAATGAAGACATATGAACTTCCAGATTCTAATTCTCCTCTATAATCGCTGAATTGAATGTTGGAGATATATGTTTATTTTACCTATTCACCACAGATAAAATTAAAATCGTGAATCTACTAGGCGATTCTTAACAGCTCGGCCTTTGCAGATAGGTCCATCAAGGAATTCACTTATCAACTGATGTTTGATAGAGCAATTGGGTTTGCTCCATACAGTGAGTACTGGAAAAATCTCAGGCAAATTGCTGCTCTACACCTCTTCTCTGCAAGAAGAATCTCTGCCTTCGATTCCCACAGATGGCGCCAGCTGTTAGGAGCGAAGATACCAAGCGAAGAGAAAATGTAGTCGGACAATTATGTACAGCCCAGGGAGCATAGAGGGCACAGACAATGATTAACAATACCATATGGCAGAGAGCCCAGAGAACCTAGAGAGAAAATATGGCAGAAAGAGGCAAAAAATGGTGCTGGAGAAATGACAGGTTGCAGCTAAAATTTAGCTGAAAAATATTCATGAAATGTAGAATTGATGGCAGAAATGATCTGCACATAAAGGCCATAAAACAAATGGCTCAAATTAATTATGCAGGGCAGGAATACGCTTGCTCTGATACCATGTTAAACACACATGGGCAGCAACATAATCTGAAAGATAAAACATGAGAATATATTTTTTTTAACGAGTGATATACATTTATAGTACATGGTTTGACCATTGGGTTTCACATCCCAAGGTCTCTTGGACTTCTTTTTGTCTATTTGGCTTCCACACTAACCCATTGAGGATTAGGTGTCCAACATTCTCAACAGAAAAACAATATTAACATAATTTCAACATAAGAATAACAATGACACTTTTACACAATTCACATATGATTTACTCTAAAAACCCTTAATTAGGAAAACCAACCTAAATGAGAAGCAAAATCTCTCTCTCTCTCTCCCTCTCTCTCTCTCTCTCGCTCTCTCTCTCTCCCTCTCTCTCTCTCTCTCTCGCTCTCTCTCTCTCTAATAACTTCACCATCCATAATATAATATTTCAAATATTATACAATGCTTGAAACCTAAATGTGTTAACCTAGATGAAATTACAACTATAATTCGATTAGGGCTTCACCTTGTAAACAAATATCTTATCACATCCATTCATAAAGGGGTTTTTTAAATTGTGAAAAATAGTTAATATATTATATGATGTTTTATGTTTTTTGGTGGGGGGTTAAGGGGTATAAAGGTATTAGGAAGTATAAAAAGGTTATTTAGTAAAAATAGGGAATATATAGTAAAAATGGAATTTTCTTATTGGAAAGATATATTGGAAGTGGGGTACAACATAAAGGTTTAGAGAGCATCTATGAGCATATAGTGAAACTCTATGTATTCTTTAATACTATATGAACATTAAGTGGAGGCCCCATATATAATTTTTATCTAAAATTAGTCTACAATGGATCAAAAAACTATTGATTGAAAAACACAGTGGACCCAAAATGTACCCAAATTTTCGTTTTGAAGACTCCATTCCAAAATCATTGCCTCACTACACTCCTTGATGAGAAGATGATCCATCCCAACCCCAATCAACCATCATCACCACTACCACCAATAAAACTTTCTTTAACATAAAATGAAATCAAATCTACCTAAAAAATAACAAAATAACACATATCAAACATAATATAAGAGTGATTTCCAATTATTTATAAACCTAAAATCATATAAATACTATACTAAAAATTAAATATATAAATAAAAACTAAACCACACATTTATATATTTATATTCATGAATTAGTCCTTCAACAAATACACCACAATAATGTAAAATTCCTCCACAATTACATATATAGAATTTCAATGTATATTAATAAACTTCATGATAACTATGACCATCATAATCAACCTAACTAACCCAAACTCTTCATAATAGCTATGACCATCCTAATCAACATAACTGACCCAAACTCTTCGTAATAGCTATGACCATCATAATCAACATGGCTAACCCAAACTCTTCATAATAACTATAACCATCATAATCAACGTGGCTAACCTAACCCAATCTCCGTATCCATCTATCAATCCAATTTCAATGTATATCTATAAACTTCATGATAGCTATGACCATCATAATCAACATGGCTAACCCAAACACTGTAGCCATGTATCAATCAAGTTCCCTTTGGTAGATGCAAACTCAAACATAAAATATGGCAATGGGTGGAGTTCGATGTAATATTCGATTTAATGAAATGGAAGAGAACCTCAATGGTCCAAAAGCAAAGAATGTGTCACATCTAATCTAATTTGAAATGATGAAACACGTAACCAAAGTGGGTGGTGAGTTCTTTGTCCTATTCTCTTCACGATTCTCTTGCTTCCGTGGACCCCTCTTACGTGCACACCATCTAATATTCCTCAATATTTTAAGTAGCTAATTTACGTACCTTATATATCATATTTCATTAAAGCGTAGTTTAATAGAAAACATGTAGTATCATCGATGACGTGGGCAAAATAAATAGAGAAAATTCAAGACTTTCAACATTTTTTAATCGGTCATTGTCAATTGCGTATATTTTCAAGTAAGTTTTTGGCCATGGCTTCGCTTTATTCGAGGAACAACGCATCATTCATTTCATTAACAAGTTCTTGATTAAAGTTAATATGATTATGTATGTGTTTTGGGGATCATTTTTATTTTTTGAGAGGATTTTCTTAGCATTTTTTTAATGAATTTAAAATTAAGTTTAAGTTTTTTTCATGTAATATGATAAATTGCGTATAAATTTAAGAATTTTCATGTAATATGATCAATTGTGTATATTTATTTATAAATATAAAGAAGAAGAATTTTATAGATAAAAATGAGAGGTTTTATTATATATATATATATATATATTTATTTGTTATTTGTTATTTTGCAGTGATGTAAAAGTTTCATTTTATTATTTTTTTAAAATGAAAATCTTATTACTATTTTTATAAGTTTTTAAGAATTATTTTTTGGGTTAATTTAATTGTTTTATAAAATATTTAATTTAATTTTTTAATATTATAGTTGTTAAGGGTGGATTTTTTCTTTACCTTTTTTAATTAACAAATTTTTACCAGAGATAATATATGTTCTTTTTAATAATTTTTCAGTTTTTAGGAGAGACAATACATGTTGAAAATATGAAGATTCTACATCATTTTAATTTGATTATCCTTTTTTCTAAGTTGATGTGGGTATCAGGAAAATTTTACATCATCTTAATTAGATTACTTTTTTTTTAAGTTGATGTAGGGCTATTTCCTTCCCTACTCAACGTCTTTAGTCGTAGTGTAACCCCTTGGCTCATTTTTTTATATTTGTTAATTGGTTTTTAAGATTAGTAAAACTATCATTATGGTTTTTAACATTGTCAAGGTTGTATTTCTCCTTCAATGGGGAATTGGTTGAAACCATTTCTTTGTTTCTCTTCCTTGAATTGGTTGAAATAACTTTCTTGGTTTTCTTGGAAAAGAACTACTTCCAACTTCATTTTCAAGGCATCCCTTATAAGTTATAACTCTTTGACTTCCTTGTAAATCCCACTATATTACATAGATTAGATCTCTTAGGGACTTATACGGGTGAGGTAGATTTGGTACATATTGAGAGAGTTTAGTCATCCAATGATGAATACACGCTTCCATGACTCATTATGCAAACTAAATTTAGTGCTTACCATTCTAGTTGGAGACTCTCTTCAAGCTTAACTTTTAATTACTTAAACTTGATATCTTGGAGATTCATCTTTTGGATGAGAGAGGTAGCTTATATTCAAATATTTACTCTTATAAAAACATTGTTTAGCATCCTTTCTAATCTACATTAAAGAGGAAACTATGTAAACATATAAAGTTATATAAATTATTGCAATTTATACATATTTTTATTAATTGCCTTCCACCCTATAAATACCATTTGAATGCTCTTTCCAATTTGTTCTTCTAATGTCTAGACTCAACCATGTAGTTAAAGCAATTAGTTTATTAAGAAATATGTATGTATCTCTATAAACACTCAATCCTCATTTTCCCTTTTATGTTAATACATTTCTAAAAAAATTTGACAATAATAATTTTCCATTAATTTAAAATTGAGATTAACCATTTTATCCCTAATGAGGATAATTTTGAAAATTATGTACATGTTCAATTATGATATCAATTTGTGAGCACTTAACCTATTTCATTGGTCAATTTACCACTAAGTTATATATTGGTAATTGCAATACACTTAATTTCAAATTACAGGGAGCATAATTTTTCAATACCAAAATTCAAATAAATAGTCCTGAAAATTATATAATCTTCATCTAAGAATTAAAATATTTAATTCTATTCAAAATAATTTTATTATTTATTTTTATATTTTTTTAAATAATTATTTATACTAAAATCTTATCATTATAATTAATATTTTTTAATTTCAAAATAAAATTAATATTGTGAACTTATCATTAAAATTATATTATTTATTTATTTCATATTCAACCTTAACTCTTCACATATATTTTTAATTATTTTTATAAAAAATAAAATAAAATAAAATATAAACCTAATCCAAAACTCAAACCATTTCATACTTTCCTCTCACCCCTGCCCGTTTGGCAACTACTGTAGTCCAACAAATACATTTCTCCGTTCCAATAAATTAACCCCCTTAGCTTTCATTATTCAAATACCTTTAATTATTTAACTATTCAAAGATGAATTGATTGAGGACTTCAAAATGTTTAAAAATCAATTAAAAAATTAATATCTTCTCTTGCAATTATTCTTATTATCTTTCTTGGAATGGGCTTATTTAGATAATTACAAAAGGAGATCGAGGATAATGTAAATGTCATGATTAAATAAACTTTATATTCATCCATAATAAACGCTTTTCATGATGGACTTAAAAGAGAGATTCCACTTTCAATTTTGAATTATATATTGGGTGAAGGCACAAAATTAACTAATGCAAAAGGTTGGGTGGTTTTTGGAGTATACACAAGGAAGACATACACTAACTACCACCTTAGTTGTATAACTTTTTGGTTTTTCACGATGGATTTAAAGAGAGATTCTATTTTCAATTTTGAATTATATATTGAGTGAAGGAACAAAATTAACTAATGTAAAAGGTTGGGTGGTTTTTGGAGTATATACAAAGGAGACGTACACTAGCTACCACGTTAGTTGGTATAAATTTTTGGGTTGGGTGGTTTTTTTCGGGCTAGGATATCACCTTTTACTAAAGAGTTTTTTATTTTTATTAATCAGAGATGTAGAGTAGCTAAGTCTTAGTTTTTAGTTATGGTTAAAAACATACATATTTTGTTCTCGCAAAAAAAGATATATTACAAATATATTGTAATTTATAGTTTGTAAAAGGATCATGTAAAACATTATATTAATTAAAACATATTGATGTCAATTAATTGGCCAATATTCTATACTAATGGTCAAAACACTCACTTAGTTACAAATAGTGTGCATAATAAACGGAGACTAAAGAAAACAGTCGGACAAGGAAGTTGAGAATGCATTTTCAAGTATTTTGAGAATATTAAAAATAAATGAAAGACATAGCTTTATTAGTTTTATATAAAAGTCAACAATTTAAAAGTGAGGTCAAATTTGATCATGAAATTTTTGTAGAGGATAGATCATAAGTTTTATTAAAATGTTGAATATGTATTTTGTAATTTTATATATTAAATTTTTAGGGTTTTTTAATATTAATATATCAATTGAAAATATAAAATTATGGAATAGGTAGACAAATGATGTATTTTTAAGTTGGGATTTCAAATCAATTAGATTTATCTTAATTTTGGATTTATTAAGTATCGAGAAGATCAAATATGTGATAGTGTGAATCTCTTTTAATGCACAAAACTTGTGAAAGAGTTTGCATCTCGAAATATTTGATCCCTCCTGATATTTGATAGATTCAAAATTAAGATGGATCTATGTTGGTTTCAGTCATGGGCGATCACACAAAATTTGTAAATGATCATCATTATGTATATGTTTGAGATTAATCTAATAAATTGAAATTTACTCAAATTCCTCACTTGGTTGAAAGTATAGAGAGTATCATCAATGAGTATCAATGTCAATCTCTGCTCTTTAGTTTCTAGTTTTTTAGTATAGTTGCACAATTTGTACATGATCAAAATTATGTATATGTATATGTATGAGATGGATCTATTCATTTTAAATGTACTCAGTTTCCTTAGTTTGTTTAAAAATAGAGAATATTATTTAGAAGTATCTCAAGAGCTACAACAAAATAGGTTGAATAGAAACAAAGTAGCAATGTTGAATAAACTGCATGTACACTGAAATCAATGCATTGATGCATGTATACTAAATCAATGCATTGATTTCAATTGATGTGATTGGTGAAAGAAAAGATGCCTTGATTTTATCATAAATAATTTTTAATAATTTGCATATCTAATTTCTTAAAGTGCCATTGCCCAAACACATTGGAAAGTTGATGGATATCCCACCTCAACTTTGTTAAAAATATGCAACTGTGATCAAATTCTACTTTGGACTACTCATTTGATGTTGATGATGATGGCATTGAGTTCCTATTTTCGAGAGGACCAAAATCGACCTAAATATCACCTCATTCGGACAAGCAGAAGTTGATTTTTTATTTTGTGCACCCACTCATGGATATTGTATCGGGTCAGCTTCACTCTCATGCAAACTTGGATAGGTCAGCCTCAAATGGAAATTGTTGGACACCCTTAGAAGCCTATAAATACAAGTGACCTATAAGCTCATTTGGATTCATCACATCAAGCATTTTCTTCTCTTCTATCTGATTTGGTTCAACACACTGGTGAAGGAAAGATCGTACAGAGGTCTAAAATCTTAGATCCGAAGCTTGCACAAATTTAGTGTTTATGTTCCAGATACACACACAACATAGGGAAATCTTGTCCACGAACGCATGCATGTTAAGGCCAAGGTAGCATCCAGTGAGCTACAAATGCATGCACGCTAACTTGAAGGGAGTGTCCAAGCGTTTGACTACAGTTGACCATCATCTGAAGTTTTCTAAAGTTGGCTGAAGTTTGAATCAAGTTGTCTCTGATATATTCTACCATTGTAAACTGGTTTCTTAAGTTTTTGGGCTATATTACTGATCATATTATATCGGGCTCATTGTACTCTCTGCTAAACATTTTATGACAATCTAATAAAAGAAGAATTTCAAAGGGTTTTCCTATGGTGGGGTTTTTCCTTTGTATTTGACCAAATCTAGTGTCTTTTATTCATGTGTTGATTGTCTTCTTTGTCATTTCATATATTATTCTATCTTCAATTACTATTGATGAATGGAAAGGCTAATTGTAATTGGAAATATTGCTAATTGAAGTTTGAAATTGGGCTAAAGTAATTGATACAACATAGAAAAATCTGAAAATTAACATGGTATCAGAGCTAAGGTCAAGGATAAGCCCTAAAGGAGACAAGACTTGAAGCACTAATCTTTGGAAAGTTGAAAGAACCGATCTAGTCAAAGTCAAGATGACTTCCTACTTCAAGAGTGATGAGAAGTTGGGTGACTCATCTAATTTTTCTGCATGGAAATCTAGGTTGGAGATCTTAGCTAATAACAATGATGTTTTGGACTACATTCAAGGAAAGGTACCAGAGCCTCCAGAGAATGCATCCGTTGCTGCCAAGAACAAGCACAAGAAAGGTGATTTGAAAGAAAAACAAATTATAGCTAATGGATTACAAGATAATCTACTTGCATATGTTGGAAACTTGAGAAGGTCTAAAGACATGTATGATAAGGTAGCCGACATGTATGAGGTCAATAATTTAAATGAAATCACCACCTTAAAAGATCAACTCAAAGACACCAATATGACCAAATGAGAGTCCATACAATCCTACATAATGAGGATCTCTTGTATTAGAGATCAACTGCAAAGAGTTAGAGAAATTGTGCTTGACAGGGAACTAGTGGTCATGACTCTAAGAGGTCTCCCTCTTATTTGGGAAACATTCATCACTACTATAAGAAACACAAATGTCCTCCCTTCATTTGATGAAATTGTTGGAAAGCTCACTCAAGAAGATTCAAGGATGATAGCAAGAGGAAGGATTCAAAAGCATGAAAAGGAGAACCCGTTGCATACATCGCTTATGACAAGAAGAAGAAGAATAAAGGGAAAGGAGGTCCATCAATAAAGCATCCTCCTCAAAATTCTGGTGGAAGAAAGGAAAATGTGAGGATTGAATGCTATAATTATCATAAGAAAGGGCACTATGCTCGAGATTTCCTCGAGAAGAACAATGGACCATGTTATAATACTAGAAGCAGCAACAACATGTTAAAAGATCAAAGAAGGATTGATGATCAAAGGAATGGACGCAATGGAATAAATGATAGAAGAAGAAAAGATGCTCCAAGTGATCATGAAGAAGATCACCATCCACAAAAGAAGTCAAAATTCCCCAAGTATGAAAGTAATGTTGTAAATCAATCTAAATATATTCTTATTTCCGCTCTTACTAGTTCATCTCCTCTGGATTTGTGGGATAGTTGGTTGGTTGATAGTGGGGTCACTCATCATTTATCTAGTTATAAGGAAGTTCTCACTAATTTGGTAGAGTGGAAGTCAAATTGAAAATAATTCTTGGAGACAACTCCACGCATCACGTTAAAGGTCTTGGATCCGTCAAATTTCATTTGAATTTTGGGGAGTATATTGTACTACATGATGTAATGTATGTGCTTGGGTTAAAGAAGAATTTGGTATCAATATTCACTTTGGAAGAAAAAGGGATGAGGGTTGCTTTCATCAAAAGAAAGGTTCTTACTTGGCCTGTTGGTTCACTTATGAGAGATGCATTCACTTTGGGAACAAGATATGAAGGACTCTACAAGGTCACTGGAAGACCACTACTATTGTTGGTTCATAATACAAATCATCTAAGTGAATTATGACACTTAAGGTTGGCTCATATTCATTATGATGCTCTTCCGAAATTGGAGAACTTGGTCTCAGGGATTCCAAAGGTTCACGCTCAACATGATGGAGTATGTCCAGGATGTGCTAGTGGAAAATGACAAGAGGACCATTCCCCTCTAGTGAAAACAAGACTATCTATTTCCTCCATCTCATTAATTCTGACACATGTGGATCGATGCCCGTACACTCTATTAGTGGATATCTCTACTACATCACATTCATTAATGAATTTTCAAGAAATACATGGATATACTATTTGAAGCATAAGGATAAATCCTTCGAAATATTTAAGGATTTCAAAGCATTGGTTGAAAATCAAACAGGGAAGAAGATCAAAATATTCAGTTCTGATAATGGTGGAGGATACATGTCAAATGAATTCATTGAGTTTTGCAAAAGGGAAGCTGTCAAGAAGGAAATAATTGTGCCATATACTCACAAAACATATGGTCTAGCTAAAAGGAAGAATAGGTCTATAGTAGAAGCCACTCGAGTGATGCTCCATGATCAAAATTTTCCTAAATTTCTTTGGGCCGAAGCTTCACATGTTGTTGCACATGTTAAAAATAAGGTTCATCATCAAGCTTTGGAAAAAAAAACTCTCGAAGAAGTATTTACAGGTGTGAAGCCTAAAATTATTCATCTCTGCATATTTGGATGTCCCGTATATTTCCATGTGCCAAAGGGAAAAGTTAACAAATTGGAAGCTATAGGAAGAAAAGGTACGTTTGTTGGGTATTGTGAATAATTTAAAGCATTTAGAATATATATTCCTGGTCAAAGAAAGGTCAAAATTAGTATTGATGTTACATTCGATGAAGATGTTTCTCTTGGAAAAGCAAGAGAACTTCCTCTATCTCCTCCTCCCGAGAAGAATGGTGATATGGATATCTTGGATGTCCCGTCCGTGCCCAAATCCGAGATTGATATTTTTGATGATCCCATGGAGCCCATGGATCCCTTAGATTCTCCTCTTAGTAATCCTCCTACTAGGAAGAGACCACTTTGACTCTGTGACACTCTTCAAGATGTTAATAGTCATGTGCTCGCCCAAAGATCATTTAGAGAACGGAAGAAGCCATGCAAGTAACAGGGATATGTTGCATCCATGAAGACTATGATTCAAGCCAAACCTTCCACATTTGAAGAAGTCGTAAAAGAACAAGTTTGGAAATATGTTATGGCCAAGGAATATGAATCTATTATGAAGAATGATGAATGGGATTTGTACTGAAACCGAAGGGGAAATCCGTGGTAACTTCAAAGTGGATATTCAAGATCAAGCATGGAATTGATGGAAGAATTGAAAAATACAAGGCGAGGTTCGTGGCTTGAGGATTCTCCCAAAAATAGGGAGAATATTATGATGATATATTTGCACCTGTGGCTTAATATACAACCATTCGTTTGATAGTTTCCCTTGTCACAATTCAAGGATGGACCCTTCATCAGATGGATGTAAAGACCGCATTCCTCCATGGCATGCTACAAGAAGAAGTATATGTTGAACAACCACAAGGATTTGAAGTAGAATATCAAAAGATGCACATTTGTAGATTGAAGAAGGCACTGTACGGTTTGAAGCAAGCCCCAAGAGCATGGTACACCCACATAGACATTTTTTTGGTGAAGTTGGGATTCACAAGAAGCAATGTCAATCCCAACCTCTACTTCAAGGTAGTCCAAGCTATGCTGAAGATTTTGGTTTTATATGTTGACGATCTATTCTAGACAGGTAGTGATCCTATGATGATTGAGTGTAAGAGGGAGCTATCCTCTGAATTCGAGATGAAGGACCTTGGATTCATGCACTATTTTCTAGGCCTTGAGGTGTGGCAAAGGCCAATGAGATTTTCATTTCATAAGGAAAATTTCTGAAGTTGTTGGAAATATTTGGAATGATAGAATGCAAGTCCCTACCCACACCAATGGAAATGAACTTCAAAAAGTTATGTGGAGAAGTTGCAAGACCTGATTTGGTGAATCCATCCGAGTATAGACAGTTGATTGGGGCTCTAATGTTCCTTGTGAACACCCATCTAGACATATGCTATGCAATGAACACGTTGATTCAATTCATGACTGAGCCTCTCCATGCACATTAGACCATCATGAAACACAATTTGAGATATTTGTAGGGGACGATTACACTTGGTCTAAGATACTCTGTCAAAGATGTTTGACTTCATGGATACACTAACATTGACTGGGTGGGAAATATTATCAGCATGAAGAGTACGCCAAGATGTTGTTTTAGTCTTGGATATACCATGATATCTTGGATGAGTACAAAGAAGAATTTCGTAGCATTGAGTACCACCTAGGCAGAGTATATTGCTGCTAGCATGGCTATTTGCAAAGAAGTTTGGTTGAGGAAGCTCTTTATAGAGCTATTTGAGCAAGTCCTAGAAACTACATTGATATATTGTGACAACAAGAGTGGATCCATCTGGCAGAGAATCTTGTGTTCCATGAAAAGTCCAAGCACATAGAGATCTGATACCACTTCATTCGTGATATGGTACAAAGAGGAGTCATTCAACTCCATCACATATTGACGAATGAGCAGATTGAAAATATTCTCACTAAGGATTTTCTGAAAGGGAATTTCTTGGTCTTCAGAGAGAAACTTGAATTGATGGATGTGACCCCTCCTAATAAGCGGCACCACTGATTGAGGACACTGAGCCATACTCTTCCCCCATGTCTGAGCTCCCAAGGTGAGGAATTGAGATATAGGTCTCTTGGGTTTGAGGGAACTCTAGACAATAGGGTATCACCCCTATCTGTTACCCATAGGATTAGAGTAGTATCTCACCCTATCTAGTCTTTGCAGAGTATACCCCAGTTGGCATAATACCCACAAGTTGGCCTTATTGGGATTATCCCTCCCCATCTGGCCAATGGGCGAGGAGGCTTGGGGGTGTGAGATCCTTACCTTTGGTAAGTTGGGTATCTCGCCTAAGTTGGGATTATGATGCAGGTGTTCTACCACATGAATCTTAAGGGTCAATTTTGGGAAGATCGATAGGAAATAGGATGGGTTGAGTAGAAGCTCCTCTACATCACCTATTGCTCAAAATGGGTTGAGTTGTAGCCCTCCCATGATATTCTGGGTAGTAGTCCTATGACATAATTCCGGGTAGTATCCCAATGACATATTTATGGGTAGTAGCCTGTTGAACGATATTCTGGGTTGTAACCCATTGATAGAGGGTGAAAGCTTTCACTCCCCATGATTCTTCTTTTTTAGATTCAAGAATGTTTTAGCAGATAGAGTTGAGCATATTTTACACATGACGATAGGATGACACATTGATTGATGGACAAGTTTTACAAGTGGAATACTCCCTAGTTGAGAGGGAGTGTTTAAAATATGCAACTGTGGTCAAATTCCACTTTGGACTACTCATTTTATGGAGATGGTGATGGCATTGAGTTCCTCTTTTCGAGAGGAAAAAAATCAACCTAAAGATCACCTCATTTGAACAAGAATAAGTTGGTTTTTTATTTTGTGCACCCACTCATGGATATTGGATCAGGTCGACTTCACTCTCATGCACACTTGGACATGTCAGCCTCAAATGGACATTGTTGGACACCCCTAGAAGCCTATAAATACAACTGACCTAGAATATCATTTGGATGTCATCACATTGAGAATCTTCTTTTCTATCTGATTTGGTTTGACACATTGGTGAAGGAAAAGGTCGTACAGAGGTCTGAAGTCTCAGATCAGAAGCTTGAACAAAATTAGGGTTTTTGTTCCAAAAGCACACACAACACAGGGAAATCTCGTCCACATATGCACACATGCTAAGGCAAAGGTAGCATCCAGGGAGCTACAGACGCACACATGCTAACTTGAAGGGAGTGTCCAAGGGTTTGACTATAGTTGACCATCATCCAAAGTTTTCTGAAGTTGTCTAAAGTCTTAATCAAGTTGTCTTTGATATGTTCTGCCACTGTAAATTGGTTTCTGAAGTTTTTGGGTTATATTATTGATCATATTGTATTGGGCTCACTGTACTCTTTGCTGAACATTTTATGACAATCTAATAAAGGAAGAATTTCAAATGGTTTTCTCCCTAGTGGGGTTTTCCCTAGTCTTTGACCAAATCTGGTGTCTCTTGTTGATGTGTTGATTGTATTCTTTGTCATTTTATATATTGTTTTATCTTCAATTTCTGTTGATGAATGGAAAGACTAATTTTAATTGGAAATATTTCTAATTTAAGTTTGGAATTGGGCTAAAGTAATTGATATAGCATAGAACAATATGAAAAATAACAAGCTTTGACTGTAAAATGCACACAGATGATTTTTATGAGAATGTAGAATTCATTCAATTATATGAATTCAAAATTAATGTTTAGCTTAACCCTTGGGGGTGTGTCTAAAATTGGATAATGAACTTTTAATTAATATTTTATATTGACCGACTATTAAATTATATTTATATGTCAAACATTTATTGATAATCTAATTAAACAATCTTTGATAGATTAACATTAAATTTTAATGTGAAATCCATAATTATGGTAATCAATGGAATAGATTGCATTTAAAAAAGAAAAAAAAAATAGGAACTCGTAATTAATATCATAGAAATAGAAATATAATTTATTCATGGTTATGAAAAATATGTGAAAAATACATTAGTAATTAATTATGAGTGGTTGGTTGTTGTAATGGATAATAATTATGATAAATTGATATTAATTATGAGAAGTACATAATTAATATTAGTTACAATAACTAACAACTCATAATTTTTAGTAATGTATTTTTCACTTCCTTACCATTTATTTTTCCCATTACCACGCAATTAGAGGGTGGGTCTATTGAAATTCAACTCCCCTCAACGTCATTTCTCCTTAACATGGGGTAACTCGATATTGATATGGTCACTTATATGTGATTTCTACTTATTTTAAGTTAATGTTATGATCTATGGTGTTTGTTACATGAACTTATTAGGCTCATTTTCAATTAAAATTTGTGGCAATTAAAGAGTTTTAACACTTCCAAAGAAATGATAACATATATATTTTGTATTAATGACAATAGATTGTTTTTGTTTTGTTCCTGATAAAGTAAGTGTAGCCAACTAAATATCCACAAACCATATACAAAAATGATAGAATTACCTAATATGAATTATTAACATAATTATTATTATGGAATTCGAAATACCTAATATGAATGCAAAATGTGAATAGGGTGGGCAACAAGATATGTGTTGGATGCAGTATATGGTAGACTAATGGAGCAACATGTAATTGTCAATCTGGGGTATGTGGACTTCGAGATGCATCACTCAAAATTCCAGAGAGAGACTTCAACAACCTGCAAAACAAAACCCTAATTTGTTTAGA
Organism: Pinus tabuliformis; assembly: GCA_031772625.1. NCBI lineage: Eukaryota > Viridiplantae > Streptophyta > Pinopsida > Pinales > Pinaceae > Pinus > Pinus tabuliformis. Next base: position 685,823,358 of record CM062816.1, on the reverse strand, counting down.
AATTGCTCACACCTTGAATTCTTAAACTCGTTCTAATCATGAACTCCAATGACATTCATTAGAAGAAAAACCCTAACTATTGCACACACCACTCTTGTAGTCTTGCTAACAATTGAAAGAAAACCTGAACTGAAGAGTAAACCCTAATTTTTGTCAATTAAAAGGAAAAACCCTAATTATCAGCAAACTAAGAGAAAACCCTAATTAATAATTGAAAGGCAAATAAATCCTGGCTAAAAAAAACCTAGTTATTAGGAAGCAAACCCTAATAACTAAAGAACAAAACCTAACTACTAATTGTTTGGAAACCTGAGAATTTAACTATTAATTAACTGAGAAATTCAAAAGGAAAGATTGCCCTACACTGAACAAAAACCAAGAAAATTAAATCCTAGACAATCTATTATGAATGCAAGACAAACATTGCTATATTCAACACAGAACTCAAAGAAGTCAAGCCTCTTATAATTCTATGTTCAAATGTTGTTAAAATCCTCTCTCTGTGAATTCAAAGAATCAATTCCAAATCTATTTATGGCACACTTCTTACAAGATAGATGCACTAACTATTTAAATAAAGTAAAACACATTAGTATAAACACTTTCACTTTAATCTAATGTTACTATTTTTACTAGTGTTCATATTAAACTCTCAAAATTCTACAAACCAATCAGCTCACTAACCCAACTGAAAATCAATTCTGGAAATGAATCATAATGACACACAAGGGATGAATATTATAAGAAGGCTCTATAATACTGACAATTATCAATCATCACTATGTTGACCCAAATAAGGTATAGAGTTATAACAAAACTCTTTTTCCATGAACCAACTCCATGTTTGTCTTCAACAAACTTAATTCGTTGTATTAAAATATTATAGCTAGGAATATCATAAGCTAATAATCATAACATCAATGCTCTGATTAAAAGATAAAAAAATAATGATTGCCTAACAAAGTCCTATCCACTCCAAACTAATGAAGCTTGATATAACTTTGTTTTTCAACTGTAAACTTTTGGGTTTGAAATAGATATAAAACAATTTTGAATTTTTATTCAATGTAGGATTAACAATAGACCTGTAGAATTTGTATTTATACTTCACCGACAGCTAGATCAGGGCATCTTTATCATTGTTATGTCCTTAACTTGAAAAAGAGCTCTAGACTCAACGTGATTAGAGGCACCTCTGCAAAGGTTACTTCAACGAATTACTGCAAGAGATAATCAAAAGTTGAAACCATCATTGGACACTTCCAGATCAGCCAAGATAAAACAAGTACTTCACAGTGAAATGCATATCAGAACAGAGTATATGAACTTTAATTCAGAAAACCCTTAGATCAAAGATTAATCAACACAGATAGAACACTTAAAACCATAAATAACACTACCACACGTTAGATCTGTAACCTATTAAGAAAATGAATACAAGACAAGGGTGTGACGAGCTCAATTGGTGGACCCAAACGAACCAGCTCATCCCCTTTATAAAAAATTAACTCATAGAGATAGATTAAGCATGAAATACATAAATGAACACAGTAACGCATGGCATGAGTCCTTTGTATTTAATAATACTCTATCTTTTACATCAGTAGCCATATGTTGAAGGTCCAGCCAACAACATGAATTTAGAATAACACCCTCCCCCCAACTCAAGCCATGAATGGGATTTTTATAAAAGTTACAGTATGAATTTAGGCTCTAATAGCCCATTTTTCAATTTTGAAAAATTGTGCATTTTTAACAAATCTGTCTCAAATAACTCTATGTATCTCTCATGCCAGGGTGAGTTTGGAAAAATGTCTTATGATTTAACCAATTTCCTCTGGGAACAAAACCCATGTTCCGTAATTTTTAGATTTGCCTTCATCCTCATGAAAATTGAGGAGGAAGTTGATATTTTGAAAACTCCTGAGACTTATTAATTTGCTTCTAGAAATTCACACATATGACTTGGGTGCATTTTGACTCATGTGGGAGCATGAAAACATCACTATGAAGAAAAACTATATTTGGTTTTCTAGGGAAGTTTTCAATATATCAATCCCCAAATCAGTGCAGGAATTGTACTTGGTGCAGGAAATGAACTAGTTGCAATTTATTGATTGCACTTGAACTCAAATAATCATGCACAATTCATCCACTAAACAGGTCCACATGGTGATATCTATACCATCAATCATGCGTATAACCTCCTCTTTTGATTGCATGACCTTATGCATGATCTTTGGTACCTACGCATAATTAAGCCTTCATTAGCGACAAATTGATGTAATTCTTATTGAAACAAATGAAATATGACAAATAATAAACATTTACCTTATCATGCCTAAATTTGAGATAATCAACCCAAAAATGTGCAAAATGATGACAATAACCATGAAAACTAAGTAAAACCATGAGGGATTTTAGAGCAAAAGTTGTATAAAGCTAGACAAAATGGAAGCCTGACATCCCCCCATGTTGATCATCTTGCATGTCCTCACGCAAGAAAAAGCCTTTGAACAAAGATCAATACTTGTAAAGCTATAGCTTTTTCTATTAAAGTCTTGCTACATTGAGTGAGAACATGTAGGTAACTTAAAGCACAATACTTGAAGTATCTTAAAGCCATTCTTAGAGAGATATATGTTCATTTTCTAGATTCCATTTTAATGATAAATATATATACAAAACTATTCCATAGTCATGGGACTTGGCCAATATAATATTTTATAAGTTATTATATAGAACAAAGTTAATATCATCACATTTTCAATTTTAGAATATAGGTCATATCATAAAATAGTACTATTAATTGATGGATACACTTAACTGGTAGTCATCATGATGAAAAGTTGATATTAGGACTGAAAATAGAAGGAAAACACCCTGCCCATGAGTTTTCATGCCAAACGTTGCTCCACTGCCAGTGGGTGTCCATAGCCCCTACTGAGTCATTCACCATGCCATAGAACATGAAATCTATATCCTTCTTATTTAACCTTATGAAATTGAACAAATTAGTTTTATTTTTTATTTCACATGATGGGAATATCGTGCACTAACCTTGTGCCACTAACATCACTCCGCTAACACTAAGTGTTTATAGCCCCAATGGAGTTCTTAGCATGCCCCATTCAGAAGTAACCACTGCATATGAGGGTGGGGAGGTCACACACTGTGGAAACCTAATGCCACTAACATCGTTCCACTTCCAGCAAGCGTTCAAAGTCCTGACGGAGTTGTTTTCATACCCCATCCCAGAAAGGTAAAAGCAACTATCCCAGGTGTGGTATAAGTAGCAATGAAATATCCTATGCGGGAAAAAATGATGGCTTGCAATCCTTAATGAATAGTTCAAGCAATGAGTCACACCAGAGCTGAGTATCAAATATAGAATTAGTACTAAACATATCATGACAGACCTAGGGTATACGAAAATAAGCCAAGCCTAAATAGTGATTTTAAAACATTGATTGGCTATCGGTCCCTTGAATATAATATTTATTGAAAAATAATTGTAATCTCAGTTAATGATAAAGAATCTTAGACAATGACTTAAAGGTCCCCCTAGTTATTCATGTTGGGGTTCTCGTGAAACCTCATTAGGGTTTTAAAGGAGTGGTCCACCATAGGAGGTTTTTCATCAATACCTTTGAATATAGACTTGAAAATATTTCTTAGAATAACAACTTTTTCAAGTGACCAGGCCAGGATTAGGTTTTGGGCTTATGAATGCAAAGTGTAATGAAAAATTCCCCTAACTAACCTAATAGATGATCTCAGCCATGGAGAAGAACCAAGTAATAAAAGTCACTTTACAAAATATGAGGCATTAAGAGTGAATTTATTCTAACAAGTCTTACCACAGGAGTGCATAATAGCATACATTTAAATAATTCTGCCTTAGGGAATTGTAGTTTCAAGAGTGTTATTATAATTGTATTATTTCAAATGGAATCTTTGTTTATTACTCTTGTACTACCCTAACTTAATTTAGAGAGAGGAAGATCTCCTCCAAGTGTAGGAGTACTTCCAATGTAGCCATGTGTGGAACATAATGCTAAATATACTCACACACAGTTTTAAAAAGTAAACTTCAACTCATATCAAAGCGTGAGAAACCAGTTGCTTTAAATGATATGGTACCAAGAGTCGTCGAATGATGAGGGAACGAGGTGTGTTGACGATTGTTTGAAACCAGGCTTCGATGGGATCCATATTGTAACAACCCTGGTGAAAATTGCATATAGAAATATATAAATACCACGGATGATGGGACACGTATTCAAGTTGAATGTTGGGTAAGACATCCTAGGGGGTGTTCATTTGGTTGTTTATGGCTAAGGAAATTGGCAAAGGAAGTGGCTAAGTTTTTGGAAAGGCATGAGGCATTAATTGTCATTTTATTTATGAAAATAAAAGAAATTAAGGGAAAAGGAAGGTAAAAGGTCACAAGTTGCACGTGAAGAGGAAAATGAAGAAAAATAATGGAAAATGAAGAAAATAGAGGCCTCATTAATAAAAAGGCTTATGAGGATCAGTTGGCAAGTTTCTTCCTTTTAATGTGAACCATTTTTCAGTTCAACATTGGAGCTCTCTCATTATTCTCTCTCTTTCATACTCTTGGATACTTAGAGTTTTCTTGGGGCACTCTTGGAGGGTGTGGCATACTTGGATTCTTGGAGCAAGAAGGCAAAGGAAGAGAAGGAAAGTGTAACAAGGCATCGATATTAGCAGCTACATCATATTTTTTTTCAGGTATCGAGTTGCATGTATGATTTATTCAATAGTTTTGGCATGCATGGCATATGCATGTGGATTCTTGGTTGTGATCTATTATTGGCATAGAGGATTGCCTGGATTAATAGTGGATTTTCTAGCCTTGCCATTTCCTGGTCAACAATGGTGATTGTGGGTTACTTTCATTATTTTGTTTTTAGTTGGTTCTCATGTTTCCTTAGCTTGGGTTGAGTTACTAGTCCTAGAGCCTTGGTTGGAAAAATGCTCTAGAGCCCTATATTAGCTTAGGTTGAGTTACTAGTCCTGAAGCCTTGGTTGCGACAAACACTTTGGATCCTAGTAAAAGCTATGGGTTGAGTTACTAGTCCTGAAGCCTTAGTTGGACAAACGCTCTTGAGCCTTGGATGGTTGGGATAGAGACAAATCTAATGATGGTTTTGTGATGTCCGATCATGAGGTGGAATCATTGTTTGATGGGTTGAGGTGGATGGCCTATGGAAGCCCTGGATGACTTTTGATTGATGTGTTATAAGAGATCCCACATTCATTGTTGGAATATGGCATGGGGGTGAATGACTGAAGAGAGATTTGGCTCAGCCATTCTATGGTCAGATGGAACGTGGTAGTCCCATCCCCGACTGGTTCATTTCATTTATTAATGAAAAATTACTTCCCTTGGTTTTCATGTGCAAATGTACTGATGTATATGTGGATTTTGATGGCTAATATGTCCATTGTATTTTTGTTCCTATTATGTTGGTTGCATGTATATTTTGTGAAAACAGTTATGTATGGCTCTCAGCCTATTTTTACTTGTATCTGAATGGATAATGTATCTATGATCTAATAAATGATAAGGCAAAAAATGACATGAGGAAACAATGGTTCATGGCAATTCTCAGATAAGTATGAGATCCCTACACTTAATTCTATTGTTTACACCTGTAGGTTACATGTTGATGATATGTTTGACAAAATGCATGTCATGGCTAGTAGGGGTTTGGTTATGGTCTTGTTCATCTTATTTATATTTCATCCTTGTTACCTTGTATTCTTACCAATTTTAGGTGATCATTCCATTTTGGGAAGTGTCCCAGGCTCTGGGCCAAAAAAGGTGGCTCAAATCCCAGAATTACAGCAAACTAAAGCATTAGCCTAGAGACTAATGCACCTGGGCAGTGTCTGGGGAGAATTATAAATCGCCTGGCCAATGTCTGTGAAGCATTATAACTCACCTTGGCAACGTCTGGGGAGCATTACTCTGGCCTAATTTGGTTAAAACAATAGTAGGACCTAGGGACAGGCTATCTGAGTGGTTAACTTGTCTCCAAAAGGTTATATGGATGATGTTAGATTATTGTGTGTGATGTTCCTTCGACTCCACTTCCTTAAGGTCACCTAGGAGGTCAAATTTGATCATAGAAGCATCTCGTCACATGTTTACCCTAGTTTCCTAGTTACTTGGGTAGATGTGGGAGGAGGGTGTTACAGAGTGGTATCAGAGCGTGGTTGTGCTCTCCTTGGGTTGTGTGTTGGTCATGCATTCATTTCAGTTACATGTATGTCTCTTGTGTTGTAGTCCATGTGCTTGTTGCCCTTGCATGGTGTTGATCATGGTTGTAGTGATGTAGCTATGTGAAGGTTAAAGGTGTTTTTGTGGAGTATGTCTCCATGTGTGTATGATTGATTATATAGTATTAGGCATGTTAGTGTTCACATGTTATTAAGTGCACGTGATGTGGTTTTTGTTGCCATGCATAAGATTATGATTTGTTCAGTTGATATGGTCATGCATTGATGACTGGACTCTAGCTAGAATGATGAGTATATGGTTTGGTACTCATGTGTTATATGTTTATATGCAATTTTTATGCATGTATGGTCTTGGTTATAGTTATGCATGAATAGTAGGTCAAAAATGCCTTGTGAAGTCATTGTATGAAATTTAGGCCATCATGGTGCTATTGTTTGTTATGATGCTAATGAGCCCATTGAGATAGAGAAAGGGATGCAAATCAACAATGTGAATTTGTAGTATTGGAGCTCGAGGCAAGAACATATTGTCATACAGGTATTGTATGTTGGCATTCAGGGATGTAAGTTAAGGATTATTATATGCATTAGGGTTATATACATTATGTTTATGAACATGTATTTGATGTTCTGGTTACATTCATGATAGATGTTAGATGATTAGTGTGGTTATATGCACATGTGTTGGATAGTCATGAATGATAGGAGCAAGTGATTTTATGTATTCCTTTTGTTGTTTATGTTAGATAGCTTGATGATTAGGTTATATGTTGTTGATGAGTGTGATATATAGCTTATTGTTGTTATATGTTATTAACTTGATGATTAGGGTTACTTCATTGAGATCTTGATGTTGTAATTTGGATTAGTCATATGCGTGATGGTTATGTTCATTGCATTGAAGATCTTGATGTTATATGTATTGTGCCAACCTTTTTTGACCTATGTAGATGGTTATGGTTGCGATACTCAAGTATGAGTTGACATATTTGTGATATGGTGTCGTACTAATCTAGATTGATCATACATATGTGATTATTATGCATGAACGATAGATTCTTATGAGCTTATAATGTGAACATGTTAGTTAGTTACTGTTATGGATATCATGATTTATGTTAATATGTTGTGAAGTTGTATCATGATAACCTGGATTGATTGTTCATACAAGATAGCCTCCCCTAAGATGCATTAAGCTATGAGCTTGCTTACTGTTGGTCGCAAATAAGGTGTCTTTTAGAACTCTTAAGTACCTCACATTAATTATCAACCTCGGTAAGTCTTTTTGTTTCAAGAGTGTACACAATATGTGCAAGTGATGTAAATCGTTGAATCTACAGAGAGTAATGCTTTAAAATAACTTATTGATTTCAATACAAGAGTAAACGGATCAAACCATAAACTACCAATTTGTAACTTCAAGGAAATTAACTCATTCAAACATCAAAACTCAATCTTAAGCGAGATCACAATCCAATCTTAACCGAAAGTTCTAACTGAAATTACATCAACTGAGTGCACCGTAGTGATAACAGAGCTCTTTCAACTGAATCTAGGCTTCTACATAAAAGGAATACATCTGATATAATCAATAAAACTCTAGCATTCAATTAACAAGAAATGATTCTTAATCAACTCAATCCACGATATTAAATAAATGAAATAATCAACAGGAATAAGAACCAATGCAATGAACATACGAACTCAACACTAGTGAAAGTAAATCAATAAAAAAACTATAAAATAGAGTAATTAAACTGCAGAAAGGTAAACTATAAAATAGGGAAAAACAGTGAAATCTGCCAGTGACTGGGCCCAAGCCTCCAGCGAATACTGCTTGATTACTTCAGAATCTCGTAAATGAATAGCAACACGAATTATATATTATTCATCAAATCCAAATGTCATTACAGCACAATGTCTTTCAAAATAACACTTTGTATATTAAAATTACAACTGAAGTAAAAAGGTGAAAAGTTCTCCCCTATTCTATGCGTCTTTCCCTTCTTATAACCAAAGAGGAAAAGAGATAAATGTGATTCCTCAAGATCAGGAGATCTTGAGGAATTCACAACTAAATGCTATTATCAGACAGTCTTTCTATCTTGTGTTGATCCTCCTGATTTGCTTCTCGATTTGACCGCACAAGACACATGTTGTTTCCTCTGTTTAGCCTTTGCTGTTCAATCTTTTGAACAACAGTTGTTCCCTTCACCAATTTCTGCATAATAAACAATGAAAGTTAGTTTTGTCAGTCAAATCGCATCAAAAGCAGTTTCATTCATTTTCTATCGAAATCTTATCAAAACCTTATTACGTCATGGCACAAATGCATAAAAAGGAGGAAAAATATAGTGTAATCAAGGGTAAATTTATACCTGTTGCACGACCCAACATTCTCCCTTGCTTACCTTGTTTCATGTCCTCATGAACATAAATAGTTATTATGTAATGCAGTTAAAGAGTAAGTAGGAAAGACTTTTTCTTTATCTGACCTAAAACCATGCTTTTGTATTAAATCTGCAAAAGTTGTCCCTTCATGACCTTCAGGCAACTCATAATCAGAATGGTATCCTTCAGGTGGGTACCAAATAATAGGACTCCTAAATCGACATCCCAACCAATATGGTCCTTCCCTCAAGATAATATTGTTGTAAGTAACAAAACGACCTGCGGAAACTTTAAAATTTCTGTAATTAAATGGCTCTCTATCCTTGACACTATTGGTTGAGACTGTCCATCTCTGCTTGGATGCAATCAAGGATCTTTCCTGAATGGATAAGAAATACTCCCTTCCTGTTTGCATGATTTCTTTATGTATAGGCCCCAGAATCTTAGTTACACCCTCTTATGTCATGAGCCTTTTGTGTCTAATAAAAATTTGCAAGGGGTGTGTAGGTTCACTCCTTACCCACAAATCTAGTCCATGTTCTTTTCTTTGAAAGGCATTATAAGCCTTAGACCACTTGAGTTGGTTTACTGCAAAAGAAATAAAGGCCTGGAACTGAATATCCCCAACAAAAGGACTAGGATTATTATCCACCTCCCCTTCTAATACAAAATTGTGCAAATAGAATTCACAGAGGAGACGTTGGACCTTTGTCCCATGCTCCTTACAGCAATTTATAAATTCATCAATTGTCTTCAATTCAATTGACTTGCCAGCCTTAACAACTTTAATCTTAAATATCAAATATCTTTATAATAAAAAAAAAGCATAATTTGTGGTAGGAGACCTGCAAGATAAGACATCAGAGTATAAAGAACAAATAACATCGACCTGGCCCACTACCTTATCTAGCTTGTCTTTCATTTTCCTCTATTTTTCTTCCTCTTGCCTGAACTTATCAAAAGTTTCATTCTCAGTTATGGTCAATTCTCTGCATTGCTTCTGCAACTCCTGATACCTTTGTAGAGGAACTGTCTCCATCTGACATTGTTCTAAAGCAAGCTGGGCTTGTGCCAGCTCCTCCTGTAACTTCAAAAGAATAGGATCACTGCTTGATGGGGTGTCCTTGAATTTTTCTTCTGTCTGGGTGCCTGTGCTGTGAGAGGGTATACTCTCGGTCTGAGTTCTTTTATTATGGGAGGACCAACCCCCCATCTGAACAACTGTATCCATTAAGTTTGTATGCAATTTTGTTTGGGTGGCTACTATCTAAGTAGAAATAGGTTCAGTCTGAGTTTCTATTACCTTGCCCTCACATATCTCTATTTGTGTGGCCACAATGACTACCTTAGGAGTAGTACTCTAGGTCTCTCTAATTGCAGTTTCTTTCAATTTCCGACATAGCCTTCTAATTGTCTTATGAAGCTTTTGGTATTTCTTCCTCAGCTTCTTTAGTTTTGTTTAAGCTACTCGCTTTTTCTGAGGAGCCTCCTTTGTAAGAATGGGTTTGTCGATACCCTCTGTATCTAAGGGTTCCTGGTGCTTGTCTTGGCTATGTTCCAATATAACCGTGTCACCAGACTAGTTATCAGATTCGTGAATGACTTCTGTGTTTACTTCCTCTTCCTGGTTTGCAGCTTCTAGGGAAGGTAGAATTTATGTATGACCAGAATCTCCTGAGGATTGGGCTTTAGTCAAGTCCAGATCAAGTGATCCTCCAGGTTGCACGTATGCGCTTAAATTTGCTAGGGCTTGGGCCATCCCTTCCTCAAAGTCTTGCAAGAAATCATCTTGGGGGCTCATAGGTGGTGTTTGAGGAGGCCCTGCTTCATTTTCTGGTTCAACATCAAAATGTTGTGCTTCCTCTTGTTTTGAGTCTGACTTATGTTCTTCCTCAGGTTCTTGTTCTGAATTGCCTTCTTCCTCAGGTTTGGATTCAGAATTACCTTCTTCCCCCTGTTCAGGTTCAGAATTGCACTCTTCCTCCAGCTCTGGCTCTGAATTACCTTCTTTCTCTGGTTCAAGCTCAGAATTTCATTGTTCCTCTGGTTCTGACTCAAAGTCTTGTACATTAATTGGACTGGATGGCTCCACTAGTCGTTTGGCGCTACCCTGAGGATCTTCAAATGTCCTCTGGACTGGGTTCAACCTCGTAGACCGCTTGCGCTTATGAGGTCCAATTTTTGAATGAGCGGTCCTCTTCCTCTTCGGAACAGGGTTCTGCTGGCTAATTTCCAAAGTTGCAGAGTCTTGAGTCTGCTGGCCAATTTCCAAGGCTACAGAGTTTTGAACTATGGGGTCTTGACTAATTTCTAGAGGTACTATGAGACCATCCCAAGTTAAGTTTTGTTGAACAAGATTATGACTAACAATTAGTCTAATCAAACCATGGTGACTGACTACAGTCTCAAGATGTCTAGCCCGTCTTATTCTATCTGTTGTGTCATGCAATAATGAATTCAAGAAAAATGGTAAATTGACAGTGAGCTTCTACTTTAAAACAGCTAAAAGTTTGAGTTGTTGTGGTTTTACCACATCCCAACGACCATCACAAGTGATGTACTTCTGGATGAAACTTGCTAATTCATGCCATAGTTATGTCAGAGAGGATGGTTGAATGCCCTTGCCTTTTCATGTTAATTCCTCGTCTGTGTCTTTGAAAATATCCACCACATCATGCAACATTATGTGCTTTTTAGGCCATACTGCTCCTTCTGTCGATAGCCCGGAAACTTCAACTATCACAGCCTCTGATATTGTTACTCTTATGCCTTTTACTGTGGACTGTCCATTCTATAAGTGCTGTAAAAAATCGATAGCGATTTCTTCGTTGGGGGCCTGAAGTCTGGTGAAATATGATATCCATCCTGCATGCTCCAGAATTTCCCTGGCTCTATTAGAAATATCCAACACTAAGGGTTCTCAGCGAACTGATTTTCCACCCATAATGCTCGAATTATTCCAATATTCATCCTATAATTTCAAGGATTAACACAGTAGAAAAGAAACAGCAGAGAAAAACAATTGCTTTGGAAAAATAGAACAGCAAGTAGACAGTAAAGAACAACAATTTCTTTGGAAAAATAGAACAACAAGTGGATGTAACAACTAAATTCCATGATTTTAAGCAGAATTTCCATGAGAATTAATAATATTAATTCAAGGACTATCATACTACCACATGTCATTTGACCATGGGATATCACAACAACATATCAAGTCGAATAAGCAGAATAAATATAGTGCATGCAAAGGCATAATGGAAATCCTTCCCCCTCCTTAAAGAGAGGTCTCCTATGACCGAGTAGATAGGGAAAGTGTTGTTTTGACGGCAAGGCAAGGGAATGAACAGTACGACATTAAATGAAGCAGAGTATGCATATCAATGATAGGATGGCAAGAGGTATGGTTATAATGATAGTGGTGTGTGTAACAATAGTTATGAATAAGAGATAGGATGCTTTGGGTTGATGATAAGTTATGCGAAAAAGAAAAGGACAACAATATGCCAAAAAGGTACTGTGCTGATGGTATTCTAGCTGAGAATGATACGATTGCTCGAAAAACATTATCTCATGCATAACAGTTCAAAATAGGGGAAAATTAAGGAAATAATTTCTCTGATAAAAAGAAAGAATAAGAAGAGAGTATTATAGTAGTAATTAACGATAAGATATAACTTCAATACCATAAGCAGAGCCTCTGCTGCCAGCAGGCATCCATATCCTCGGCAGGGTTTCTTTTTAACCCATATGAGCCAGGATCCTCGATTTATAAATGGAGAATTCCAATGTTGTTCTACATAAGAGATCAGTGTGTTGGCGTGGGAACTAGATAACCACACTTTCATTCACTAGGATGTAGCAAAAGTGATCAGGTCGGCTTGTGATCTGACCTCCTGTTCCAAGGATATTTTGGCTATCCAATGGATCATAACCCTGGTGTGGTGGCCATAATGGGAATGTCACTTTGCTACAACCTTATGAACATGGTAGGCTGGCTCGTAATGAGACCCCCTATCCTCCATATGAAAACAAAATTTTGTTGTTATTACACATTTTTGTGATAAATAGAGGGAGGCTCAATACTCCTTAAGAGCAGGGATGGTGGAAGAAGTTGAACATGTCAATAAAAAAATTATACCCATAGTCTTATTTGTTATAGACAGAGAAGATTATAACCAGGAAGGGTGGAACCAGCATGGTTTTTAAGATGATCAATCAGTATCATGTACAACAGAAAACGATACAGTAAAGTAGTATATAAATAACTGTGTCCCTTTTCTTGAAAAGAATCTATCATCAAGAAGTTGTCTTGTTAAAGATCATAACGTTAATGGTATTAACTCCTTTCAATAGAATCCATAAATTCTTTGTCCTCATAAAAGTAGTGTACTTCATGCCATGAAAAGAAAAAAAAATGAAAAAAAAAATGAAAATAGGGCTGAGATAAACGAAGAGCAATCACAAAAAAGAAAAAAAATTGTTGTTCAATTGGATTGAACCACGGTTGTTCAAAAGATTGAACAGTAGCTATTCAATTAAATGAACAACAAAACAATGCAAAAGAAAATAACTTTATGTTCAATAAATTGAACAGCAGTTGTTCAATTAAACGAACAACAAAACCACGCAAAAGAAAATGTGTTGTTCAATAGTTTGAACAACAAAACAATCGAAAATAAAGAAAGTGTTGTTCAATAGATTGAACAGTAGTTGTTCAATTAAATGAACAACAAAGTTAACGAAAAAAGTGTTGTTCAATAGATTGAACAACAAAACGATGGAAAGAAAGAAAGTGTTGTTCAATAGATTGAACGACAGTTGTTCACTAAATTGAACAGTAGTTGTTCAATAAATTGAACAACAACACAACGCAAAGGAAAGAAAGTGTTGTTCAATAGATTGAATGACAGCTGTTCATTAGATTGAATGACAGTTGTTCAATATATTAAACAACATCTGTTCAGTTATTTGAACAACAAAACAATGCAAGGAAAGAAAGTGTTGTTCAATAAATTGAATAGCAAAACAATAAAAAGCAAGAAAGTGTTGTTCAATAAATTGAACAACAAACAATCAGAGAGAAAGAAAAAAAAGAAAAGAAATCAAATCAGTAATCATATTTACATATTTTATAGAGAAGAAATAAAATTTATGAAGATGGAGCTGCCAAAGGATTTCCTTCTGCAGCTAAAACTTGCATGGTGGGGTCCTCACGTATCTGCTGATAGAAAGATTCTTTGGTAAGTGGCTTTTGGTAGAGGCACACCTGATGCCCATTTTCTTTAAAAGAAGAACCAGACCCATCAATGGTGGCCAACGTAAGAGTACCATTGTCATGTACTTGCTTTATTTCATAGGGGCCTAACCATCTAGTCTACAGTTTGCTAAGGAAGTCTTGGAACCTGGAATCGTAAAGAAGTGCCCAGTTGCCCTCATGAAATGTTTTTTTCTTAATCAGGGCATCATGCCATTTGGCTCTTTGTTGTTGAATAAGTGTCGTATGTTGTAGAGCCAGTAGCCAAATTTCATCTAATTCATTCATCTGCTGTAACCTATTAACTGGGCTTCAATTAAATCCAGTCCTATTTCCTGGGTTGTCTTTAGTGTTTGTATCTCAAATTCTATGGGAAAAATGGGCTCCTTACCAAATACCAGTTGATACAGTGAGTATCTAGTAGTGTTTCTCCAAGTTGTGCAATACACCCACAAGGCTTCTGGCAATTGAGCAGTCCAGTCTCGTCGATGTGATGAGACAGTATTTGTTAGAATAACTTCAATAACTTTGTTGGTGCTCTCCACCTGCCCATTCACTTGTGGGTGATATAGAGAGGTAATTCTATGTGTGATCTGATGATTTTTCACTGTAGCAGCAATCTTGTGACCCATGAATTGTGGCCCCCCATCAGTAATTACTTCTCTGGGTAAGCCATACCGCACAATAAATTCAAAAAGAAAATTAATAACAGTTTCCTCTATTGCTCTTGGTAACACTACTACTTCCACCCACTTAGTTACGTAATCTGTTGCAATCAATATATAATTTTTCTGGTTGGATGGTGGTTTGAACAGCCCAATGAAATCTAATGCCCAATTCTCAAAGGGTTCTATCACCAGCTGTGGATGAAGGGTCATCTCATCAAATTGGCTAGGGCAACCCATCCTTTGGCAACTATCACATGCCTAGACAAATTTCTTAGCATCTTTAAAAATAGTGGGCCAATAGTAGCCCATTTGTGGAATTTTATGTCCAGTTCTATGGTCTGCAAAGTGTCCACTACAAGGTCCATCATGGTAGGATTTTAAGATATCATAAATTTCATCCTCCCTAATGCACTTGCATATGTGTGTATCAGCTCCCGTGCGGAAAAGGTATCCTCCGATCCAGGAGAAACGAGTTCTACGCTGCACAATCAATTTCCTTTCTCTGGATGTCAGATGTTTGGGCAATTTTCCCGCTACTATGTAATTCACTACGTCTACATACCATGGTATTTTTACGGCCACAACAAATAAATTTTCATCCAGGAATTGATCTTCCACCATTGCTGTATCATCTGTTCTTGGCACTCGGGAGAGGAAGTCTGCCACGAGGTTCTCTTTCCCTGGTCGATCCTTTATAGTTATGTCAAATTCCTGCAAAAGTAGTAACCAACGAGTCACTCTTCCATTTGTAATGGGTTTATTGGCTAAATATTTGATAGCAGAGTGATCAGTATACAGAACTACAGGGTATCTAGTTATATAGTGTCTAAATTTGTTGATAGCATAAATAACAGCTAGAAACTCTTTTTCTGTTACTGTGTAATTCAACTCAGCAAGAGTTAAATTTTTGCTGATGTAATATATAGTGTAGGGTTTCTTGTCTTCTTCTTGGCCAAGAACAACTCCAATAGCTATATCTGATGCATCTGATGAAATCTGAAAAGGTATATCCCAATTTGGGCCTCGTAATACTGGTGTTGTCGATACTAACCGTTTCAGATCTGTAAAGGCAGTGTCACATCTATCAGTCCATATAAAGTCAACATTTCCTATCAAGGCATATAAAGGTGCAACAATCTGTGAAAAGTTCTTTATAAATCTACGATAATATCCAGCAAATCCCAAAAAACTATGTACCTCTGTTTAAGTGCAAGGAGTAGCTAATAAGAGGATTACTCGTATCTTTATTGGATCTACCTGAATTCCAGCTGTTGAAATGTAATGACCCAGAATCATGCCTTTTGTCATCATCATATGACATTTCTTATGGCTTAAGCATAGTCTAGTAGCAATACACTGATCTAGGACTTTCTCCAATGTTTGTAATCCCTGATCAAAGTCATCTCCGTAGGGTGTGAAATCATCCATGTACACCTCCAATCCTTCATTTATCAAGTCTGCAAAAATACTTAGTATGGCTCTTTGGAATGTAGTAGGTGTGTTACACAATCTGAAAGGCAATACCCTCTAAGAAAATGTTCCCCAGGGGCAGGTGAAAGTAGTTTCATCCTGGTCTTCAGGGGAAATTTGGATTTGGTTGTAGCCATTGAAGCCATCCAGGAAAGAGAAGAATTTCTTTCCTGCTAGTGTATCCAAGACCTGGTCGATAAATGTAAGGGGAAATGGTCTTTTTGCATTGCTTTGTTGAGTTCATTGTAGTCAACGCATATCCACCTTTTTCCATTATTTTTAGGGGCAACTACTAATGGGGAAACCCATTTACTCTCAGATATAGGATAGATAAAATTCACATCTAATATTTTTTGAAGATCTTATTTCACAATATCCTTTAGATGAGCATTTAATCTACGTTGTGGCTGTCGAATGGGTCTTGCATCTTTTTCAGTGTAGATGTGGTGCATTCATAACTAAAGGTCAATCCCTTTCATGTCTGGGTAATCCCATGCAAAAACCCCTTTATATTTCCTAAGGACTTGGATAAGTTTTTGTTGCTGGTCATTACTCAGATTACTGTTAATGTTCAAGATTTTCCCTTGCTCGATTTCAATAGGTTCTCTATTATAGACATTGGTTGTTGGTATTGGTTGGTCACTAATGTCTCTCAAGGAATCTTCTTCAATCTCATTACCAAGGACTGCTTCAATCATGTGACATCTCAAATTAGACACTACAGCAGGGTGATTAATAAAGGTGTTAATGAAATCGTCTTCTATTTGGTTTTTGAATTCAAGCACATCTTCCACAATCAATGGTGAATGAATATTTTCTTTTAAATATGCTGCTGGTTGTTTCCTAGTTTTTACAATGGTTAGGCTTGGCTGAGCAGGAGGGTATAAAGCTAAATTCTTTACATCATTTCCTCTGGTTATGGTCATACTGCCTGTTCGGCAGCCTATATAAGCATCAGTTGTTGCTAGCCAAGGCCTTCCTAGTATTAAGGGGTGTCCATCTAGCCGATTTCTGGGGTTAATAATCAAAAAATTTGTTGGATATTCCCACGAGTCCACAGAAACCATCACATCTTGTAATGTTCCTTCTGGCCTAATTACTGAACGGTCAACTAATTCCAGCAAGGTAGTGGTTGGTTCTAGGGCTGTGATGCCAACCACTTCGCAAGTTTCTATTGTAAGAATATTAATGGTTGCCCCTCAATCAGCTAAAGCATTGGAAAAAGAGTGGTCATTTATTTGTACTGTGACAATGGGATTTCTCAGGTTTTCATATTTTATAGGTGTCTCTTTGCCTAGTAATAAATCAAACAAAGTTCCAACAACATGTACAATTGGTTTTATTTTTGTTTTCCTCACAAACTTCTTTGCACACAATTTTTTAATGGTTTTAGCATATATCAGAATGTCTTGAATGGCCTGGAGGAGGGGTATTTTTTTATAGAGATTTTTGAGTTCACCCAAAAGATCAAAGTTAGGATATTCAATTGGCCCAAGTATTATCAATCTTTCTGGGAATGGGGTAGAAGTAATTATAATTTGCTCGAGATATTTTTGCCTAACTGTATCTCCTCCCTGTTTTATTTGTTGGTCATCTACAGTTGAAGGTTTATTTATATGCGTTGCTTTACCCTTAGGTTGCAGATTTTTGTCCTCATCTGGAGAAATTACATGACCAAATCTTAACTTAAGTTCATTACATTCTCTCATCTCAACTTTAGGGTTCAAAATTTCAATAATCTGTCTGACTGGATTGGTCTGTTGTTAGGATTTAGGTTGGGTTGAGCTAGGAGTTGCGGTCGTATATTAGGTTGAGGATTTTGCTGTAACGTATAAGGTGTTGGTAAGGTTGGTTGAAGTAGAGGAACTGTTCCCATAGGCTGGTTTTCGAATCATTGCCAATTTGGTTGCCAGTTCTGATTTTGCGAGGTAGAAGGAGACCATTGAGAGGAATAGGGGGTGTTCTGCCAGAAAGGTGGAGGGTAAGAGGAATTTGGCCAATTATTATTTGATTGGCTAGGCCATGGTGGCATAGAAAATGCTTGAGGTGGCCATGTAGAGAAAGGTGGCTGGTTCTGCCATGCTACTCCTGAATACTGCTAAGAATTAAATTGCGAAGAAGGAAAGAACGAAGATGGTTCTGTAGGCATACCTGTCAGACGTGTTTTCCATTGACGATGCTGGTTCATCAAATATACTGGTTCCACTTCCTCTTCTGCTTCCTTGAAGACTGCCTTTAATCCAGGAAGCAATGGGCAGCTTTCTGTAGTGTGATCCTTAGTGCAAATGGCACATGTTTGAATCGTATCTAACGGACATTCTCTATGATTGTGTTTCTTTCTGCAACGTGGACAAAAAATAGCCAGATTCTGTTATGCTTCGGCCTGCTTTTGTTTGGCTTGCATGATATCCAATTGTGTGGTCAGGGTCCCTAGGATATCAGTCTTGAAATCTTCCAGTAGATTGCCGATTTCGACTCGTGTAATGCTTCCTCCTGAGGCTTTGTTGTCTCTGGTGATCACATCATGCCCAATTGGTTTCAGCCTTGTACTGCCTCTGGAACACCTAATACACAATTGTATAATATTGTCATAATCCTCTTGATAAATATCACCCTTCCCCATTAAATTTAATGTTTCTACCCATTGGTCTTTCATACCTTTGATCATCATAGTTTTAAGAACTTCAGGAGGTAAATTTGGATAAGGAGATCTTTGCAGATTATATTGAAAACGTTCTACATATTCTTCAAGAGTCTCATTAGTCTTAGCTACCATTTGAAAGATTTCATCCTTCAGTTCTCTAGTTCGGAAATAATCTTGGTATTTCTTTAGAAAGGTTGTTTTCATTTGGTCCCAGTCATTAATAGTACCTCCACCAAGCCCCATAAACCAACGCAGAGCTGCTCCCTTCAGAGTAGAGGGGAACAACTTCAGTTTCTAGGGGTTGGTAGTGTAATCATATCCCCTACATAAAACATCGAATTCGAAAAGGAATGCATCAGGATCCTCTGAAGTTAACCCATGGAAGGTAGGAATATTGTGTAATGGTATAGCTTTCATGGGAGCATTGACAACTATATCAACAATAGGGTATTGTAATGTGGAGGTCTGAGGTTGTTGCGGATTATTGGCCATTTGGTCAAAAATATGCCAATATTCTTCAGGGATTTCTGGAGCTGGAGCTCTGTTTCTGGGGGAGTCAGAAGAGACTTTTAAAATGATTTTAACAGCACTACCTTGGTCTGGAATACTGGGTGTCCTCTGTTCAACTACTACTTCAGGAGATTTGGGTTCTGATGAATTAATCTTTTCAGCACTACTTGTTTCTCCTTCTCCTTCATGGAGGTTGCAAGAATTCCCTTCTTGTAAAGGGATAAACTACAAATTTTCAGTGTTCTGAAAGCTCTATTCAGACCCTTTAGTCTTGTTGTGAATCTCAACATCAACTGCAAATGGTGATCCTGCGGCCTGAAGGGTTACAGTAGGATTTCTTATAGAAACGATTCGGGGTCCTACTGATGATTGAGACTCAGCTTTCCTTATGATTTCGTCGATAAAGGTTGATCATCCAAGGGGCACCGCTCCCTTAGATTTTTTAGATCTGGGAGGAGGAATTAAAGCTTTTTCTAATCTTTTGTTCATAGTCATTCACTCATAAATTCAAACATTTATTTCTACTTTAAATCCTGCGCAATTTTGCTGAAAAGTGGGCGAGGGAGCAAGCACTATGCTTACTCATACGCAGGTTCTTACCTTCCGTTTTTAATACCTAGTTCTTTCATAGCAAACACACATCAAACATCTATCCTTACGCAATTGTGTTGAAAAGCGGGCGAGAGAGCAAGCACTTTACTTACTCATACACAAGTTCTTACCTACCATTTTTAATACCAAGTTCTTTCACAACACACAAACATAAAACACACATCACCTTCTGTGAAATGGAAACACTCTCCCCGGTAGCGGTGCCAAAATGTTGGTCGCAAATAAGGTGTCTTTTAGAAATCTTAAATGCCTCACATTAATTATCAACCTGGGTAAGTCTTCTTTTTTCAAGAGTGTACACAATATGTGCAAGTGATGTAAATCATTGAATCTACAGAGAGTACTGCTTTAAAATAACTTATTGATTTCAATACAAGAGTAAACAGATCAAACCATAAACTACCAATTTGTAACTTCAAGGAAATTAACTCATTCAAACATCAAAACTCAATCTAAAGCGAAATCACAATCCAATCTTAACTGAAAGTTCTAACTACAATTACATCAACCGAGTGCACCATAGTGATAACAAAGCTCTTTCAGTTGAATCTAGGCTTCTACATAAAAGGAATACATCTGATATAATCAATAAAGCTCTAGCATTCAATTAACAAGAAGTGATTCTTAATCAACTCAATCCATGATATTAAATAAATGAAATAATCAACAGGAATAAGAACCAATGCAGTGAACATACGAACTCAACACTAGTGAAAGTAAATCAATCATAAAAATATAAAACAGAGTAATTAAACTACATAAAGGTAAACTATAAAACATGGAACAACAGTGAAATCCACCAGTGACCAAGCCCAAGCCACCAGCAAATACTGCTTGATTACTTCAGAATCTCGTAAATGAACAACAACACGAACTATATATTATTCATCGAATCCAAATGTCATTACAGCACAATGTCTTTCAGAATAACACTCTTTATATTAAAATTAAAATGGAAGTAAAAAGGCGAAAAGTTCTCCCCTATTCTATGCTTCTTTCCCTTCTTATAACCAAATAGGAAAAGAGATAAATGTGATTCCACGGGATCAAGAGATCCCGAGGAATTTGCAACTAAATGCTATTATCAGATAGTGTTGCTATCTTGCGTTGATCCTCCTGATTTTCTTCTCGATTTGACCACACAAGACGCGCGCTGATTCCTTTGTTTAGCCTTTGTTGTTCAATCTTTTGAATAATAGTTATTCCCTTCGCCAATTTCTACAGAATAAACAACGAAAGTTAGTTTTGTCAGTCAAATTGCATCAAAATTAGTTTGATTCATTTTCTATCGAAAACTTATCAAAACCTTATTACGTCATGGCACAAATGCATAAAAAGGAAGAAAAATATAGTGTAATCAAGGGTAAATTTATACCTATTGCACGGCCCAACACTTACGTCATCTACCTTGTGCTTGATTATTTGATTATGACATCTATTTGGTGTTTGAGTATTTGGTGTCTAGCTGGTTTATTTAACATGGCATGTTGCAAGTTCGTTGAATGTTTGATGAATTGCATAATATGATTTTGTGTTCAAATGACCTCGTTCTAAGATGATGGTACTAATACATATGTGTTAATACAATTGATAAGCACTTGAGTGTAGTAGGTGATTATTTTAGTATTATGCCTAATGACTATGAGTTGACTATGGATTATGACATGATGGTTAGTCTTGGTAAAGGTTTATTTCAAATTGATAGATATGATTGTCTTGATATTTGGAACATGTGGTTGACATGTGTGAGAAGTTGCAGGGTAACATGCTTGGCAATAGTATGACAAGGTAGTAATTGATGTGTTTACATAACTAACAGTTGGTTGATGTGACATCGCATAGTAAGCCTTGATTACATCAAAGTAAAAATGGTAAAGGAAAGGAATTGGGCAAGAATTCCTTTGGCTATTTTTGGAAACCCTAATTCCAAAAAAATGAGCTCTTTGCATATAGGAAGGTTTATTAACCTTAATCTTTTTTGAAATTATGTGGATATGTGTTAGATTCATGAACATGTACTTGAAAAGCATATTAGCTAGTCTCTAGTTACAGGTGGATCTGTCAAGATAATTGGAGTCCCTTCAGACATGGAACAAATGTGATCAGATACAAGGCAACGTGTTTAGCACAACAAGATAAGGTAACTGGTGTATTGTTATGTTATATATGCACTTAAAGTTATGTGTTTATGGAAATATGATGTGGGGGATTGCATGTCAAAGGAAATTACCATGAAATCTTGAAGAAGGCTCAGGTTGATCTTTCCTTGGGAACCATGGGGATTGATTCATGGTGTTTGTTTTTAGTCTTGTGATTTTTTTCTGTTGTTATTTTTCTTGCACTTGATTTGCAATTTTGTTATGTCTACTGCATGATCATGCCACTTTTTTGTGGAGTCGTGTTGTTATTGGTTTTCATGGTTTTCTTCTTGTTTGTTTCTTGTCTTGCCTTTTATGTTTTGAGCCTTGGGAATTGTTTGGGGAAAGAGAAAAGTTAATGGAGCTCGAGGAGAGTTGTGTGGTACTTGACAGGTGATGTAAGGCTTGGATGAAGCTCGGTGCATGAGTAATCGCAACGGAAGGTAAGACTATGACAGTCAGCTGGACTAGCTGGGTCCATTGTGGTAAATGGACAATGGCAGTATAGTCATGAGAAAGGTAACATGAAAGGTAAAGTAATTTGATTTGAGGCGTCATATGCCTTAGCTATGTTGGGAAATGTTGTTCTCAATGTTGCACATGTGTTGCATGACTAAGGGAAGTTCTCTTAACCTAGACCTTATGTTATCTGGTAACTATGTTATGATCATGCTTATGATGATGTTTGTAAATGTATACATGAATGTATGTATGTCATTATCTGACAAGGTGATGACTGTTTTATGCTAACGATTATATATGTATGTATCTATGTATCTATGTCACTATCCGACAGGGATTTTCAGGGATCATTCTTGTGGAAGAATAATTATTTACGCAAGTGAATGGCATGAAGACGTTCCTAATTAATGAGGAATCAAGTGGGAAGAGTAGTCATGAAAAATATATGAGGTCAGTATCATGTGGTTATGAGTTGATATTATGTGATTATACTATGTCTATGTTATGGATAGGTTATACTGAGGGATACATCAACAAAATGAAAGCAGTGTGGTCTGCGGCATGTTGGGACAAGCATGGGTAAGACACTGGAAGCAAGGTTGCTTGGCAGAGACAGTGTGGTTGGGATGTGTGGTACTACTGTTATGCATATGTTGTATATGTTGTACATGTTGCATATGTGATGTTGTGCGCATGTGGTGTTGTGCATATATAGCATGTGTACATGTTGTTTATGTGATGTTATGTACAAGGTGTTAGTATAGATAGTGTTGTATGAATGTTTCATATTCAGTGTTGGGTATAGATGGTGCTATGTACATGTTGGATATACGGTTTGTGTACATATTGTATTGTGTGCATGATGGATATGCGGTGTTGTATGCGTATGGTGCTTTGCACGTGTTGGATATGCAGTGTCGTGTAGAGATGAGTTATGTACATGTTGGATATGTAGTGCTATGTACATGTGATGTTGCGTGCATGTTGTACATGTGGTGCTAGGTACATATGGTGTGGTGTGCATGATTGTACAAGTGGCGTTGTGTGCATGTAGTGTTGTATACATGTTGTACAAGTGGCATTGTGTGCAAGTGGTGGTGTGTACATGTCGTGCATGTGGCATTTTGTACATGTGGTGTCGCGTACATGTTGTGCATGTGGTACTATGTACATGTGGTATTATGTACACATTGTACAAGTGGTGTAGTGTACATGTGGTGTAGTGTACATGTGGTATTGTGTACACATGGTGCAAGTGCCTTCTTGTACATGTGATGTTGTCAACATGTTTTGCAGGTGGTGCGATGTACAGGTGGTGCTTTGTACATGTTGTACATATGGTACAAGTGCACGTGTGGTATTGTGTGCATATCATACATGTTGTGTTGAGGACATGCGGCACTATGAATGTGCATTGTGTAGGTGCATGCATTGTGTGGTGTTGTACAACGGGTATAGATGCATTGGGTTGTGTTGTATGTATGATGTAGTTGTATGTACTATGTTATGCACTGAATGTAGGCATATGTATTGTATTGTATACACTGGGTGTAGGTGTATGTGTTGTATGTCAGGGTAGGTGCATGTATTGCATGGAGTTGTATGTCATGTGTGGTTGTATGTGTGTGATGCACACTATGCATGTGTGCACATCATTAAGGAGAAGGCACTAGGTGTTTGTCAGGTGTGGAAACTGATCTGAGGTGCATACAAAATAAGGACAAAGGTGGAAGCTAAGGATTGATTAAAGTATAAGTATTAGTTTTTTATTTCAATTTTATCCTGCATGTGATTTATGATTCTGGTCTATGATGATTACATTTGATCTATGATTTTGGTTATGATGGTTACATGTGATTTATGATATTGATGGTTATGTTTCAAGCTAACCTGATGTGATATTTTATACATGTTGATTTGGTCAAATATGCTAGTTTGGCTTGTTGTGACAGGAAGCGAACAGGATTGCAAATTTACCTTATTAGTGAGCTACCAATTAGGTATCATGTGAATTTATTTTAATTTATTTTAAATCTAATGGAAGCTATGTTCTTGGTACATGAAGCATGCACATGCCCGGTTGGGTAGTTGAAATCAACTATTAGAACTAGAAACAAGAACAAAAGAAATTGGAACATGCAACAGTATGCTGGTAAAGAACTTCAGGAGCAGGGCCATTGTGGGACACTAGTGCCCAATAATGTCCATTGATTTCCATGAGAATGCTATGACCGGTATGATGTGTTGAGGCAGGTATATGCCGCGTTTTTTACATCTTCTGATGCGAGGAAGCCTTGCCAAGGGATGGACTGCCAAGGATGGGGGTGCTAGAAGAACTTGGGAGGTGAGTGATTGCATGGAAGGGGTGACCAGATTCCCGAGGGACTGTGTAGCAGAGAAGGGAAGGTCACATATGGATTTTTTTTGTCATTAGCATTTCTAGCTAGAATCAGATACACATTGGGAGTGTGCCCTAGAAAAATGAGTCGGTAACTATTCACTGAGAGGACAAGTGGCGTGGGATTATAGTGCTAGACATTAGATGTAGATTTGACTTTGTAGTGGATTCTGGACTTCCTGGAAAGGCGATGGATCCTAGTATTACTTTGAGGGTGGAGGTGTGAGCCTCTGGATTCCCTTGTTGCGGATGCAGGCATCATATTCTTTTATTTGTTGGTTGATAAAAAGTGCATATGTGTATATGTGGTTATTGTAAATATTGTAATGATATATATTGTAAAGCTCCAGTATTTGGTATGGTTGTTATTTAGTCATGTTGTCATGATGCTTTTATTTTAAGCAGGTCTTTCATTGTAAATATGGTAACGAGTTGTGTTATAATGCTCCATGGGTAGTATGTTTTGTTTTCAACAATCATGTTGGTTATAGGTGTCATTGAACACCGAGGACGGTGTTCCCCCAAGGGGAGGGGTTCTATAACAATCCTCGTGAAAATTACATGTAAAAATATGTAAATACCATGGATGATGGGACACGTATTCCAAGTTGAATTTTGGGTAAGACATCCTATGGGGTGTTCATTTGGTTGTTTATGGATAAGGAAAATGGCAAAGGAAATGCCTAAGGTTTTGGAAAGGCATGAGGCATTAATTGGCATTTTATTTATGAAAATAAAGGATATTAGGAAAAAGGAAGGTAAAAGGTCACAGGTTTCATGTGAGGAGGAAAATGAAGAAAATAGAGGCATGATTAATAAAAATGCTTTTGAGGATCAATTGGCAATTTTCTTCCTCTTAGTGTGAACCTTTTGTCTGTTCAATGTTGGAGCTCTCTCATTATTCTCTCTCTCTCACACTCTTGGATACTTAGAGTTTTCTTGGAGCACTCTTGGAGAGTGTGGCATACTGTTGTGGCCAGCAACAACCCCCCTTCTTATTTGGTGTTATTACTAATACTAAATAAGTGGGGACCCTTAGTCAAAAATTTAAAAATCAATTAGTGCTTGAATCTCCTTTTTCAATAAAACTTACCATCATAAACTTATGAGAATACCCTTGAAAAAACTAAAAAAGCTTAAAAGTTTTATGATAAAGTAGAATTATTCCTTAGGAAATATCACATCGCAAAAAGGATAACAGGATACCTCCTTGCAAGCCGAATTCTAAGATTGCGAGATCGCGATACGGGACTACAAATATATATCGCATCGCATGCATCAAAGATCACTTACGTTGAAAAACTTTAAACTGCCAATATGCGATGGCGCATATCACAAATCAAATTTCGCAGAAAACAAATTAACGAAAATTGTCATATGCCACGCTCCTGCGATATTGCGATATTGCGATATTGTGATTTTGCGATAGAGCGGCAAAGCGATAATGCGATAATGCGATATAGCGAGCTAGCAACCTTGTGATGTTGTGATTCTGCGAAGTTGCGATCTACGATGTTGCGAAGCAAATCGAAAAATCGCTTCATCGCAGATCCTTCGGGCTCGTTGTTCAAAAAAGTATTTTCCATAAACCGAGACCTGGTTATGCGCTTTAATGCTAATTAATGAGTTAGTTGCCAATCATTAATGGAATATGGTTTCGTGCTTATCGAAGAATCATTTCACGTAAGGTGCTATACTTTATATGTATTCGGCATTTAAGACTTTCCCGTCACCTTTCCTTATCATTGTTCTCACTTCACTTGTAAATTGCAGGAACGGAGAACATAGAACGATACAAAGCAGTATGCAGGATACTATGGGAAAGAAAGGCAAAGCTCTGAGTTTTGAAGAGAAAGAAATGGCGCCCTTGTATACAAACACCGCCTGTAATAGAGACGCTGCTAGAGCTACTTGGGAAGGCATGTATAATCTACTTGAGGAAGAGAATCCCAAGGTGATGGAGGTTACAGCTACTGCAAGCTCACACAGTTCTTCTGAGGCATCCACTACAGAGCTAGCTTGTTCGTTTTTTCATAGGATAGCGGCGAGGCCCAAAATTCTTCCATACACGGACATGATTAAATGGATATTGGACAGCACTGATATCAGAAATAAACAATTTAAAAATCAGGGTCAAGAGCTTATGGAATCATTATTTTCACAAAAGTTGAGCTTTATATCCGCTAAAAGAAAACGCGCAAAAGGCGAAAAATGCACCAAGGAAGCTCGGATCAAGAAATGGAGGCAGTTTCCGATGGGAAAAACTTCTTGAAAAGGAAAGCTTCTAAGTGCTCAGTTACTTGTAAGCCCAGAAATTTGTAAAAATAATGTTAGAGGTTAAGTAAAAAGTAAAACTTGAATCCTAAAACCAGTAGCAATTGTCCAAAACATTTTCAATATGGTATATGAACAACAATTGCAAACGAGCTGGAGACAGAAGGCTCAAGAAAAGGCAAAATCAATCCAAAGGTTAACCAAGTTGAATTGGGATTCTTACTGGGCATACTTGGTAAAACCACACAGCCAGTGAATGGCTCTCAAGTGTATCATCAATTCTGCCAAGAAGATGGTGCCAGCTCTTGCCGATTTTGTTTTTGCGGCATAGCTAAAATCAGAAGTCGGCCAGCCAACTCTTCTCAAACAGATGCTGAACGCGTGAGATTTCAAGGAGCAGATACATAAATAGTTAGTAGTTTTAATGTTAGATTCAGTTTTAGTTTTAATTTTGTTTTATTTTTGCCTGAAATGAGGATGGTCATTTAAATTGCATCCTACATTTTTGTAATAATTTATTTTTAGATTTAGTTAGTAGTATTTAAACCCTTCTCATGCATTTAGAGAAGGGTCCTGAAATTTATCAAAAACTTTTCCCGAGAACATGCACTTTGGTACCCTCTGAGGAGGTTTTGATGAATGAATGGAACAGGATTTATTGATATCTATATTTAATATCTGCTACTGATGTTGCACTTCTGTACTCTTAGTGGATGTTGGATTAAGAAGAGATAAATCATTATCGCTTGAAGCTCATGAGTAGAACTAGTTATAAATGGTACTTTTATCTCTTAACTATTTCCGCCTTTGTGTTAAAAGTGATATTCATGTTCAGTTGTTTATATATTGATGCGTGAATGCTTGAGTTATCATTTGGCACTTTTGTACAGTGATAACTATTTATTTATGCTTAATGTATGAGTATCTTATTATGCGATATGTTTTTCACAACTATTTTGTCTAACTTTTTATACGAAGTGGTTTATCTGTATTGAATTCTTTTCTCATAACAGTTGATTGATCTTTATTACCAATTGTTATCTGAAATCATTTTAGATCGCATAATAGAAGGATTACACCCCAGGTTAGTGTAGACTTAGATATTTCTGCTTATTAGAATACAATTTGCATGTTATTAGATTAGAGTTAGAATTAGAGCATCTCACTTAGGAACTTTTAGAAAGGAAATATCAATTCTTCACACACACACACACACATAAATTGGGAAACTGGTCCCATATCCCCAGTCGGACCCACTATACCAAACGGAAAAGGAGCTGCTAACCAAGGTCCGGACCGGGTGGGTATCCCCTTTGTTGTAGACCCGATTTTCGGGGCTTCAACATATTTGGTGCTAGAAGGAGAGCCTCGGACTGTGAATGGCAAGTAAGTTTAAATTAAATACCATTCTGAGAGTAAATCACCCTCACCATCTCCACCGACTTCTCCATCGCATTTAGAATTTCCAAATTTAGAGCTAGAAGTCGAAAGAACAACAGCTGTTGCTACAAACCCTGACATTTCAGAAAAATCTACTATTGAACCTCCTGAAGTTGAATCTTTGATTCACAAACTTCAGCGATTTTCTATATCTCCTCAAAAATCTGATAAATCTCAAGGCAGTGTGACTTCACAATATAACCCTGCTCATCCTCTTACCAGATTAAAGAGCAAAAAATTTGGCATTCAGCCAACCGAGTTACCTCTACCTACAAGGAAGAGAGCAAGGAAATCTCCTAAAGGGTCCGATAGCGAGACTCTTTCATCATCATCATCCATCTCAACCTGTCCACGCGAAGTCAACCATCCACTCCTCCACTTCAAATCATTGTCCATTAGTCCACCGGTACTCCCACATCTCCTTCTCAATCATCTGGATTCATAATATCCTCATCTTCTCAACCGCAGGGATCATCTTCTGCACTTTCCTCTGTTAGTAGTTCAGCGATGGCCCAATCTCCATGGAATAACCTAGGGGCAGTCTTAATG
Source organism: Pinus tabuliformis (assembly GCA_031772625.1). Lineage (NCBI taxonomy): Eukaryota > Viridiplantae > Streptophyta > Pinopsida > Pinales > Pinaceae > Pinus > Pinus tabuliformis. The sequence continues at coordinate 685,794,275 of CM062816.1, read as the reverse complement.
CCTGCGCCCTTGAGTCAGTTACCGGCCCATCCTGAAAAATGGCTGCCTAAGTTTAATCCTGAGGCAGGCATGCTAGCGGAAGAACATATAAATAACTTTATGCTATCCATAAATCTCAATGGAGTTACCAATGAAGATGTTGTCATCCGAATTTTCCCTTATAATCTGCAAGGAGCAGCCAGATCATGGTATTTCTCATTACCATCTGGATCTATTACTAGTTAGGATATTTTCCAAGAACAATTCCTGACTAAGTTCGGTGATGACAGGTCTACGGCGACACTGGTCAACGACCTGTCTAACCTTAGGGCTGAGTCAAAAGAACCTATCAAAGATTTCAATTCGCGTTTCAATAAACTGTTATACAAAATTCCTACTGCTTCCAAACCTAGCGAAGAAGTACAAAGTGAATGGTACATCACTGCTTTACCATCAAACATAGCAATCTTTGTTGATAGGGCTAACAAAACAACTTTAGTTGAAAATATGAAAGAAGAAATAGCAGTAGAGAAACGTATTACAGCCTTAGAAAATAAAAACGTGTTAGAAGAACGAAAATTCAAGAAGGTTTCTTTCAAGGAAGATCCCAAGAAAAAACAATTGAAATATCCGTTCGATTTAGAAGGATTGCAAAAGGTTTTGAAAATCATGTCTAACGAGATGGTAGAAATTAAGAAACAAGTAGTAGAAACTTCTTCTAAAAAGCCATACAGACCTTTTAAAAGAAACCATTCGACCGATTCCAAACCCCCAAATGCTACTACAAATGCTGAATCAGAAGAAGAAGAAGAGGAGAATGCTACGGAAGAACCTGCCGAAGAAGAAGAAGTCGTAGAATTACAAGGTACGTGTGATTTCATCCTCCAAAATGAAGAGGATCAAGAGGAATCCCCAGTTAGTACTCGCAGTAGAAATCAACTTGACCCTCCTCAACCTACCCCTAAGCCAAAGAGCGTAAGCTCAATGACTAAGGATAAAATCACAGCCAAGAAGATGACACCTAAAACGACTCAAACCAGCCCAGTCCAAATAGACCCATCAAATCCATCTAAAACGCTGATCATTTCGAATGAAATGGAGTATAATATCATAGAAGACATGAAAAAGACTAGGGCCAATATCACTTTTTACGAATTGAGCAAGTTAAAACACCAGCAAAAGATACTTTTGAAAGAATTACATGTTGTACCAGTTGCACCTTTGCCCGCCGCTATAATCTCTCAAGCTTCCCATGACATGGGAAGACCTCCAACTAATGCGATTAATAAAGTTGATCCAAACGAAATCGCCTTAATTGGAGGTAGATCGAGATCTCATACTCCCCCATTTATTCTTACTTATGAGATTTTCAATAAAAATTTGCATAATTGCTTAGTGGATTTTGGAGCTTCATCGAATATTTTACCAAAGTCAATATGTGCAAAATTGAACGTTCAACCACAAAAATCCACTGTGCACATAGTTTAATTAGATCGATCACAAGTCGAAGTGATTGGCGAATTAAATCAGGTTACCATAAGGTTGTCATCCAACCCAAAGGTATGTCAAGTTATTGACATTTTAGTTGCTGATATTCCGGAATTCTATGGCTTAATTCTTAGCAGAGATTGGTCAGAAAAACTTCATGGATACTTTGCAACTAACTGGTCGCACATGTGGCTCCCTTACAATGGTAAACCAAATCAAATAAAATTTGAATGGGAAAGACATCAGAAATACATAGTAACGGGATTGGAAGGAGAAAATGAACCAGTAGCATATAGCAATAACATCATTGGCAACTGCTCAGTAGATTCTTTCCTAGGAAGTTCTAATGCTCGTACTTCACCTTACTTAGAACATTCTGTTTTATCTCAGGTAGAAAATTTCTCTCAAACAGATAGTTCTAAATGTATTAATTTTATAGATAGTCATGTAAATAAATCTTTATTTTGGAAATTATTTTTTGACGGTTCTAAGTCTAACGAAGGAGCAAGAGCAGGATGCGTGTTAATAAGTCCAGAGGGAGATAAAACTATGCTAACTTGTAGACTAGAATTTGATTGCACCAACTATACCGCAGAATACGAGGCTTTACTCCAAGGGTTATACAAAGCAATCGAATTAGATGTCAAATACCTTCAAGTTTTGGGGGATTCTAAAATTGTAATCAGACAGGTACGTAATACTATACATTTTTTATCAGGTCATTTAAAACATTACCAATCTTTAGTTCAAGATCTGACTGAACACTTTATAGCATTTAATATTTCATCAATTCCCAGACTCCAGAATGCTAGTGCAGACCTCTTAGCTAATGTAGCTTCCAAGCTCATTCCTTCAGAAGATTTTAGCCCTGATCGATTTTCAATTGAATTAATTTTTAGACCATCTATTCCTGATAACATTACCAATTGGAGGATTTTCAATGACGATCCTGATATCATGAGTTTCCTCACATCTGAAGGATCCTACACCAATCAAATAATTGACGAAGACCAACATGACCGACAATTGCAACAAGATAGCACTAACAATGCTATACCAAAGTCAGTAGTCAAGTTAGAAGACCTTTATGATTTAAAAGATCGGTTTAAAAGATCTACCAATTCAAAACTCCAAAGTTCAACTTTGAACTATGAATTAGTAAATCTAGGAACTGATACCAAACCATAGAATATCAATCTAGGTCTTGGTCTAGCTCCTGAAGAAAAATTAGTGTATATTCATCTCTTGAGACAATACAAAAGTGTCTTTGCTTGGAATTATGATGAACTCAAAACGTACGAAACCTCCATCATCCAACATACTATTCCAATGATAGACAATGAAAAACCTATCCAACAAAAGTTGAGAAAGATCCATCCCAATCTAGAAACCATATCAAATCTGAACTCAATAAGTTATTGAAAGCCAAAATAATTTTTCCCGTTCGACATTCCAAATGGGTTTCCAATATGGTCCCTGTTAGAAAGAAAAATGGAGACATTAGAATCTGCATTTTCTTTCGAAATCTTAACAAAGCCTTCCAAAAGGATAATTTTCCTTTGCCTCCTATGGAACAAATACTCCAGGCAGTCGCGGGGTCAGAATTAATGTCATTCTTGGATGGATTCTCAAGATAAACTCAAGTGTTGGTACATCCCAATGATCAATTAAAAACCACATTCATAACTAAATGGGGCACATACGCGAATCAAAAGATGACATTTGGTATGATTAACGCTGGTGCCACATTTTAGAGAGCCATGGACATCGCATTCAAGGGGTTAGTTAATAAATCAGTGGTAATCTATTTGGATGATATAATTGTATATTCCAAGAAATGAAACAATCATCTCAGAGATTTAAAACAAATCTTCCAACGTTGCAAAGGTATGGAATTTCACTTAACCCGAAAAAATCCTTTTTCGCATTAAGTGAAGGAAAACTTCTCAAATTCATAGTGTCAAAATCTGGAATTCACATTGATCTTGACAGAATCAAGGAGATTTCTAAAGTACCCCTACCTCACAACAAGAAAGCCATGCAATCGTTTCTTGGCCAGATTAAATTTGTAAAGAGATTTGTTCCAAATTTTTCAAGAATTGTGTCTCCTTTACAAGCAATGATCAAAAAGAACTCAAACTTCAAATGGGGCCAAGATGAACATGAGGCATTCAATCTGATCAAACAAGCAATTGTTAACGCTCCATCTTTAGCAACTCCAAATTTTTCTGATCCTTTTATTTTATATACATTTGCCTCTGACAGATCATATGCTGCGATACTCACTCAAGCAAATCAAGAAAAGGCAGAAGCCCCAATTTCTTTTTTCAGTTCCAATTTACAAGGGGCTGAGTTGAATTATTCAGATGTGGAGAAACAAGCTTATGTTGTTTTCAAAGCAATCAAATATTTCAGACCTTTTTTACTCAAAACGCATACAAAAATCATAGTACCATTTCCAGCGGTAAGAAATCTTCTGGTACAAAAGGATGTGGGTGAGAAAAGAGCCAATTGGGTTACTGCCTTACAGGAATATGACGTAGAAATCAAACCAGCAAGTATTGTAAAAGGACAAGGCTTTTGAAAAATGCTGGCCGGAGCATCGCTTATGTCTGAAATTCCATCTGCAGAGATACAAATGTACGAGGTAAGCCTAAACGATGTTGAGTCATTATACACTAATATCATTTATTATCTAAAGAATGGATACGCTCCTTCAAACCTCGATCATACCAAGAAAAGAGCTCTAAGGTTGAAAGCCAAACAATATCAGCTTGTGAACGATGTTCTTTTTAGAATAAATTATGATTCTGTTCTCCTTAGATGTCTTGAGAAATCTGAAGCTGAAAAAATCTTGTAGGAACTCCACGATGGGTCAGCAGGCGGACATTATGCTAGAGACGCTACTGCTCATAAAATCTTATGCGCAGGCTATTACTGGCCCACATTATTCAAAGACTCACATAACTACACGAGGAAATGCCAAGACTGTCAAACCACTGCTGGGAGACAAAAGAAACCATCCTTGCCACTACAACTAGTTAACATTGAGCAGCCTTTTGATCAATGGGGATTGGACATAATAGGTGAGATCGTTCCTCACTCTTCTAAACAGCATAGATATATCCTTACAGCAACAGATTACTTTACTAAATGGGTAGAAGCAGTTCCACTCAAGACAGCTAATGCTAAACATATCATTGAGTTCATAGATCAGTTCATAATCACCAGGTTTGGGTTGCCTTCTACTTTAATGTTTGATAATGCATCATATTTTTTTGGTAATGCAATGACTGAATTTGCACTCAAATGGGGTTTCAAGCTTAAATACTCTGCCAATTATTACCCACAAGGGAGTGGGTTAGCTGAATCTACAAATAAGAATTTAATCAGAATCATTAAGCGAACCATTGATCAAAATCATAAAAATTGGCATAAGTCTTTAATATATGCTTTATGGGAAGATCGAATAACGCAAAAAGCCTCCATCGGCACTTCCCCCTTCAATTTAGTTTATGGGAAAGAAGTGATTCTTCCAACTCATTTGGCAATTCCCTCTTTAGCTTTGGTTCAATATATTGATGAAGCACCAACGTCTTCCTTACAACTAAGGCAGCTGGAAATAATTAAGTTAGAAGAACAACGAAAACAGGCCAAAATAACTCACGCTCATCATCAAGCATTAGTAAAAGCCTCTTTTGATTCAAGCATTATATCCAGAAAAAGACTTTCAGATGGGAGATCTAGTTTTAAAATGGGACGAAGCTCATGAGGAAAACGGAAACATACAAAATTTTAAAGAATGTGACTTGGCCCTTTCCAAATCATAGAAGTCATAGGTCCGTCTACTTTTATGTTACAGGATTTAACGGGAAAAGAGATTCTTTACCTGTTAACGGACAGATCCTCAAAAAATATTTTCCATAGGAGATCATCCTTCTATTGTGTAGATTAGTTTTTATTAATAAAACCAGTTGTAAATGGTTACATTTGAGATTTATGAAAAAGACACAAATTCTCTTTTAGATTTTGTTTTTTCACTTGTATAAATAGAATTCTTTTAGAAAATTGATCATTATTACTGAAAGATACAATTAAATACTCTAGGCCTAGAAATGATACTAGTTTCAACTGTATAAACTTTGAAAAAAATGACCTTTAGTGGGAAATTGTTTTATATCAGTCCAATGAAAGGTATCAATAACAAAAACGAAGATTCTCTATAGAAAAGTTCTTTCCAAAAACTCTACCATTTTCATTCAGAGCTATCTTAAGGAAACAATGACTTCCTCCCCACCTAGGAAATTACAACGTTCAGGGAATAATCCAAAGATACACTTTAACTTAAAGAGTAAGAGGTCTCATCATGAGCCGACTTATCATGATCATAGATATTATAGCTTGCTGACTTTGCCAATACTGCATACCACAACAGGGCAATGACTTAAGATTGTTGCAATCAAAAGACAAGGGGTCTCATCACAAGCTAGCTTGTTCAGCAAAGCTATAAATCAAGTGAATGACTATGTCATAAATTGGCTACCAAACCAAGACATTGTTTTTTAAGGGTAAAAAAGAAAATGAAAGAAATAAGTGTGGATATGGATTTCTCTTTGAAAATTGTAAATTTCTCTAAGTAGGATACAGGATCATTGGTGGGTAACAGGTAACCCTGTCGAGGCTATAGACGCTTGCTAGCAGTAGAGGCTCTACCTACGACAAATGAGCATATTTAAAACTGATTTACAGACAAGGCTTTGTTTTTATCTTTATAAACCAAGTAATGACTGATGTAGATACAAGGACTAGCTTGAGGGAGTAAATAATCAAAGTTGAAAATAGAAGAAACAAAATATCATTGATAGGTAAAAGCATGATGTACTTTGTCTTTCTATAATAAAGTTTAATTTTCTGGAAAATTTTCTGTTTTGGAAGTTTAGAAAATCCAAAAGAAAAGCAGAGATAACTGGTTCTTCCAAGTGAATCGCCAATTGTTGTGGCCAACAACAACCCCCTTCTTATTTGGTGTTATTATTAATACTAAATAAGTGGGGACCCTTAGTCAAAAATTTAAAAATCAATTAGTGCTTGAATCTTCTTTTTCAATAAAACTTACCATCATAAACTTATGAGAATACCCTTGAAAAATCTAAAAAAGCTTAAGTTTTATGATAAAGTAGAATTATTCCTTAGGAAATATCGCATCACAAAAAAGGATAACAGGATACCTCCTTGCAAGCCGAATTCTAAGATTGCGAGATCGTGATACGGAACTACTAACATATATCGCATCGCATGCATCAAAGACCGCTTATGTTGAAAAACTTTAAACCACCGATATGCGATGGCGCATATCGCAAATTGAATTTCGCAGAAAACAGAGTAACGAAAATTGTCATATGCCACACTCTTGCAATATTGCGATATTGTGATTTTGCGATAGAGCGGCAAAGCGATAATGCGATAATGCGATATAGCGAGCTAGCAACCTTGCGATGTTGCGATTCTACGATGTTGCGATCTGCGATGTTGCGATTCTACGATGTTGCGATCTGCGATATTGCGAAGCAAATCGCAAAATCACAAAAATCACAGATCTTTCGGGCTCGTTGTTCAAAAAATTATTTTCCATAAACCGAGAGCTGGTTATGTGCTTTAATGTTAATTAATGAGTTAGTTTCCAGTCATTAATGGAATATGGTTTCGTGCTTATCGAAGAGTCATTTCACGTAAGGTGCTATATTTTATATGTCTTCGACATTTAAGACTTTCCCGTCACCTTTCCTTATCATTATTCTCACTTCACTTGTAAATTGCAGGAACGGAGAACAGAGAACGATACAAAGCAGTACGTAGGATACTATGGGGAAGAGGCAAAGCTCCGAGTTCTAAAGAGAAAGAAATGGAACCCTTGTATATAGACACCGCTATAACAGAGACGTTGGTATAGCTACTTAGGAAGGCATGTATAATCTACTTGAGGAAGAGAATCCCAAGGTGATGGAGGTTACGGCTACTGCAGGCTCACACGGTTCTTTTGAGGCATCCATTACAGAGCTAGCTTGTTCGTTTTTGCACAGGATAGCGGCAAGGCCCAAAATTCTTCCATACATAAACATGATTAAATGGATACTGGACAACACTAATATCAGAAATAAACAATTTAAAAATCAGGGTCAAGAGCTTATGGAATCATTATTTTCACAAAATTTAAGCTTTATATCCGCTAAAAGAAAATGCGCAAAAGGCGAAAAATGCACCAAGGAAGCCCGGATCAAGAAACAAAGGTAGTTTCCGATGGGCAAAACTTCTTGGAAAGAAAAGCTTCTAAGTGCTCAGTTACTTGTAAGCCCAAAAATTTGTAAAAAGAACACTAGAGGTTAAGTAAAAAGTAAAACTTGAATCCTAAAACCAGTAGCAATTGTCCAAAACATATTCAATATGGTATATGAATAGCAATTGCAAACTGGCTGGAGACAGAAGGCTCAAGAAAAGGTAGAATCAATCCAAAGGTTAACCAAGTTGAATTGGGATTCTTACTGGGCATACTTGGTAAAACCACACAGCCAATGCATGACTCTCAAGTGTATCATCAATTCTGCCAAGAAGATGGCGCCAGCTCTTGCCGATTCTGTTTTCGCAGCACAGCTAAAATCGGAAGTCGGCCAGCCAACTCTTCTCAAACAGATGCTGAACGTGTGCGATTTCAAGGAGCAGATACAGAAATAGTTAGTAGTTTTAATGTTAGATTCAATTTTAGTTTTAATTTTGTTTTATTTTTGCCTGAAATGAGGACGGTCATTTAAACCGCATCCTACATTTTTGTAATAAGTTATTTTTAGATTTAGTTAGTAGTATTTAAACCCTTCTCATGCATTTAGAGAAGGGTCCTGAAATTTATCAAAAACTTTTCCCGAGAACATGCACTTTTGTACCCTCTGAGGAGGTTTTGATGAATGAATGGAATAGGATTTATTGATATCTGTATTTAATATCTGCTACTAATGTTGCACTTCTGTACTCTTAGTGGAAGTTGGATTAAGAAGAGATAAATCGTTATCGCTTGAAGCTCATGAGTAGAACTAGTTATAAATGGTACTTTTATCTCTTAACTATTTCTACCTTTGTGTTAAAAGTGATATTCATGTTCAGTTGTTTATACATTGATGCGTGAATGCTTGAGTTATCATTTGGCACTTTTGTACGGTGATAACTATTTATTTATGCTTAATGTATGAGTAGCTTATTATGCAATATGTTTTCACAACTGTTTCGTCTAACTTTTTATATGAAGTGGTTTATCTGTATTGAATTATTTTCTCATAATAGTTGAATGATCTTTATTACCAATTGTTATCTAAAATCATTTTAGATCGCATAACAAAAGGATTACACCTTGGGTTAGTGTAGACTTAGATATTTCTACTTATTAGAATACAATTTGCATGTTATTAGATTAGAGTTAGAATTAGAGCATCTCACTTAGGAACTTTTAGAAAGGAAATATCAATTCTTCACACACACACACATAAATTGGGAAACTGGTCCCATATCCCCAGTCGGACCCACTATACCAAATGGAAAAGGAGCTGCTTACCAAGGTCCAGACCGGGTGGGTATCCCCCTTGTTGTAGACCCGATTTTCGGGGCTTCAACACATACTTAGTTCTTGGAGCAAGAAGGCAAAGAAAGAGTAGGAAAGCGCAAGAAGGCATTAGGATCAACAACCACATCAGATTTGTTAGCAAGTACTGAGTTGCATGTATGATTTATTCACTATTTTTGGCATGCATGGCATATGCATGTGGATTCTTGGTTGTGATCTATTATTGGCATAGAGGATTGCCTAGATCGACATTGGATTGCCTAACCTTGTCATTTCCTAGTCATCCATGGTGATTGTGTGTTAATTTCACTGTTTTATTTTTTGTTGGTTCCCATGTTTCCTTATCTTGGGTTGAGTTACTAGTCCTAGAGCCTTGGTTGGAAAAATGCTATGGAGCCCTGTATCAACTTGGGTTGAGTTATTAGTCCCATAGCCTTGGTTGGAAAAACGCTTTGGAGCCCTTGGTGGGTTGAGTTACTAGTCCCGTAGCCTTGGTTGGACAAACGCTCTGGAGCTAGGTAAAAGTTATGGGTTGAGTTGCTAGTCCTGGAGTCTTGGTTGGACAAATTCTTTCGAGCCCTGGATGGCTGGGATAAAGACCGATATGATGTTGGTTTTGTGATCTATGGCTATGAGGTGGAATCACTATTTGATGGGTTGACGTGGATGGCCTCTGGAAGCCCTGAATGATTTTTTATTAATGTGTTCTAAGAGATTCCACATTCATGCTTGGAATATGGCACGAGGTTGAATGGTTGAAGCGAGATTTGGCTCAGCCATTCTATGATTGGGTGGAATGTGGTAGTCCCATCCCTTGTTGGTTCATTGCATTTATTAATGAGAAATTCCTTCCCTTGGTTTTCATGTGCAGATGTACTAATGTATATATGGATTTTGATGGCTGATATGTCCATTGTATTTATGTTCCTATTATGTTGGTTATATGTATATTTTGTGAGAGCAACTATGTATGGATCTCAACATGTTTTTACATTTATCTAAATGGATAATGCATCTATGATCTAATAAATGATAAGGCGGCAAATGACACGAGGAAACAATGGTTCATGGCGATTCTCAAATAAGTATAAGATCCCTACACTTAATTCTGTTGTTTACAACTGTATGTTACATGTTGATGATATGTTTGACAAAATGCATGTCATGGCTAGTAGGGTTTTGGTTATGGTATTGTTTAACTTATTTCTTTTGTATCCTTATTTCCTTGTATTCTTACCAATTTTAAGTGATCATTCCATTCTAGAAAGTGTCCCGAGCTCTGGGTCGAAAAAGGTGGCTCAACTCCTGGAATGCTAGCAAAATAGAGCATTAGCCTAGAGACTAACTTGTCTGGGCATTGTATGGGGAGCATTATAACTCGCTTGGGCAATGTCTAGGGAGTGTTATAATTCACCTCGGCAGTGTCTGACGAGCGTTACTCTGGCCTAAGCTGGTTAAAATAGCAGTAGGACCCAGGGGCAGGTTTTTTGAGTGGCTAACTTATCTCTTGAAGGTTTTGTGGATGATGTTGGATGATTTGGCGTGATGTTCAGTCGATTCCACTTCCTTAATTTCACCTAGCAGGTCGAATCTGATCATAATAGCCTCTTGCCGCATGTTTACCCGGGACGGATATTTACTCGGGTAGATGTGGGAGGAGGGTGTTACACACATATTCATGATTCTCTAACTCATACAATTCTCCCACAGCTTGATAATCACTCTCTTGGAGGCATAAAGGATCTACTGAAAGACAAGAAAGAAACTCCTCAATCTCAAGCTCCAATGTTTGTTCCTCAGATTGGAAAGGATGGTTAAGTGAAATTCTAGGGTTTTGAGTTTCAACAGCAGCTTTAGAACAACTTCCAATCATAGTTTGTTCCTCTAATGGTGTTTGAATTATATCTTCACAAGGTAAATGTTTTGTAGTGATAAGGGAAGTTTCTGAATTCACTCCTTTCTTGAATCTGGAAGATATAACATTACTTTCAACAGGGGAGTTATTGGGAAGAACATGTGTTTTAAATTATTTTTCAACCTCCTTGTTTGAATTAGGGTTTGGATTAGGGTTGGGTTTAGGGTTTGGATTACAGTTTAGGCTAGGGTAGGGATTAGATTAGGTCTAGGGTTTGGATTAGGGTTGGGTTTAGGGTTTGGATTACAATTTAGGCTAGGGTAGGGATTAGATTAGTTCTAGGGTTTGGATTAGGCTTTGGATTGGAGTATGGGATAAGGATCGAATTGGAGTATGGACTAGGGTATCAACTAGGGTTTGAACTAGGGTGTGGTTTCATAGTTAACTGGGACGATAGATGATGATAATTTTATGGTGCATTGGGTGGAAATTGCGGGTGTTTTTTTTATTCAAGTAATTGATTTTTCATGGGAAATTAACATAGAGAAGAGGCTCCAAACAATTCTTCGGGCCATGGGGATATATGACTTGAGGAAGAGAGTTAAGGAGAGTGTTTTTTTGGCCATGAAGTAGGGTATTCAATCAAAGGAGGACAAAATTTTTTCGATGGAACTACAGGATTATAAATTTGTTAAGTAACATGTTAAGGATAATAAGTGTTAGCCCAAGTATTAGATGATGATAAGTTTTGAGTTATACTTGGTAGTCGAATTGATTCCTTACTTAATTCCAGTAATCTTGGTAGTGATGGTCAATGTTATGTTGGGTGATCCTCCTCACCGATATAGTGACTTTATACAGTTGGCGCAGAGCATCAAGAGTGGTTCTTCAATTTTAACATTCATCTATTCTTCCTGTAAATCATCCAATAGTGAACTAAGAGAATAAATAACATCAATTTTAATTTTTTCAAGAAAAATATTGATTTCTTCACTTGTAATTTCACAATTGGGTGATTTTTGTATCTTAGTAGTAACTTCAGTCATTATCCTTGAACTCCTCATTAAAATTTTTCTCCATATCCATATTTATCTTCTCAACAAGCTTCTGGTATGTTTTGTCATCACATGGATGAGTATATATATGGGGGGTTCTTATAGCACCCTAGAGATGAAAACCTTAAAAATGTGTAAGAAAGAAATGAGTTCAAAGAATTAACTCTAAGAGAAAAAACTTGCAAGAAAAACTAGGTAAAGAGAAAACTAAATTGTAGAAGGTTACCAAGGTCAATCCCCTAAGTGCCTCCCCGACAATGGCACCAAAATGTTAGGTGTAGTATATGGTAGACTAATGGACCAACATCTAATTGTCAATCTGGGGTCCATGGAATTCATGACACAACACTAGAAATGCAAAAGAGACACTTTAGCAACCTACAAAATAAAACCCTAATTTGTTTAGAAATTGCTCACACCTTGAGTTCATGTACCTCCTTTAATCATGCACTCCAATAACATTCATTAGAAGAAAATCCATAACTATTTCACACAGCACTCTTGCAGTCTTGCTAACAATTGAAATCAAAACTGAACTGAAAATTAAACCCTAATTGTTGAAAATTAAAAATTAAAACACTAATTTTCAGCAAACTAAGAGCAAACCCTAATTAATAATTTAAAGGAAGATAAATCCTAGCTACAAAACAAACCCTAATTATTTGGAATCAAACCCTAATAACTAAAGAACAAATCCCAACTACTAATTGATTGGAAACCTGAGCATTTAACTACTAATTAACTGAGTAATTCAAAAGGAAATATTTCCCCAGACTTGCAGAAAACCAAGACAATTAAATCCTAGACAATCCATTTTGAATGTAAGACAAACATTCATACATTCAACACAAAACTCAAAGAAGCCAAGCCTATGATAATGCTATGTTCAAATGTTTTTAAAATCCTCTATGTAGTAAGGATGTGGGGATTCCACCAAAAGTAACACCAAACCACTTTGGATTTGAATCCCAAGTGCGCGAACTGAACCTCAACCCATGGTTTCTATCTTTCATTGCCCATGGCTACTGCACCAGGGGGGTCCCCCCCACCCTCTCCAAAATGATGTTGAGATCGCTAAGTTTCATGCTATGGTCACAACTATTGAAAAACACCCCTAGAAAAGAGAACTGAATGCAAAGTTTGTAAAAAAATATGAAGCCATCCCTTTGGTCGAGTTACCTTCAGGAGCAAGGAGAACCTCTCTCACCTTCTCGGAGCGTGCCTGTCCCCAAAATCAATGGAGGTATGGATTTAAAAAACCTGGAGGCCAATAATGACTAGCAATATTAAGTTATATGTTTTTGGTAATGGATTTTTTTCCTTCCTATTTGAAAATAAAGAAGACAGAGACATTATTTTCAGAAACGATCCTTATTTCTTTGGAAATAGGGGGATGTATCTCAACAAATGGACTCTGGAATTCAATCTAGACGAAGATACCCCAACCATTATCCTTGTATGGGTAAAACTATCCAGAGTCCCCTTATACTACTAGAGCAATGAATGCCTAAGGGAAATAGGCAATGGAGTTGGAAAATACATTGACCAGGCAGAACCAAAAGGATCATAGTTTGCATGTGCAAAAATATGTGTGGAAGTTGACCTTGAAAAAGGCCTGCCATCAAAGATCAACTTAACTCTGGGAGATTGGATCCATTGTCAGTCATTGAATTATGAACAAATCCCTTTCAAATGTCGTTACTGCCATGAGTACGGGAACTTTGCAAGGGATTGTAAAAAGGATCCTTCTAAAAATGTGTTGGGTGAGCAAGGGGAACAATGGCACACTCAAAATAAGGGTGAGAACAAGAACAAAGCAAGGACCAAGAAAGAGCACAAAAGTAAGGGAAAGAGTGGGATAGGAGCATCAGAAAACTTCTTTGAAATTCTTCAAAATCATGAACGAAATGAGGACATAGATCCTAAAATAAACGGAAAATATCCTGAACCAGACGAGAAATAAGGAATTGAGGTGGGGGAAGATGAGAACAAAAATCAACAAAATGATGAGGAAGAAACTTCTCAAAATCCTAACAAGATTTGGATATGCTGCAAGACAGAGAAGAAGTCGAATCTGATATTCCGGTTTAGGTTACAACTCGAAATAAAACAAATTCACTGATTTTGGTTGATGAAGGAAGCAGTATAGAAACATAAAGCAGTAAAAAAGGCACCAGGGAAGACCACCAAAGAAAGCAGCGAGAGAAAGGGAGGCTATTCAAAATAAAAATCTTGGGAATCAATCAATGATTTTGCAAATCCTCAAGGAAAAATATTCGAAAGGTGTTGAAGGACAAAAAGAAGGTGGTGGGTCTCTCAAATCTCCCTCCTTGAAATGATAGTTTTATCTTGGAACTTAAGGGGAATGGGAGGCCCCCAAAAACTCCTTTCTCTAAAAAAGATGAATGGAAAGGAAAATCCTTTAGTAGTATTGTTACAAGAAACAAAACTTGAGGTTGTATTATCTATCAGATCCATAAAAAAATGAAAAACAATTCTGGAATTGCAATTGATTCAAAGGGTGCGCCAGGAGGAGTGGGATTATTTTGGGATGACACAAAATTTAATCTAGTGGATAGTCTTAGCTTGCAGCACTAGATTTCAACTCTATTGGAGGAAAAAAAAAATGGAGAGAAAACTCCAATAAACATTTATGGAGAAAAATTGGAATTCTGGAACTCCCTATGAAGAATAAGGGAGAATTTTGGGCCTGAAAACTATGTGTTGGGAGGTGATTTAAACATAGTATTAAATGCAGCGAAGAAAAGAGGAGGATTCCTTGTTCAGGATCCTTTTTGAGATAGGATGGAAGATTTAATGTTGGAGTGGGATTTAGTGGATTTTCCACCAAAGACAAGAAAGTATACCTGGTCTAACAAGCGTACATGAAATAGTCACATTGTTGCTCATTTTGACTGGTTCTTAATCCACAGCTGTTGGTTGGATAAAGGGATTGATTACAACACTTCTATTCTTACACAAGGATAGCCAGACCATAAGCCATTCAGGATAAATCTATCTCCTATCAAGAACTTGGGACCAATACCATTCAGATATAACCCAGATTGGCTGAAAGGAGATGGGATTTTGGAGCTGATCGCTCAGGACTAGAGAATGTATACCTCTGGTTCACCCTCTTTTGTATCGGAAAAAAATTGAAGGCTTTAAAAAGGGAGTTAAAGAACTGGTTAAAATCAAAATATCAACCCCCTAGCTGAGAGAGACAGGAATTGCAAAAGAAATTAGAAGTTCATCAGTGGCAAATGGAAAAAGAGGAGGTAACTCTGAATCATTTAGAAGTAGAAGCAACCCTTACAAAAGAAATATTTGTTGAAGGAAGGAAGGAAGAACAATTATGGAGGTTGAAATCTCGAAGTTTCTAGCTAACGGAGGGAGATCAAAACACAACATACTTCCACAAAATGGTGAAATTTAGAGAAGCCCATAATAGGGTTAAAGAAATTACCCCGAAAGGAAAAATGGAAATTTCTTCATTGGAGGGTATCAAGCAAGAATCTTTCAGTCACTTTTGCAACCTTTACCATGAGGAAGGAGATTTGGATGCGGAGAAGTGTACTGAATTTTTGAATCCAGTTGAAGCATCCCTCTCAATTGAAGATAACCACTGGATGGTAAGAAAGGTTAGTGAAGAAGAGTTGGTTGTGGTGATTTGGGGTTTGGCTCCAGATAAAGCACCTAGTCCTGATGAGTTCTCAATATGATTTTACAGGGAAATTTGAAGTCTGATAAAAAATATTATGAGGGGGAACAAACTCCTCCTTCCTTTCTCTCATTCCAAAAGAATAAAACCCTGTAAGCTTTGCTAGATTTTGTCTTTTTTCTCTATGCAACTCTTCATATAAGATAATCTCAAAAATTATTGCTTCCAGACTCAAAAAATTTCTTCCCTCTTAGATATTTGAAAACCAAGGGGGATTCATGGAGAAGAGACAGATAGTAGACATGTTAATTTTAGGTATGTTCTATGCTAGAGCAATTTATTTCAATTTTCACAGTTATCTCAATATCTTTTCCAGATTAGCAATCACATCAACATTAAAGTAAACTGCAGATAGAACATAAATATAAATTGTAGAAGACAAGCCAAGACAAGAGGACACAAGATGTGGTGCTAGCCAGGGACAAACCCCAATGTGGGGAAACCCTTGATCAATTCTTCTTATATGTTCTACAATATATCAGCAGAGAGAGAGAGAGATTGCACATTTACAACAGAAGTCAACACTTTGACTTATCTAGATAAGAGCATAGATCATCTATAAGAAGATGATACATGAGATCAGTTGAAGACATGCTGCTTCAACTAATTCTCCAAGGTGACTCCTTCACCTATCGTTGTGCTGCATTGCGTCATCATGTTGCACCTCACCGCGTTGCACCATGTTGCACCCATCATCACTATGCTGCATATCATCACGCTTCATTAATCATGACTGTACCCATCATTGTACTGCATTATGTGCCATTGTTGCACCTTGTTGCCATCCTGACTTATGTGTTGGTTGTACCTTGCTTTCTTGTTTTCCCTTGCTTTCTTGTTGTCGTTAGCATGCTTGTTGTTTCATGCTAGTTGACCCTTGCATGATAGCTGTAACATTGCATGCTTGGTGTATTTGCTGCTAAGTACCATACAACTGTCCCAATGTTAGTTAGTTATCCCTTGCATACTGCCCTCCTTCGGAGATAGATGCTCCAGCTGTTCTGGCAGTTCACGGTAGTTCTGACAGTTTCGGCTTTTCCGGCAGTCCCAGATTTTCCGGCTTTTCAGGTAGTTCAGGCTTTTTTAACAGTTCTAGCTTTCCTGACTTTTCCGGCAGTTCCGGCTTTTCCAATAGTTCCGTATTTCTAGCAATTTTGGCTTTTTTGGCAACTCTGGCCTTTCCAATAGTTCCAGCTTTCCCAGTTTTTTCGGCTTTTCCGGCAGTTTCGACAGTTTCAGCTTTTCTAGTAGTTTTGGATTTTCCCACAGTTCCGGATTTTCTGGAAGTTCCGGATTTTCCGGTAGTTCTGACATTTCTAGCTTTTCTAATAGTTCTGGCAGTTTCGACAGTTCGGGCTTTTCCTGTTGTTCTGATTTTTCCGGCTTTTCCAGATTTTCCGGCAGTTCCGCTTTTCTAGCAGTTCGGGCATTTCCGGCTTTTCCGGCAGTTTTGGCTTTTTGAGCAACATAGAGCTTATTCTCCCATGACTACATTTAGATCTAGGGCATGTTATCTAGGGTAGTGTATACCCTAGGGCACTCCCTCTAGCTCTCATCTTCATCAAACCGAAAATAGGATGAAGTGAGATCACAAGAGTGAGTGTGTGTGTGACAAATGACTTCAAGTCCTCTTCTATTTATACTAAAATGTAGAGGTTGAATAGACATGACTGTTGGGCTTCTGAGCCTACATAATTTGATGGCTGACTTGACAATTTGTCCATAATCAAAATAAATTCATATCTTCATAAATACTTATCGGAATTGGATGATCTTTAGATCAATCCTACACCTCTCAATGAGAGGGATCCAAGAAAAATATCAGCTGCCATAAGTAAGATGACCCACATGGAGTTTGGCCCTAGTTGCCAATTTTAACACTCCTTCTCAACTAGGGAGAACTCCATCCACTGATCCATATGTCCGACTGTACTATCTCTGCCATCAGTGCCCTATACTACTCTGCTCTGCTCTAATCTACTGAGCTTTTCTCTGCTAAGCTCTACTGAACCATGAATAAGAAGAATTGATCGAGAATGTCTCATACCATTCTCTACTGACCCGAAGTCAGTTTCATCTGAAGAGAGTGTGTCACATCACTCTTACTGAGCCGAAGTCAGTTTTATTGATCCCAAATCAATATCACAAGAGAGTGTCTCAAACCACTCATACTGATCCCAGATTAGTTTCATTGATCCCAGATCAATATCACAAGAGAGTGTCTCAAACCACTCATACTGATCCTAGATCAATGGAGATCATCCTAGCATAGGGAGTATGGTAGATACAGCGATGCGTCCATCGATAGAACTATTATGGTTCCTATCCTCATTTCCCTACTCATTGATCAGAGGAGAGGTACTTCCCATGAGTCCCAGACTGCATGGGTAGGATGCCTCGACAAGGGAACGAATCATCCTGTCCATAGGAGAATGAATCATCCTGTCAGTGGATGCCACAGAGAATGAATCATCCTGGCCCACAAGAGAATGAATCATCATGTTCCACAGTTGCCACGGAGAATGAAACATCCTGGCCCACAGGAGAACGAATCATCCTGTTCCACAGTCGCCATGAAGAACGAATCATCCTGGCCCATAGGAGAATGAATCATCATGTTCCATAGTCACCATGGAGAACGAATCATCCTGGCCCACAGGAGAATGAATCATCCTGTTCCATAGTCACCATGAAGAACGAATCATCCTGGCCCACAGGAGAACGAATCATCTTGTTCCATAGTGCACCACCAGGGGAGGGTGAGTCGCCCTGTGGTCATATGTTGCTCCAGTAAGTACTCCAAGCACCCCAGAACTCCTAAAGCTCAATGCATGCAACATGTAAGACCCTTATAAGAAGGTTTCTCAATGACTACAAGTCGTTCGGGAAAGTTACAGATTTGACCTTTCCTCGGGGCTTTGACAAAAAATGTCTCCAACTTGTACATCAGTCTCAATGTGATGGAGCCTCCTCGCTCATCAACTTACCATATCCCAGATAAGGCAGTATATGATGTCTATCTGCTGGAGCAATCATCGAATATGGGATTCCTCAATAATCGAATCCCACCTCTCGTTGTCACATAGAATCACAGTGGTATTCATCATGTGTACAAACAGCTCACTTAAGAGCTTCTGTAGCTTCACACGAGATCATCCTCATAGCTATGTATTCGGTCTCGGCGATGCTTATAGTAACCAATTTTTGCTTCCTGCTCATCCATGATATCAAAGCAGAATCCAAAGAGAACCAGCACTAAGAATTTCTCTAGTGATCCTCCACACTGCCTGCCCACTCAACATTCAAATAATCATGCAGTTTCGTATTTCCGGTAGTGTATCTCAATCCATGAGAGATTGTGCCCCTAAGATATCTCAAATATTCTTGGCACCAATCCAGTGAGGCTCAACCAATTATAAGCTCACCATGCTAACGGAAAAACATATGTATGGACGAAAGTTCACCAAGAACATCAATACGAATGAGTTTATGAAACTCAAAGGCATTTCCTAAATATGGTCCGAAATCACTAACATATAACTTCTGAAAGTTAATATCCTCGAGGTAGTCATAGGCTTGCAGTTTATCATTCCAAATTCGGAATCCAACTCCCTCTTACTTCTGCAAATGAGAGGGTTTGCACCTCTCAGAAATAGGTCATCCTCATAAGGTGTCAATATGAGAGGTCTATCATCCACAACCTTCGGGTAATGGTTTGGATCGGTTTCACTCCTAGTGAATCTCAGCTTCATCTGATAGCTATAAATCCTCTCATACTATGCCCGAGGAGTTTTTCTTCAAGCCATAGAGGGATTTCTTCCACCTATATACATGAGATTCCCGATCATGAATCTCAAACTCCTCGAGTTGTTCCAAACCTGTGGACCTACTACATGAGGGGAATGGTCCCCTTGTAAGATTTTCCTTTGGTATGTCTCAGACATGTACTTTCATGCTCTTTTTGAATTCAGGCATCCATGTCACCATCTGACTCACAGACCTTCGCTGCTATGTGTCAATGGACATGGTCCCCATGGACTTCCTGCAACTTGACACAACCCTGAACTCAAAAACATCTTTGAAAATTCTATTTTCAAACATGTAGCTATCCATCCATGAGTGCCACCCTGAAACCTTTGACTTCCATTGCTAAAATGGACACCAGGTTCTTCTTGCAATCAAGTACTTAAAAGAGATTCTGTAAATGAATTAAGTTACCCTCATTCAATTGAGGGATAACATTCCGTACACCATTTCCGAGATAGGTGGCATTGGCTCCAAGTATAATCCCAGGATTGTTTCCATCTCTACCAAATTAGAGAGTGCACCCATCTATCTGATAAAGTTCCTTGAAGCAATACAATTAATAAGCCAGATTCCCAAAGAATCTGAAGGAGAGGGCCAATAAAACATAACGTTTCTTTATCTTATGAGAAACAACATTTGATTCTTCATACCTGGGGTTCCTTGCTTTCTTTGAAGAGTCAACCATTTCCTTGATTACCAACATTACCTGTCATTCCTTTGATCATTGAAGATGTCCCTGGAATGATTGTTATCTTCATCAAGAGATGTGTCTCTGCCATTCGGACACTCCTTCGCATAATGGACGAACTTATTGCAACCAAGGCATCCGCCTTTCCTTCCAACCTTAGATCTGAAATTCCTAATGAAGTGATCTTTAGGTAGACCATCAGAAATTTCCGTTGCGCCATTCTGATAATATTCTCTGCTTCGACTTGACCCTCGGTGAATTTGAAGAGGGATGAGGAATCCACTGATCCTTTTGTCCTCTCCCAACTGTCTTCAGTGATTCCTCTTTCACTCTTGCTTGGGCATTTTCTTCACCTCAGCTCTGATACCATGTTAATTTTAGGTATGTTCTATGCTAGAGAAATTTATTTCAATTTTCATAGTTAGCTCAATATCTTTTCCAAATTAGCAATCACATCAGCATTAAAGTAAACTGTAGATAGAACATAAATATAAATCATAGAAGACAAGCCAAGACAAGAGGACACAAGATGTGGCACTAGCGAGGGGAAAACCCCAATGTGGGGAAACCCTTGACCAATTCTTCTTATATGTTCTTCAATAGTTCAGCAGAGAGAGAGAGAGAGAGAGAGAGATAGCACATTTACAACAGAAGTCAACACTTTGACTTATCTAGATAAGAGCATAGATCATCTCTAAGAAGATGATACATGAGATCAATTGAAGACATGCTGCTTCAACTAATTCTCCAAGGTGACTCCTTCACCTATCGTTGTGCTGCATTTCGTCATCATGCTGGACCTCTCTGCATTGCACCATGCTGCACCCATCATCACTATGCTGCATCTCATCACACTTCACTAATCATGACTATACCTATCATTGTACTGCATTATGTGCCATTGCTACACCATGTTGCCATCCTGACCTATGTGTTGGTTGTACCTTGCTTGCTTGTTGTCGTTAGCATGCTTGTTGTTGCATGCTAGTTGTCCCTTGCATGCTAGCTGTAACATTGCATGCTTGGTGTATTTGCTGCTAAGTACCATACAATTGTCCCAATGTTAGTTAGCTATCCCTTTCATACTGCCCCCCTTCTGAGGCAGATGCTCCAGCTGTTCCGACAGTTCCTGATAGTTCCAACAGTTTCGAATATTCTAGCAGTTTTGGCTTTTCCGACAGTTCCAGCTTTTCCAACAGTTCCAACTTTCCCGGCTTTTCTGGCTTTTGCGGCAGTTCTGGCTTTCGCGGCAGTTCCAGCTTTTCCGGTAGTTCCGACATTTCGGGATTTTCCGGCTTTTCTGGCAGTTCTATCAGTTCCTGCTATTCCGGCTTTTCCAGCTTTTTCGGCAGTTCTGGCATTTCCGGCTTTTCTAGCAATTCCGGATTTTCTAGTAGTTCTGGCTTTTCCGGCTTTTCCGCTTTTCTGGCTTTTCTAGCTTTTCTAGCAGTTTCGGCTTTTCCGGCTTTTTGAGAAATGTAGAGCTTATTCTCCCATGACTACATTTAGATCTAAGGCAGTGTATACCCTAGGGCACTCCCTCTAGCTCTCATCTTCATCAAACCCAAAACAGGATGAAGTGAGATCACAAGAGTGAGTGTGTGTGTGACAAATAACTTCAAGTCCTCTTCTATTTGTACTAAAACGTAGAGGTTCAATAGACATGACTGTTGGGCTTCTGAGCCTACATAAGTTGTTGGCCGACTTGACAATTTGTTCATAATCAAAATAAATTCATATCTTCATAAATACTTCTTGGAATAGGATGATATTTAGATCAATCCTACACCTCTCGATGAGAGGGATCCAAGAAAATATCAGCTGCCATAAATAAGATGACCCACATGGAGTCTGGACCTAGTTGCCAATTTTAACAAGACAATATAATTTTAGTGTAAGAGGTCATCCATTCCACCAACGAATCAAGAAAAGAAAGTATGGTAAGAAAGTTGGACATGGCAAATGCCTTCGACATAGTGAGGAACTCCTTCATTTTCAAAACTATGAGAAAAATGAGCTTCAAAAAGAAGGTTATTCATTGGATTACAACTTGTATAAGCTCCCTTGGATAGCCCAATTGGTAAATGGAATACCTATGGGATTTTTTAAGGCAAAGAGAAGGGACCTCTCCTTATCAGTCTGTAATGAATGGAATTCTTTTAAATACCTTGGATTTCCAAAATCTTCCGAAGAAGCTCATAGTGATGATTGGGAAATCGTAATTCAAAAAATTAAAAATAAAAATTTCGAACTGGGGACCGTAATGGATTAACATAGCTGGGAAATTTGTCCTCATTAAGGCAGTCCTTTCTGCCATGCCTATCTATTCTAGTATGGCACTTCTAGCTCCTAAAGGGGTTTTGTCCCAAATTGGGAGGCTTTTTAGAAAATTTTTGTGGCAAGGAGGCAAGTCCAACAAAAATAGATTTCATCTTGTCAATTGGAAGACAATTAGGCTTACTATCCTCCATAGGGGCTTAGGTGTCAAGGATCCTAAATTAATGAATAGAACAATGGGTACCAAGATCATTTGGAGGTTGATCTCTCCCTCCTCTTAATGGTGGAATTCAACACTCCTTAGAAAGTACTTTCATAAAAGTTAAATCTTGAGACCTAAAAGTGAAAATTGGAATAAGAAGGAATCAAATATTTGGAAGCTTTGCAAGGGATTTTTGGTGGGCTCCAGTATTGTAGCAATAATGCTACAACTCCTGGAGCTTCCTTCTCTAATTTTATCAACCCGGTAGTTCGTAACAAACTTGAAAGCGACAATGCTGTATGCACAAGTACTAGCTCTTATTGCATCTGTCACTTGGTCAGCTGGCACAAGTCCGCTAGGGCTCAAGCCAACTTCTATGAGTTCTCAGAAGAAGCTTTTTAACTGATGAACGAAAGCTATCTCAAAGGAAATTAACCTACTGTAGGAAGGAACTGAAAGCCAACAAGAAATGAAAACCCTAGCAAACCCTAATTCTACCAGCTAGTCCTACTGATGCAAAGGTGGGAATGCAAACTACTGAAAGAGGTGCCATTACTTCTAGGAAGGTGAGATGCATGTGTCTAGACTACTTTGATCTAAAGAAAGCATATTTTTGTATTTTTCTTCAAGTTGTTGGAATTATTATGTGTGTGCTTCTAACTGGGTCTTGACTGTGTAGGGATAGATCAAGGAGGGAAATGCTTGGAAAAGGTAAGGAAGGCTCAGAGAGGGTCTACGGAATCCCTAACATCCTTTCAGAGAAGTTTACAATAGTTTAGATGCCTGGCAACCGTGTTTACAAGCTTCTACAGGAAGTCTGCAGGGGTTCTACAGGATGTTCAGGATTTCTACAGGAAGTTCAGTAATTCCTACAGGATGTTCTGCAATAGGATTTTTGGGTGATGGATGAGTGGAAGAGGCTATATGGATGGATAGGGAGGTAGGAGGGGAGCTTGTGATGGCTTATGGACAGAGAGATGAGATGAAGAGGGGGTGTGCAAAGCTGGTTGGTCTAGAGGAGGTTAGAGGAAATGGAAGGCCGAAAAGGTAGAGTCACGTGGGTGATAGAAGAGTTAGGAGGCAAGTGGTCTAACTGAGAGATGAGTGGATGGCCTAGGCATGGCTTAGAAGGATAAGGGAGTGAGGGAGTAGTACTGCACAGTGTAAATGAAACAAATCATCCATGTCTTGCACATAACCGAAATTTCATCAACCTATTCTAACTGTTTTTATAAAACCACAGAACAGCAACGTGATTTTGTAAGGAAACTCTTGCATGGTACTGAAGCAAAGATTCATTCCACAAGATCTGAACGCATGGATGCTGCTACAACCGAGAACATTGCATCAAAGCTTGCATGAACATGTAAAACAGTGTTTTTGGTGGGTGGCACGGTCTGCAATTCCAGTCCCTAAACAGAGGTGGAAGTGAGTGTGCAGTCAACCCTTTTTGGAACTCTGATTAACTCCAATCTCCTTACTCTAATCTAAACTACTGAAAGCAACTTTGTTCATAAAACTAACCTACTTAACCACACCAAGAAATTCAACTCAGCAAACTGTGTTTCCAAATGCATGTAAAGGAAAAGAAATGCAATGCTGAAAGAAAGGTAACAATACAAAGGAAGGAGGCCTATTGCTCTCAGGTTGGGCCCAACCCCGAGAGCTATGGCTCCTCTAAGAACTCAGAACTGAACTCAAATTTGCCTGCTTTTCATTAAAAGATAATAGTCATAAGTCAAATAACATGCCAAAAATGGCTTACAAAGAGCAAAATAGAGCTATCAGCTCGTAGTTCAGAATATGCAACAAAGTTTCAAAAGTCCCCATCGAAGGCTACAGCCTCATCATTTATACATTACGAGGGCCAAGCTGGCCTCCTAAATTAGTGGGGTTTGGCTGACCAAACTAAGAGTAATCTGCTGCTTCCTCAAAATCCGTTTGGCTGCCTTCTAGGTCGGTGGTGGTGGCTGTTGGAGCTCGGAGTTGGGGGTGGAGATCACGAGGAAGGCCATTCAATGATGTGGACAACCTTCCTACAAAACCTCAATCCCATCTTGGCTGTCTCCTAGCCCTCATCTGCGTGGTTTTGCTCCATTAAATGCCAAAAAACCTGAAATAAACATGTGTTAGCCACCTAGGAATAGTGACTGCCCTCATTCGTACAAATGACATGAATATACTAAAAAAATGATGCATAAGTTATGAAAAATGAAGGGTTGAGCAAGGGTAGTTAGGCCAAATGAGCCCAAAATGTTACCAAATTTGGGGCTCATCAAGTTTCCCCCTGAATTTGGATCATCGAGGATGGAAAGTTGGAAATGGAAAAAGGATTCAGTTATGGAAAGATAATTTATATTCTAAAGAGCTTTTGAATCAAAACCGCAAAATGCATGAATTGGTAGACTAGATGAAAGTCCATCAATTTTTTTATATTTCTGACCTTTCAACCTGGGATGATAATGGTCATTGGAGAGGTTGGGTCTGTCCAATGGTTCCAGAACATTTATTGACTGAATGGAGTATGATGATACATGCTTTAAAAGGGTGCGCTCCTATCAACACTAAACTGGTAGATGAAATAATTTGGACAACCACCTCTAACCTCTCATACTCAGTAAAAAGAGGATATGATGTGTTGCTCCACAACCGCAAGAATTTGTCTTTTGTGGGAATGTGGAAGTCTGTTTGGAACACTGATGGATTTCCCAAGGTAAACATATTTTGTTGGGAGCTTGTTCTAGGGAAAATACTTACAGCAGAAAACTTAAAGAAAATAAAAATCCAACAACCATCTAGACGTGTCTTGTGCAAAGAGAAGAAAGAGAAAACTGATCATCTTTTCAAGATCTGCAATTATGCTCTTTCTGTTTTGAAGGAAATACTAAACGAAGTAATAGAAATGGATGTTTTCCCAATGTCTTGGGAAGAGATGTTTACAAAATGTATTTAGAAAATCCCATGGAAATGTTCAAAATATGGAGCAGTCGCTCGGTATTGGAGAATCCTCCCTAAATATATCTATTGGTTAATTTGGATAGCTTGTAACCGGACTTTTTTTAGAATAAAGAGGTCAAATCTAGTGTCATAGCTGCCAAATCAATATAGTTTTCAGCAGAGGTAATAACAGCTAAGGGATTTGATCCGGTTGTTCTCTTAATCATTCTGAAAGCCAATAGGAAATGGTGAAAATTATATCTCCCTTCCCCTCAAGCTAATCGATTTTTGAAACCTATTTTCAGTCCTAAATGGAATCTGCGGATGAATGACCTCGAAGTAAAAAATTGGAGGAAAGGAAATAGTTGCTTTTCTCTATTTTTCAATAGGGAACCGAAAGGAAATCTAAGACATGTAGGAGGAAGCGGGGTTCTTATCGATCCAAATGAAGAGGAAAAAATAAAATATGCTTGGGGGCTAGGGATGTCTACGAATAATGAAGAAGAGTTTTAGCTCTCTTCCAAGCCTGAGATTGGCTAGGGAAAGAGAAATTTAAAAATTGGTTGTCATTGTCTACTTTCTCTTGGTCATATAACAATTGAACAAGAAAAATCCTTGTTTGGAATAAAAATGATGAAATAAGGAAAGAAGGAAAAAAAATGATGTAATAAGAATAGGAATAGGAGAGGCAACAACTGAACTCTCTTGTAAAAGGTTCTAGCCTTCAATCTGGACGGTGTATCTATAAATCCAAAAAACCATTTCGTTGGAAAAGAACAAAAAACAAAAAAAAACCTCTCTGTGTGAATTCAAAGAATCAATTCCAAATATATATATGGCACACTCCTTGCAATACATATGCACTAACTATTTAAATAACTTCAAACACATTAGTAGAAACACTTTCACTCTGATCTAATGTTACTATTTTTCCTAGTGTTTATATTCAACTCTCAAATATCTACAAACTAATCAGCTCACTAACCCAACTGAAAATCAATTCTGGAAATGATTCATAATGACACATGAAGGATGAATTTTATAAGAAGGTTTTGTAATACTCACAATTATCAATCATCTCTACATTAACTCATATAAGGTACATAGCTATAATGAAACTCTTTTTCCATGAAACAACTCCCTATTTGTCTTCAACAAAATTAATTCATTGTATTACAATATTATAGCTAGGAATATCATAAGACAATAATAATAATATCAATGCTTTAATATGATTTACAATTAACACGAATTAAAAGATAAAAAAATAATGATTGGCTAACAAATCTCAATCCCCTCCAAACTGATGAAGCTTGATGTAACTTTGTTTGTCAACCATAAAATTTTGGGTTTGAACTAGATCTTGAACAATTTTGAAGTATTATTCAATAGAGGGTTACTAATAGACCTGTAGAATTCATATTGATACTTCACCGAGAGCTATATTAGGGAATCTTTGTCACTATTATGCCATGAACTTGACAAAGAGCTCCAGACTCAACGTGATCAGAGGCACCTCTGCAAAGGTTACTTCAACGAATTACTGCAAGAGATAATTTAAAGTTGAAACCATCATTGGAAACTTCTAGATCTACTAAGATAAAATAAGTACTTCATAGGGAAATTCATATCAGAACAGAGTATATGAACTTTACTTCAAAAACCCCTTAGATCAAAGATTAATAAACACGGTTAGCACACTTAAAACCATAAATAACACTGCCACACACTAGATCGACAACCTATTAAAAAAATGAGCACAAGATAAGGGGGCGACAAGTTGGATTGGTGGGCCCAAACCAAACAAATCGTCCCCTCTATAAAATATATAACACACAGAGACGAGATTATGCATGAAATATAGAAATGAATAGAATAAAACATGACATGAGTCCCTTGTATTGAATAATACCCAAACTTTTACATCAGCAACCATCTGGTGAAGGTATAACCAGCAACATGAAATTATAATAACATCCCCCCACACAAGCCATGGTTGATCTTTTTCTAAAAGTTACAGTACAAATTTAGGCTCTAACAACCCATTTTTTCAATTCTAGAAAATTATGCATTTTTAACAAATCTACCTCAAAGAACCCTGTGTATCTCTTAGACCATGGTGAATTTTGGAAAGTAACCTGCAATGTACTCAATTTCCTATGTTGGGAACAAACCCATGTTCCATAATTTTGAGATTTGCCTTCATCTGCATGAAAATCCGGGAGGAAGTTGATAGTTTGAAAAATGTTGTGAATTTGGGGCTGACTTATTAATTTTCTTCTAGAAACACACATATGCGACCTAGGTGCATTTTGACTCATGTGGGAGCATGAAATCACCACTACGAACAAAAACCATGTTCGGTTGTCTTGGGAAGTGTGCTAATATATCAATCCCCAAATGGGTGTAGGAATTATACTTGGTGCAGGAATTGAACTAGCTGCAATTTGTTGAGCGCACTTGACCTCACATAATCTTGCAGAAGCCATCCATTAAATAGGTGCACGTGGTGCTCTCTATACCCATCAATCATGTGTATGACCTCCTCTTTTAATTGCAGGACCTAATGTAGGGTCTTTGGTACCTAGGCACAATGAAGCCTTCATTAGTGACAATTTGATGTAATTCTTATTGAAACAAAGGAAATATGAAAAATAATAAACATTTATCTTATCATGCCTAAATTTAAGGTAGTTAACCCAAAAATGCGCAAAATGACGACAATAACCATAAAAACTAAGTAAAAGAATGAGGGATTTCACAGCAAAAGTTGAATAAAGCTAGACAAAACGAAAGCCTAACAATATGTATATGCCATAAAAATATATCTGAAAGTGCTTGTTCCTATACTAATATGATCCTTTCCTCAATTACTCTATGTTCTCCCCCTTAGCAATTTCCTCATTGAGTTTCATTTGTTTTATTTAATTTCATTTTTTTATGACTGTATATGTGTAATTATTGCTTTTATTACTTTTATTATTATTATTATTACTTATTACTTTTATTACTTTAATTCTAACACTTCATTATAACATCCCTCATACTAGGTTATAGAGAACCTCTCAGCACAATGACAAAGTAAAAGACCATATCTTTCATTGCTAAAAAAATTCTTCACATTCTAAGGGTGTTTGTAAATTTAACAATAATCTAATAGTTAATTCTATTTTTTAATTTGGTTGTGTTAATGAGAAACCAGATAACTATTGGGGTGAATAAAATCAATATGTTAAGTTATCGGAATAAATTCAACCAAATTACAAACAAAATAAAAGTGTATATATGTTTAGACTAGGTTCATAGTTGGAACCCAAAATTGTTGACGGGATGAAAAAAGGTCTTACAATGTATTATTAAGGAAATCTAGTAGTTAAGATTCATGTCGTTAGGAGATTAATATATGCCTACTATAATACCCTTGATGGTGGTACCCATCTGCTTTAGAATCAACAGTTGCTAACACACCAAGTCAAGAAATATCTTATTGGTGCCAATAAGACATGTGTTCTTCAAAACATGCTTATTTGAATTAATGTTGGCATCTTTTCATTTAACCCAATGTCAATGCTATAATTCATGCTTCATTGTATTACACATTACTAAGAAAAACCAAAGGTATACAAATGAATACTAAACAACATTTCCCTTTCCTCTAAAGAATTTAAAATGGTTTCACATTCTAAGAATAACTTAGACATCTATAAAAATTATCATATAGTTTCAAACCAAGCATTATGTAGTAAGAAAATCCAACACCTCCTCTACATGATTTTCCAATATTGCCTGCGCATCAACCTGCCATTAAAATACAATAATCACATGTTTATTTATCTAATCAGTGTTGATAAATTCAAATATATATGTAGGAACATATTTCTTATGATGCTTGTTGATTCAAGCCTCTATTCCCTTTAAAGGACAATGATCCTTCCTTTGACTAAATGTTATTTATACAACCTTCCTCGAAAGGAAATATTTTGTGCTTTCACCTTGATTAGTCGAATATTTTGACATAACAAATAGGATATGCTTGGACCATGAACATGGGAAGAACCAACAATTAATTTCAAGAAATGTGCTACATAAAATAAACTAAATTCAATATGTTGTGTCATTCTTCTAGAAAAGCAACATGAACCTACAACATAAAGATGACATTATGTGCTCACATAGAGGAGATTCAACTAAACAAATTTGGGCCTCATGACCTATATTCCTAGGTAACAAAAAAATGAAAATGTAGAGAGGAGATGACTCTTAATGTAATGGTTCATTCACATAAAATATATGGTTTTGGAAACAAAACAAACTATCTCAAAATTGGGCATTGGATTGTTTCAATAACTTGCACGTGGCTACAAACTTTCTTGCATGACTTGATAATTTTCATCGTTAAAATCACCACGTTACCCAACATCTAGTGTTGTAATTAAATTTTAAAAATTCTTTATTTAACACATGTGAAAATTCTAATATGGTAATTCTCTAATGGATGCATAATAATGCCTTTATTAATGAATGTACAACTCAAGCAATGTTGAATTGGAAAGAGCCATTTTGTTTTTGTTGACTAGAGGAATCGACAACTAGGTAAGTCTCATGCTAACATGACACGATGTCAATTCCAACCACTACCACTATAAACTCTAGGTGCATATGTATTCCCCTTCCACACGCATAGGTTAATTGAGGTTATTTGAACACTGGACCTCCTCACACATAATACTTCTTTTACACGACTATTACCAGTTGAATTGCCACTCAAGGGCTATCAATACAAATTATTAAATAAAATGCTAAGCATAAATAATATAACTCAGATTTTCATGTATATCTCTTAAATTGACATGACAATTGCATTCATGCCTCAACACACACCAAGTCCTAAGACTTGGGGACCCTCCTTTTTCTTCAATTTTGAGTTTCCTTTTTCCCTTTATTTCATAGTGATGCTCGATTGAGGAACGTTTGGATTGTAATGCTCATAAGGGTTTATAGAGATGGTGGATAATGACTTGTTTGATATTTTCTTGAGACCCTCAATCTGTTATGCTTCTTAGCTTTTGGTGTGTTCTTCATCCTTTAGCTTTGAATTGTCTTGTCCATCGTTGATAAGGATATTTAAATAGTTCTTCGTCCTTTACCTTTGAATTTTGTTGTTCATCATTGATAAGGAGATTTATTATATTTAAAGAGGATGAATCTTTCAAAACATTTTGATTGAATCTTTTCAAAAATCCTTTGTGTTTCTTGACCATTTCTCAAAAAAATATCCAATGGTTCATTAAGCATTTCTTGAAAATTTGAAGGTTTGCATATTTTTAATTTGCTTGACAATTCATCAAGAAACATTTACATTTCAAACAAAGCATCTTTAGGATTCCTCAATGATTCATCGAGCTATCTTATAAGTTCTCTTTGAAATTATTCTTAAATATATTAAGAATTCTTCAAAAAAAATTGAACTTTCAAATGCGTACATCTTAGGAGTTCATCTAATAGTTTATTGAGGAAATTTTGAATTTACATCTTATCATCTTTCACATTTGATTAAAATAGTATTGAGGCATTCATAAATTTTATCTTTTGAATTTACATGATGGTTCATCCAGATGCCTTTGACATTTCAAATGAAATATCTTCTAGAAATTTTGAATGCCTCGTTAAACCATTTTTGAAGTTTTCATTTTAGTATCTTTCAAAATACTCTAATAGTTCATTGTGCCGTCTTTGAAATCCTTAACATGCACATTTCAAAAACGCCTAATGTTTCATAGGGATAATATTGAAAAATATCCTTCCAAAGTTCATGATAGTTTTTTAGGCTATTTTCAAAAATCATCTTTCAAAATGACCAAACAATACATCATGGAACTTTTGAAGATGTGTGATTTTTTTCCAAAGTCCCCCCATGGTTCATCAAGCCACTCTCAAACATTTCAATGCAACCATACAATACATCATGGAACTTTTGAAGATGTGCGATTTTTTTCCAAAGTCCCCCCATGGTTCATCAAGCCACTGTCAAACATTTCAATGCAACCATTTTCAAAATGGCCTAATAGTTCAATGGGCCATTTTGTAACTTTTGCTATGTGTATATTTTAATGACCACCAATAGTTCATGAAGGGCTCTTCAAAGTTTAAATGTTTGATATTTTGAACCTTACAAATGGTGTACTGGGTCCCATGCAAATTCAAAGGTGCATATTAATGGCACAATTCCCATTATATTTCAAATTTAATTTGGATTTAATGCACTCACAACATTTTTGAACTAGTAAATCTTTCACATATTTTCAAATATTTCAAAATAAATTCGGAAGGTGTGAAGTCCTCAAATACCCAAGTTTTTAGACGGAGGGATTATTTTTTTTAAAGTGTTATCTTATTGTTTTGAATGTATAATGATGAGGGAGTGAAGTCTTGATTGTTCTCGAAATTTTCATTTCCTTATACATCCCCCTTTTTATGGATCACTTAAACAATTTGGTATTTGCTTTATCTAGCATTTAGATGATTTATTTTCACATTTCTAGATCTTTATTTTGGAATTATTTTAGCATGTGAAATATTACTTGTATCCTTGTCCAACAATGTTTCTTTTGTTGCGTGTCATGTGAATTGAAACTTATTTTATTAAACGATTTTTTTTTACTGACTATCTATTAAGACTTGTCAAAAAAAACTATTTTTTTCAAATGGTCTTAACAATCTATTATATCTTTTGTAAAAATCTTCTTTACAAAATCCCCATTGGCTCATTAAGGTTATCCTAAGGATATTTCAAGAGGCACCGATGGCTTACTGGAGACTTTTCAAAAATATTATTTGGAATTCCTCGATTAGTTTGTTGGGGACATTTAAAAGTTCTACTGGAAACCCTTAATGTTTCACTAGGAGCCCTCCAAAGATATTCCTTTCAGAAACCTAAATGGTCTATTTGGATTTTTTTAAGTCCTCTCTTCTTTTCATCCCAGTTATTCATTGAGGGTTTTGGAAATATGTTTTTTTAGAATTCCTAAAGACTTACTGGAGATATTCTTTAGATATTCTTTCAAAAATTACCAAATATATTAAGACATTTGTAAATCTTCACTCACATTACCCTTTTATAAATCTTGACGATGGATGGGAAAACCAATGTAATTTGAGCATCCACTCTTAATGTTCTACATATGGAATCCCGCTAACTAAATTCATTTAGATCAAAATCCATACTCCCACAATCTTCTACGTACTTTCTAAATACATCACCCATTTTTGAAATTAATGAGGAAACTAGGAAACCAAGGTCCATTTAATTGAATCAAGCATTTGAATGGGGAAATATGTTTCATCCTTTTGAGTCAATAGAAAAATAGCATATCCTAAGAATTAGTGAGATTTTAATAGCCTTCCAAAATTTTAAGCTTTCCACACTCTCTCCTCAAATCACCAGATCTTTCACTAACACCTTCTAGATAGGCATGCAACTCCCTTATTAGAATCAAATGCGTTGTTTTGTTCATTTTATTTTAAAAATCTTTTTTTATTTAGAATTGTGCTTTTGTAGTGATAGATGGAAAATTATGAACCATGTTCCCTTTAAATGATGGCATTATTCCCTTGTAATATGTGCATGCTTTAGGGTATATCCTTCTCATTCACTTATTTATTACCAACAAGTCAAATGTTTATGAGGATACAAGACCCCCCTTGCCCATAAAAAAAATTATTATTTGAATAAATTTTCTATGTCCTTAGCACTCAAGCCTCCAAAATTAATGGCATTGGTCCCTTCCTTGTTAATGTAAAGTAGCTTTCCCAAACCCACAGTTACTGCAACCTTATCTAGTTTTATTGTCAATCTAAACAACTTGTGTAATTTCTAATATGGATGAGCTATGATTATTTTCAACCTTCGATATAAATGAGGTTATAATCTATGTGTGATCCCATACAAAGTGTTAAGTGTTTTTTTCATGAGATTAATAATGTGTAAAGATAAAAAATTTAATGAAAAATCCTTTAACTAAGGAATTATTGTCATAGTGCTTCCAATCAATTTATCCCACTTCAAAGCATCTACTTTTTGTTTCTAACCTAGATAATGTGTTTTATTGTTGATATGGGTCTCATGAATAACACTCTATATAGCTTATAAGGGAAAAATAAACATATAACTAATAATCTATGAAAAAAGACACATCCATGGAAATAGAACCTAAAGATCCCAAAAGGCCCACCAACTCAGAAAATGACATGGAATTGTAGAATAAATTTCAATGTGGATAAATATTTTGAACATAAATAAATAAATGGGAAGAAGTGCATCCCAAACCATTTCTTGAACCAAAATATCAAGATCTAAACACATACATATATCCAAACATTTGAATATCTTGCAATCACAATGTAGTGACAATGTTTGCCATTTTTTCCTATGCAAACATGTTGAAATGGATCATAGATCATGTGCACTTGGAGAATAGGATAGTAATAAATGACTATGGGATACACATTACATCCTTCCATCCTAGCAATATAAATACTTATTATAATTTTCCATGACTAACACTTGGGTGGAAGAATTTAGTAAATTCTAGAATTATTAGAAGATGTTGCGCAAATGGTGGATTGAGGGGAAGCTATCCAAATTTTGAGATCTTAGACCTTACCCAACACCAAATTAATGGATCTCCATGCATAATTTATAGTAGTTCTTAGTAGATTGTATGGATAGAAATATTCCAACCATTTACAGGAAGCTTGGGTGCCACTATTATACACAACAATGGAGGAGGGATTAATCTTCAACTAAGATTTTTTCCTTTCCCTCACAATAATGGATGACATGGTGAGAAGTATCGTACTATGGGAAAATATTTGATGTTTTAAATGTCCTAATATCTAATTGACATCATATGTGATGTCAATATCTTCCCAAGAGAGGGATGGAGATGGACTCCCACTGAATCTTCCATCTAGGTCTACTACCAATAATTATGGGAGAACAAATACATAAGGTAGTGTGATAAGATTTGCAATCATTTATTAGCGTTATATTATAAAATAGTTTTATATAACTCAACTCCTATGTTATTAGAATAAGTTATGCAAGGTGTGAGCATCATAGGACACTAATACATAAACAAGTAAAATACTTATATCAAGATCTATGGATCAACTAAAGCTCTACATATTTTTTCTTAATATGTACTAGACAAGTTGGTTACCAAGGAAGTATCATATCCAAAATATCTATGTGGATTTAATGCCTACTTATATAAATATCATAAAAAATATGCCTAAATTATCCTATTTACATAATATTGCACAAGTTGACTAATGGTATTTTTTTCCAAAATAGAACTAAAGGAAATGGAGTGCTTCAAGCTTGGAGAAGATATACTCAAAATATCCTAAGAAGATTGTTTCATTTCATAGGGACCATGTGATCCACACTTGGCCTTACAATCATGAGGATCAAGAAGAGAAAGAAATGAAAAGAAGAGCACTTTCTTATGAACAAATTTAGATCAAAAAACAACAATGTAATCAAGGAATATAAGAGAAATAGAGACAAGAAGAACAAATGAAGAAAAAGAAGAGGAGGAATGATTTAAAGCCAAGAATCAAATATAATCTAACACTTGAGAAGTAGACAAAGAAAAAATGAAGGCTTAGATAGACTAATAATAAAATAATAGAGCTAAGACATAAGAAATAAAGAGACAATAAGAGAAAATGAAGGGGAAAGTGCCAAAGAACAAGCTCAAGAAAAAAGAAGAAGAAAGATGAAATAAAAAATCTAAATTACAACTAAGGTAGAAGCTAAAGAAAAAGACAAAGGTAAAATGAAGATGCAGGAATAAGAAGAAATGAATATTGCAATGCACTCAAGTCCATAGGTTCACACCCCTACAAGTAAAACATTGAGTTCTACAATTCAAAAGCTTATAGCAAGACATTTACATCACCTATAGATCTAAGCTTGCAATAGTTCATGCAAATAAATGTGTCCATTAAAGAATTAACTTGATTAGAATTGTTCGCTATGGTTAGAAAAGGTAGAATCTGGCCAAGGAAACCCATATCTAAACAAAATTTAACATAGATCACGAAATAATGATAAAAAATAAAGTTACCATGCATGATATCTAGTAGATAGATCTAGTGGTAGTTCAATCAACAAGAGAATATTGTGCACAATCGAACGTTCAAAAAATGGCCAAGGAACTAAAAAATTACAAAAGAAGGATGGATCTCTTAGAAATCCAAGCATCTTATGACAAGGTAGATTATTTATTTTTGCTAAGGCAAGAGTAGATCTTTCTTATTCAATTAAAAAGAGAAATAGTGTACAATCAGCAACCTCGGCGGTGGTGCACACCAAAAGGACAGGCCCACCCCAATCCCCAGTCGCTAGATGACAAAATGAACCCAGGGACGCGGTCAAAACAAACCAGCAGTCCAAAACTGACCGTTGGATCTTAAGCTAAAGATCTAGTGGATGAAAAACATATCGGGTGGCTAACATGCTCACCTTTTAACCAACACATCGGACCCGATGCATCCTGTAAACCATAATTTATAATCATATCGGGTCCATTTTTGGCATAACCAGCGATCACTTTTACCGCCCAAAATCCACCATTTGCACGCGATTCTCATGAGGTCATGCAAACAGCTCGAAACATAACCGTTGTATCAGTCCCACCAACATGCACGTTCAATCCTTGCCATTGAATTCCCTCGCTTGATCCAACAGTTTGGGATCAAATCGCGCATACTAAATGTTATGAAACCAGCTCAAGAAAAGATAAAAAAGATAAATCAACGCCTTAGAATTCAGCCTCTTCGAGGGGGCAACCTCCTTTACATTACATAAATGAACAATTATTGGATGATTCAAATGACAAAACCTCCTTTCTATATATAGGAGTCTAAGGAGTCACAATATAATCCAGCCGACCTAACAATAATAATATAAAGCCACAAAAATAACAATAGAGGGATTCTATGGGCACATTAATAACAATATGGGGGCAATGGGGGCACAACAATATAAATAAGGGGTATAACTACAATAGTAATGGGGTAATCACTAGTATTATAGGGACCCAACATGCCCCTCTCCTTCAAAAAAGTGTTGTCCTCAACGCTTGAGTAGTTCTGGATACTTCTGCATAAAATTCTCACCCTCCCATGTGGAATCTTCAGCGGATAAGTTCTTCCACTTGATAAGGTACTCTGAAATTGATCGATTTCGTAGCTGTTGAGTTCTTGTTTCTATAACTGCTTCCGGTTCCAATATAATTTTTCCTTCCTCGTCAAGTTCTGGCAATATTGTTTGAACTGGGAGCTTGTTGCCTATAACCTTCTTTAAGCATGAAACATGGAAAACTGGGTGCAATCGAGAAGCTGCAGGAAGCTCCAATTTGTATGCCATAGTACCAATCTTTTGCAACACCTTGTACGGACCATAATACTTTGGTGATAATTTATTATCCTTCTTAGCTTACTTGAGGGACATTTGCTTATATGGTTGTAGCCGTAGGAATACCCAATCACCTACATCAAAACTTCTTTCACTGCGATGTTGATTTGCCTGTTGTTTCATTCTATTTTGTGCCAACACGAGGTTATCCTTTAAGAGTTGGAGGACTTGTTGTTGATGTTCGATGTGATGTTCCACTGCCTGAACCTTAGAATTTTCTCTTAAATATGATGTGATGGATGGTGGTTGATACCCATAAAGTGCCATAAATGGGGTCATTTTTGTTGCTGTATGAAAGGAAGTGTTATACCACCATTCAGCCAGAGGCAACCATTTGACCCATTGTGTCTGTTTATCAGATACAAAGCAACGAAGATATCCTTCCAAACATTTGTTTACTATCTCAGTTTGCCCATCAGATTGAGGATGATAAGATGAGCTATGAGCTAACTGAGTACCAAGACAAGAAAATAATTATGTCCAAAAATTTCTAGTGAAAATGGGATCTCTGTCACTTACAATAATCTTTGGGTTTCCATGTAGCTTTTGAATTGTTTCCATAAATGCAGTAGAAACTGTACTGGCTTTAAATGGATGTGATAATGCACAAAAGTGTGCATACTTGGTAAGCCTGTCAACTACCACCATGATGACACTCTTTCCCTCAGACTTGGGTAAACCTGTGATAAAATCCATTGATACCTCCTCCCAACGTTGGCTTGGAATGGATAAAGGTTGTAATAGACCCGGTGTCTTAATTGTTTCAACTTTATTTTGTTGGCAAACCAAACATTCTGCCACAAACTTTTGAATATCTGATTTAAGGCCATCCCAAAAAAATTCCTTCTTAACCCTGTGGTAAGTTTTTAAAAATCCTGAGTGCCCTCCTAAGGGAGAAGTGTGCAATTCCATAAGAATCTTTTGTTTTAGTTGGGAATTATTACAGAGGTATACGCGATCTTTGTACCATAACGAATCATTTTTCCAGCTAAATGTATCAGACGTACTGGAACCTTGTTGTAGCTTTCGAATAAGTGCCCACACTTCTTTTTCATTCTTCCATTCCTCCCTTGCTTCATTTATCCAATCTGGTTGGATGATAGAAATAGCGCACAACAATGCTTCCACACCCTCATCCTTCCTTGAGAGTGCATCTGCCACCACATTTTTCTTCCCTTTTTTGTAGATGATTTCAAAGTCATAACCCAACATCTTTGTGACCCACTTTTGTTGCTCTTCAGAGGATAATCTTTGTTCTAAAAAGTATTTAAGGCTATCATGATCCGTTTTTACCTTGAAGTGTCTTCCCATTAGGTAGGGTCGCCATTTCTTAAGTGCATGGAGTATTGCCAACATTTCCTTCTCATAAATAGCTTTTCTTAGAAACTTTCCCTTGATTGGACGACTTTCAAAAGCAATGGGTCTTTCATCTTGCATTAGAACAACACCAATTCCATTTCCTGAAGCATCACATTCCACAATAAAGGTTTTTGTGAAGTCCGGTGTAGCTAAGACCGGTGCTTGGCACATTGCCTCTTTAAGATGTTCAAAGGCCTTTGTTGCTTCCGGAGTCCATGAAAATTCATCTTTCTTCAATAATGTCGTTAGAGGTGCTGCTATTCTCCCATAATTGTTAACAAACTTGCGATAATAACCTGTCAACCCAAGAAATCCTCACAAATGCTTTATGGATGTGGGGATTTTCCATTCCTTAATGGCTTTAATTTTGTTAGGGTCTACCTTAACTCCTTCATGAGATACAATATGACCCAAATATTCCAACTCCTGGACTCCAAAGAAACATTTGGATCTTTTGGCATATAATTGTTTCTCCTCCAATAGTTGTAGCACCATGTCAACATGTTCAACATGATCCTTCCAAGACTTGCTGTAGTGTCACACGGAATTGGTCAAGGGTGCGGACACGACTGACCTTCCTAGAAGTCTAAGACGTTCTAATGACAAACAAGACAAAATGGAGTGATCTTTCTCTAAATACACCTTTTACAACATGAAAACTACAAGTGTTTAGGCTTACCTTATTCCAAAACGCTGTTGTTGAAGTCCGTTCTTGACGATCCGGATGAGCTCCTCCTTCAAGTCAATTCCTGCAACCACAAACAATCAAACAATTACCAAGCACTTGCATTTCATATAATAAAACATATATTCAACATGCAGACCAAGGAACACATGAAATAACTCATTAACACAAGCTATTGAGAAAAATAAACCAGTTTGTATTAATAACGAAACAAAGAAACTCTTACAACCTGGCCTTGGTGTTGTGCAAGTTCCTCCCAGGGTCCATCAAGGGTTTTCCTCTACTTTGACAAAGCTCACCCTCTTCCAAGTAGAATCAAGTAAAGACAATCTCTCCTCACAAAGGCTCTAATGGAAGACCTAAATCCTGCAGCATTTACCCAAAGAAAATGTATAGCTCCAACCTCTTCTCCCTCTGGCTCAATGTCTTTATTTATAGTGCTGTAAAGAGGTTATTCAGGTCCACTATCAATGGGATCATCCCCCTCTTTGGGTGGGATAGCTCCCTTATTGATGGGATAAGTTCCCCCTTAATAGAGATACATGAACCAACTGGAGGCGCATCCATTTCATCAAACCGACCTCTAGAATGTTCTAGAAGTAACCACAAGTAACTTTTTCAAGATAAAACTCACGCATTTTGCCTTTTACAAAGGGACGCACCTGTCCCTTAACATACAGAGCGTCCATGGACGCAGATTTTGTGAACATGGTCAGCGTCCCCACAGGTAAGGCTAGAGAGAACCTGCGACCCCAGAGATAAACATAGTTTTTACAAGACTTTCTCTCTTCTTTGAGTTTGAGATGGATAACAGAGGCATGAGACTTGCCTAAGAGGGTAGCATGACTGTTGATTTGAGCCATACTAACTGTAAGTAGTCAAGGTGACATTTTTTAGTGTAACAGATTGCCCCCTAAAGTGCGAAGCCTGGAATAGAGTAGGGTTTTGTAATTCTAGGAAGGGTGAAGCGCTTTATCATTTCAAGGATTGTCTTGTGGATGGCCTGGTTGGAACCTGCAATTTTCAACACAAAATACATGGATAAGATTATATCATCACTGAGGTAGGCATTCCCATACTCAGATTCAAAACTTTAACTAATGGACTAACTATTCTGATACAGGAATGATCTTGCAGTACATCATTTTTATAGACTTTTGTAGACACAGTATGGACGCAGCCATCTGTTTATGATTAGTCTACATAGATAATGAATACAAAACTCCTCGCAGCCCGGATGGTAGAAACTAGATCCAGGGTCTTCACTTCTACTTCCCGAATTGGTACGATTCTAGCCATGTGATTAAATGATTCGATGTCGAACATGTTAGAAACCACTTGATTACCAGTCGATGATGTAAACTGTTAACAAGCGTGAGAGAAACCACCAGTAATGTCAATGGTTCTCAAAGTACCAAGCACAACCCGTGAAATGTGAATAGATGTTTTGATGTCGAACACTTCACGGAATCCTTTGATCGAAAGTCAATGATGTAAACTGACGTCAAAGGCGAGAAACCTGCCATTGATGCATGCAGACTTCAAGGTGCTGTCGATTCCTAAGTCATCTTTCTAGATGATGTGTCGATGTCGATAGAAAGCGACCCGTTGCAGGCAAGCCCGCAACACGAAATCATTGTTCAAGTTGAAGAAATGTTGCTGTAAGGACTGACTCAGGGATGGTCAAATGGATGACAAGTATTTTGCAGATGAAAGTTTTTTTCTTGCAGACCTCTTGAACACATAACGACACGACAGATGGCTTGGTGACGAATAACTCAAAGTTAATCCCCGGAACCCGGTTAAAGACTTTCAAAGTGGTTTGGTCAACTGTGAGGTAAAAGATTTCCCAACCCAGGTGAATGAAAAAGTGTCGTGTTCAAAAGTGGTAATAAAGTTTCTTTTGAGACAAAAGGTAACAAACAGGTTCATTCTTCTCTCTTTTCCCCCACCATTTCTGGCAAGTACCTCTTTATTTTTAACAAGCTTGAGGAGGATAACATATGCTTGATTATAAGCTCATCCTTCGGACGAGTCCAACCTAGTTTAAATTCGAACCCTAGGAAGGAGTGGTTCGTTCCTGTTTGTAATTGAACAGGTCCTTTACTGTAAAAGTTTAACGAGCCCAGTATAGGAGAAACTCGGCGTTTTTCAATTTTAGAGAGTCTGAAAAACTTAAGGAAACTCCACGTTGAACTTTTTCGTAAATTTGTGTCCCTCAAGCCCGAAAAAGTATAAAATAATACCTGGGGGAACCGCTTGATCTTGCGACCAAGGAGTACTTTCATAATAGTGTCGTCGACCTGAAAAGTAAAAAGCGATCAAGGACACGTCGTTTTATTTCCATATCGAGTTTGAAACGACAAAAACCCGGCAATCTTTTCCTGTTTTTACGGTCAGAAAAGAGCTATAAGGGGACCGTCTTTTAATTCCGTTTTAACGAGTGTAAAAGAAACGCTCGGCAATCTTTTCATATTTTAGGAGTCTGAAAAGGGCTTAAAAGAGAACTCCAAGGTTTCACTTTTTCGTAAGTTTTAACGAGTTCGAAAAAGGGATAAAAATGTACTCATGGTTTTCACTTTTTCGTAAATTTTAATGAGTTCGAAAAAGGGATAAAAATGTACTGATATGGCCGACTTTCAATTTAATTTACGAGCAGGAAAAGACGGAAAGAACTCGACATTTTTCATTTGTTTTACGAGAATGAAAGATAGCAAAATAATCTCGGGCTTTTCATGAGTTTAACGAGTCTTGAAAATAACTGAAATTGACTCGAAATAGGTTTCATTTTTACAAAAGCTTGAAACAAAGAAAAACTATGCTTCAAAGTAGTTTCGTTTTTTCACAAGCTCGAAACAGAGAGAAAACTGTGCTTGATGCCCCCTAAGCATGATTGCTAGAGCGCATGCCCCCCCAGCTTCATTTGGATGAAATGAAGGTTGAGTTACGAGATCATTTGAAAGACTCGACCTAAAACTATAAGAAAACTATGCAAAACCGAAATAACTAACCTAAATATACAACTTAACATCTAGGAGGTCTAGTCAAACTTTCGACTCAATTAGAGGAGGATTTGTTTCATTTTTTAACGAGCTTGACACAGGAAAAGAACTATGCTCGGATTCGGTTTCATGTTTACGCAAGCTTGAAACGAAAAACTATGCTTGCTTCAAGTTCGCATGCCCCCAGCATAATGACGCAAAACGAGGTACATGCCCCCCAAGCTTCATTGCATTCAATGAGGTGGATGGAATGAAGCTTTACTTTCAAGATCTTGGAAAGACTTGTGGGAGTTGTTTCATTTTTTAAACGAGCTTGACACAAGATAAGGAACTATGCTCGTAACTATTCTCTACAATCTACCTAACAAAAACTCTACTCTAAAAACCTTGATTCATTTTTTAACGAGCTTGACACAAGACAAGGAACTATGCTCTTAAATCCTTGATTCATTTTTTAATGAGCTTGACACAAGACAAGGAACTATGCTCTAAAAACCTTGATTCATTTTTTAACGAGCTTGACACAAGACAAGGAACTGTGCTCTAAAAACCTTGATTCATTTTTTAATGAGCTTGACACAAGACAAGGAACTATGCTCTAAAATCCTTGTTTCATTTTTTAACGAGCTTGACACAAGACAAAGAACTATGCTCATGACTACTCTCTACAATCTACCTACTTAACCTACCCTTGTTTCATTTTTTAACGAGCTTGACACAAGACAAGGAACTATGCTCAAAAAGTTCGCATGCCCCCAGCATAATGATGCGAAATGAGGTACATGCCCCCCAGGCTTCATTGCATTCAACCGGCTGGATGAAATGAAGGTTTACTTTCAATATGTAACTTGAAAAGGGAGTTGTTTCATTTTTATGGAGGTTGACACAAGAAAAGAACTATCCTCATACCTGAGTC
The DNA here is from genome assembly GCA_031772625.1 of Pinus tabuliformis. Classification (NCBI taxonomy): domain Eukaryota; kingdom Viridiplantae; phylum Streptophyta; class Pinopsida; order Pinales; family Pinaceae; genus Pinus; species Pinus tabuliformis. Next base: position 685,751,213 of record CM062816.1, on the reverse strand, counting down.
ATTTTTTAACGAGGTTGACTCAGTAACAGGAACTGTCCTCAAACCCTACTTTCTACAATCTACCTACATATCCTAAAATCTAGCTGATTCATTTTTTAATGAGGTTGACTCAGTAAAAGAACTGTCCTCATGCTAGCCTATTTCATTTTTTAACGAGGTTGATACAGGAAAAAACTATCCTCGTAACATTGATCATGGCTTCCAACTGGAGGAAAGACATGTCAATGGACACACCTTGATCATGGCTTCCAAGAGGTCTTCATCCGAAGGAAGAATACTTCTTGGGAAGGAACACATGTCAAGGGACTCAAAAGGGATAAGAACATCGTGTTCAAGTAATCCCATAGAGTTTTCCATGTCAATTACCGGAGCTAAATCAAAGGAAGATGAGCAAACAGTGAGAGGCTCACTTACATCGGTAACTGAAATCATGGGACCGGTTGCCACATAATTAACCCGTGGCAGGGTAGATACCACTTTAGAATCAGGAACATTTAGGGGTGTCATATTATTGGTAGTTGAAACAAGACTAGGGAACGAAAGCTGGTCTACAGTCACAATACTGCCATTGTGAGGGAAAGACATCACGCGAAAGAGTGTCGATACGACAGCTTTCATTGCATAAACATAGTCTCGCCCAAGGAGTAAATTGAAATCCAAGGGACCTCGAACTACCATAAGATCAACACAAACAGTTTTACCTTCCAAGGTAATAGAAAACTTAGGAAGGATCCCTAAAGGTTCACTAATTGTTCTGTTAAAAGCTTTCAGATTCTGCGTAATAGGCGCAAGCTGAGGGGAACCCAAAGCTTTCCAAACAGCTGAGGATAAAATACTAACAGAAGCACCTTCATCTACCTGAGTACGATGTATGTCCCTACCACCAGCCTTGACAATGATTTGGAAAGGGATGGAGGAAGGAAGACGAGGTTCTGTCAGTCTATTCCAGTCAAAGGAAAAGACCTCAGTACTTGGAGGGGGTTCTGTAGAAACAGGTGAAATGCCCCCCGGCATAGAAGAATCCGATGTAACAAGAAGAACATCAGCGGTATGAAATTTACTCTCGAAAAGGAGAGTGTGATCGACCGAATGTGAAATTGAATCGACCACTTGATCAACTAATGGATCATCAACCTGAGTGACATGAGTTTCACTCTCCAATGGGAGAGTGTGATCGACTGTACTTGAATTTAGATCAATCACTCCGTCAGTTGACGGTAGGTTGGGAGAAAGTTTACGGTAACCAGTTGGAAATTCTTGCTGTGGAACAGTAAGGTTTTCCAACAATGTTGAGGCTTCATCCATGTGAGGGCAAATGTGAGTTTGATGACTCCCTTTGCACAACCTACAAGGAAACCTAACTTTACCCTTTTTCTCAGGAACCTGACTATCACTGGTTGATGGAACAATGGAAAGTTGATGGGATTTTTCTGACCATACTTCCAAGACCTTTGGAATACCAGGACAATTGACAAGGAAGTGGTCACCCTTACAAAGCCTGCAAGGGTATTTGGGTTTACGATGCATGTTGGAATTTTCCTCAACACAACTAACACTTACAGCCATGGTTGGTTGGTTGACTTCTTTCTTATCTTGCTTCTTCTTCTTCTTCTTCTTCTTCCCTTTCTTCTTCTTCTTAGCCTCCTGGTTACTAGCATCAAGGCTTTTACCAGGCGAAGAGGAAGAAATGGAGGAAGAAAAATTAGGCGAAGAAGGTAAAGGGTCAACAGAAGGTTGGTGATGTTGAGATGGTGAACTCTGTTGAGGTGAAGTATCCGGTTGAGATGGAACAATTGGAGTATTTTGGGCCAACGAAGTTGAAAATAACCATATCGGTAAACCTATTGTAAATCCAGGTAATGACAAAGTAGCCATATAAGGAGGACCAACATTTCCAAAGTAAGGAAAAGTACTAGGATTCTCATTAGGAGGGGTTCCTAGGTTGATAAATTCCGGAACATTTGCCATTATATTCAACTTCAGTGAATTTTATTAACAATTTAAAACTAAAATTAACAATTCACAATTCACACTTAACAACTAAAATTCACAATTCACACCTATGGTCTCTAAAAGTAAAAACAAACAAATTAACACGCGCTATCAAATCTAGGAGTCAAACCGCACACAAACAGTAAGCTCTCCGGACCGAAAACACTAGTTGGTGATGAAGCCCAACCTCGCAGAATTCAGTACAGAAATGGCGGGTGGAACAGTTACCCCGGCAACCTGCTTAATGAATAGACCGGCACAAGTTCCTCCACTTTAACCGTCTCGAAGTGAAGTGAACCCCCCGGAAAATCCAAGTGAGTATAACCGACGTCTGCTCCAGGTACAGTGGGACCTTCCCTCCACCGTCACCTCGGTAGAACCCTAAAGATTATGGTCACTAAGGTCACCAACAGTAACAAATACACCTGGGGGAACAGTCTAAACTCCGACAGCACGCAAGGGCAGAGTAGCAAGCTCAATCCCCTTACCGGCTCCTTGACAACAATCCAAGGTTTACCGATAAGTGACCCCTGGCTCCTCGACAATGGTTAATCCGAGGTTTACCGTTTGTAATACGTACTGTCTGGCGTCGTTCCCAACGAGGGGGGAATGATCCCCTCACTGGTTCGGACACGAGCTCGTGCTTCTCCTTTAAGAGGAGCTTTCCCAGAGTGCAATTGAAACAATTGGATTTGATTCTATCACAAGATCGACTACTTGTTTGGTTTTGTAGTCTTGGAGAGTTAAGTACTCACCTACTCCAAGACCCTAGCCTAAGCTATGTTGGTGTTTCAGAGCCCTAGAAATGTAAAAATTACTAGATGAATTTTAATTAAGCGCTGTGTTATTAAGGCTGTTATTACTCAAATGGGTAAATGGAGATGAAACCAATGATGTTATGACCCGACTCAACTGAATGCAATCGAATATGATAATGCAATCCTTTCAATTCGATGAATCCTAACTAGAGTAAGGAGAGAGTTTCCATTCACTTCCAACAACGCAAAAAATTGATCATTAAGAGAAAATTTAACAAATTCTCTAATGCACTAATTTCATCAAGAAAAACTAATGCAAATCAATTCCAAACCAATTTTTATTTTTATTTTTGTGTAAATTCAAATCAAAGAAAGCTGATCTAAATCTACGATTGATTTTTCAGAATGTAAACTATGCAACTGTAATCTATGCACAATTCACATGAAAAGCATGCAAATGTAATCTATGCACATTTTTCATTCATATTCTGAAACTGAGAACTCTAATTATGCAAATGTGATCTATGCAAGAGAATTCTCAAACACAAGATGATTCTAATGTAATCTAAGAACCAATCAAGTGCAAGTCGAGAAAATTGGGTGAGAGTTCCAAAGATCAAAACATAAAAACACTCAAAGGCGATTAACACTCATACACAATTTAGCCCCCCCCCGGCGAATGAGGGGGAAATTTTTTTGCAAAAACAAAAGCAAAAAGATGCAAAATTGTGAAAAGACTGAGAGAAACCTCCAAGTAATGACCAAAGGAAATCAAATTAAGAATTTCTCAAAAAAGAGACTCAAAACACCCAATTGATGAAAGCTAAAAGCAGGAATGCTAATGAAACAAGTTCAGGTGAAAACTTTTGACAGGGTACTAAAGGATCTGGGCAGAAAACACTAAGAAAAACCAAAATCTAAAAGCAATTAAAGCAAAAATGGAGTTTTCCTAAATTTTTACAGGAAGACGCAGGCAACCCGTTAGAACAGGCGCGGGCCCGCTCTGTGCAAACGGCAACAGCGCGTCCAAAGACGCACTGTGCAATACTCAAAGGGTGCGTCCTTCTGGAAAAGTTAAGAAAAACCAAATCTAACTAAATCTAAAGCTAAGCCACCCAAATACTAATTCTCACAGTCAAAAACCAGAAAATAAAAATGATTTTCTCAGAGCAAAGTTCACACAAAGGAAAAGACTTTCACATTAATGGATTCCCCAGTGAAGTCGCCAATTTGTCACACGGAATTGGTCAAGGGTGCGGACACGACTGACCTTCCTAGAAGTCTAAGACGTTCTAATGACAAACAAGACAAAATGGAGTGATCTTTCTCTAAATACACCTTTTACAACATGAAAACTACAAGTGTTTAGGCTTACCTTATTCCAAAACGCTGTTGTTGAAGTCCGTTCTTGACGATCCGGATGAGCTCCTCCTTCAAGTCAATTCCTGCAACCACAAACAATCAAACAATTACCAAGCACTTGCATTTCATATAATAAAACATATATTCAACATGCAGACCAAGGAACACATGAAATAACTCATTAACACAAGCTATTGAGAAAAATAAACCAGTTTGTATTAATAACGAAACAAAGAAACTCTTACAACCTGGCCTTGGTGTTGTGCAAGTTCCTCCCAGGGTCCATCAAGGGTTTTCCTCTACTTTGACAAAGCTCACCCTCTTCCAAGTAGAATCAAGTAAAGACAATCTCTCCTCACAAAGGCTCTAATGGAAGACCTAAATCCTGCAGCATTTACCCAAAGAAAATGTATAGCTCCAACCTCTTCTCCCTCTGGCTCAATGTCTTTATTTATAGTGCTGTAAAGAGGTTATTCAGGTCCACTATCAATGGGATCATCCCCCTCTTTGGGTGGGATAGCTCCCTTATTGATGGGATAAGTTCCCCCTTAATAGAGATACATGAACCAACTGGAGGCGCATCCATTTCATCAAACCGACCTCTAGAATGTTCTAGAAGTAACCACAAGTAACTTTTTCAAGATAAAACTCGCGCATTTTGCCTTTTACAGAGGGACGCACCTGTCCCTTAACATACAGAGCATCCATGGACGCAGATTTTGTGAACATGGTCAGCGTCCCCGCAGGTAAGGCTAGAGAGAACCTGCGACCCCAGAGATAAACATAGTTTTTACAAGACTTTCTCTCTTCTTTGAGTTTGAGATGGATAACAGAGGCATGAGACTTGCCTAAGAGGGTAGCATGACTGTTGATTTGAGCCATACTAACTGTAAGTAGTCAAGGTGACATTTTTTAGTGTAACATGTAGATAATTATATCATCAAAAAATACTAACACAAATTTTCTAAGGAATGGTTTGAAAATTGAATTCATCAAACCTTGAAATGTCGAAGGTGCATTGGTAAGGCCAAAAGGCATGACCAAAAATTCATAATGACCCTCATGAGTTCTAAATGCCGTTTTCAGAATGTCTTCAATCTTCATTCTGATTTGATGATATCCTGAACGAAGATCCAACTTGGTGAAGTAAATTGATCCATGCTATTCATCCAGTAATTCATCAATGACAGGAATGGGGAACTTATCTTTAATAGTGAGCTTGTTGAGCTCCCTATAATCTGGACACATGCGCCATGATCCATCCTTCTTGTGCACTAATACTACTGGAGCAGAGAAAGAACTTTGACTCGGTTGAATTATACCAGCCTCTAGCATTTCTGCAACCATACGTTCAATTTCACTTTTTTGGACATAGGGATATCTGTACGGCCTGATGTTTGGAGGAACACTTCCTGGAATCAGATGAATAGCATGATCATGATCACGCATAGGTGGGAGACCTTTGGGAGTCTCAAATACCTTGGAATGATTGTCCAGGACTTTTTGGAGATCTGGAGAAATAGATGATTCTAATGTGGAAACATCTAGCGAACATAATTGTGCAATTACACCCCTTTGCTCCTTTTTTTGAAGCTTTGTCATACCAGAGCTGATTATCTTTCCTGGTTTCCCTGCAATACCCCTTAATTCAACTTCCTTTCCTTCCATAGAAAATTTGGTGAAAAGTTCTTGAAAATTAAAAGCTATTGTACCCAAGGATTGTAGCCATTGGACTCCTAGTACAACATCAGCACCTCCCATTGGAATGGAAAGCATTGGGCTAGTCAATACATATTCTCCCATGGATAGCTTGATATTATGGCACTTTCCAGAGCAATTTATTGTTCCTCCATTTGCAATCATCACTTGACACCCTGGTGCTGGATATAGGAAGCAATTCAATTCTTTTGCTACCCTACAATGAATAAAATTGTGGGTGCTTCCTGAATCAATCAACACTATCACCTTTTTCTTCTTGATTTGTCCTTCTATCTTGATGGTTTGAGGAGTGGTAATTCCTGCCAATGCATTACAAGATATGGTCGGATTTATTTGTTCTTCATCTAGGCTTTGTTCCTGGAGCATATCCTGTTCTTTTGACCTTTCTTCCTCCTTTTCTTCTTCCTCTTCACAATCTATGTAGAATAATTTCTTCTCAGCACACTTATGACCTTTAGTGTATTTGCTATCACAACTATAACAAAGCCCTTTTGCTCTTTTTTCTTCCAATTGTTGTGGTGTCAACCTTATAGGTTGTGGAAGACTAGGGGCAACTGCACTTCCGTCTTTATAGTTGTGAGTGGTATGCTTCCTGGTTGCCATAATTTTGCTTTCCATTTTTCTTGCTAACCTGAATGCCTTCTCTAATGAATCAGGTTCCCAAAGTCGAACATCATGTTGGATATTATCCTTTAAAGACCCTATGAACACATCAATCCTATGCTCCTCTGGAATTTCTTTTACCCTTATGTTCAATTTTTGGAACTCCTCAATCTGCTCCATTATTGAACCCTTTTGTTTGAGACTTATCAATTGGCTAAAAAAAGTGTTGCTTTTTGTATCCTCATAATGTGCTATCAATTCTTCCGTAAAAATTGCCCAAGTGATAAATTGTTTACGAGAGCAAAGCCATTGATACCATACAAACTGATTTGGTTCCAAATATAAAGTTGCCATACATACCTTTTGTGTGTTTTGCACATTATTGAGATCGAAGAACTGCTCCATCTGTAATATCCATGTGGCGGGATCCTTGCCATCAAACTTCCTCATATCGATTTTTGGAATATGGTGGGTCTTCGATCCAACATTAGAGTCTATGGAATCATGATTAACATTTCTTTTGTTCACATCATGAGTTTCCTTTACAACCTTTTCACCATTAGTAAGTATTTCTTGTAGAAAATTTGTCAAATCTGTCTTCAAATCTGCCATGTCTGTCTTCAAATCTGTCCTTAAATCTATCTTCAGATCATCCATCTTAGCTTCCATGCCCTTTATCTTAGATTCCACGCCATTTATCTTAGATTCCACGCCATTTATCTTAGCATCTGTTAGCTTTTGTGAGCGTGACATTTGTTGCACTTGTTCTTGTAATTTTGATATATCATGTAGCATTTCTTCCTCTTCTTCATGAGTCATGCTAGAGCTTTCAGGTTCCTTACTAGGTGTTTGCATTTTCTTTCCTCGGGGCATCAGTTACCGATAATAATGCTTTACTATTCCCTTTGAATTCCTTCAAACCAAGCTTATGCAAAAATTAAAAAAAAAAACTACACACCTTTTTTTACTTTGTAGAAGCCTGATATTGAATCTGATGTATCTCTGTAATTTCGAATCATCCAGTTCTAAAATTGTGACCTGTAGTATCCTTCTATGTCCTCTTTCCAATTCCACTAGTCTTATCCAAATTGGATTCTCCAAGAAAGAGTTATGCACAATCTCCCGCAGTGACCTGATTATAGACTATTTCCGTATAGCGAACTTGTATGAAGTGCCACGTGTCACTGCTTCAACTTTTGACTCTGAAAATTATATAAAAAAAACTACCGTCCGTCCTCTTTCTGTACCTTCTTACAAAATTTCAATCCGATGCTCAGAAAGAAAGTTATGACGATTTTCCCCAGGTCACCTGTTTTGAGTAATTCAGGAGTCTGCAAAAAGACCAACTTCCTTTACATTACATAAATGAACAATTCTTGGATGATTCAAATGACAAAACCTCCTTTCTATATATAGGAGTCTAAGGAGTCACAATATAATCCAGCCGACCTAACAATAATAATATAAAGCCACAAAAATAACAATAGAGGGATTCTATGCGCACATTAATAACAATATGGGGGCAATGGGGGCACAACAATATAAATAAGGGGTATAACTACAATAGTAATGGGGTAATCACTAGTATTATAGGGACCCAACACTAAAAGCTCCAATAGTTAGCGCGCGATGAGGGCGGTATTTCCTCCCCACCCAAAGCCACGTGTTGTGTGGTGAGTGGAATCGCTCTCGATTATGAAAAACCACTTCCGGCCTAAAGAGCTTGCGATAAACTAGAAATCGCACAGAGGGTAGTAAAGTGATCACCGAAAAACAAACGGGGATTTTGCGCCTACCGAGAAAGTCTGGATTCCTGCGCAGGGGCCAAAGGAAGATGAAGATCCCTCCTTCCGGCCATCCCTCTGAGACTGCTAGTTTGTTGTTACCTAGGTTAAGGAGATCAACATAGACCTGCATTCTAAAAAGGACCTCACATATGTCATAACATTTCATAATGAATCCAGATCGACGAGACCCCTTCCGTGTGGCTCTGCTTCAGAAATTTTGTCTCTTGATTTTTCCTGATGCTGTTGTTGATTGTTGATGGCCCTGGATGAGCATCCCTCCTTCAACCTATCATCTGTAATCTCTGCCCACCAGTAGCACAAGTCGATATGCTTGTTTCGTACTCCCTCATTTGCAAGCCAATCCGCAACTTTGTTGGCTTCCCTGTGAACATGCACCAACCTAAGAGTTCTCAGCCTTCGTAGGTGCACTTGGATTCTTTGGTAGACTTGTAGAAGCCACTAGTGTTCTGAGATTTTCTCAAGAGTAGTGGTCGCATTTATCCTTTTCACTGAGTTGATGACTAATTCCGAGTCAGCTTCAATGATGACATTGTGAATGTTGTGCTTGAGCAGTAATTCTAGGCGTGATTCCATCACTATGAGCTCAGCCATATTGTTGGTTTCTTCTCCTAGATAACTATGGAAGATGATTTGTATGTTTCCTTCTTCATCTCTCAAGACCCCTCCATAACTAGCTTCTCCCGAATTCCCTTTTGAAGCCCCGTCTATGTTGAATTTTAAAAATCCATGAGAAGGGGGTTGCCAAGAAGACTTGTCTGTTGAGGTCTTCTTGTTAATCTACATAGAACCCTGAGGGGGATGAACCTTGAGCTCTAACTTCTCCAAAATTCTGGCCTCTCTTTGACTGATGGGTTTGCCAGTAGCTGCACCTCCCATGATATGAACAGTCTCTTTAAGTTGTTTAAGGATTAGCTTTAGGATGCTGCTCACCAGACTCGTTTTCTCCTTGAAAATCCTGTTGTTGCGCTCCTTCCAGACATTCCAGATTATGAATCCTGGGATCAGCATCCAGGCAAGGTTAATGATCTCATTATTCAAAAAAAAATTCCACCAATTCTTCAACGTAGTAGTGATATCATTAACATCTCTGTATGTCTGCTCAAAGACTTCTCCAACCCAATTCCAAAGTATTGTGGTGAAAGTGCATCTGTTCAGTAGATGATTTGTAGTTTCATCTTGTTGTCTGCATAAATGACGTCTTGAGGGGCCAACAAAGCCTCTTTTTCTTAGGTTATCCCATGTCGGAATCTTGCCCTGTTGAACCAGGCACTTGAACAGTTTTACTTTCATCCAATGAGGATTTTCCCAGATTTCTTTCCATGTCTTATCAGTGTTTGGAAGGTTTAGCCCTGCATCTATTCTTTTGGCTTCCTTAAGGTTGAAGAGACCTGTCTTGTTCTTTCCCTATCTTAGTTGATCATTCAAGTTTGAGTGCAAGATTTGTCTCTTGTCTAAAAGACCTTGAAGGGTTGTAGCTAGAGTATGCAACATGCCCATTCCACTATAATATGGAAGTTTCCAAGTTCTCTATTTCTATCATTCCTTGCTTGGTCCCAGTAGTCACTTACCCACCTTATTCCTTTGTTGATGGTATCGGTGTGAATGTCTGCTAATTCTTCACTACGAAGATTGTCCTCCTGCTGCCAATTGTCTTCCTAGAACCAAGCCAGGTTCCCATTTCTAATCTCCTAAAAACTATGGTTTTGGACTAAGGCCCTGTTCTCCCATGCCTATTCCAAATATCAGAACCTTTTACCTGTCCTATCATTCTAATTAGATTTTCCTCCTGCCATTCGCTAGCATATTTGTGATTCCAGAGTTTTGCGCAAGGGGCCTGAATTTCTTTTAGCCATCTCCACCAGATTTTGGCACCAAGAACTCTATTTAGAATTCCTGGGTCATGAAGACCCAAGCCTCCATGAGACTTAGGTTTGCACACTCTATCCCATGCTACAAGGGCCCATTTCTTCTTTACTTCACCTTTCCCCTAGAGAAAGTCTCTCTGAATGTTTCTTATATTGGTCATTACACCGGCTGGTGCTGGAATGGCAGATAACATATAGATAGGGATACTTTGTAGGACAACCTTAGTGAGAACTAGTCTCCCTGCTAGATTTAGTGCTCTGTTTGTCCATTTTTTGATCTTATCTTTTAGCTTATTAAGAACAGGCTCCCAGATATCCTTGTGAAGCGGTTTGTTAGTGAGAGGAAATCCCAGGTACTTCACAGACAGTGTCTCCCTTTGAAAGCCCAAAATTCTGGAAAGATTTCTTTGAATTGAAATATTTGTATTAAAAAAGAAGATCTTTGATTTAGTGAGTGTTACCTCAGTGCCTGCTACCCTAACAAACTCACTCAGAATCTGTTTGAATGCTTTGGCTTCCTTAACAGTGGGTGCGCCTTGAAGCATAGTGTCATCCACAAATTGCTAATGTGTCACCGTGTCACCACCATGAGTGAGTCTCAGACCCTAAATTCTCCCTTCCTCCTTAGCAACTCTGATAGCTCTTCCTAAACCTTCCATCATTAGAATGAAGAGAAAAGGAGAAAGAGGATCTCCTTGCCTGAGACCTCTAGAAGGCTTGAAGGTTTTGGAAGGAGAACCATTGAGAAGAATTGAACAGTTGGGTATGGTAACTAGCGCCATAACCCATATAATCCAATTGTGATCAAAGCCATAGGCTTTTAAAATTGCTCTTATGTACGACCAGCTAAGTTTGTCATAGGCCTTTGCTATGTCCAGTTGCATTATCATTCCTGCTTGTTTGTTGGTAATGAGTGAATGAACCGTTTCATGTGCTTGAATTATATTATCTAGAATTTGTCTTCCTTCCACATAGCCTGTTTGTTCCTCTGACACTAGGGTTGGGATGAGAGGTTTGAGATGGTTGGCAATGACTTTGGATATAATTTTGTAGATCACATTGCATAATGCTATAGGTCAAAATCTGTCTGGAGAGGTGGCCTTCTCCTATTTGGGGATTAAGGCTATGAAAGATTCATTGAGCGCCTTTAAGACTTTCTTAAATCTTCGAGAGTCTTCCACTACCTCCAGGATGTCCTATTTCATTATCCTCCAACAAGCTTTGAAAAATTCCACATTAAAGCCATCTGAGCCTAGTGCTTTCCCATTTTTCATCTCTTTCATGGCTTCCTCAATTTATTCCTCTGTTACTGGTCTATTGAGATTGATATTATCTTCTCTGGTGACCAATTTAGGGATGTACTAAGTGAATTTTTCCGTAAACTGGTATCTATCTTCTGAGGTTTCCTCAGCAATTTTCTGAAAATGTTGGAGTAGAACCTTCTCCATCTCTTCATGAGTGTTTCTCTCTATACCATGTTGATCTGTAAGTTTCACAATTCTATTGTTGTTTCGGTGAGCTATGGTGGATCTGTGAAAGAATTTGGTGCTTCTCTCCCCTTCTTTAATCCATTGTACTCTGGATTTATATCTCCAGAGTATTTCCTCTTGAAGGAATCTGTTGTCTCACTCCTGCTAGAGTGACTCTGCCATCTCTTTCCTTTCATCTGTGTAGCCTTCTGTGATAAGAATCTGGTTTATTTCCTTAAGTTTCTTTTCCACCTCTCCTTTAGCTTTGAAGATGTTACCAAATTCCTTTTTGTTCCACTCTTTGAGTCTGCCTTTAATGTGTTTGAGCCTGCAGTGAAGCAGGAACATCTTTGTACCTTGGAGGTGAAGATCTTCCTTCCACCATTGTTCAATATTTGTGAGGAAATCTGAATGTGTGAGCCAAGCATTCTCAAACCTGAAGGGGGTGTTCCTTGGTTTGCCAAAAAGGGAAGCTTCCAATTGGATAGGCTAGTGATCTAAACCCCCAAAAGGTAGTATGAGTGTCGTAATGCTGCTTCCCCTGAGAAGAAGTTCCTTTGAAACCATAAATCTGTCCAATTTTGAGGCCACTTGGGTAGGACCTCCTCTTTTGTTATTCCAAGTGAAGATTCCATTGCTTGTTTCCATATCAACCAATTTCATATTGGTGATGAAGTTCTGGAAGGAAATTGAGTCTCTCCCAAGTATTCTAGTTCCTCCTTTCTTCTCCATGAGTGATTTTGTTATGTTAAAATCTCCTCCAAGAATCCATGGTAGAGCTGGGTATCTCTTTTTCATATCCTCCAGTGTTGTGAGGAGTTGAAGTTTGTCCTCCATTGGTTGTGGACCATAGACATTGGTGATCATGTAACATTTCCTGTCACCCACCAGTTGGAAAATCAGAGAAAGGTGATGTCTGGATGCCTCTGCATCAATCACACCAAATTTCTGTGGATCCCAGAGAGTGAGAATACCACCAGCAGATTTATTTGCCTTAACTTCAAGGTATTCATATCTATTTACCCATTTTCTATGTTTTTCGCGGATTCTCTCCACTAAGCATTTTGTTTCTTGTATGAATACTATGTCATGTTTTTCCTCTCTAATCCTTTTACCCAGATTCCTCTGTTTTCTTCTACTCCTTAGTCCTCTAATGTTCCAAGTTGTGATTTTCATTGAGGTGGGGTTATAAAGGAGTAACTAGAAAGGTCTTTCATCCTTCCTAAATCAATCATGAGATTACCACACTCCAGTAGTAATTCTTTCTGTCTTTTTCTTCCCCTCCTTTTGCCTAGATTCTTTGTTAGTTTTCCTGTTATTAATCCTATTGAGGAAGTCCCTTTGTTTTCCTGGTTGTCATGTCCTCTTTTGACTCCTACAGCTGTTTGATGTGCCTTGTTAAGGAATATCTATTGGACTTCCACATCCTCCTGAGGGATGGAGTTTATTCCCAGGTTTCCTCCCTATTCTAGAAACTTTTCCAGCTCTGGGTTCTCCCTTTCCAAGATCTCCTGTAAATCTTGATCCTCTATACCACTTTCACTTTGAGTCATTTCTTGGTCTTTTTCTACTTCCATGGTACTCAAAGGGTCCATCGTGTGTTCATTCTGTTCCTGAATGTACTCCATGCTGGTCTCTTTTTCTTTCCCCCTTGCTATCTGATTCTCTGTACTCTCTTTATCCCCTTCCTCAGCTTCTTTTTCTTCTAAGATCTCAAAACTGTTGTAACTTTTTGTTTGATCATTTACACTAGGGTTCTTTTGTGTCTTCCTTCCTCCTCCTTTTCCTTTTCCTCCTACTTTGGTGAAACCACGACAAGGTAGATTAAGGAAACATTGCAAATTTAATTAAGTATGCTCTAGAGATCCAAGTTGAATTGAATGAACTACAAAAAAAGTGTCTTCTATAATGCCAAAATGTACTCACTCTCTACAGCCAAATACAAGTGTGCCAAAAGTAGCTAGCGGTGTGCAAATTCAATTTGAATTGGTGAAAAGTGGCAAACCAATTTAGGTGAGGCTCCCCTTGAAATTTCACACGTGAGTGAAAGAAAATCCTCAATAAGGAAACTAGACTCAAATGATAGAACGAATTTTCCAGGAAGCACATGAGAACATTGAAGAAGACTTCAATAGTTGTGAGGAACTATGGTCGGCCATGGAAAAAATTACATGCAAGTATAACCTTTCATTTTCTGGGCATAGTGCAAATTTATATCCTTCAACTAAGGTCACAACAACTTTAAAAGATGGTATCTTATGGGAGTGGCATTTTATTATATGCATTCCTAGCATCAAAAAATCATGAATGAGTGATTAAATAAATATTCTAGCCAAGAAGATCATTTTAATAAATTCATGCATGGGGAGATTAGAAAAATGTGTAGGCAAAGTGGATTAAAATGTCACCTTATTCAAAGCCCCAGTGGAGGAACATTATTACCATGAAAAAATTATGTAAGAAAATATGTGATGGAAAAGGGGAAATCTTCCAAGCCCCAATGGAGGAACATAATTACCATGCAAAAATTATGTAAGAAAATATGTGATGGAAAAGGGGAATATTCCAAAGGTTAAGGAACATGAAGATTCAGGAAATTGAAACATTTAGTTTTTCCTTATTTATTTTTTTGTGTAAGGAATTTTTATTCGCAATGGAAACTCAATTGTTGATAATTGAGAAGCCTATTGACCATATACCTTTTTGGATAATTTTTGGTTTTATGTGATTTTCGAGACTATTACTTTCTACTCATAATATTCAAAAAAATCGTGAAAATGGACATTTCATCTAATAGATTTTGTCGACTTTTATATATTCTTAATTATGTTTTAAATTGTGCTAATATATAGATGTGGGATTTAACACTTTTTTTTATAATAGTTTTACCTCTGTTTATAGTTTTTTATCTGAATTATTTAATCAATATTAGTAAACTAAATTATGTTATTACTCACATTATTTTCAACCGGTTTGATATCCATTTATGGCTATCTATTATTAGATAATATCTTTAGAATATGATAATTTATTTTAGAATAGTTATGGGGATATTAGAATTGAATTCATAAAATAGTAATGGTATTTGAGCCATAGTCTAAGGGGTTTTCCATTCCAAACAATGAATTTTCTGATTAGGCCTTTTCACTAAGTAAACTTGTGTAATTGACAAAGGGAATTTTCTCATCCCAATATTTTGGCACTATAAAGAGTGTGGTGCCTTTGTATGGCTAGTTTTAAAATTCACTTACCACATGGATATTCTTGAATAAAAATCACCATGAATAACCATCAAGTCACTGTGAATCTAAAGGTGAAATTTAACCTAGTAAAACTCCTAGTTTATAACCCAAATTTTAGGACACATAAATTGGATTTGAAAACCCTTGATTCTTACAAACCTAACCCCAATCTAAGTGTAAATCCAAAGTAGAGTTCCATTTTACTATCCCTAGGATTGAATTGCAATCTTTTTATCTCATTACACATGCATATGCTCTCCAAATAAATCAGTTATCATGTGTGCATTAATTACATTGATGTAGCATGAATCGTAGGAATGTTATGGACTTGACAACTATATTCATGACTCATCTAAGCACCCAAAACCTTTAATTCCTAAACTCAACATAGATAAATAAATCCCATTAGTGAATCATATAAATAAATTCATCTAAGCATTTTGATTTCTAAATATGCAATATGAAGATGTGATGTGTCACTTTTTTCCTTATGCATTCAAAAATAAATCTTATAATTGGTATTTGAATTTACCTATTAAGTATATGGAAAGTTCTTTGTCAATTCCTATTAGGCCTATGGTTTCCTTGTAACGGTTCTTTTTCAATTCCTTCAACTGAAGCAAACTTCCATTGGAAAGTGTTCAAAACCTCACAAATCCAACATCTCTTACTTGATGTAGTTCAACTGCTCCCACTCTCACATAATTTCTCCATAGTGTAGTTTCCTTCTATCTTTCCAAAACTCTACCATCTCCATGATTTTTTGAACAACTCTTACATCTGCCATGATTATGCCCAACAAGTTTCGTAACCTATTGTCACACTTCGTTTAGCTTGGCTTGACCTCTGGTATGCCTCTAACCCTGTTAAACCAAACTTCAATATATGTTCAACTCGGCCTTGAATTCGTTGTCTTGCCCCTGCCAAAATTCAATATATTTCCCACTTCCTTCAAAACGAGCTCTGATTCCATCTATCATGACCCCACATTGTGGCAACTTAAGTCCATCATTGGCATTGTTCGAAACTGGTGAGATTTCACCTTTGAAAGTTACTTTTACCCAAACTATGCCTACTTCCAACACTTAGTCAATTTTCTCAATTCAATCTTCTTATTCAATATGCAATAGAAGTTAATTCATTTACTTCATTAACATTCATTCAAATCTGCGATATTCAACAATGTGTGATATCGTAAACAACAACCATAACAATATACATGGAAGGGGGAACTCTCACTAGTTCCCAAACTTTTATTATACTTCAAATATAATTTACAAAGGGGTTATCCATTCCCAAAGTCATGTGCTTCCCAAGTACAAAGAGTGGCAGTCATTGGCCTAACCCAACACACTTTCCAAAAAATACCAAGTCCACAAGTAGGGCGTGCCCAACCTAAGTTTGGAACCTTTTCCAACATAAACCCCAAAATAGGTGCCCTAAATCCTTCAAAAAAACTAGCCCTTGGCCATGTTTGCAACTTTCCTTAATAGTGGTTTCAACTCTGCGTTGTGTGCCCTGCTAACCTGTAATATCATAACCATTTACATTTATGTGATATCACAGAGTCACACTTTTCTACAATCTACTTCTACAATTATCCTTATTGAGTGAACTTGTTTCCCTGCCTTGGTCGAATGCCACTTCACTTCTACTTATATGCATTCAACCATCATCCTTTTCATGGGCTGACGCCCCTTCCACATTTTGAGAAAACTTTTTAACTTTTCATGGGTGCCCCTGCCATATAGGAATGCATGTTGGGCTGACTTTCCTATGGGCATGCAGGTCCCCATTTCCCATGCTTTTCCTTGCTTGTCACACATGCTCTTCCCCCAGGTCGCTCGCTTGTGTCTCACGTCACGTCACATGCTGTCATGTTGCGTCCCTGCTCACCTGCCATGTTGCACTCTCCCGTCACGTAGTATGGCATCACCTGAGTGCACCTATGGGCACAAGTCCACCAAGTCGTGCCTTCGTGTTATGATGGTGTATGGGCGCACTCTCCCTAACGCACCCCCACTATGTCATGGGTGGGTGCTCTCCTTTACGCCCTTCGTTATGCTTTACGTGGTGCCTTGTCTTTGTGCGGAAATGCCCCTCCAACTCATCCATGCTACCCCCATGTGGACCTAGGCGCCCCTCCTCCATTTGGATGTTCTTTTCAGACTACCAAGTTGGGTTTTAACCACCAAGTGAGCATGGCCGTCATGGGCACCCATTGGCTTTGGTGCCAACCCGAGGCCCTGACATCGATGATGCTAAATCCATTTTCACCGTCAAAAAAACGATTCAAACTCTCCATCATTATGTTTTTTTGAAAAAAAAAATTATCAGATTTTGGCAAGAAATTTGTCGTCTAAGAAAATTTGTGGCATCGGTAGACAAAGCCATATTTTATTGATAAATATAATTATTAATTAATTTATTGTATTTTTTTAATGTAATATTTTGAACTACTCAAAATTTTTACATATCATTACAATACATTATATCTCTATCATGTTACGTTGAAGAAAGCCTTTGGACACAAAAATTAACACACACACACACACACACACACACACACATATATATATATATTCCAAAATAATAAATGACAACAAAATTTAAATATTAAAATATTTTTTAAATCTACGTATATTTCTTTTATATATTCGACTTTTATATTTAATTGAAATATATATTTAACTTTTATATTTTATTGAAATATTACTCTTTTATTATAAGTGTTTACAAATATTAAGTTTATATAATTTCAATGTGTATGGTATAAATAAAAAATTAACAATTTTATCGAAATATTACATTTTTTACATTAATGTTTATAAATACTAAATTTATATAATCTTAATGTGTGTGGTATAAATAAAAAATTAACATATCAAAATTATGAAGATAAAGATAATGGATAGAAATGAAAAATATTATTAAAAAATTATTGTTCTATCTAAATTAACAATGCTACTTTCAACATCCTCCCAAAGCTAACTTAACATTTATTGGTCTCACCCTCATTGTCAAGTTTGACATTCAGAGACAACATTCTATTAGTGCAGGCAACTATATATATATATATATATATATATATATATATATATAAAGTAGGTTTTAGTTTATTTTATTTTTTTTCCTTGAAAGGCACTCTAGCCTAGTAATGTAATGCATAACTATCTAATGTATTGTAAGGTTGACTCGGTCAAATTATGAAAATTAAAATAAAATGACTATTTAAGATAAGTTTGAGTTAGTTATTTGATGGGTTTATGTGGTTTACAAGCCCATTGTACTGCATGGCCATGGTATTCATATGTGGTATTTGTTATGATGAAGCCTATTTAAAGGCTTCAGGAAATCCATTATGAATTCAAGAGTACCAGCTTAGATCCATATTAAGTCCATACTTGATCCCTCTTGATGCTTGGTAGATATGGATTTAAGATGGATCTAGGCTGGTATTAGTATGAACATTTTTTAATTTTCTATAATTTCGTAATGAACTTAAAACAAATTTCAATAAAATACTGGACAAATTTCATAAACTTATCCGTGTTTGTATTTGTCTTTGGATTTGGCTTGAGTTTTGTGAACCTCATCAAGTAAATTCAACTAGGAAATTCTTCATGTTTGTATTTGGCTTTGTCTTTGGCTTAAGTTTTGCAAACCTCATCAAATAAATTCAACAAAATTCAAATTTAATCAATTTTATTTGCCAAACCTTATGACATTAGTTAAAACAAAATTATTTGTTGTAAACACAATTCCTACTAAAATGTGAGCAAGACTTTCTCATGTGATTCAAAATTTCCATTTTTTAATATTGATAAATTCAAATATATATATATATATATATATATATAGATATACAATATTTATTATTTTTGAAAGAATTATCCATATTTTGAATTATATTTGAAATTTTAAACTATGATTATGTTGTTGTCAAGTCAATGTAATAACCCTCGGTGAAAGGTAAAATTTTTATTTAATTTTATTGCAAAGACTTTGTAAATCGTGGGCTATGTGGAAAGTCTAGTGGAAAACTTTAATGTTTAAAGTTTATTTTAACTTTATATAAAAGTGGTTATGGCAAGTCTTCGAATTCACAGGGAAAAGACAGTAAATGAAAAAAAAAAAAAAAATCTCCAAATACTTATAGGACAGTTACTTCCTTCCCTAGATATGTATCATCTAAATTAGAAAATGAAGCCAAGGAAGGTATGAGAGAACACCTGAGGCAACCAAGAAAGAAGAGGAGGAAACTATTACTTTGAACAGGACATTGTTAAGGTATGGCAAGGTGTTGCCAGTTAGGGTATTCTTGCACTAGTTGGGGCCAGTGGAATCCTTAATTCATACTTGTTGAGTTTGTGAGTTCCTAGGTTGGACTTGTACAGTCCTAATGCCTTTCTACATACATTTGTAGGTCACTCTCAAGAAATTGTTCTGGGAGTGGAAAATTGGATCGATGGGAGAAATGGTTGTTGTCATCCTCATTAGTTGCGAGGAAAGGTCTTTCTCCTTTGTGAATTCCTTGATAGCCTAATTCTAACAAATAAGTACTTTATGTTGTTTATGTTTCTCTCATAATAGATTTTTTATTGTAGATGGTGAAAGTATATGAAATGTTGACTACAATCAGTGACTTAATGTAAATGATTTTTTAAGTTATATGTAAGTTAATAAAATGGGAATATGTGCAAAGTCTCTAAAAATAGTTTTGGTAAACTTTGTATTAAAGAATCTGTGTGAAAGGGGATATGAAGAAATATTTCTTTGATACTACAACTCAAGTTTGTATGTATGATATTACTAGTGATACAAACTTTGTAGTCTCCACTAGTAGATGGAATTCTAAATCAGGATCATTCCTTGTTTCTATAAATAATTATACATAATCACAACAGTAGGGTGAATGTTAGGTCCCACCTACCCACTAAAGAGCTGGTAGTAGCCTTTATAATATATATATCTATATCTATATATATATATATATATATATATATATATATATATATATATATATATGATTTGAAACTTTGTTGGAATCTAACTAAAAGACATAGACTGGGAATTAAACATATAGCTGTCGAAAAATAGGCATTAATATAAAACAAACATAATAAGGAAAAATAAAGAACATTTATTATATGCAACTAACTAAGTATGTATGTATATTCAATGAACAAAAACATAATAATTACACCATACAAAAATAAGTAACCAAGTGTAACAAAGTTCTGGAAATGTATAGCTACTTAGTGGGTGTCGAATCAGCCAACATAATACACAAGCAGGCACCAGTAAGAAGTTATGGCGCAATGCTGGAATAGGTGCACGATCTGGAATAAAGACTTGTTATAAGTAAATATAAAGCTCAATGGGAACATATCCTCAGTTAATAAAATAAGAACAAAAACTATATCATGGAAACCCGATGTATCAAGAACAATGGAAAAAATTTGGTTGGTAATGACAAGATTTGTCACAAACCCTAGATTAATGTCGACACAAAAGAAAAATAACTTAATTAAAGAGGGTCCATAGTCAAAGGATCACTGGTTGTCAAATAAGATTCATTCTTTTAAATATATAGCTTAGAAATGAGAAGCATGGAATACCCTAGAGTCTAGGGTTATCAATACAAACAAACAAATATATATATATATATATATATATATATATATATATATATATAAACTGTAAATCTTTAACAACAGTTAAAACCTTGCATGAGAGATTTCTTGAAAATATATATATGATAACTACTATATGAATCCACGAAAAATATACATAAACCATGACTTCTAATTCACCCATATTCAATGCACTAAATCCTACCAAAGCCCGTGGCTCTAAATTTACAAATTAAATTTCAAGAAGTAAAACTGAGCCCTCAGCCAAATAAAATGGTGTCGATAGAACCTGGCAAAATATGAACCATGTATCAAATAATGGTTTGCAAACAACCATTGCTTCAAGAAAACCCCAAATAATGATGTCAAATTATTGTGTAAAAGGATAAACCATAATCTGCATCAACCAAACACGTCCTATATTACATTCAAGATTAATATAAGGACCCGTGATTTAGAAAATAGGGTAAGATAATTATTGAGGAAGGATTTTGTACTTGGAATTAATTTCCTTATTAAATCTACAAAAGTTTCCTTGAAGAAAAGAAAACCATGAATTTAAACCTTAATGTGGATACCCATAAAAGGGAAAAAAATAATAAAAATTATTATACCCTTACCTAAGCAAACAAGTGTCAAAACCCAACAATTGAATGGTCGTTGTTTCACCCCAGTTTGCCCATCGGTGCTGAGGAAAAGAATACAACAAACGAAATAAATCCCTCCTCTTTGCAAAATATGAATGAAAGAAAAGGGTAATATAGGCTTGTAGCCTTCATCGTATCTGTTGAAGACAAACATAAGCCATCACGCAAAGAAGGAAACCCTTGGAGAGTTGAAAAATTTCACCGACAGTAGTGAGAGAGAGTGAATGGCAATGAGGGAAGGGTAAGGCGCAGTTACCCCTTAACCAAAGAAGTGAAGAATCTTGTCATGGTTATATTGAAAAGAATTATGTTATTTAAGTTAAGTTATCAAATACCAATTGGATTGTTATTGGGATACCCTTACTTACAAGAATGGATATGTTGGGCGCTTAGGAAAGAAAACATTTGTTTGGATTAATAAAGTATTAACACATGTTAATTAGTAAATCATATCCCGTGATTGTGGGATAGTGAATAGAGAGAAGTTTATGATTTATAATGATAGGGAAGTGTATGGGTAGACAAATCAGGAGACATATACATGTGTAAATGAAGTATTAAATCCCATACTATTAAACAATTATAAAATATCATATGGGTATGTTAAAAAAGAAGGCGGAGTTGCATATGAAATCACCCT
Source organism: Pinus tabuliformis (assembly GCA_031772625.1). NCBI lineage: Eukaryota > Viridiplantae > Streptophyta > Pinopsida > Pinales > Pinaceae > Pinus > Pinus tabuliformis. The sequence continues at coordinate 685,729,472 of CM062816.1, read as the reverse complement.
GAAAAGTTCAGGGTTATCTGCATGACGATTATATGTTTCTAGTTGCAAGCCCCTTTTTGTTATATATATATATATATATATATATATATATTATGTTGACCAAGAACCTAGCTAAGAGAGTGAATGAAAGGAAATACTTGGTAGTAAAAATAATTTTTAATCCTAACAAAAGAGTAATATTACCTGTGTATGGAAAGAAAATTGAAAAGGAAAGAGTCTATAGAACATTGTGACACACTCACAATAATAAGTACATTGTATGATTTTAAAAAAAAAAAAATGAGGCTTCTAATTTAAAAAAGGGGTATACACAAAATAAAGTGTATAGGAATTAGAAAAAGGGATGGAAGGGAGTGAAAATCTTGTAATACCTAAGAAAAAGCTTTGGGTTATTGGTATACTTGAGGAAACCGCCTCAACATGCTTGATGTTAATTGTTGTCAAAGATTAACTAAAGATATAAAACACTTACGATTACAAAATACATGTATGAATACAAGTCAATTGGAGTTATCTTAGGTGATTGGTGGCAATGGTTGGAATACTTTTCATCAAACTAAGCATTAGCAAATGATATGGTAGACATCAGCAATGGTGACAATAAAAGATAAAACTTATATGTCAATAGTATAATGCATATATATATATATATATATATATATATATATATATATATATATATATATATATATATATAGATATAAGTCTAATGCAGTAATAACCAATTGGTATAGATTTCATGACTGATGAAAACAAACTAATAAGATAATTAATTGTTGGCACTGTGGCTAATTTTTTGTGCTTGATGGAAACTTACATGATAAAAATGTCAACATGATGGTTATGCAGATGCTATAGGTGAAATGAACAAATGAATATCAGTTCAAAGACAGATGCATGACAAAATTAAAGTGTGATAAAATATGCACGGGTCCTGTGAAGAAAGATCTTGTACATACGCAGGTATGGTTAAGAGAAGTCGTGTACCAAATCTGCATCATGGTATTATGAATACCATGGGTCTCTACCATGGTATTGGCCCATAGTATTTGGAAGTGACAACGAATTTTTGATCCCATCAAAGAATACTTACAACATAACCAAGGTATTTACATAAGGTATTGGCTAATGTAAATACTATATAAAGAGAAGGATATCAATGTGTTGGAGTATGCAAATTCTGAATTGTCTATGAGTGATTTTGATCTAAAACAGGTGTGCACCAGGGAACTTGGAGATGGATCAGATATGATAGATTTGAAGTGAATAAATATTGGTTAATCTATTTCTAATTTGATAGATATATGATGATGATATAATGATGTGTGACTGTAATTGTGTGTATGTCGATATTTGAGTTCAACAGATGTTGTCATTGCAACGAAGGTATGATTCAGTGATTTTAGATATGTACAATGGTTTGTCTCTGAGAAGTCACGTAGATATGTGTATCTTCTTCTAAGTAGTCGCATATATATTCTATGAAAATTCAGAATCTGTAGGCATGTGTTAAGAAGAGTAAGTGTGTACATACATGGATATGCTTTGTAAAAGTTGCGTACACATGATAGGTTTTGCAGTATGGGTTATTGGTGATATTTGATCTATTTTGTTATGTTTGTTGTTGTCTTTCAATGATGTCTTTCTCATAATAATATGTGTTTGACAGTACTATTTGGGTTGATTTGGTTATGGAATGAAATGTTGATGAGTGATAATGCTAATGTATGGTGATATGTATTTGGTTCAGTGATCTGTGATGGATTTAGTATAATATTCAGTGTTGCAATGACTCGGATTTAGGTATCAATGATTTGAGATATATCCGTGGGTCTTCTTCAGGGGAAGTACATACATATGCAGGTATGATTCAGAACAGTAGTGTATATATTCTAACATATGTTTAATCTGACAACATTTAGTTTATGTGATGAACACTACATTGTAGGGTATAATTATGAATGGTTTTGAATTGATTTTATATGACTGGTTTGATCTAGTTGCATTGGTTGAATAAGCTTCAATGACTGATTTGATGATCCAGTTGGTTAAGTGATTTGGTGATTTGATTCAGTGATTGGTTTCATAATTACTTGGTTTGGGCAATGTTGTAGTGGCTACAACCACCCTCCAAAATTTTGGTCTGCACCCAATTTCGGAGCCTCCCTTGAGAGTTCTACTTGATGATTGCACACACTAGGGTTCACTCAGTGAGCTCGTGTGAGTCCTTACATCTGCCTTGTTTGTTAATTTCATTCAAGTTTTTGCATGCTGGTGTCTAAGTCATGTTTGCGACCATGTTTTGTTTATGCTCAAAGTCGTTGCTTCGTATGTACGTGTTGTGTTTGCTATGAAAACATCTGTCACACTCACACACTGAGTCACATTCACTGTCGTGCAAGCGTTGTCTCCATCAATGAACGGTCAATCGCAAGTGTTGCACTTGTCACTTGCATCGTCGGTCAGTCATGTTGAACATGTGTGTCTTCATGGTTTAAGTCATTTCATTGTTGAGTCATGTGAGTGTGTGTTTGCATGATCACCTATGCATCTTTCGATCGTTCACACACTTAGTCATTTTTGCTGAAGTTCTGAAAACCAAACTCCCATATGACAGTCGGACCATCATCCCACCATCAACTTGATCAACTGTCAACAAGAATAGCGTAAAAGAATCAAGCAAGTCTTTTCAAGCTGTGTTTCCTGCAAGCAATTCAATCCACTTTCATACTGACCACCCAAATAGTCAGACGCAGCAGTCACCCCAGGACTGACTCCCCTCAAAAATTGCACAGAGGCCACTAGCCTTACTTGCTCAGTTGGCTGAGGAAATTGCACAGACAAGACGGACAGACACCAAATTCATGTCCCCGTCTCCCTCAGAAAATTGCGCAGTTTTCCTATTCAGTCATCCCAGCAGTCAACCGGCTGCTCATCCAAGAAATTGCGCAATTTTCATGAGCAGGCCTTTTGCTGCCTAGCAGTCCACTTAGCTCAAAAATTAGCAGAGATGATAAGCAGTTCACCCTCCCAGTATCAGTGCAGTTTCCTTTGCCAGCAGCTCCTAGCAACAAACTGCTAATTCCCTCTAGGAATTGCGCAGTTTCTACTGCTAGTAACCCCAACAATGCCAGCTCCCCCTGGGAATTGTGTAGTTTTGGCTGCCAGTGACCCCAGCAGCCAACTGCCATTTCCCTCTGGGAATTGCGCATTTTTGGTTGCCAGGATATCAGGCAGTTCCTCCCAAAAACTACGCAATCTCTACCTACCGACCCTCCTTGCAGCCCAGCCTGTTCCTCCAAAAAATTGCGCAAATTTGGCCTTCCATCCCCTAGTTCCCACTCGTTCTAAAAACTGTGCATATCATGCCTACCTTGCCTTCCTGTAGCCCAGATTTTCCCTCCCAAAATTTGCGCAATTTTACCTTCCAACCAAGCCAGACCTCGCAGACAGTCACTATCGACTTGGATTGCCCATCTTCATCACCCAATGACTCTTGCACAGTTTTCATCAGTAGTGTCTGGAGACATCATCTCGCTTCACAACCTTGCTACCTCTCCCGGTCACCTGCATCCAAAATGATCATGTGTCATGGTAGACTAGGAGGTTTTGGATTTGATGTTGTCTCGTCATGAGTGACTACATGTATAGGTACACCAACAAACATGGCAAGACGACGAATGGGATGAACAAAGGGAGCACATGCAGAAGGAAAGTTTCACCAACAAACAAACGAATGATGCATGCGAAGAGATGTGCTCGCGAATGGATGATCAGGAAAATATATGTTCGCGGATGGACGAATGAGCAAACAAGCAAGATGTGCTCATGAACAGACGAACATGCACCTTCCGCGAACAGATGAGCCTGTCAATCCTTCCAACATGCAAGCAAGGAGAAACATGCCTAAGCATCATCAAGCGAACCAAAGACCATCGAAGACTCCGCGCACTTTGCCATGCGGAGGTGAAGTTGTGATACACCATGAAGATATCCATCACCTAGCAACACTGTAGCTCGACATGCACTCCAACAGCAGTAAGAATGTACCAGCATTGTCATGTCATGAGTCATGTCACCCACATCTACACTATGGGCTATGTTGTCAATCAATGTAATGTAACGTGGAAGTCCAAGAGACCCACTTGTTGTACAAAGAGTCATGTAAAGTCGAAAAGTCATTGAAGTCAAATAGTCATGAGGGTAGTTGAATAGCCACAAGGGTCAGTTTTGACCCTTGGCTATAAATACCCCTCTTTGTACATGCAAAGGACTTTTCACCTCAGCTCCTCCCACATAGCTAAGAGAGTCTATAATCTTTTCTTTGAGGAGTAAGTAGTGGCTCCAACACCCCGCACTTGGAGTTAGTGATGTATGGTGTAACGATGTGTCTTGGAACTTTCTCTTAATTCAGAAGCCTGCCAACAAGCCAACACTTTTTCACACATGTATTGTAATTGTTGTAAGACTAACCTTTAACACTTGTGATGCATGTTGTTTTAACCTGTTTTCTACATCTGAACTATTTCACTTGTTGTAATACATAATCTATTAATGGAAATGTGTTGTATATGTTTTTAACATTGTCTCGCCTGTGTAGACTGCTCTCCCAGACATCATACAAACCTTTCACATAAAACTTGATGTAACAATCGTTGCACTCGTGTGGACTAATCTGTTGATTGTTATGCGTGTTATCTTCCCTTGTGTGTTGTGACTGCCGCATCCGTGTGGACTGTTCTGCCAGAAGTTGTGCATGTCCTGTTGTGTTGTGTGTTCCTAACAGAGTTGGAACTTCTTCCAACTAACTTGGGACTCACTCCAACCCTCTCTTTCTACGGCGAAAGAACCATTGACACAAGTGACACTTACACTCACCAGGCACACGAACCTCACTTCTCAGAAGACAAAGCAGACCACTCTCTTGTCCTAACAAGTAAGAGTTGAGGCAAATCTTTAAGATAATGGCAATGGGGCCATCGTATCATATGAGACTCCTACACCAAACGATGTGAGGTCTAGTTGGTACTTCATATTGGGGAGATCCCCTGATGTTGGCGGGTCCAACATCATCAACATTTTGGCACTAGAAGGAGGGCCAGATGACAAGTTGAGCCCATACATCTGGGTTTAATCTCTTACCCAATGAATAATACATGATTTTTGGTCCCAGGGTGCTTCTCTCATTTCTCCCTTAATCAGTTATCAATCCCTGATGAGCTTCTCGATCACTTGTCCTTGTTAAAATTTTACGGTGAGGACAGAACGTCTGTAACCGAGCACATTTCTTATTTTCTTCTTTTCTGTGAATCTCATGAAATCAATAGTGATGATCTTGTTTGCGTACTCTTATTCCTCAGCCTTGAAGGTCACGCTCATCGGTGGTTTCATACCCTGCCACCTTCTTCCATCCATTCCCTTATCACTTTCTTCACGAAGCACCATCAAGCCTTCGATGAGTGTGACCACCAAAATGTCTATGAAAGAATCTATCATTTAAGAATGAAGCCTGCCAAATCAGTTGAGGGCTTTGCTACCCACTTCCTTCACCTATGTCCTGAAATTCCTAAGCATTTTGTGGACCTTGACTTCATGAGCCAAGAGCTGAAACGCTTGGTTCATGTCTCCTGAAATGGTGAACTTCTTGACTTCCTTTCTTCCTCAACTCTTGCAAATCATGAGACACCTCATGTCTCAAAGAGGGTGCCCCCTTGAAGCGGTTGGAAAGTTGAGAAATCTGTGTATCATGTTCCTAATCCATCTGCTCAGTTGTCTCCCACCCTAATAGAGGAAATTCTAGAATGGTTAGGAAAGCCTATGGCGAAAACTCATCCCTCCATTCTGCAAGAGGACATCATTATTCCTAACCCAAGTCTTGAATCTAATATGCATCTCTTCCATCCTCCATCATCTACAAGCCATGACTCCTTGCACCATGACTCGCTTGAGCGATCTACTTCACAAGCTAGTTGCACGCACTCACTTGATTCTCAAGCTGCTGGCTCAAGTTGCATTCATGAGCAAGGCAGTCTCATCATACAAGCAGAGGATCAGGAGGGTGAAGACACAATCAATTCCTCTCAAACATTGAGCTTCCATTCTTGATCGATCCTTAATCTATGAATATTGCTAAAACATCATGCACAATCAATTCGTTTGATCAACCTCCAGCCTTGGGTTGTTATCACTCCCACGCTTCCATTTGTTGTGATGAACACCCAAGAACATCATATGATCCATTGTCATCTCATGTACACTCTAACTCAAATCTGGAATGTGCACTGGTCAAAGCAAACATCCATATTGAAGCTTCCTCTGCACCTCACTTGCTTGTGTGTCCTATCATTCGCAGCGTATCAACATGCACCGGAGACACTCCACATTCTCTTGCTTCTTCATCTTCTGAGTTATCTCCTCGATCGACACAAGGAAATGGGGTTGTCCATGATGAAAATAGTCTCAACACAGAGGACTCTTCCCACTCGTCATCATCTTATGTGTTACATGAAGACAAATCATCAAGTCAGCTTGCTAAAGATCTTGATGAATCCTGTGAAAGAGATGGTTATCATCCTAAGAGAAGTTTTGAAATAAGTAACAACAGCCATCCTCAAGCCATGCATGATCTGGTTCACATCCCAAAATGCAATTTTTCAATTCTGGAAAGTTTCGGGACATGCCAGGGAGTCGAGGCACTTCAACATCCATTGATGGTTATGTCAGGACCTCATGACTCTGGTAAGCCCGTCAAACCAAATCATATCTCATTTCTCACGCACAATTTGTCTATTTGCATGGTTGCACTCAACATGGATCCCCGTGTAAAGAATATTTATTGTTTGGGGTAGATATTTCAAAATTTCAGATTTTCGCTAATGGTCGAATCCACGAGTCCGTTACAACATGTCTATCTTCACACACCTATCTTAGATCCAGTTCAGGTTGACAGTTTCTGTCCCTCATCCAATCATGGGATAGTGAAGTTGATCATCTCTATCCGGAATCACACTTATCATATGTTCTCTCTCGTAATCAAACCCTTGGTATTTTTTCAAATTTTGCACGTCAAATCTACCCACTCATCACACCAGCAATCTCCTTGTGTGATGACGAGTGCACAACCTATCGCGCGAATCAAGTTACTCTCATTTCACCACACCCCAACCAGTTTCACACATTCACAATGTTGGCATCCTTTCTACATTTCTGTGATGACCATGATGCCTGCACACTTTTTCACCAATTACAGGTGGGTGTTATATCATGCTTACTGCACAACGAACTTGGTTCCCTCATTCAAAGCATTCATAAAATTGTTCAAAAGGTTTCTTTGTTCATGTCAAACTGGGAATCCGGCATCTCGACCAACTGGTCTGATTTCTCTTCTATCTTGGGTGGTTGTCATGTAGTTTATCATTTTCCCAACAATACATCCAATGGCAGTCACTTCGCGCACTATGATCTTCACCATGTAACATATTTCTTCTTAGACTTTTGTCAAGCAAGTGAGGCACTTTAGCCTGCACTAATGGCTATGGCAGGCCCTCACTGTCTTGACATGACTGATGAGAATGACTAGATCTATCTATCCATATCAGATTCCCATCGTGATCCCCTCTCTCGAATCAGGAATCCGTCTACTCAAAGATCATGAATCTTTCAAAACAACCATCATGAATTTTATGATCCAATTGCTGAATGGTTGGAACAATCTTACTTAGCGAGTCATGTTGCAGGTAACAAGCTTCAGTCCTTCCTCACACTCATTGAGAAACTTGGTGCAGAACAACACACACTCGCAAGAGGTCTCCGAGGTTTGTTCAAAAACGGTAGTCACAGAAGAGGTCGAGTACACCTATGGTGGCTTCATTGGAAATTTCATTTCAAGTAACCCTGACCATTTAACGTAGGAGTAGGATTAGTGTTTGCTTTTTCGCTTGTCTTTGCTTTCTGGTTTGCATGATTGTTTTCTTGCTGACTTGGTTTCTTTGCTTGCTTGTTGTTGTTTTCACTTTGTTTTCTTTGCTTACTATTTTTGTTTATGTTTGTTTTGTTTGCTTGGTATATTACAATTTTTGTTTTCGGAAATAAGTGATTCCAGCTACTACGTTGTGGCTTTTGAATAGAGTACTATGGCTAAAATTTGAAGAGACTTGTGACACTACAACACTTGGCCAATCTTGTGGCTATCTTCTCTGTGCTTAGTTATAACCTTCAGCCGATGAAGTCTTGACAGAAAATACAAACCGTCTGCAAGGGAATTTTTGGTCCAACCATGAACCTGTGTCCACACTAGGAAGCCCCATGCCTATACTTAGCCTTCTGCTCTGTGTGTTCAAGCTCATCCAACTAGTAGAAATGGAGAAGAGGAAAATCTAAATGAGCAAACATATGTCAGAGGTCTTACATGCTTCTCTAAAGGAACAACCTCTTCTGCTCTCAATAAGTTAGGATCCCTCTTCCACCCCAAAAATAAATAAGTGCCTACGCACAGTCCTCTTGAAAAATACAAAGGCGAAAGAAGAGAAAGGCTTCCTGCGTAGAGAGGTGAAGCATGCAACTCCACCGGGGTACTATCCAGGCTCGCTGGCAGTGGAGCAATGTGTGTGTTCCTACGTGACTCCGTTGGGGTACTGTCCAGGCCTGCTGGCAGTGGAGCAACACCAGAGATGAAAACTTATACTCTGAAAATCTTCAACTCGCGAGCTAAACTACCCTTCCCAAATTCGAAACACTAAGATCAAGCTGAACTTTTGATTATGTTTGATTGAGTTGTCAAAGGGTGGACCATGTATGTCCATGGGATAAGTGGGAAAGCCAAAATAACCTGCACAGCGATTCAATACTCCCTGAAAGACCAAGGCCCTATGCTAGCAATGAACTGAAACAGAGAAGCTGGAGTTCTACCAGTGTGTCACCAAGTGTTGTAGCAGCTACAACCACCCTCCAAAATTTTGGCCTACACCCAATTTCGGAGCCTCCCTTGAGAGTTTCACTTGATGACTACACACACTCGGGTTCACTCTATGAGCTCGTGTGAGTCCTTGCATCTGCCTTGCTTGTTCATTTCATTCAAGTTTTTGCATGCTAGTGTATAAGTCATGCTTGCAACCATGTTCTAGTTATGCTCAAAGTCTTTGCTTCATATGTGCTTGTTGTGTTCGCTATGAAAGCATTTGTCACACTCACACATGGAGTCACATTCACTGTCACGCAAGCATTGTCTCAATCAATGAACGGTCATAAGCGAGTGTCACTCTTGTCACTTGCACCGTCAGTAAGTCATGTTGAACATGTGTGTCTGGATGGTTTGAGTTATTTTGTTGTCGAGTCATGTGAGTGTGTGTCTGCATGATCACCTATGCATATTTTGATCGTTCACACACTTAGTCATTTTTGTTGAAATTCTGACGACCAGAATCCCCTCTAACAGTCGGACCATCACCCTGCCATTGACTTGATTGACTGTCAGCCAGAACAGCGCAAAAGCATCAAGCAATTATTTTCAAGTTGCTCTACCCGCAAGAAATTCAATCCACTTTCATACTGACCACCCGGACATTTGGACCCAAAAATCACCCCGGGACTGACTCCCCTCAAAAATTGTGCAGAGGCCACTGACCTTACTCAGCTAACTGAGGAAATTGCGTAGACAGGCTGGATAGACACCAAGTACCCATCCTTGTCTCCCTCAAAAAATTGCACATTTTTCCCAGTCAGTCATCCCAACAGTTGGTCGGCTGCTCATCCAAGAAATTGTGCAGTTTTCATGAGCAATCCTTCTACTACCGAGCAATTTACTTAGCTCAGAAATTGCGCAGAGATGATCAAAAAGTCGGCCTCCCAGCCTCAGTGCAGTTTCCTCTGCCAACAGCTCCTACCAGTAGACTGCTAGTTCGCTCCAGGAATTGTGCAGCTTCTTTTGCCAGTAACCCCAACATCCAACTATCAGTTCCCTCTGGGAATTGCATAATTTTGGCTCCTAGTAACCCCATTAGCCAACTACCAGTTCCCTCTGGGAATTGCACAGTTTTGGATGCCAGTGACCCTAGCAGCCAGCTGCCAGTTCCCTCTAGGAATTGCACAGTTTTGGCTGCCAGTGACCCCAGTAGCCAACTACTAGTTCCCTCTAGAAATTATGCAGTTTTGGCTACCAGGCTCCTGGGTAGTTCCTCCCAAAAACTACACAATCTCTACCTGCTGGCGCTCCTTACAGCTCGGTCTGTTCCTCCAGAAAATTGCACAAATTTAGCCTTCGAGCCCCTGTTGGCCCTCCTTACAGCTCGGTCTGTTCCTCCAGAAAATTGCGCAAATTTAGCCTTCGAGCCCCTACTGCCTGCTCGTTCCGAAAACTGCACAGATCCTACCTACCTTGCCTTCCTGCAACCCGGGTTGTCCCTCCAAAAATTTGCGCAATTTTTCCTTACAACCGAGCCAGACCTTGCAGACATTCATTGTCAACTTGGATTTCCCATCTTCATCACTGAGTGACTCTTGCACAATTTTCATCAGCAGTGCCCAGAGCCATCATCCCGATTCATAACCTTGCTACCTCTCCCGGTCACCTGCATTCGAAATTATCATGTGTCATGGTAGATTAGGAGGTTTTGGATTTGATGTCATCTCATCATGAGTGACTATAGGTATAGGTACACCAACAAACATGGAAAGACAATGAATGGGATGAACGAAGGGAGCACATGTAGAAGGATAGGTTCACCAACAGACGAACGAACGATGCATGTGAAGAGATGTGCTCGCAAACGAATGATCATGCAAAGATATGTTCGCGGACGGATGGACAAGAAAACATGCAAGATGTGCTCACGAATGGACGAACATGCACCTTGCACGAACAAATGATCCTGTCAAGCCTTCCAACATTCAAGCAAGGAGCAACATGCCTAAGCATCATCAAGCGAACCGAAGACCATCGAAGACTCCACGCACTTTTCCATGCGAAGGTGAAGTTGTGATACACCATAAAGACATCCATCACCCACCAGCACTGTAGCTCGACATGCACTCTAGCAGCAGTACAAATGTACCAGCAATGTCATGTCGAGTCATGTCATGATTCATGTCACCCACATCTCCACTATGGGCTATGTTTTCAATCAATGTAATGTAACGTGGAAGTCCAAGAGACCCACTTGTTTTACAAAGAATCATGTAAATTCAAAAAGTCATGGAAGTCAAACAGTCATGAGGGTATTCGAACAACTACAAGGGTCAGTTTTCACCCTTGTCTATAAATACCCCCTCATTTGTACATGCAAAGGACTTTTCACCTCAGCTCCTCCCACATAGCCAAGAGAGTCTGTAATCTTTTCTTTGAGGAGTAAGTAGTGGCTCCAACACCCTACACTCGGGGTTAGTGATGTATGGTGTAACGATGTGTCTTGGAACTTTCTCTTAATTCAGAAGCCTACCAACAGGCCAGCACATTTTCACACATGTATTGTAATTGTTGTAAGACTAATCTTTAACACTTGTGATGCATGTTGCTTTAACCTGTGTTCTACATCTGAACTATTTCACTTGTTGTAATACATAATCTATTAATGGAAATGTGTTGTATATGCTGTTAACATTGTCTCGCCCGTGTAGACTTCTCTCCCAGACATCAAATAGACCTTTCACATAAATCTTGTTGTAACAACAGTTGCACTCATGTGGACTAATATGTTGAGTGTTATATGTTTTATCTTCCCTTGTATGTTGTGACTGTCACATTCATGTGGACTGTTTCGCCAGAAGCTATGCATGTCTTGTTGTGTTGTGTGTTCCTAATAGAGTTGGGACTTCTCCCAACTAACTTGGGACTCACTCCCACCGTCTCCCTCTACGATGAAAGAACCATTGACATAAATGACACTTACACTCACCAGGCATGTGAACCTCACTTCTCGGAAGACAAAGCAGACCACTCTCTTGTGCTGACAAGTAAGAGTTGAGTAAAATCTTTAAGATAATGGCAACCGGGACATCGTACCGGATGGGACTCCTACACCAAATGGTGTGAGGTCTAGTTGGGACTTCATACCAAGGAGATCCCCTGATGTTGGCGGGTCGAGCACTGTCAACAGTTATATTAATGAAAGTGGATCCAATATGAAATATTATGAAAAGTGGTCCACTCTTTCGGTAGTAGTCGATAAACAAAGTTAGGGGGTTGGAGCTCCCTTCCAATAGGTACTGGAAAACGAGAGAAGGTTGTAGCCTTTTACAGGTGGGTGCTTGCATGTTGGTTAGAGTCTACAACAATACAATATTGTAAGAATTTTTTCTTTTATGAAAAGAAGACAGAGACAAAATTATTTGTGGTTTTCTCCCACATTGGATTTCCACCTGAAATTATTGGTATTCATGAGTGTTGATATGATTCTTGTTTTTTGATGATCTTTCTGCTTATTATTGTTCATGATTATTGTTTATTGATGAATAATGAAGTAATGATGCATTGATTAAAGTTGAACATATTATTTATCTGGATATACGTGGGTTTTCTTAATAACAATTGTGTACATACACTAGTTTCCTTTATAACAGTAGTGTACACGAATCAGGATAAGAAATTGGATATTTGAAGTGAATAAACTATTGATTCACTCCCCCCCCCCCACCCCCCCCCCCCCCCAACCAGTATTTTTCCTAACATTAATGAAATTCCTCATTGAAACATCTCTTCATGAACAAAGCGAAGCCACAGAAAGATGGGTTACAACAGTGGAATAAGTGGCACAAATCATAGTATGAAGGAATGCAAAATTCAAGTAGTTGAGAACTACAATAGAATCACTAGATAAAATACTTGTTTGAAAAGTAGAGAAATAGAAGTTATGATAAGTTTTCATAATAGTTTGTGATGGAAGGAGACTAGTGTTGGAAATGGTGAAGTGAACGGCATATATGAGACTTTTAAGTTGAAAACAACATGATAGTAGTATTTAGGTTACTTAAGGAAATGAAAAAAGCACAGGAGCACATCGGAACAATGTTGTTGATACTCTAAAGGATATCACCTTTACACTGAATTTGGTAAGTAAATAGAAAGAAAGATTAGAATCAATTTCAAGAATATAGAAATTTTCTAGGAATAGTATGCAATGACCCATAAAATATAGAAAAGGAATGCTTACAGTTTTTAAAAATCTTGTACTTGATGGACGTGGAGGGGGACTTAAAATGGTGTGAGTTACAGACTTGTAATACCAGATCACAAAATGATTCACTAATTAATTTATTTTATAACTGCCTCCCAATTTGAAAGATTAAGTCTGACAAAAAAAAAAAATCAAGATGACAAGAGAATTTGATTAATTGAAATGATTGCTCATGCAATAAGATGAACAGGAATAGATGTAAGAAAGATTCTTTGGACAATTTAGTAGTACTATGGAAAATTATAAATCTAGTAAGATCAAATGATACAATCATAAATTATGAGGGGGGGAACTTTGATGCTTTTTATTCAAAAATTTTGGGAAATATCATAAGTTGGAAAAGGACGACCTGAGAAAACATGCGTGTGTGTGTGTCTGTTAGGTACACATGACAATCAATGTGTACATTAATATTTTAAGGAGGTTGTTGTCTTAATGTGACTTGAAGGATTGATAGTAAGCATAGGTGTAATATGATCAGAAATAGGTTGACAGTTGAGTAAAGTAATCAAATTAGAAAATGTGGCACATAATAAAAAATATTAAAGCTAAGGTAAAGAAAATTTTGGTAGCATAATGGCACGAGCATTACTTATGCATGTTGTCATATGAGGTTTTAACATGGAAAATGTAGCATGCCACCAGTTGATGGTACCCTAGATAAGTACTTTAAAGAACTTCATATGATTTTATAAACACAAATGAAGTCTCATCAAATAGTTGATTAGAATGAACATATGCTTACAAAATCATTATGTCAAGATAAACACACTAACATAGTGTGTTGAGGCAATTAATAGGAATGGAGATGCAAGAAGGGGAATTGACCCCATAGTTGACTACATTTCAACAACAAGGGGGAGCACATGTGACCTCCAGGCACCTTAATTAACAATTTTTGGAATAGAGGGGGATGAAAACCCCAAGAAAAATTTGATAAAATTCATAGGTGAGGCGTGTCGAAAAGAAATGATGGTAATATTTGGTAATGTAATTTTTTTGGTTAGTTTTTGTTGAGTTTAATCATGCACGCGCTAATCTAAGTTGTTCCCTTGAATTGTCATAATGATTTCTCTTAATATTACCTTGTGCTTCTAGCCTCAATGGTCTACTGGGGAAAGATCTAGAAGAAAAGGATACAATAAAGAAACCAATTGAACTATATAACCTTGATTTTTTCTTGAGACAACCAACAGATAAGTAATGTGGACATGATTGGGTCCACTTGAACAAAGGAGAAGATAATATGTACATTGAAATTGGTAAGTTGAAGTAATTGTCCGATAACTTGGTAATGTTTTGGTTGTGACGTGTTTGATATCGTGAAGTATGATGGTTGCTAAGGAAAAAATCATTGGTTGCAAGTCAACATGGGAACAAGGTAAGGAAACCTTCCTTGTGACAATAACAAGTATGATTACAGTGTGAGGGTATAACAAGATAACCAATTATTCTCAAGATGGAATATAATTATTGTCTATTAATATTCCACCAGACCTTACATGTCAAATGTATTAAAATAATTGTTGTTGAATGAAGTGGATAACAAGTTGTGTTCTAATATATAAGGAAAGAACTATATTATAGTAACATGGTGAGTATGAGACAGTCAATACGCATATAAGCATAAGAGGGACAAACCCCATGATTGTACATGGAAGCAAAATTTTATATAACTTACATAATTAACCTGTAGTAGAGGATGACAAAGGGAACAAAATTGAAAGAATATTGCCAAGTGTGGTTGGCGCTAAGGAAAATAGCAAAGCAACCCAAGATGGGCGTAACTAAGTTTTCTTGGACAAAGTAGATAGCAATATGGAAATCTTGAATATGGCAGGAAAAGGAAGTTATCATAAAATCTACTCATGCATGACTAATGTGTATGTAACATTTAAATTAAGATAAAAGTATAGTAGTGTTATTTAGTACGAAAATGCACCAATTGTAATTTTTCATCAAAGACAAGAATAGTAAATGGTTTTTGGACATATTATTATTGATAAGAAAAAGTGCAGAGGAAAATGATACCTTTGTGGTATGAAATTTATATTGGAATCACGTTGTGGGGTCTTTGTCAATTGGCATAGCCATTGGGTAAGTGAAATAATTTACAATGAAAATTTTACAATAATGTTGCTAACTCTCATTGAGTGCAGGTTATTGACCCTTGTTGGGTTGTGGTTCATGCTAATGACCCTTTCTGAGTATATAAATAACAACTAATAGTACTTGTAATGAAAATTGAAACAATATGTGTACATTCTTAAATAATGATTGATGAAAATTAATGACCATAATGATTGTGGATGTAGATCAAACTAGATGGAATAATTCTAATTGAATCTTTGTGCATTCTTGATTAAAAAAAAAAAAAATGCTATAGAAGCAAGTAGTTAGCTAGGTTAAGTACAATGGAAGCACTTCAGCCAAGAGAGGCCACCTGGGAAGATGAAGATAAATACTATATGCACGAGGTATATTCTAGCATGTTTGATGGCCTAGAAGTAAACACCAAGAACGATGTTTCACTTGGGGGAGGAAGATGTAATACCCCTAAGTGAAAAGTAAATATTTAATTTACTTTTACTGCAAAGACTTGATAAATAACGGGCTATGTGGAAATCCTAGTGGAAAATTTTAATGTTTAATTTTATTTTAATTTTATATAAAAGTGGTTATGGAAAATCTTGGAATTCACGGGGAAAAAACACTAAATGAAAAAATTTCCACTCTCCAAACAGTTAGAGGATAGTTTAATTCATTCCCTAGAGAGAAATCATCTCAAATGGAAAAAGAAGCCAAGGAAGGCATGAGAGAATACCTAAGGAAACCAATAAGGAAGCGGAGGAAAATACTACCTTGAACAATACATTGTTAATGTAAGGCGGGATGCTTCCAGTTAGGGTATTATTGAGTTAGTTGGGCCTAGTGGAATTCTTAAGTCAGACTTGTTGACTCTATGAGTTCCTAAGCTAGAGTTGTACATTATTGATGCCTTTGCATAGACCTTGCTAGGTCACTATCAAGCAATTGTTTTGGGAGTGGAAAATTGGCTCGGGGGGAGAAATTGTGGTTCTCGTTCTCATTGATTAGGAGGAGAGTTATTTCTGCTTTGTGAATTCCCTAATAGACTAACTTTAATAGATAAGTACTTTATGTTGTTTATGTTTCTATCATAGCATAACTATTATTGTAGATGGTAAAAGTATATGAAATCTTGGCTAAAATTAGTGATTTAATGTCAGGGATTTCTGAAGTTCTCTGGAATTTAATAAAATGGGAATATCTGCAAAGTATTGGAAATAGTTGTGGTCAAATTTCTATTAAAGAATTTGTGTGAAAGGGAATTTGAAGAAAGATTTATTTGATACTACAATTCAAGTTTGTATGTATGATATTTATGGTAATACGCACTCTGTAGAAACAAGTTAGTCCCCACTAGTTGACGGAAGTCTAAATCAGGAACAGTCCTTATTTTTTAAATAACTATACCTAATGACAATGGTAGGGAGAATGGAAAGTCCTGGCAGGAGGCCAAGTCCCGCCTACCACTGTAGTGCTGATAGTAGCCTCTATATAAAAATAAAATAAAAAAGAAATAAGAATTTAATCTAAAACTTTGTTTGAATCTAACTAATAGAAAGATACAGGAAATTAAACATACAGTTGTCAACAAACATGCATTGATATAAAACAGAGAGAATAAGGAAAAATAAAGAACATGAATTTTTACAACTAACTAAGTATGTATATTTAGTGAACAAGAATAGAATAATTACACCATACAAAAATAAGAAACCAAGTGTAACAAAGTTATGAAAATGTATAGCTACTTAACGAGTGCTAAAGCGGCCAACATAATACACATGCGAGCACTAGTAACAAGTTATGGAACAACACTAGAATAGGTGCATGATATGGAATAAAGAAATGTTAGCATGTAAATATAAAGCTCGGTTGGAATATACCCTTAGTTAACAAATTAATAATAAAAACTATATCACCGAAACCCTAGGTATCAAGAAAAATGGCACAACATTCGGTGGTAATGACAATATTTGTCACAAACACTAGGTTAATTTTGATATAAAAAGAAAAATAACTTGATTAAAGAGAGTTCATAACTGAAGGACAACTAGTAGTTGAATAAGATTCATTCTCTTAAATATACAACTTAAAACTCACAAGCATGGAATACCCTAGGGTTTAGGGTTATCAAGACAAAAAGACACAAGTATAGAATCGTAAAACTTTAACCATAGTTAAAACCTTGTACGAGATATTTCTAGAAAATATATCCGATAACAACTTATATAAATCCAAGCAAATGATACACAAGCCTTGACTTCTAATTCACCCATATTCAGTTCACTAAATCCTACCAGAGCTAGTAGCTCTAAATTTATAAATTAAATTTCAAGTAGTAAAAGGGAGCCCTCGTCCAAATAAAATGGTGTCGGCGGAACCTAGCAAAATATGAACCTGTATTAGATAATGGTTTGCAAACGGTTGTTGCTTAAGGAAAACCCCGAATAAAGATGCCAAATTGTTGTGTAAAAGGATAGGCCATAACTTGCATCAACCACACACATCCCATATTATGTTCCAGATTAATATAAGTTACTGTGGTTCAAAAAATAGGGTAAGATAATGAAGGAGGAAGAATTTTGTACCTAGTATTAATTTCCTTGTTAAACCTATAGAAGCCGCCCTAAAGCAAAGAAAACCATGAATTTAAACCCTAATGTGGATACCCGTAAAATATAATAATAAAAAAGGAATAAAAAATATTATACCCTTACCCGCGGAGACAAGTTTTGAAACCCAACAGTCGAATGGTCGTTGTTTCACATTGGTCTCACCATTGTTGCTAAGGAAAAGTATACAACAAAAGAAATTAATCCCTCATCTTTGAAAAATATGAACGCAAGAAAAGGGTAACAGAGGCTTGCAGCCTTCATTGTACCCGTTGAAGACCAACAAAATCCATCACACAGAGAAGGAAACCCTAGGAGAGTTGTAGAACTTCATCGACAGTGGTGAGAGTGAGATTGAACGACACCGAGGGCATGGTAGGGGATAGTTACCCTTTAACCACCCCGCTTACATGACGATAGCCCGATCAAAACCCCATTGATCTAACGATGGAGAAGCCAACAGGTGTGCATGTTAGTGGGTTCAGAAGTAAAGTAGTGCGAGACAACTAGACCCTTCGAGAGAGTTCCATTCTCATCAGGGTTCTCTCCCTGCTTTGTTAATAGTTTATATGACTATTACGGAGCCAACAGGGTAAGTGCAATATAACCTTATATACATATATGTATTATATCATAATAAATTGCAAAGGGTTGAAATCGTCAAGGACTAATATATAACTTCTAAGATGCACCCATCTATAAACCATATACATACATTGTAAACTTAATACAATAAACTAAGAATCAAAGGTAGCTAGATTGAATAGTGCCTACTATAATAATCAACCATACATCGACTAGGTGGATTATAAGCGTTATGCTTCCTAGTTAAATGTAATTAGTGTTGTGAGGTATAATTACGTTGTAGGGGTGGTCTATATTGGAATTGGCCTTGAGGAATTTTGATTTTTAAATAAATGGGTGGACAATATTTGATTTCAAGAGAATATTCTTTGTCTAATACATCATCCAGTCAATGATATGAAAATTATTTGAACATGTTTTCAGTTTCAAACCCAAAAATAACCTTTTAAATTTAAATATCCACTTTTTATTTAGCCATTTAAGTTACAACACCATTTACAATCCACATGAAACTCATCCATTTGTTTCAATCCATTTACCTTTGCTATGTCGATCTCCTCTAGGTGTCTGCCATCATCTCTTCTCCATTTTCTAATAACTCAGTACATGTGTCTGCAATCACATCTTCTCTATTGTATGATTCATCTCATGCTCCTCTATCCATTGCACACAGAATTGTTGTCTAAGTAATTGATGTAATCTGTATTCTAGGACTCGTTTATTTCAATATTTCTCAATATCACACATTTTCTTCTTGTAACATTTATTGTGAGCAAACTCATAAATTTAGATCAGTTTATTAAGCAAATGTTAGACTTCCAAAGAAAAACATATATGTAAATCTTCTTAATAAACAAATACAACAATTTAACATTCATCACAACTTGTGGCACATTCTATGATATAGATTTAAACTTGCCTTCAAAGTAAACAAGTAAACAGTCAGTATTGTTCAGGCAGAAGAACAAATTATGTAATATTGACTTTTCTTAGGGTTAAGTGATCCTAACCTATATAGCATTATACTAATTAATTTATTTTAAATGATATCATAATTTACTAATTATATTTTAAATTCGATAAACGTTATTATAATTTCAAATATTAATTTTCTATGAATAATTTCATTGAAATTTTATACTTTCATATTGAATGCCACGTTGATAGAAAGAAAAAATGAAAGGAAGAAAAAAAAAAGGTGAACCTGGAAAAATGAACGCAGAAATGAAAACATCTATAAAAGCATCTAAATCATATTCAACATTTACATTATATTCATGGCTACTATAAAAGCGTCTAAATCATATTCAACATTACATTATATTCATTCCTAGCCATGGGCGTCATTTGTAATGGGTTAAAATCTATTATTATGCTATTGTTTATACTTAGTCGGTTTTCTTTGTAATCCTGGTATGTATACTATTTTGCAAATGTTGTTAGAAATTAAATGGAAGTTTCTAAATCTTAATGTGACCCAACTAATTAAGTCATTCTATAATTAAAAGCATTAAAGCATTAAAGCATTAAAGGATTAAAGGATTAAAGCATTAAAGTGTTGAATTGGTATATGATGGACGTACCAGACTTAAAGTTAAATATATAAAGGATTGGGTCCTCTCTCTCCCACACAAGAGTTGTATTCTTCTCCATCAAGAAACACATAAGGAAGTGAGGGCAAGAGGAGAGAAACCGAATTCTGAGAAGAAGACAGAAGACAGAAGACAGAAGATGGCAGCCATTACATCTTCCGCTGTTAGTCAAGGTATGTCATCTTAAACAACATATTAAGTTCTGAATGTGAAATATTTGGTGTTGATGATCTTTGGGCTGTTAGTAGTTATATTTTACATTTGGTATCGAAGCAAATCAATAGCTGAATATTTCCTATGATTGCAATTGAGCTTTACTCATGATGTTAATCAAATCCGTAAGCGCCCTTACTCGCTCAGCATCGTTTCGATTTTCAAGCTCAATTCTTGCCTTCAAAATCCGAGCCATGTAATTGCGCTGCCAGTGTCAAAACGCCATCCTTTAGGCCTTCGCCTGTAATGGGATCCTTCAATCCGCCTTTGGCAAACTCGTGTGAGATCGCTTCCCTCTCGTAGGTATGGCCATTTGAAATGAGAACAGGGTCGTCCTTCACTTTACCTCTCAGGCGGATCCGAATTCCATTGACTGAACTGTGTACTCTTTTCCGAGTTTCTGAAGTGATGTCCGAACTTGTTTCTCCCATTATGCACGTGATGTCATATTTATGCATTAATTTTCAAGTATTTGCAAGTAGTAAGTATAATTGATGGCGCGGAGATGTATTAAAGCAAGATTTTCACGCTGGTCAAGGTGAACTGATTTGGTTTGACGCCTGCTCTTTGCATTTCATAAAACAACTGCAAAGCCAATGGATTCGATCCTCTGACCTCTGAAATCCAACTAAAAAACCAACCAAGAAATTAAAATTTCCGTCTGCTTCACGGATACCCAATTCCATAAACATTCACATCTCCACTTGCGTTAGCTGTTCCTCTCATTAAATGTGTGATGCTGAACTCCCACCAACTTAAGGTTTATTATATATGTAATGTGTATATATTTCTTGGCTCGCTATAATGGAAGAAACCTGTACTTTGCTGGCCAATAAATAGTAAGACGCGGTGGGGTTTCCCGATGGGCCATTGGATTTGGAGGTTTTATTGAAAACATTACATGCGGTAGACCATTGGGCCTTGAGATTTTATTGAGTGCGCGGCATTGCGGATTCGGTGTTTGGGAGCTTGGTCACATGGGACTAGATTGAGGCCGCCAATATTGGGTGTTTAGAAATGCATGATCTGAATATTTGAAGTATGAAATAAAGGGGTTTCAATTGGGTCTTTTCGTGCATCATTTACTGTTTTGGTAAAGTTTACTGGTGCAAAATAATTGTTTGAAATTTGGGCATAAAAGTAATTGCTCTATGACTGATTGTTTTGCATAAGGTATGTGTTATAAATTATTTATGCACATGAGATTTATGATTTTGTTAATCACCAAAGTGGTCAAAATCAGAATGTTGTTTTGCAAATTATTTATGCACATGAGATTTATGATTTTGTTAATCACCAAAGTGGTCAAAATCAGAATAATCATTTAGTGCATAAGTGACATAATGATTATTGATAGAAATTGCCAGTTATAATAATACCAATTAAAAACTGGCGTCACTAATGATAGAACCTGAGAACTTACCCAAAGGAAAGTCTTGTTCTATAACTAGTTGACATGATGAGGTTTGATAGATATTTTGATTAAATAAATATTGATCATCCAAAGATGTCAGTTCTATTTAATTGAATATATTTATTACCTACTTATGTTTTGGTATTTAATTATGTTAAGTATAAGATAGTATCTACCCAAAGGAGTGCTATATTATACTATTATGTCTACATCTGAATCACGTTAGTTATGAGCTTATAGTTATTTCATTTTTTATTTGCAGGTTGTCTATCTTTCGTATGTTTTGAATCAAATTTAGTTGAAGTTCCTATTAATACATGGTGGCTTGATACTGGTGCTACAACTCATGTTTCCAACAATATGCAGGGATTTCTTACGATCCGAACCATAAATCCAAATGAAGATCGTTTTCTTTTTATGGGAAACGGAATGAAATCTTCAATTGAAGGCATTGGGACTTATCGTCTAATTCTAGAAAGTGGATATGTATTAGACTTATACAGTACCCTTTATGTACCTTCATTATCTAGAAACCTTATTTCCGCAAGTAAATTGGATATTTCTGGTTTTAGATGTATGATTGGATCTGGTTGTTTTGATTTATATAAGAATACTGATAATGTTGATTCTGGTATTCTAATTGATGGTTTATATAAATTGAAACTGAATGACACTTATGCGAATTCCTTGTTGAATGTAGTAAATAATGTTGGATGTAAACGTAGCAGGTTGAATGAAAATTCTGCTTTCTTGTGGCATAAACGACTAGGTCATATATCCAAAGAAAGAATGATGAGATTAGTAAGTAATGAAATTTTGTCAAATTTGGACTTTAGTGATCTAGAATTATGTGTGGATTGTATTAAAGGCAAACAAACCAAACATAATAAGAAAGGAGCCACTAGAAGCAGCCATCTTCTTGAAATAATACACACTGATATTTGTGGACCTATGGACACTCCAGCCTTTAATGGAGAAAAGTATTTCATCACTTTCATTGACGATTTTTCCCGTTATGGTTATGTCTATTTGCTTCATGAAAAATCTCAATCTGTGAATGTCCTTGAGACATTTGTAAAGGAAGTTGAGAGGCAATTAGATAAAAAGGTGAAAATCATAAGGTCTGATAGAGGTGGTGAATATTATGGTAAATATGATGAGTCAGGCCAGTGTCCAGGTCCATTTGCAAAATTCCTCGAAAGTCATGGCATATGTGCGCAATACACAATGCCAGGTACACCACAGCAAAATGGTGTAGCAGAAAGGCGCAATAGGACGTTAATAGATATGATTAGGAGTATGATGTCAGATTCTACACTACCTAAGAATTTGTGGTCGTATGCTCTCAAAACCGCTAATTATTTGTTGAATAGGGTTCCTAGTAAAGCTATTCAAAAGACTCCTTTTGAGTTATGGACTAACAGGAAACCTAGCTTAAGACACCTGCATGTTTGGGGTTGTCCAGCGGAAGCGAGAATTTATAATCCACATGAAAAGAAATTAGATTCTCGAACGATCAGTGGGTATTTTTTAGGTTACCCTGAGAAATCTAAAGGGTATGTGTTTTACTGTCCTAATCATAGTCCAAGAATTGTAGAAACTGGTAATGCAAGATTCATTGAGAATGGTGAAGTAAGTGGGAGTACTAGAAGAGAAATAGTAGAAATAAAGGAAACAAGGGTAAATGTTACATTGCCTAGAATAGTTCCTCCATCTACTATTACTCCAAATGTTGTTCCAGCTGTTGTAGAACAGCATGATGATAATGAACAACATATAAATGAAGAAGTACTTCCTGAAGAAAATGACTTACATAATACTGATATGCATGAACCACAACAAGTAGCATTAAGAAGACCTCAAAGAAATCGTAGGTCAGCTATTTCTGATGATTATGTGGTTTATATGCAAGAATCAGATTATGATATTGGAATCAATAAGGATCCAGTTTCGTTTTCACATGCTGTAGAAAGTAAAGAGTCAAAGGAATGGATTAATGCCATGAAAGAAGAAATGAAATCCATGCAACAGAATGAAGTTTGGGATCTCGTTGAGTTACCACATGGCTGTAAAAGAGTCGGATGTAAATGGGTTTTTAAAACCAAACACGACTCTAGTGGTAATATCGAACGGTATAAAGCTAGACTTGTTGCTAAGGGTTACACTCAGATAGATGGTGTTGATTACAAGGAGACATTTTCTCCTGTTTCGAAAAAGGACTCACTAAGAATAATAATGGCATTAGTAGCTCATTATGATTTGGAGTTGCATCAAATGGATGTGAAAACAGCCTTTCTGAATGGAGATCTTGATGAGGATGTTTATATGGATCAACCTGAGGGTTTTTCTGTAGAAGGTAAAGAACAATTGGTGTGTAAACTTAAGAAATCAATATATGGGCTTAAACAAGCATCCCGGCAATGGTATATTAAGTTCAATACCATTATTACATCTTTTGGTTTTAAGGAAAATACGGTTGATCACTGTATATACCAAAAGATCAGTGGGAGCAAGTTTATTTTTCTGGTCCTTTATGTTGATGACATCTTGCTTGCTGCAAATAATTTAAGTATATTGCGTGAGACTAAGGAATTTCTCTCAACGAACTTTGAAATGAAAGACATGGGAGAGGCATCCTATGTGATTGGAATAGAAATATTCCGTGATCGATCACAAGGAATATTAGGATTGTCTCAGAAAGGATATGTCGAAAGGATTCTAGAGAGATTTGGAATGAGTAAGTGTTCACCTGGGATAGTTCCTGTACAGAAAGGTGATAAATTCAGTCTCATGCAATGTCCTAAGAATGATGTTGAACGAAAGGAAATGGAATCAACTCCATATGCATCTGTTGTTGGTAGCCTGATGTATGCTCAAACCTGTACTAGACCGGATATCAGCTTTGTGGTCGGTATGTTAGGGAGGTATCAAAGTAATCCAGGAAGGGAACATTGGCAAGCTGCAAAGAAAGTTTTGAGGTACTTACAAGGCACGAAAGATTACATGCTCATGTATAGAAGATCCAATGAATCAGAGGTGATTGGATATAGCGATTCAGATTTTGCTGGATGCATCGATACTAGGAAATCGACTTTTGGTTACCTGTTTATGTTTGCTCAAGGTTCCATATCATGGAAAAGTGCGAAACAGACTATCGTTGCTTCATCCACTATGGAGGCAGAATTTGTGGCATGTTTTGAAGCCACAATTCATGCGTTATGGTTGCGAAACTTTATTTTAGGACTTGCGGTTTTCGACACCATTAGCAAGCCGCTGAAAATTTATTGTGATAACTCTGCAGCAGTATTTTTCTCAAAGAACGACAAGTACTCTAAAGGTGCCAAACACATAGACCTGAAGTATCTTGTTGTGAAAGATGAGGTTCAGAAACAAAGAGTGTCAATCATGCACATCAGGACAGAACTTATGATTGCAGACCCTTTGACGAAAGGGTTACAACCAAGACAATTTAAGGAACATGTTCAAAGAATGGGTCTTGGTTGTATTAATAATAATTGATGTGTGACATTCTGAGCTCTTTTATGTGTTTCTGATATACAATTATGTGTCTCTTGTTTTAATGTAGTAGTACGTATTTTATGTAATTTTAAACAAGAAAGAGTCTTATAAAGATATTATGTTTAATCATTATGATATAAGACATTATGTGGACCATTATGTTGTTTTATATAAATTATGAGTATGAATTGATGGATTGTTGGTATTGTAGTATATGGAAGGGAATGCATTGAATTAATAGTGCACAACCGCCATAACTCTCAGCAATTTATCATGGTATGATGTTCAACACTTAATATTATGAATAGTCGGGTCAAGTGGGAGAATGTTAGAAATTAAATGGAAGTTTCTAAATCTTAATGTGACCCAACTAATTAAGTCATTCTATAATTAAAAGCATTAAAGCATTAAAGCATTAAAGGATTAAAGCATTAAAGCGTTGAATTGGTATATGATGGACGTACCAGACTTAAAGTTAAATATATAAAGGATTGGGTCCTCTCTCTCCCACACAAGAGTTGTATTCTTCTCCATCAAGAAACACATAAGGAAGTGAGGGCAAGAGGAGAGAAACCGAATTCTGAGAAGAAGACAGAAGACAGAAGATGGCAGCCATTACATCTTCCGCTGTTAGTCAAGGTATGTCATCTTAAACAACATATTAAGTTCTGAATGTGAAATATTTGGTGTTGATGATCTTTGGGCTGTTAGTAGTTATATTTTACAAATGTAACTCCAAAAGTATATTAAACTACATATTGTTTTGAATCATTTAGTATGAATTTTCGAGAAATTTGCTAATTAAGTTCATTCATTGCTGGTTCAGCAAAGAGTTAGAAGTCATTTCTTATATGGATGGCATAACTCTAGCGCTAATTATCAATGCGGAGAAAGGGTTTCTAATCGAAGACATCTATACTGGTTGCAGAACAAAATGTGCCTCAAAAAGTTTCAAAAAAAACTTAGGGTTACATGGAAAAAAAATTATAATTTACATGTGAAAAAATCAATGATACAAGAAGCATGGCGAGATTTGAACTATTTGTGTATGCACATATATATTTGCTTACTGTGTAGAAGTATTTTATCATGCAGATTTGTTATTACTATGTATATGTAATCAGTGAGTTAATTTTTATACAGCTTTATGTTTGAAAGTTAGAGTTCATTGATATGTTTTTTCGCCCTGCCTTTTGAATAAATCGGTAACTCAATTTTTTTTATTGTAAAGATGGATTGAAATTACAAATGAACTTTTATATTTACTAGTAATCTATTAAAAACCAATTGTATTGAGTAGAAAAAAACAATTAAACCTATCTTATATTTTTTATCTTCTTTTAATCTCATAAAGGGACATGTCCATAATGGGGACTATTAATTG
This sequence comes from Pinus tabuliformis, assembly GCA_031772625.1. Classification (NCBI taxonomy): domain Eukaryota; kingdom Viridiplantae; phylum Streptophyta; class Pinopsida; order Pinales; family Pinaceae; genus Pinus; species Pinus tabuliformis. The sequence continues at coordinate 685,702,899 of CM062816.1, read as the reverse complement.
AATATAAAAATATATATTAACCTAATTTCCAATTATGGGCAGGAAAGTGAGACATACAATTTAGGATTAGAGTTTAGAATTTGTTTAAATAGGATAAGCTTTTGACTTGCTTTTAAAGGTTTTTTTGTAATTTTATTTGATTAAATGTTTATTGAAATTTTAGTTTTGTTTTAAAGTTAGCACAATCACATTAATAAATGTGGTTGAAATTCAAAAAATATTATATAACCAAAACCTTAATTTTAATAGCTAATAATTAAACTCTAACCCTAACCTTAATAGTTAATAACTATTTACTAATTAATAAAAAGAATCTAAATAATAAAATTTAGTTTTTATGATAGAATTTATGAAACTATTTACATGATGATACAGAGGTTTTTAAGGATCTTTAAAGGGTTCCAATTTCCCATATAGAGATCACAAAAGGTTATAAAAGTATGTTTAATTTGAAGGTCCCAAGAAAAAGATTTGAAAATTGAAAAATTAGAGTTTAGCTATTAGCTCTTAGCTATTAAAATTAGAATTATGATTGCATAACATTTTTTAAATTTAATTTTATCTATATGCCTATTACCTATATTAACTACATTTATTAATATAATTGTATCAATAGATACATATAACTTTGGCCATTAAAAGTAATACTTAGTGAAAGTTAGAGTAAATCGTGTGACTGTTTTGCTTGATCAATAAAAATTTTGAAGTGTTTGCAGGAATATGCAGGTAATGGAAGCATATAAAACATTGGACACATGGCATTGGCAAACGTTGTCATTTTGGAACTCATCGTTATAGTTATGCGATATGTTAATCGTTTGTAACATGCTAGGGCCATACTGCTTGTCAAAGGAGGGCCTGCTTTTCTGGACAAAGATCTGGTCCATGAAGGTTGTTTTGGGTGAGAATTCCTGGCTCATCCAGGACTTCTCTATTCTTGGATGCTGACTTTTCCATGTTTTTTTCTTCCTTTTCATCTCTTGTTTCTAAAATCTGAACATGATGTGAATATGATGCCCAACGGTATCTATGATCTAGTTTATTATATCTGAATTGGTTTTGTATATGTCACATATATACATGATTTTGTTTATGACTGATGCTCTTTTTTGGAAGTTTTTGTCACCAGGTTGTATCTTCAAAATCAAGATCCTACAGCTCGGATATGCTGTTATTTGTACTATCTGAAACATTATATTTTCTCAATATAATATTAAGATGCTTTTTGGTTCAGAAAAAACATGCTTTGGCCATAGAAACATCGTCGAATTATTATATATTTTAGAGTTTTTTATGGGTAAAAATCCAACGAAATAACAAATGCCTCTCCTGTCTTATTACTTCCACTACGTGTATATGCCTTTTGATGATCCCGTCTGGTTGCTTCCATCATGCAATTTATCCAAGTCATCAACTTTCAAGTAACCAGTAGTGGATTGGATTACCAGTCGTATTAAAAAAATATTTGAAGTGGTTGGCAAATTCATAAAGGTTAATTAATTAAATTATTTTTAATTTAAAATATAAAATTAATTAAATGAAATTTAAAATTGATTTTTTTGTGTTTTAATTTATTATTTATATAATATAAATTTTATTATGTTAATAGATATGTTATTTTAAGTCGGTTTTGTAATTTTAATTTAATTATCAAGTGTATAATACAGATTTAATATTTATATAATAGTTTAAGATATTTTTATTAGTATATAAAAATTATAGGTTGAGATTTATTCAAAATAGTTATGTTATTTTTATTTTTGTGTTGAAAGGTATTTTACACCGAGTTTAGAGTTGATGGGGAGTTTTAGATGCGAGATATTTTTTAAAATCAAATCTATTTTAATTGTAACTTTTTTTACTAATAAAATTATGAACAATTTTTTAGATAAAAGAAAGTATAATATACATATTACATTAAAATATGTAACATGTAAATAGTACTTATAAATTAGCATCCTTTTTATCATATAAATTAAAATAATGATTGCATAACCATCTTTAAATTTAATTAATACGCAGATGAAAATTTAATATTCACAGTATAACAAGATTTTTAATCATGAATATTTGCCATGAATACTATTAACTTCTAAATAGGCTTTTTTACAATACCATGGGTCAATACCCAGAAGAGAAAGATAGAGAAAAGAAGGGAGGGAAGAAAATCATAATACGAAGGTCTAATACCATGGTTTATCAATACCATGGGTCATCTATGCTTTTGATTATTATGTTATGGATCTAGGCTTTTAATTATTGCGTTACAATACCATGGTTCATCATTACCACATGCCCAAAAATCATAACTTATTTCAAAATCAAAATATTTTACAAATACTTTATTTTAATTTAATTTTATAACATTTTTAATTAAATCTAAAAGCAAAAAGGTTATAATTACTTTTGAGGTATATCTAAACCCTTCATCCTCACGAGTACTAAAAATATTCCCATAAAGATTAGATCGAGGATAGATGCATTTTAACCAAGGATCCAAGCAAAGAGAGAAAACAAAGTGACTAACAATGATACAGGAAAGATAGTGCATGATTCTTTTAAGTTTTTTATTATTATATTTTCTTTGACATGATTGATCCAAAATATAGGTTTAATATTTTACAACCAATTATATATTTTTTAATTTAGATATTTTCTTAAATAAAATACAATGGGGTCATATTTAAGAGAGAGAGTGAGATGGAAGGGGAATAGAGTGGGGGAGAGAGACATAGAGGTGGGAGAGACAGGGAGATCAAGAAAGGAAGAGAGAGAGGTGGGGGGAGAGAGGAGGAGAGAGGGAGGACGAGAGAGATGGATTTGGAGGGGGGAAGAGAGGGAGGGAAGAACAAAGACATTGAGAGATAGAGATGGAGAGAGAGAGAGAGGAAGGGATAAGGGAGAGATGAAGATGGAATGAGGGAGAGAGGAGACAAGGGAAAGGAGAGAAAAGGAGAGGATAGATATAGGGAAAGAAGGGGAAGAGAGAGATAGGGAGACATAGATATGGAGGGTGGAGAGAAGGGGAGAGAGAGGGAGATAGTGAAAGAGTTGGAGGGTGGAGAGAGAGAGTGTGTGTGTGATGGGGAGGAGAGACAAAGGGAGGTGGGAGAGAAAGGGAGAGAGAGGAAGGAAGAGAGGGGGACTTGAGACAAAGGAGAGAGGGGGGGGAAGGGGGAAGAGAGATGGATTTGGAAGGGGGAAAGAGAGGGAGGTAAGAACAAATACATTAAGAGATAGGGGTGGAGAGAGAGAGGGAGTGATAAGGGAGAGATGAAGATGGAATGAGGAAGAGAGGAGACGAGGAAAGGGAGAGAAAAGGAGAGGATAGAGATAGGGAAAGAAGGGGAAGAGAGAGACAAAGAGACATAGATATGGAGGGGGGGAAGAGGGGGAGAGCAAAAATGAGAGAGAGGGAGATAGTGACAGATTTGGAGGATGGAGAGAGAGTGTGTGTGTTATGGAGGTTAGAGATAGAGGGAGGTGGGAGAGAAAGGAAGAGAGAAGACTTGAGAGAGAGGAGAGAGAGATGGAGTTGGAAGGGGAAGAAAGACATAGAGAGAGAAATGTGGGGAGGGAGAGGGAGTGACAAGGGAGAGATGGTGAGACGATGAGGGGAGAGAGAGAGAGACAAGGGGAAGAGAGAGAGGGAGAGGAAGAGGGAGGGGGGAGAGAGAGATACATATGGAGAGAGAGTGTATGTTTTGGGGGTGATAAGGAGAGACAAGAGGAGATAGAGATATAGATGGAGGGGGGAGAGAGGGCAGAAGAGAGAGGAAAAAAGAGGGAGGGAGGAAAAGAGCTAGACATGTCTTACAAAATATGTCTTATAGACAAGCCTTGTATGAAATGAGTTCTAGTTTTTTGGCATGTAGTATTTGATAAACCATAATATTGTCTCATAGTATTGTAGAAAAGTCTATTTAAGATTAAAAATCTCTATGGAAAAGTGAGGATAAATATAAAAATCATTACATGCTTTTCTTGAACATAAAAATGTTTAATTTATATATTAACTCTTTTTATAATCATTAATATTAATTTAAATAAAATTATATATAAAAATAAGTGTTTTGGTATTTATTATGATGAATACTATCTTTTCCTTGGATGAACCATAGTAATTGGTTCGAAAAGTAAGCCAGTAAGAATTGAATATATGATTAGTCTATAAAACTCATGAACAAGATAGATCAATATGTGATTAATCTATAAAACTCATGAACAAGATAGATCAAAAGCTTAAGATCAAAGATAATGAACACTTATTAACAATTATTAACCATTTAATTTATAAAAATGCACTAGTATGTATATAAAGGTGTAGTCTAACTTAATTTGTTTTTCTCAGACTTTATTACAATACCATAGCTTAACAATATGACATGTCCAAAGAACGAATTTTGAATTCTTGAACTAGGCGTCTGAAACAAAGAATGGCTAGGTTCTGCGGTGCCGACGACACGCTGATCTGCGAAGAGGCAGAGAAGACAAAGATCACAGGGAGATCGAACGCCAGACTAACCCAACCGAGTGCGCTGATACGGATCCGGCAATGCAGAGGACGAGATCACAACCCCTCAGCAACGAATCGAGCCTCGGATGATGAATGGCCTGCTCTCAGGACATGGTTGGTTTCCCATTATCTGATTAAAGGTTCTTTTCATAATAAACCTGTCTCCCTTACTGTAACAGGTTACGACAAGCAAGATTCACACCGAAAACGTTCAGATCTGCAAACGATAGCACAACCCTACCTCGATCCGCAGCCTCAAACTGCAATTAAGGGTAAGAACGGAGAGTTTTGGCCGAAGACAGATGCGCGAGCGGGAGTCACAAAGAATACTGGCTCATTTCCATATGGAAGGAACAGGTGCGGCTCAGATCTGATATCAGAGAGCCCGGGGGAGGAAAGAACACGAACCACCAAGGCACGCCCAGAATCTAAGTTTCTTGAAACTAAAAAACGGATGATAGGAGGTGGACGATCGCCAGATCTGGAGAATCAGGGCTCGATTAAGGCCGATCCATCAGATCTGAAACAAATATTTATCAGATCTGTAGACGGAAAATACTGTTGTGCCCAAATCAAGGAAGGGATGGACATCCAGGAGTTAAAGAAACAGATCCAGAACAAATTGGGAATTCCGGCAGCACTCCAAAGTCTCTTATTCTCAGGGATCTGTATGCAGGACCAACACACGCTCCAGCATTACGGAGTGGTCAAAGATTCAACCATCATCCTCAACCTCAGGCTCCGAGGCGGATGCAAGGGAACCAGCTCAAAAAATCCAGGCTCCTTCCGCGATGCAGTTAAAGGAAAAGAACCAATGCAACACAGAACAGCATCCACACCAGAGATTCCAGGACCCTACATTGTGGAACAGAAGGCAGAAGCACCTATTTTAACTATATCATTGCCAGAGGTAATAGATCTACACTCAGATCTAACTCATAATGCTGTTATATGCAGATTTAACGGTTATTGGCCCAAAGCTGATGCACTACACCATTGGATCTACACATCATGGACACCCAATTGTGAAATATATCTATGCCCTAAGGGATTCTTCATAGTCAGATTTAGTACAGAGCTGGAACGAGACAATGCCATTAACCAGGGGCCTTGGTTCTGGGGCAATGCTGGTCTCTTTCTCACACCCTGGTTCCCGGATTTCGACGCCAATACCATGGTAGTATCGACAATGCCAGTCTGGGTTAGGCTACACAACCTACCACTGCATTTCTGGCACCGAAAAGCTTTAACAGCCATTGGGAACTCCTTAGGGAAATATCTCAAAATAGACGAGGACAGAGCATGCCGGGGAATTTTCACATATGCTAGAATATGTGTAGAAGTGGATCTAAGCCAAGGACTCCCAGATCATATTACATTGAATTTCAATAATTCACTGTGGACGCAACAACTTGATTACGAAAACACGGCTTTCAGATGCCGCAGTTGCTTGCAAACAGGGCACCTACAATATGCATGTCCACAGACTTGTAAGGAGCCAAAGGGGAATAAGAAACAACAGAAAAAGCCAAAAGGCTGGCAGCACACTGAACCAGTGGAGGAGGAGGCACTAAACACAGAACCCACAGACATATACAGAAGCCAGAAACAAATGGAGGAAGAGAACACCGAAGGGCACAAACTTGAACCAAACAACATGGTACGGCAGCAAGAACAACAGCTGGAAATAAGTGGTGCCAAACGAGCACATAGTACCGAAGGATCAGATTCGGACAAAGAACAACCTGTGAACATAGAGGACACCCAACTAGCCATAATTGTCCCCACTGCCAACACTGGAGGATGGCGAAAAGTGGAGAAGAAAAAAGGGAGGAAAATATAGGCCGGTAGACACAATTATCATAAATTTTGCTGCATTCCTTTCTAGTCTTATACTATTATGTGTTCTTATTTCTGTTATGCTGCCTGTTATTACAGGAACAACCATTTGCATATGCTTCAAGCATCTACAAAATGTAATTTTATCAACATGAATAAAATTACGAATTTTTCATAGGGGAAAAAAAGGTGTAGTCTAACTTATAAACTAAATGGCCATTTTCACAATATATTTTCTCGTTACTTTTAACAAAAATCTAACTGAAATTTTTAAAAACTTGAATTTAAATTGTTTAATCTTTAAAATTTTAATGCATTATAATTTTAATAAAAAACTATTTCTTTTATAAATTAGATTATATCCCCAAATATATATTCCAAATATCCCTATCATTATTTATTAAATAATATTTTTATCAATTACAAGTTTAAAAAAAAACGCAAACTCGAACTTCTATTCAAACCAGGTCAGACCATTGGTTCTCAACTAGCATTGCAATAATTGACGCACCAATCATTGTAGTCGTCGTCGTCATCATATATATATATATATATATATATATATATATATATATATATATATAATCATTTATTCAATAACGTTTTTATTAATTATAAGTTTAAAAAAAAAGCACAAACTCGAACTTCTATTCAAACCAGGTCAGACCATTGGTTACCAGCAAGCATTGCAATAATTGGCGGGCCAATTATTGCAGTCGTCATCACTCTCATCATTTTTAAATAGAAATTTTGGTTTTCCATGTTCCCACGATGAGTTATGTGAATACAATAAATTGCGACTTAATCATTTTGCTTCCTAATAACATTCGAGGCATCCATTTATTAAACTACAGAATGCACGTTATCAACTTCACTGGAGCATGTGCGTTTCAGACCTTTATCATTTAGTCGCTCGCCACAAGAGAAAAATCACATCAATTGAGGTAAGTAGAATCAACAACTTTCTGGTTACATAATATCTAAAAGCTGCAATGTTATCAGTCTACTGGATATAGATATATTGTAAGGTAGGAAGTGGAGTGGACTCTCAACGATATATCACCAAATAGTAGACTACATACAATGTATCGTGTTAGAAATTAGGTTAGAGGATATGTGCCTTGGTGTAGTGGATTATCTATGATCCACTAAGATACTACGTGTTGACCCTGTTACAACTCTTCATATTGAAATACTTGGAAAATTTTATTAGAAGTTTTTTTTCATGTAATTTAAAGAACAAAATTTAATGGTATGGATATACAAAAGAATTAGTTAAAATTATTTTATTAAAAAAAAAAAAAAATTAATGGAGTGATTAAGGTGACAAAAGAGGGAAGCATGTTACCACCCCACCATTTCACAAGTTCTAGAATATGGAAACACAATTTTTTCTTAAAGAACATTTGAGGTATACAAGTAATGTAGTGGCCACCACAACACACCACCCCATGGACTTGGTCCCCATCATTATTGAGTCTAGTTATTTGCGAAATGGGAATTTTAGAAGATTTGGAGAAGTTTTATATGGTTGACAATACAACTCTCACGAATTTGCATGCTCGACACAATCTAGTCAACCAATGATCGCTCATTAATGACAATCTTGTTCGTATTATGCACACCGTACAGGTATTTTCATTGCAGGCATGGGTATGAAGAACTTCCACAATGGGCCATCTTAGCAATTCAAGTCTAGTCTTCTCCTGTCGAGCCTCCCTTCCTACTTGACTTACTGCAACTCATCACAGGCACCCTATTCAGTGTCAAGTTTCATGACTTCTTGCTTCGCTGCCAATCTTGCATACAAGAGGGAAAAGTTATCCCAACCAAGTTGTTTTCTCTTTCAAATCAAGGTTGGTTCCCTTTTGCTTGACACCCTAGTCTTCTCAAAATTCATATCTTTGTCCAGGCATGCAACACATCACTCCTTGCACTAAGTTGAACTGGTAGCACTACATTGCCCTCCAGGTGAGCCCCCCATCCCCCAAGAGTCAGACGATCCTTTGGGGCTTATATGTGTTAGGATTTTATGGCTCTGCAGCTTTACTACTCATCCTTGGCTTGATTCTGGGCATTTTCCTACAGATGGCTCAGGTTGTGCATGTACTCAAATGCTTGGTCACAGAAAAGTGATTATGTCTAGGACTCACTACTTTCATTGGGTTAAGCATGCTTATCCTAGACCTCTCATCCCTCTAGTTAGCTTCCATGCCCAAACAAAGGTTCAAAGTTAGGTTGGCAGCAGCATACCATCAATATCGAGGTCACTCTAGAGCTCAAATTCGAGTAGAGAGCTCAGTAACTCTACCAGGAATTAACCCCTTGGCCAATCCTAGAAGAAATCACTCAGGTGGAACGAGAGCTCTCTAACGAGTAGTGCAACCTGAAAAACACTAAGATGTTGGCTGAGGCTACAGATTGGGTTTCTAATTCCAGTCATACAAGGGGAAAATTAGTATATGGGCACAATACAAATCCACTGACACCTCAAGTTCCTCTTGGGAAGAGTGCTTGTAGACCACATTGAGCTCAAGGACGATGCCATCCTATCTCTAAATCAAATGCAATGAATTTTTATGGTCATTGATTGTAGGCTTGCAAGAATTGAATAGAAAATGAGACCTCCTAGAATTGGCTACTCTCGAGGCAACAACAAGTAGCCCATCCATGTAGAAGTTACATATTCAGAAAAATAGGAAGCCTTTGTACTTTTATTTTCTTTCATGTTCTCTTATTTTGGAGGTTGTTATGGCCAAATGAATAATCCCGCCTTTTTGTATTTAGAAGCCAAAAAATATTTTTGTCCTTTTGATATTTTGGAACAATTGGAGTTTTTTGTTTGGTCTGGTTTCCCTAGTGGTCCAACAAGGACTTACTTCCTATGATTAGAATGTAAATGTTTGTTATCAAGCAATACAAATCTTTACCTCACTAAAAAAATTCGCAACTATTATAAGTATTTCAAATCATATTGGGAAATTTGAAACATAATAAATAATTATAGCCTTCACCATTCTAATACATAATGCAATCACAACAAATATACTACCATAGCTATGTAAATTAAATGGCTAGTAAATATGGATAGACACCAAATACTTACTTCATGATACATTTCACATTAAAAATAATAATAATAATAATGAACTAAATTATCACTTTATTTTTATTATTTTTATTATTAATCATAAAAAGCATTAATATATGAGTTAAATATATATTTAAAAAAAATACATGTAACAAGATTCTTAACCATGCAGATTTACACTCGCTTTACGATGTAGATTCTTAACCTGTAAATAGGCTATGTTACAATACTATGGATCAATACCATGGCTTACTAATACCACATGCCCAATAAACCATAATTCATGTTCATATGGATTTTTTTTATTAACAGATTTAATTAAAAAAACACAAAAGCTAAGTACCCTGACACGGGGATTCGAGATTCATAGGATACAAGGAATTCGGGATTCGTAGGATACAGGGATTCGAGTGTCGGATTCAGACACGTTGACCCCCAGAACAAGACATGTAGGATTCGTTATATATATATATATATATATATATATATGATATTTCTTACACAAATTCTCATTAATTATACAAATTCATTGATTTCAAACATAGATCTTCATCTAGATGTTAGTTTTATTGTTTAGAAAGTAAGTTAGTAACATTATAGCATGCTGTTGTGGGGAAAAGTATCCGATGCGGATGACCCTATCCCTACTCTAAAGGTGACAGTCTTTAGCAACAACTGAAAGTAAAGCTTTGATGTTTTCCTTTATGAAAGTACAGAGAGGGGGAAGAAATGATCAACCAACCTGGTATCCTTCGCTTAGTCGATCTTGATCCTCTCTCTTTGTCTCTTGTTCCCAGCTCCTTGCTCTCTTTGCCGGTCCAGCTACACACAAGCCCTGCACAAAACGAGAGAGGAAACTACAAGATACAAGTACTCATAACTGATGCATGGATTAGAGTGAATCAAATATACATGTAAATACAATACATCAATGCAATACAAGTATATAGGAGAACATGCAAAACTTTATTGATAGAAGTAACAGGGTTCTGAGAAGGTTACAACCAATGATGGCTCCAATCCAGCAGCACCTCCCCAGCAGCAAGAACTCTCCTCTTCACCTCTAGTAAAACAATCACCCAATAGCTCTAACTGTAATCCAACAGCACCTCCTTGCTTTACACAAAATTCCAGCCTCCTTAGACCTCATAGAAGAGCTCTATATATAGGATAGAAGAAGAAAGGATGAGTCAGCTTGAGACTGACATGAAGCTGCCTTGTGTCCTCTCCCTCTTCAGTTAATCTTCAGTTCTTGAGTCCACTTGGAGATCCTTGCTTACACATGGTGATCAAGTACCTCTTACTCATCACAGGGCGAATCTCATGAACCAAGTGTCAGTTTGGAAGCTTCCTGGGCAGTTGACACCTTGCAGAATGACTGTGCCACTTGGCCAATCTCGCCCAGCGCAGGTAGCCTTCATTAGATTTGACTTCCAGCGCAGGTACAAGGAAGAGCAGTTGCATTCCAGCGCAGATGCTCAGTGGAGCAGCTGACATGATCCAAAATTAGCCTGTTTTGAAGTGTTTTCAGGTGGAGAACTGATTGGAAGTGCTGTTGTTTGATGACCTTGTTCTTTTAGGGGTAAGAACAACATGTTTAGGGACTGAGGATCCCTGTAATTATTGACATTTCATGCTCCATGTCGCGAGGCACAAAAATGTCTATAACAGTTGCCCCCTAAAGTATGAGGCCGTTTATCGGGTGAAATGCTTTATCTAGAGGGTCCGAAGTTCATTCCAGTGCTGAGGAGGCGCCCTGTAATACAATAAAATACAATACATTATTTTTCATTCTATTTTCATGATCTAGCTGAGGCGGGCATTCCCATGCTCAGCTTTTATAAATACATTTTGGTACATATGACAGACGATCGTCTGAAGGTAGACTGATAATTTTCTGCTGAAATTATCATCCTTTGAGTAGGATGATCATCTGCTGCAATGATGTACATGGCAAATGCTTTTATATTTCCTGAATATATATCGCAGCCCGGATGGATGAAACTAGATCCGGGGTCTTCAAACTCGTTCGATCTTCACTCTAAGTACAAGTCGATCCATGTGAGAATTGCGCTGAAGTCGAACATGGAAAGACATCGCTTGATTACCGGTCAATAATGTAAACCGTTAACAAGCGCGAGAGGAATCACCAATAATGACGATGACCCTCAAGGTACTGCAGTACAATTCACGTGGCGTGAATAAAGGACTTGGCGTCGAACGCCACGCAAAATCTTCTGGTCGAAGGTCATTGATGTATACCTGTCACCGGAAGTGAGAAACTTGCCATTGAGGCATGCAAGCTTCAAAGTACTGATGGGGGTGTTCCTAGATCAACTTCTTGGATAATGAGCTGAAGTCGACAAGAAGCGATCCGTCAAAGGAGGGCCTTAATGAATCCCACATCAATGACACGGAACGGAGCTAATGACTTTAGTGGAGGTGAAAACAAACTGTGACACATGATTCAGGGTGGCGATCATGAATGGATGAAGGATAATGTATGGTAGTGGATGGGACACGGTTGACACTTTCAGAATGACCCCTCTTGAACATATAACGACACTGATGCGATGGATCGGTAGCATTACCCCAAATGTGGATGGTTTGGCGAGGACCATGGTGATGAGACCGGTGAATGAAACAACCCAACCCAATGTGGTACGGAGGAAAAGTGTCATGTTCAAGAGTGACTTGCTACCATTAAACTTTGATGTTCTCCCAATTTTTCCCCAGTCATTTCTGACCAGTACCTCTTTATTTTTGTCAAGCTTGAGGAGGATAACATATGCTTGTTCTATAACCTGCCCTTCGGGCAAGCCTATTGCTATGATTTAACGAGCTTAGCGATAGGGAAACTCGTTCTCGTCTAAAGACAAGTTTGTCGCTATTTAATCATTTTAACGAGTCTAACGACAAAGAAAACTCGGTCCTTTTCATTTTTAGAGAGTCTGAAAAGGTACAGAAAGTCAACTCCATAATTCCTTTTTCGTCATCTAATCCCTTAAGTCCGAAAAAGTATAAAACAATACAGAAGGGATGGGTGTTCGGTACTTTTAACGAGCCGAACAAGACAAGCGCTCGATCTTTTTGTGTAATAATCCCTCAGGTCCAAAAAGATTAAAGTCTAAATGAGGGATAGCGTTCCGGTCGCTTTAACGAGCTGGAAGGCCAAAACTCGGCAATCTTTTCATATTTTACGAGTCAGTGAAAAGAGCTTAAAGACGACTCGTCTTTCGAGGAACGAGTGATTAACAGGGCAGCAGCAGATTCCAGGTACAGGTTGGAATATTCCAATCACGGCAGTGTCACAAGGATGGCTTAGTGGCATCACTCTTCGCAGCTGTTCCTCAAAATGGGTAAACAAACATATGGAGATGAACGATTGGCCAAATGAACGGATGGAGGTGAGACTGCAAGAACACGACCAAGGGCTTTAATATGGCTGTCAAAGGTTACATTTACCAAGGTTATTTACCGGTTCATTTTTTCTGGGTGAGCTTGAACTCTAAGGGAAGATTGCTCACAACTTATGTTTATTTTTTAACGAGCATGAACTATGCACTAAAACTGCTCGGATCTTTTGCATGCCCCCAGCATCATAATAACGCATGTCAAAGGAGGGTGCCCCCCAAGCTTCATTGCATTCAACTTGGTGATTGGAATGAAGGTTTACCTTTGAATTTTGAAAAGGGGATTTGTTTCATTTTTTAATGAGGTTGACATAATAGAAGAACTATCCTCACGACTCCTTGTTTCATTTTTTAACGAGGTTGACACGAGATATAAACCGTCCTCGGATCTTTATTTTTTAACGAGGTTAACCTGAAATAGGAACTATCCTCGGGGCCGACAAAATATCTAGGAATCTTCCGAATCCAACCAGAAGATTGGATTAGATTTCATTTTGTAGGTTTCCACTGTGGCCACTTCCGCCAGATTACTTGTAGGCGGTAGGGCGAAAGTACCCATTAAGGCAGGGTCTTTTAGGAAACCTACTCCGATATTTTGGAAAAAATGATTCCTTGCATGGATCATTGGAATGCTTCCTGTAACTTGTGAACTGTTGGGGAGAAAAGTTTGTTGGTCGACGATTGTAATTCCTTCTTGGGAGGGAAATGCAATCCTCCTGAAATAGGTCGACACAACCGCGGCCATGGCATAGATCCAGGGCCTTCCTAGTAGGATGTTGTAATCGAGGTTTCCATCAATTACTTCAACATCAATTCCTACTGTTTTGCCCCCCAGTTCAACTTGCAAGTTACTTAAAATCCCGTATGGAGTGTATGATCGTCCATCGAATGCTTTTAACGTCGTTGACGATTTCGACAAGGGTGGTGAGCCTAATTCTTTCCAGCAACTCATCGACATAAGACATGTAGATGCCCCCTCATCAATGATTGTTCGATGAACAGTTTTGTTGAGGGTTTTCACTTGAATAAGGAAAGCTAGTTGAGCTGGTAACTGAGGGTCATATCCTTTATGGTCAAAGGCCACAAGATTGGAATCCATTGGGCCAATCCCACCTATTGCTGATAATAAAGCTTGCTCTTGGGAGGGGTGATTTTGTGGTACCTCAAGGGTCGACATAGTGGACGGCGATTGGGCCAGGTCCTTTACTATATTATAATTCTGTGCTCTTTTGTCACGAGGATTAAATGTCGATTTGTGTACTACTCCCTTTGGCGACTTTATCATTGGCTCAGGAACGATGGGTGGCACAACTTCGTTCAAAGTTGTTGTTGAACTACTAGGTCGTTCATTAACCTTGTTGTTCGACAGCTTTGGATTCCTGTAATCTTTACTCCTTGTCAAAGCATTATTCTGTTGCTTCGAGGTAGACAACATAAGCACTTGGGATCCGGAAGCATTTTGATTAGCAACCATATTTTGACCTGGATTAGGAAACGGATCAGTCAATACTGCTGGGTTTTTTGAACTCTTGAAGAGTTTCTTAACTTCAGCTATATGTGGACAATCTTTCGTCCAATGATCCTCATCGCATATATGACACCCTGTCGGGGGTCTCCCTTTCCTTTTCTTTATCTTCTTGCCCCCTGGTTGCTTCAGTTGTTTGCCCTTGTCGGTCGACATGGCATTTACTTCTGAGGCAAGAAGTCGCTCATTTGCATTTTGACTAGAAATTTTGCGTTTGCCAGTCACGCCATTACTGGCGTGAGAGTTAGTATTCGATCCAGGAGGGGGAGGAATTGAAAATTCAGGTCTAGGGGCGTCAGGTATTTTGTCGTAGAGCGTGCCTGACTGAGTATATACTAAGTCTAAATATTGAGCACGAGCAATGACTTGCTCCTCTGTTACGACTCCTCCCTTGGCCACATCTTCCGTTATAGCCGAAAGTAACGACTTTATAAACCATTCAGCTAACAGCTGATCGGGAACGTAAGTTTTCACCATCCTACGACGACGTCGCCACTCATGTATATGATCAGATATGTGAGTAGCTGTTGTCTGCTTGAAGTTGGTAAGGAGTTCTGTTCCTGTTTCATACCTTATTGGTAATTGAAAATGGGTCAAGAAAGTCGTGGCTAGGGAACTAAAATTGTCGAAAGAGGCTCTAGGTAATTCAATATACCATTTAGCTGCCGGACCAGTCAATGTCCTCTGGAAAAGGCGAAGCCTTATCGAATCATCATTCAAGGTATTCGACGAACACCACAGATGGAATGTCATCACATGATTCGACGGGTCTTCACCCGGATTTCCATTAAATTTAGGAATATCTGACGGAAGTTTATGCGGAATCGCTGGCCACCAAGGGGCATAAGCAATTGGATCATTCGTCAGCCGGTTTAGATCTGGTAATTCTAGAGTTGCTACAAAGGGCAACTGTTGGTTCAGGTTAGGCGAAGCATATCCAGGATAAGATGGTATCGCCTGAGCAATGGGTCTTTGCAGACCAGCATTATGCTGACAACTTTGACAAGGTTGATGGGCGTAACCATTATAGTATGGTTGCCCATTACTTACAAAGACTTGTTGCTCAGGTCCTTGATATGATTGCTGGAAAGGCGGTGGTTGAGATTGAAGCAGCTCTGGTTGTTGGACCATTTGCTGTTGACCAATACTGGATGATTGACCAGGATGAGGAGTCACAGTACTTGTTTGAGCCTGAGTCGCTCCAGATAAGGAGGCACCACCCTGAGCTTGCGATTGAGTCGCTAAGCCAAGAGGTTGTTGTATTACAACAGGTAACGCTTGTACTTGCGACACATTCACCACAGCAGGTGTGGTGGTAATATTTGACACAGGGTGGACTGGTTGCATAGAATATACAACTCCTGGTTGTTGAGGCAGTATTGGTACCCAACTGCTGGATGTAATTCCAGTTTGACCTGAACTCTGTTGTGAACTCACGGATGGGCATCCTCCCGGAGGAGGTAATGAAAAGGCATACTGCCCCCCATATGGTATCAATCCGGAACTCAAGGGGATCGATTGCCCAGGTTGACCTCCAAATGGATCAATTTGGCGAGTTTCAACATAAGAAATACCAGATGATAATCCGGATGAAGAAATAGGAACTAACCATGTCATCGTCCCTGATGGGACTCCGGCTCGTTGTTGACAACCTGCCGGGACAGATGGTATACCAGCGAACATCGTTGGAGTAGCAGTAGGAGGTTCTGCTGCTGCTGTGTCGGACGACACAGTCCTAGATGTCGACGGTTGTTCAGACATATCTAGTCTATCCAAAAGATTTCTTAGCGATTTTACAGGAACTTCCACTTGTGGTGGACTAACTTCGAAGATCAACGAGGGAAGGGTGATGATTATTCCGCTTAAAATAAATTTTATAACGACGCTTTAGACACAAACTTGCTTTTTCATGTTTTAAGAGTCGAGAAAAAGCTAAAGATGACTCTAGTCGCCTTCGATGTATTAACGAGCCCGAAGTGACAAATGCTCGGTTGGACTTTTTCAGTTATAGAGTTTGAAAAAGACCAAAAGAAACTGCTCTGGAGATCTAGGCAGAGGGTGTGCCAAACTTTTCGCGAAACCACAGAATACGTTTTACGGTACGGGTGGTCGATCTTCGTGAATGCTGTGTTCACTGCATCGCGATCAGTAGGGCGGCCGACACGGTTTCCTAAGGATAAAAGATAAATGCCTATAGGGGTCTCCCAATATATACGCGACGGTACGTGGGAGCACAAGTCCGTATTAGTGCCACCGACTCTCAGGAGGAATCACCCACCTTCGTAGAGATCGATAGTCACTACGTTTAACGACGCCGGAACACGTCTCTACCTAAACCTCTAGATGTTTGCGTTAAATTCCAAAGCGTTGTTATGTAAATTGAGTTTATTTTAATGTTGATCTTTCTTAACAGTTTGCCTTTCAGGTTCGCCACGAGATGTATATATACAACTTCCTATATGCAATCTAAGAATGAGAAGCAAATCTTTTCAATCTTTCAACTTTGAAAACCTTAATCTACTTGAGGGAAAAGAAGGACACAACTTTTTCCACAGATCAAAGAACACACACTAAAATGCACATCTTCCTAAATCGTCAAGCATACAGTCAAATGCAAAATGCACAATGCATGTATTTCTTTTCGTTATCCTTAATGTTGATGCTAGACAAAAAGGAAACTGTTGTATGATTTTGAATCTAATTCCAAGTAGAAATAAACAAGCTTGTCCACAATCAAAAAGACACCTTATGATAGACTTGTTTGAACACAGGAAATGTATAGATTCAAACCATAAAAGTGAAGAGCAAACAAACTCAAACAGCCATGAACAGTAATAAAACTAACTCAAAAGATCACAAAGACACTTTTACAGTTCAGGATCTAAGAGGCCACAGCTATACTGGTTCGCTTTTCACAATGGGAAACTGTAACTGAAACAAGAAATACTGAAAGAACATTCACAGTTTCATCACACAACTGAGGTGGAATAATGTCAAGGAGAAGTGGCTTACAGCAAGTACAATAACCAGCAAGCAATCAGCCAAAAACAAGTGCAAACAGGGCCAAGACACAATAGGAAGACTGAGCAAGACAAGGGCTAACTGGACCAGCGCGGGTTCTAGTTTGCCAATTCCACTCTCAGCGCAGTTCCCGAAGGGAGTACCTGCGCTGTAATGCAGGCTGCCTGTGTACAGCCTGCACTGACTCACGAGAGTTTCGTCTACAAAGTTTTCCGGGTCATAAAAAGCTCAAAAATGCACTGTTTTTGATGAAATAAAAAGCTATAGGTCAAGTACAGGCTAAGGTATGATCAAGAGGATGAAGATCTATCACAAAGAGTAAAGAGTCTTTTGTAGATAAGCTCTTCAAATCTTGAATTTGCTCAGCAAATGAGCAAGAGTAGCAGTCCCTCTACTTCGCTTTTGATATAGTCAAAAGCTTTTCGATTTGGTACTCTTTTCTTCAAGAAATGAATAGCAAAATACTACAAACACCAACAAGATACTAGGCTCCCCAGTGGAGTCGCCAGTTTGTTGTGGGGAAAAGTATCCGATGCGGATGACCCTATCCCTACTCTAAAGGTGACAGTCTTTAGCAACAACTGAAAGTAAAGCTTTGATGTTTTCCTTTATGAAAGTACAGAGAGGGGGAAGAAATGATCAACCAACCTGGTATCCTTCGCTTAGTCGATCTTGATCCTCTCTCTTTGTCTCTTGTTCCCAGCTCCTTGCTCTCTTTGCCGGTCCAGCTACACACAAGCCCTGCACAAAACGAGAGAGGAAACTACAAGATACAAGTACTCATAACTGATGCATGGATTAGAGTGAATCAAATATACATGTAAATACAATACATCAATGCAATACAAGTATATAGGAGAACATGCAAAACTTTATTGATAGAAGTAACAGGGTTCTGAGAAGGTTACAACCAATGATGGCTCCAATCCAGCAGCACCTCCCCAGCAGCAAGAACTCTCCTCTTCACCTCTAGTAAAACAATCACCCAATAGCTCTAACTGTAATCCAACAGCACCTCCTTGCTTTACACAAAATTCCAGCCTCCTTAGACCTCATAGAAGAGCTCTATATATAGGATAGAAGAAGAAAGGATGAGTCAGCTTGAGACTGACATGAAGCTGCCTTGTGTCCTCTCCCTCTTCAGTTAATTTTCAGTTCTTGAGTCCACTTGGAGATCCTTGCTTACACATGGTGATCAAGTACCTCTTACTCATCACAGGGCGAATCTCATGAACCAAGTGTCAGTTTGGAAGCTTCCTGGGCAGTTGACACCTTGCAGAATGACTGTGCCACTTGGCCAATCTCGCCCAGCGCAGGTAGCCTTCATTAGATTTGACTTCCAGCGCAGGTACAAGGAAGAGCAGTTGCATTCCAGCGCAGATGCTCAGTGGAGCAGCTGACATGATCCAAAATTAGCCTGTTTTGAAGTGTTTTCAGGTGGAGAACTGATTGGAAGTGCTGTTGTTTGATGACCTTGTTCTTTTAGGGGTAAGAACAACATGTTTAGGGACTGAGGATCCCTGTAATTATTGACATTTCATGCTCCATGTCGCGAGGCACAAAAATGTCTATAACACATGCGTAGTACATACAAAATTCAAATACATGTCACTATCACATAAATCATAAATGATAAATCAATGAATCATAAATTCTAAATCCATAAATGATAAATCATAATACATATTCAATTCATCAATGATCCAATAGGAGAAAGACAAGATAGTAAGATAAAGACACTGAAAACTGTAGTTTTCTCATTAAGTCATCAAATCAAAATGTGTTACATAGGTAGTGCAATGCCAATGGCAAATAGAAATAAAATATAAAAAAACTACAGATATACAAGCCTCAAGGCAGTAGGTATCCCATGACTCGTGAGTCATCAATCCTCATAGTCATCATCAGAATTAGCATCAATGTCCTCATCATTATAGTCACCACTTCTCTCCTATGCATCCTCCTCCTCCCCTGTATCCATAGTCGCCTCTGGATCAGGATGACCCCTCTACAATATCACCGTCATAAAATCTAACAACCTCTAGCACTGGATCATTGAGATCCATGTTGGCCAATGCCAACTCAACATTGTTGTCCAGACCCATATCATCAGGAAAGACATCCCACATATTTGTCTTTCCCTTCAACCCCGCTTCCCTCTGCCTGCAAATAAGATGAAGGTGTGTGTGCACATACACCATTATCTCTGCCTTGTACTGCTCAAGCCTGCTCTTCTTCACACTATACAAATTCCCATATGTGCTCCAATTCCTCTCGCAACAAGAGGATGAAGTCACCTGAGAGAGGAGCCTCATGGCTAACTACTGAAGATGAGGGCTTGTTGCCCCATGATTTGCCCACCAAGAATAGGGCTTCTTATCCCCCTATCTCTAATCACATCATATCCTGCAAATCGACCAGTGCCAGTGGAAAACTCTGCAAAGGCATCCTCCACCTCATCAAACAATGCTCTATCCTAAAAAAAACCCGCCTGAATGCATCTATCCTCCCCTGTGAGATTTCACCATCCATGTAAGGAGGGAATCTGCGGGAAGTTCCACCATTCAGCCACTCATGGCTGTAGTATTTTGGGTTCAATGAGTGAGCCAAACAATGTAAAGGTGTGCAATTCTTGTCCCATCTGCTAACAAGAATATCCTGTATAGTACCACAGAAGGCCTCTGGTGATGTCTCATACTCGGGGCACTGACTTTGTAGAATAATGCTCCTCACAGACTCAATCATGGAATCCCATCCCTCATAAACCTCTCCTAGGATGGGTTTGTCTGTATCTGCAAATCAAATCAAAGAAATGATAGGGTCCATGATCTGAATAATTAGATCTACCCTCTCCCACCAAGCATCGTCTAGGACTGTGTCCTTCATTCTTTTGGAGGCTACTTGATCTGTCTTTCTCCAAAAAGACCAAAACTTAGAAATAACCATGGCCCCAAGAGCGGTCTTGACCTCCCTCAACCTCTTCAACATGATGAATGAAGAGGCAAACCATGTATCAGCAATCTGCAATAATGATAGATTTTTGTACTCCTTATAGATAGTGAGGGCATTTGTATGATTTTGTACAAAGTTACAGATATGTCGTGCATTCTCAATAATGTTACCAATCTAAAGCACATCAGAAGCAATGGATTTCAGTGCTAAGTTCAATGAATGGACAATGCAAGGTGTCCAAAACACTTGTGGATATTTAGCTTCCACAATCATGCCAGCAGCCTTGCAAACAGGTGCATTATCTGTAATGATTTTCACATAAGAACCAACACCTACATCTTCAATAACTTTAATAAATAACTCACTGTTACACTAAAAAATGTCACCTTGACTACTTACAGTTAGTATGGCTCAATTCAACAGTCATGCTACCCTCTTAGGCAAGTCTCATGCCTCTATTATCCATCTCAAACTCAAAGAAGAGAGAAAGTCTTGTAAAAACTATGTTTATCTCTGGGGTCGCAGGTTCTCTCTAGCCTTACCTGCGGGGACGCTGACCATGTTCACAAAATCTGCGTCCATGGACGCTCTGTATGTTAAGGGACAGGTGCGTCCCTCTGTAAAAGGCAAAATGCGCGAGTTTTATCTTGAAAAAGTTACTTGTGGTTACTTCTAGAACATTCTAGAGGTCGGTTTGATGAAATGGATGCGCCTCCAGTTGGTTCATGTATCTCTATTAAGGGGGAACTTATCCCATCAATAAGGGAGCTATCCCACCCAAAGAGGGGGATGATCCCATTGATAGTGGACCTGAATAACCTCTTTACAGCACTATAAATAAAGACATTGAGCCAGAAGGAGAGGAGGTTGGAGCTATACATTTTCTTTGGGTAAATGCTGCAGGATTTAGGTCTTCCATTAGAGCCTTTGTGAGGAGAGATTGTCTTCACTTGATTCTACTTGGGAGAGGGTGAGCTTTGTCAAAGTAGAGGAAAACCCTTGATGGACCCTGGGAGGAACTTGCACAACACCAAGGCCAGGTTGTAAGAGTTTCTTTGTTTCGTTATTAATACAAACTGGTTTATTTTTCTCAATAGCTTGTGTTAATGAGTTATTTCATGTGTTCCTTGGTCTGCATGTTGAATATATGTTTTATTATATGAAATGCAAGTGCTTGGTAATTGTTTGATTGTTTGTGGTTGCAGGAATTGACTTGAAGGAGGAGCTCATCCGGATCGTCAAGAACGGACTTCAACAACAGCGTTTTGGAATAAGGTAAGCCTAAACACTTGTAGTTTTCATGTTGTAAAAGGTGTATTTAGAGAAAGATCACTCCATTTTGTCTTGTTTGTCATTAGAATGTCTTAGACTTCTAGGAAGGTCAGTCGTGTCCGCACCCTTGACAGATTCCGTGTGACAAATTGGCGACTCCGCTGGGGAATCCATTAATGAGAGAGTCTTTTCCTTTATATGAACTTTGCTTTGAGAAAATCATTTTTATTTTCTGGTTTTTGACTGTGAGAATTAGTATTTGGGTGGCTTAGCTTTAGATTTAGTTAGATTTGGTTTTTCTTCATTTTTCCAGAAGGACGCACCCTCTGAGTACTGCACAGTGCGTCTTTGGACGCGCTGTTGCCGTCTGCACAGAGCGGGGCCGCACCTGTGACAACGGGTTGCCTGCGTCTTCCTGTAAAACTTAAGAAAATTCCATTTTTGCTTTAAATTGCTTTTAGATTTTGTTTTTCCTTAGTGTTTTCTGCCCAGATCCTTTAGTACCCTGTCAAGAATTTTCACCTGAACTAGTTTTGTGAGCTTTGAGTGTTTTAGTGGTTTTCAACGAAGTTTAGACCTAGGGTTTGATTTTTGGAAAGGCTTTGTAGTGACTTTGATAGTAGAAAGTTGTCCAGCCTTAGATCTCTCTGGTTAGTCAACCTTCTTAGAAGTCGGGCCTGTCGTAAAGTCTCCTTTTGTGAGCAACTTGCCATTTGAGTTGTTTTGGGTCAAATTTCGAATTACTTGTTTATAAAGTATTGATTTCCATTTTACAAAAAGAACAAAAAGATTAGAGTTTTGTTTTGGCTAGTTTTTGATTCTGCAATAAGCTAGTCCTTGATTTGATTGTGATCAAGTAAAACACCTTAGAAATAATCATTGTTAGTTTTGGCCTCGTTAAGATTGCTTAGAGTAAATTTGCCTTTAGTTTGCTTATGAGTGCATTTTCATAGATTTTAAGAGTTGTTAAGATTGATTTTTGGTTATATTAGATTTATTTGCTTTATTAAAAGAAAAATACAAAAACATCTTCTTAAAAAGTCTTGTTTCAAGTAGCTTTTTGTTTTCGAAAGAAGAAAAGAGTTTTTTCGTGCATGTAAAGAGAGGTTATGTTTTTATGCTTGGAAAAGACAAACGAATTGTTTCTTTGATTGTCTTCAATTAAGAAGTTGCTTTTATAAAGATTGCATTCTCTCAACTTTTTAGTTAAGCAATTCATCGAAAAAGTAAAGTAGTGGATAAATCATTCTAGGTGCATTTTGTAGTGGTTTCGAGTCGAGTCAACACACCACTAGTTTCACTTCCATCACCTTTTGACTTAAGAAACAACCTTAAAAGTAACGCTTAAATTAAAATCAATCTAGTAATCTTTATTTTTCTAGGGCTCTGAAGCACCAACATAGCTTAGGCTAGGGTCTTGGAGTAGGTGAGTACTTAACTCTCCAAGACTACAAAACCAAACAGATAGTCTATCTTGAGTAGAACAAATCCAATTGTTTCAGTTACATTCTGGGAAAGCTCCTCTTAAAGGAGAAGCACGAGCTCGTGTCCGAACCAGTGAGGGGATCATTCCTCCCTCGTTGGGAACGACGCCAGGCAGTACGTATTACAAACGGTAAACCTCGGATTAACCATTGTCGAGGAGCCAGGGGTCACTTATCGGTAAACCTTGGATTGTTGTCAAGGAGCCGGTAAGGGGATTGGAGCTTGCTACTCTGCCCTTGCGTGCTGTCGGAGTTTAGACTGTTCCCCCAGGTGTAATTGTTGTGATTGGTAACCTTAGTGGCCATAATATCTAGGATTCTACCCAAGGTGACGGTGGAGGGAAGGTCCCACTGTACCTGGAGCAGACGTCGGTTATACTCACTTGGATTTTCTGGGGGGTTCGCTTCACTTCGAGACGGTTAAAGTGGAGGAACTTGGTCCAGTCTATTCATTAAGCAGGTTGCCGGGGTAACTGTTCCACCCACCATTTCTGTACTGAATCCTGCGAGGTTGGGCCTAATCACCAACTAGCGCTTTTGGTCCGGAAGACTACTGTTTGTGTGTGGTTTGACGCTCTAGATTATTTAGGCGTGTGCTTCAAATTTGATTGGTTCTTTAGAAGACTTTAGGTGGTTTGATTTGAAATTTTTTACTTTGTTTTCGTGTGTTGTAGTTAAAATCTTTAATTGTGGCGGAATTACCGAGACAGTCCCGTAGACTTCGGGGCAAGTCTCCTGAGATTGTTACCGGAATAGATTTGTTAAGAAAACTCCGTAAATCGCGGGGTGAATCTCCTGAAGACATTCCGGGTCATTTAGAAGGGTTAAAGGTCCTTGTAACTCCTCCTAGTGGCAGTAGAGTAGGATCACCTGAAGAAGGAGAATCTTCCTTGGTAGTCCATCCAGATTACCAAAGATTAGAAACAGGTTACAATCCCGAAGCTGTTACAGTTTCCGAGCTTGCTGGTAGTTTTTCATCTGCCAGTGAAACAGGCGAAGAACCTGAAATTTCAGAACCTGTTACTCCAACTCCTAGTGTTCCTGATTCACCAAGAATAGAAAGAATTATCACCGAAAATCTTCCTGTTGGATTAATTGCTATAGAAGAACTTGTTCCAGAGGAAGAAATAGGCGTTTCTGATTCTGAAGATCTAATTACCCTTGATCTAAGGGAGCGTGAATCCATCTTTTACAGTCCTCCTAGAAGTGAATCTTGGTACCTTGCATTAACCAATTTTTTAGACAACTCAGTAGGTTTTTCTACACCTCGTACTCCGGTTCCACCTAGAGGAATTCATTCTCCTGTAAATATGTCTGGTCAGTCATCTGTGTTTTCACAAAGTCCTGAATCATTTTTACATGGCGGTCCTTCTGTTCCTACTGGGTATCAATCACTTTCTGGTACCTTTGCGGGAGCATCTCCTCAACCCATTGATCATGGGTTATTAGTTGGAAACAGTGGTAATGTACCATTGAGTATAGGTGAAGTTTATATGATGTCAGGTTCAACTCCCATTAACCAACCTCAAGGTGGCCAATTACCGCCTGGGGGGCAACCTTCGTTAATGCCTGGGGGGCAACCTCAAGGGTATCAACCCCAAGGGTATCAACCCCAGCCTCAATATGTACCCCAAAGTCAACCTCAGTATCAGTATCAACCTCAAGGATGGCAACCTCAAGGATGGCAACCCCAAGGGTATCAACCCCAAGGGTATCAACCTCAAGGATACCAACCTCAAGGTCAAGGTCAACCCCAGTATTCGTATTTACCTCAAGGTTATCAACCTACGGGTCAATACCCTGGTCAAGGTTATCAACCACCTCAAGGGCAATCATATGGGACTGCACCTTACAGTTATCAACCCTATCCTCAATACGGCTATGGATCTCAGTATCCTCAACCTGTTACGAGTCAATACCCTGGAATGTTAACATGGGATCCGTCACAGGGTCAACAGATGTCGCAACCAAGTATACAGTCGGTACCTCAAGCAGGACAACCTGCAGTTCCTGGTCCACCCCAGCAACCGCAACCTGTCCAGTCAAGTGTTCAGACCCCTGTAACTTCGTAGTTACTCAGCCGCCAATTGCACCTGGTACTCCACCTCACACGGCTGCAGCAACTACCGCTTCATCTACCATGCTTACTTCTGGAGTATCGGCAGCTCCGGTTTCTACTGTCCCTGTAACCACTCCTCAGACATCTGTACCGTTGTCTGGACCCACGGTTCAAACCACAGTCCAGATGCCTGCAGGCCAACCTGGTACAAGTACGGTTGTTACTACTCAACCTCAATTTGTTCAACCTCCGTACCAGGGACAGTATCAACCTGGGCAAGCTGCCCAACAACCGGTTTACCAGTATCAACCGTATCCTGGGTACACTTATCAACCACCTCAGCAACCCCAGTACGGTCCGGTTAATCCTGGTTTTCCAGGAGGATATAATATCCCCAATGCGACTCCTGTTCCTAGTTATCCTGGATATCCTCCTCCTGGGGCTGGTATTGTGACTCAGAGTTTTAGAGATCCTAACCGGCAGTTACCGTTTATTGCGACTTTAGATTTACCCGACTTGACGCGCCTAACGAACGATCCAATTCAATATCTTCAGTTCTGGCCGCCAATGCCAAATAAGTTGCCCAGCGATATACCCAAGTTCGAAGGTAAGTCTGGAGAGGATCCGTCTAATCACGTGATGACTTACCACCTCTGGTGTGCATCAAATTCCATCTCAGATGATTCCATCCGCTTACGTCTTTTCCAGCGTACACTCATTGGTCTCGCAGCCAAGTGGTACATTGAGTTACCACGGGCCTCTTTTTACAACTTTAGCCAGTTAGCTACCTCGTTCTTAACTCATTTTCAGTTACCAGTCAGATACGATAATGGTACAGAATTATTAACTTCGCTAAAACAATCGACATCCACGTACATTTCTGATCACATCCATGAGTGGAGACGTCGAAGAAGATTAGTGAAAGTTTTTATCCCGGACCAAATCTTAGCTGAATGGTTTGTCAAATCATTATTACCAAGAATTACTGAAGATGTAGCTAAGGCCGGAGTAGTTACTGAGGAGCAAGTCATTGCTCAGGCACAATACCTTGACTTAGTTTACACTCAGTCGGGTACGTTACACGAGAAAATTCCGGATCTTCCAAAGTCAAACCAAATCGCTGCTGCTCCTTCGGGATCTCATGCCGCTGATGGTATGATTGGTATCGTGACTACGAAGAGTAAGAAGAAGTCTTCCAAGACCTCCAATACTCCAATTATCACTTTGCCTGATTCTCCGACAGGAGAGTCTTCTCCTCCTGAACTTACCGCCGACATTCACGCTGTAGAGTCATCTACGGCCAAATCCAAAAACGGTGGAAAGAAGAAAGGAAAGAAGAAGGCTAAAGCAGACAAGGCTCCAAAGGAGAAAACGGAAAAGTCGGAAACCAATGACGAAAAGCGCAAACCTCGATATCCTTGTCTTATTTGTGAAGAAGATCATTTTACGAGAGACTGCCCTCATCGGGCCGAGGTAGTGAA
Organism: Pinus tabuliformis; assembly: GCA_031772625.1. Lineage (NCBI taxonomy): Eukaryota > Viridiplantae > Streptophyta > Pinopsida > Pinales > Pinaceae > Pinus > Pinus tabuliformis. The sequence continues at coordinate 685,676,246 of CM062816.1, read as the reverse complement.
AATAGTCAAAGGTTCTCCCACTCCTGCTGTGTTAAAAAATCCATTTCCAGAGCAGGAGAATAAGATGATAGGTTCTTCTTCGAATGCCAGTGAAGAACCCATTTTGATGATGTCTCATGTCAGGATTGCGACTCGATCGCAAGATTATGGTAGTAAGGCTCCTGTTGATGGTAAGGAAGCAGAATCTTCTCACTCTAACCCATCAACCTCAGCTCCTGGTTCCGATCCACTACAGATCGAAAAACCTAACCCAGACTTAGTGATTAAGCCGCCCGCCAAGGGTGTACTTCGAAGGTCTGCTTTCAATCCACATGCGAGAGCAGCCCAGAATTACAACATTGTTGAAGACTTAGCTGTTTCACCTTCAGCAATGTCGGCACTCGAAGTGCTGCAATCATGTCCAGCGCAACGAAAATTGCTTTTGTCGGCTATTGGAGCTGTCGATGTTCAGGACCCGAACCTAATGATCTTTGATCTAGAAAGTAGTACACCGCGTCTCCCCCATCAAATGGCTTTCCAAATTCCAGTGATAGTCAAAAACAGGCCTATTCATCGGACTGTGATTGATGAGGGAGCTTCTACGTGTATTATGTCGATTCAATGTTGGAGATCGCTTGGTTCTCCTTCGTTGAACCAATCCCCCACCATCCTTAAGGCCTTTGATGGCCGTGGGTTCCGTCCGTTTGGTATTCTACAAGAATTGCCTATAGGGGTCGAAGGTAAAACCGTTAGTCTGGATGTGGAAGTGGTTGATGCCCCTCTAGACTACAACCTTCTTTTGGGTCGAAGTTGGTCATATGCTATGACAGCGGTCGTTTCATCGGTCTTCAGAGTCATTAAGTTTCCACATAACGGTAAGATCGTGACTATTGATCAGCTGACATACTTTTCATCCGACCCAACCTCTTTAGAAACTATCCAGCATGTTGGTAAAACGACAATCCCTTATAGGGACATTGGTGTAGGTTTAGTTAAGGATTCCGGTTTACTGGGAACTTTTCCTCTCCCTCCACTCAATGCAGACCCTTCGTTTGCAACAATTCATATGATCACGTCAGAAAACATTATTTATGATGATCCTTGGTATGTTCCCTCTGACTCTGAGCTAGACTCACTCGGTGATGTTATGCCGTTGAGTCCGTATGAGATTGCTTATGAAGCTCTTATGTCTTTTACCGACTTTCATTCAACCGACCAAATGAATGTGGTCAGTGAAGAGTCACTTTTCACCTCACCCTTAGAACGGATAACGTTTCCCGAAGAAGTGTCATCTGACGAACAACTTCGCGAAATCCTAAGTGTAGATGATCTACCATGGGAAGATCTCCATCACAGATCTTCGTTTTTACCTAAGGATGATGCATTTGAAAATGATTTTTCATCTATCTTTACCGCTGAATATGTCAAAGACGCTCAGGATCCAACGAAACATTCTGATTCAGAGCTGAATTTAGGGAATATTTCTCGTACTATTCCCATTGATATTTCAGTGAAGCCCGGAATCGAGGAGAACATTCATATAGGTGCCGCATGTACTGAAGAAGAAATCCAAACTTACAAGGCCCTATTCCAAGAATTCCGCGACGTGTTTGCCTGGTCTTACGAGGAAATGCCGGGAATTGATCCTGCCATTGTTGTTCATGAAATCAAAACCTACCCGGATGCTAAACCCATTCGGCAACGGTTGCGTCAGATTCACCCTCGAAAAGCGGCTGCGATTAAAGCAGAAGTCGAAAAGCTGTTGAAAGCAGGTTTCATTTATCCGATCCCGTTAACGGATTGGGTATCGAATATTGTTCCCGTCAATAAAAAACAAGGAACAATAAGAATCTGTATCGACTATAGGGATATCAATCGAGCTTGTCCAAAAGACAACTATCCTACGCCTTATATCGATCAAATTATTGATGATTGTGCCGGAAGTGAGATGTTTTCCTTCATGGATGGTTTCTCAGGCTATAATCAAATCAATATTCTACCTGCCGATCAACCAAAAACGGCATTCATTTGTCCATGGGGGACATTTGCTTATTGCAAATTACCTTTTGGGCTTAAGAATGCCGGCGCTACTTTTCAACGGGCAATGTCTTATGCATTTCATGACATCAAGCACATTGTGCAACCCTATCTCGATGATTTGCCTGCTCATTCTTTACAACGAGCTGATCACCTTGTCCACCTACGAGCAATCTTTATGAGGTGTAGGCATTATCGAATTCGGTTGAATCCCCACAAGTGTGTTTTCTGTATAGAAACAGGTCGATTGCTGGGATTTGTTGTTTCAAAAGCCGGCATTCGCGTCGATCCCTCGAAAGTCGAGGCTATCATCAAATTGCCTCCTCCTTCGAGTTTGCGCCAACTCCAAAGTTTGCAAGGGAAAGCGAACTTTTTACGCCGATTCATCCCAAACTACGCCGAGGTCACTAAAGGTTTTACACGGTTGTTGAAACAGAACGCACAATTCTTTTGGGACGAGATTGCCCAACAATCTTTTGATGCACTGAAACACGCGTTGACCCATGCACCGTTATTGCATCCTCCCAACTACAACCAGGACTACTTCTTATACCTCGCAGCTTCGCATTCCACCATTGGAATGGTGTTAGTTCAAGAAGATGAATTCAAAGCAGAGCATGTGATATATTATCTTAGTAGAACCTTAAATCCCACTGAGTTAAAATATTCGCATGTGGAGAAATTGGCCCTGGCAGCCGTTCAAGCTGTCCAGCGTTTTCGTCACTACATTCTTCTCCGCAAAACTACAGTTATTTCGGATTGCAACCCTATGATTTATATTTTGACAAAACAACTGCTAGGGGGCAAGTACTCTAAATGGATTGTTATCCTGCAAGAGTTCGACTTGGAGTTCGAGAAGTCCAAGTCTAAGAAATCTTTAGTTTTTGCGGAATTGATGTGTGATTTCCCGAGTGCTGACACAGAGACTGTGGCAGAGGAGTCCATTGTGGACGAATCTTTGTTTCTTATTAGCACTTTAGATCCGTGGTATGGGGATATAATCATCTATCTCCAAACCCAAACCTTTCGGCCTGAAGCTTCCAAGGAAGACCGTCGAAAAATTCGGTTTCGATCCCAGCAATACAGAATTATTGGAGATACACTTTATCGCCGGGGGGCAGACTTAGTTTTTCGACGTTGTTTAACTCACGAAGAGGCTGAGAGAGTTTTGAATGATTGTCACTCTGGAGCATGTGGCGGTCATATGTCTGGGTATGCCACAGCTCAGAAGGTGTTGCGCGCTGGCTATTTCTGGCCGTCTATGTTTAAAGATTGTATCCTTGCTGTCAGAACATGCCACAACTGTCAAGTGTTTGATCGAAAGATGCGCGCTCCACCTGCTCCTCTCCACCCTATAATTGCCGCTGGTCCATTCGCCAAATGGGGCATTGACTTTATTACTTGTAACCCTCACTCGGCCGGGGGGCATGCGTATATCATCCTCGCGGTTGATTATTTTACAAAATGGGCCGAGGCGATGCCTACATTCGACGCAAGCGGCAAGACAGCTGCAGTTTTCGTATTCAATCATATCATAACTAGGTTTGGTGTCCCACAAGCAATCATTACTGACCATGGGAGCCATTTTCGAAACGTCATGATGACTGAGCTTACAAGCCAGCTTGGTTTGCGCCACGATAGCTCTACTCCTTATTATCCGCAAGCCAACGGTTTGGTTGAGTCAATCAACAAAGTTCTAGTCATCATGATTCGACGGATCATTGGTATCCATCGAACGAATTGGCATAACATGTTATTTTCGGCGCTATGGGCATATCGAACTTCAGTGAAAAATTCAACAGGTTTCACCCCTTTCCAGCTAGTTTATGGCTTAGAAGCTGTGTTACCTATTGAATGCGAAATCCCATCACTTCAAATGGCTGTCGAATTACTTCCAGCTACTTCCGAAGAGGAGAAACGGTTATTATACTTGGCTAAATTAGATGAGACTCGACGTGACGCTACTTTAGCTATCGAGACTCACGCGAAACGAATGAAAGCTCAGTACGATAAAAATGTAACCCCTCGAAGTTTTTCGGAAGGAGACCTAGTACTATTATATGATCAAGCTAACGATAAGCTAGGTGCCGGAAAATTCGTTCCCATGTGGCATGGGCCCTACATTGTAAAGCGAAAGCTAGCAAAAGGGGCTTATGAGTTAGTTGATTTTGATGGGGACTCTTTGGGTAAACCCAGAAATGGACTTTACCTAAAGAGGTATTATGCTTAAAATGATGGGTATGGAGAAATTTTTAGATAGGTTAGATTTTCTTTCTAGCTAGCAAGTGTGTTAGTTTAGTCAGTGTGCTTAGCTTAGCGAGTGTGGTTTTTCGTCATTATTCTGGCTTATCTTGGTTTTACTCTTGATATTGTAGATGTCGACGCCTCTCCAAACATACATTGGATTTGCTGATGGTGCTTGTCGTAATACACGGAATATCTCTTCCGCAGCTTGGGTTATCTATTCGCCCTCTGACGAGTTAGTTTCTATGCATGGGGTAAGCCTCGGTCAAACAACGAATAACATTGCAGAATACAGTGCAGTGGTTGAATTATTATCCGAATCTATTTCATTTGGAATTCGACGTTTGATAGTGAGGTTAGATTCTGAACTTGTTGTATTACAGCTTAATAGAGTTTATGCCATTAGAAATCCTGTGTTATTAAGGTTGTTTTTGAGAGTGCGTCTCTTGGAACGTGAATTTGATTACATTGAATATCAACATATTCCAAGGTCTTTGAATACATTAGCAGATGCAATTGCTTCTCGAATGTTGGACAGACATTTACGATAATCATGCAAGTAAATTTAAAAACATTTCATCACATATGTTAAACAAGATAAGCCGGTAATAGTGATATATATAGATAGAAGTGTGTCAAAAAATATATACATCGTCTTCGATCATAGGTTTAAAACACCTTATGATCGGCAAAATGATAGTACAAAAAGTCAAAAATGTCACATGTGACTACAAAAGTGACTAGTCAATCACTGGTGGTGCTCTCTGTACGACACCACTGCGCGGGCTACCTTACGCAAAAATCTCCTAAACGGTCCAGGGACCGCGACTACGAAGCGCTGAAGCCTGATAGGAATGTCGTCCATAGTAGTCTCAGGTATATCTGCCGTGAGACGCTCTAGATCATGCTCCAACTCAGCTAGTACTTCTGCTGTCGCATCCTGTGGGGCCGGTACCGGTGCAGCTGGATGTAGTCTATCATAAGGCCGGAGGTTGGCTGGACGCTGTGGACCAACATCTGCATTTTGAAAGATTTACTATTAGTTTTGAGACGATATATATAAAAAATACAAAAAATACATAACTAGAAAACTTGTGAAAATAAAAAGTACCTCTGTCGTCCCATTGTTCTCCCTGTGGAAGAACCATGTCCGGATCACCTCTGAAATCCATTCCGGCATACGGAAAGTCCTGTATCACAAAAAGCTGGCCCTCTAACCAGTCAAAATAACTATCTGAGAATCGAACTACTGTCGCGCCCTCGTCAGGATGCCGGGCCATCACCGCAACCCATCGTATCAGCTTTGGCTGCTGAGGACCCAAGATATCAACAGTGAGTTGCTGAGGGATCAGCATTGGAATTCTCTCCAAGGCAAAGCTCACGACTATAGGCCCATATCCAAAAGTCTTTAGTCGTCCGTTCTTTGCCTTGGTCAGTTGGCTCTTCATATGAGCCGACACAGCTTCACACCAGTTGAAAATGGTGCCTTGGTAACAGTCAATTGCCATCCGCATTTGGGATCCGGAAGCAATGTGTAAAGCGGCCGCGCCGCAAATTCTGGTAACCGTGAACGCTATGACTTTGAGTTCCGGTAGAGTGATGTGTTTTATCTCTATGCCTTTTGAATGGTGAGCCCCAGGTGTGCACCAATTCTCGCGGAGACTATCAAGGGATTGGCCACCCGGCCTAGTCCCCGCAAGACTGAGTTGCTCACCTCTGTTTGGCAAGCCAGTGAGAAAGTATACATCCGAGGGCTCTATCTCGAGCTGGTGCCCTCCTATGTAAAAGCATTGTTCTTGTACGTTCCATCGCTCAACCAGCCATTCCAAGAATCTTACCTGGCCCCTCATGCCCGGTATGGTCCAATATTTGTATAATCCGCATGCTCTTAGGGCATCCAGGGAAGGTTGATGATTTATTGCAGCTTCATCTTCCTCTACATGCTCTCTTTCTCTCCAGTCTAACATGATTAATGCCCTGCATATCAAAAATAGCAATTAGAAATTAATTTGGGAATTTTTGGTGGTTTTTTGAGAGAGTTGGGGTTTTGAAATGCGCGTTTCTCGGAGGACGCACCCCGGCTTTGTAGCACAGGGCGCCCGGACGCAGCTGGCCTGAAGGCGGGCTGCGTCTTCCGACCGTTTTCCCGTATGAGAAAAAGTCGGGGGACGCAGGTCACCCGAAGGGCACCTGCGTCCGCCGAGAGGCGCATTCCAAAACCAAAACCCCCCCAAAAAATGAAACTAAAACCTAAAAATTGATTCTAAACGGATAGAAATGCAGAGTAGGATGTGTAAAATACCTGGATGAGACGGCGTTCGATTCCGACGGTCAGATTTTCCGCAGCGACCACGGGAAGTTTCTTGTCAAAAGCTCCTTTTTCAACCTCAACAGTGAAACGGTAAAAATGACATGGTAAAAGGTCTTTTTATAGGTTTTTTGGATGAATTAGTTCATTTTTTACCATGAAAAGATGTTTTTGAATGTATTTTTGCCTATTTTAAACAGGTATGAGTAATGTGTCGCTTTTGTGCAGGACAAAGGGATTTCGAGGGAAATTGTAATTTTTCACAAACAAAAATATCAGAGTCATCTTTTAAGCCCTTTTCTGACTCCTAAAACATGAAAAGATCGCCGAGTGTTTCTTTTTCACTCGTTAAAACGGAATTAAAAGACGGTCCCCTTTTAGCTCTTTTCTGACCGCAAAATCAGGAAAAGATTGCCGGGTTTTTGTCGTTTCGAACTCGATAAGGAAATAAAACGACGTGTCCTTGATCGCTTTTTACTTTTCAGGTTAACGACACTATTATGAAAGTACTCCTTGGTCGCAAGATCAAGCGGTTCCCCCAGGTATTATTTTATACTTTTTCGGGCTTGAGGGACACAAATATACGAAAAAGTTCAACGTGGAGTCTTCTTTAGTTTTTTCAGACTCTCTAAAATTGAAAAACGCCGAGTTTCTCCTATACTGGGCTCGTTAAACTTTTACAGTAGAGGACCTGTTCAATTACAAACAGGAACGAACCACTCCTTCCTAGGGTTCGAATTTAAACTAGGTTGGACTCGTCCGAAGGATGAGCTTATAATCAAGCATATGTTATCCTCCTCAAGCTTGTTAAAAATAAAGAGGTACTTGCCAGAAATGGTGGGGGAAAAGAGAGAAGAATGAACCTGTTTGTCACCTTTTGTCTCAGAAGAAACTTTATTACCACTCTTGAACACGACACTTTTCATTCACCTGGGTTGGGAAATCTTTTACCTCACAGTTGACCAAATCACTTTGAAAGTCTTTAACCGGGTTCCAGGGGTTAACTTTGAGTTATACGTCACCAAGCCATCTGTTGTGTCGTTATGTGTTCAAGAGGTCTGCAAGCAAAAACTTTCATCTGCAAAATACTTGTCATCCATTTGACCATCCCTGAGTCAGTCCTTACAGCAACATTTCTTCAACTTGAACAATGATTTCGTGTTGCGGGCTTGCCTGCAACGGGTCGCTTTCTATCGACATCGACACATTATCTAGAAAGATGACTTAGGAATCGACAGTACCTTGAAGTCTGCATGCATCAATGGCAGGTTTCTCGCCTTTGACGTCAGTTTACATCATTGACTTTCGATCAGAGGATTCCGTGAAGTGTTCGACATCAAAACATCTATTCACATTTCACGGGTTGTGCTTGGTACTTTGAGAACCATTGACATTACTGGTGGTTTCTCTCACGCTTGTTAACAGTTTACATCATCGACTGGTAATCAAGTGGTTTCTAACATGTTCGACATCGAATCATTTAATCACATGGCTAGAATCGTACCAATTCGGGAAGTAGAAGTGAAGACCCTGGATCTAGTTTCTACCATCCAGGCTGCGAGGAGTTTTGTATTCATTATCTATGTAGACTAATCATAAACAGATGGCTGCGTCCATACTGTGTCTACAAAAGTCTATAAAAATGATGTACTGCAAGATCATTCCTGTATCAGAATAGTTAGTCCATTAGTTAAAGTTTTGAATCTGAGTATGGGAATGCCTACCTCAGTGATGATATAATCTTATCCATGTATTTTGTGTTGAAAATTGCAGGTTCCAACCAGGCCATCCACAAGACAATCCTTGAAATGATAAAGCGCTTCACCCTTCCTAGAATTACAAAACCCTACTCTATTCCAGGCTTCGCACTTTAGGGGGCAATCTGTTACACTAAAAAATGTCACCTTGACTACTTACAGTTAGTATGGCTCAAATCAACAGTCATGCTACCCTCTTAGGCAAGTCTCATGCCTCTGTTATCCATCTCAAACTCAAAGAAGAGAGAAAGTCTTGTAAAAACTATGTTTATCTCTGGGGTCGCAGGTTCTCTCTAGCCTTACCTGCGGGGACGCTGACCATGTTCACAAAATCTGCGTCCATGGACGCTCTGTATGTTAAGGGACAGGTGCGTCCCTCTGTAAAAGGCAAAATGCGCGAGTTTTATCTTGAAAAAGTTACTTGTGGTTACTTCTAGAACATTCTAGAGGTCGGTTTGATGAAATGGATGCGCCTCCAGTTGGTTCATGTATCTCTATTAAGGGGGAACTTATCCCATCAATAAGGGAGCTATCCCACCCAAAGAGGGGGATGATCCCATTGATAGTGGACCTGAATAACCTCTTTACAGCACTATAAATAAAGACATTGAGCCAGAAGGAGAGGAGGTTGGAGCTATACATTTTCTTTGGGTAAATGCTGCAGGATTTAGGTCTTCCATTAGAGCCTTTGTGAGGAGAGATTGTCTTCACTTGATTCTACTTGGGAGAGGGTGAGCTTTGTCAAAGTAGAGGAAAACCCTTGATGGACCCTGGGAGGAACTTGCACAACACCAAGGCCAGGTTGTAAGAGTTTCTTTGTTTCGTTATTAATACAAACTGGTTTATTTTTCTCAATAGCTTGTGTTAATGAGTTATTTCATGTGTTCCTTGGTCTGCATGTTGAATATATGTTTTATTATATGAAATGCAAGTGCTTGGTAATTGTTTGATTGTTTGTGGTTGCAGGAATTGACTTGAAGGAGGAGCTCATCCGGATCGTCAAGAACGGACTTCAACAACAGCGTTTTGGAATAAGGTAAGCCTAAACACTTGTAGTTTTCATGTTGTAAAAGGTGTATTTAGAGAAAGATCACTCCATTTTGTCTTGTTTGTCATTAGAATGTCTTAGACTTCTAGGAAGGTCAGTCGTGTCCGCACCCTTGACAGATTCCGTGTGACACTCACCCATAAATTGTGCATCCTTGTATTCTCCAAGTGTATCCTATACTTCTAAGAAAACTGGACCATTCAAGGAAGACACCGTGAAGTTGATGAGTGGGTGCTGTGCTAGATCTATCCATCCATCAGAAACAATGCTAACCCCAAATATTAGCCATGATGCTTTAATAGGCTCAAGCATTTTTTGCACATCTTTTTTAGCCTTCGTCAACAATGTGGTTCTAAGATTCTGAACCAGGAAGCACATTGATGCAGGAGCATGAGGCTTAAAGACAAAAGGCTTCATTTTATTCCAAAAATCCAAAAAAATAATTACAAGCAAAGGAGTGGGATCCTTTAATTGTCAATTTTACATAGTTTTCTAGATAGGATTTGAGCTAGAATATAGGTATTAAATGATTTTCTAATTAATCCAAGTAGTTCAGACTTAGTTGAGATTCTTGAGGAGAATATCAAGCATTTTAGGTATTTGTCTAGGATTAGATATATTTCATCCACTGAATGAGGATCGGATTGTTAGATGTAAAGTATTTTATGTAATTTTTGAACTATTGTAAGAGGATTTGGCTGGATTTGGTTATGGAGAATTAGACTATAAAAGAATTGAAACATCTTTGTATCTCTGTGTATTTTATGCATGAAAGGTTAAATCCCGGAGGTTTGGATTCCTTCGAAATATCTCTCTGTATTGTTAATTTCCAGTTTGGCCTTTAGAATTCGAGGTTGATAATATAACTTTGTGTTATCACGATTAAATCTTTATTTCTGTGTATTGGGACAATCGGGATATGTTTAAAAGAAAAATAGTTTAACACAGTCTAAACTTAGCAAAAGGAAAATACTTGGCGGAAGGCAAATATTTGGCAGAATGGAGGAAAACCTGATAAAATCCAAGAGAACATAAGAAAGAAGCTTAGCATCTTCCGATCGATAGAACCATTAGATCTGCAATAGTCACATGCAAATCAATGTCGAGGTTTAACCCAAAACTGGACGTAATATTTCATCAAACTGGTTTAATAGTGCAGGTTATTCGGGCCGTCCGATTAGAGGAGCGAGATCCAATGGATATTGCATGGAAAAGTGAATGGAGGTTAATAAAATTTTCGGACCCGATGATCAATTCAACTATGGCTTAATTCCGTTGAAGTTCGGACGATCGTAACCATCTGTTGTGGAAGCCGCGATCCAACGGTGGTCGCGTGGTAAAGGTATACGGGGTTTAGTTCAAACTTCAGACCCGAGAAGTTATAAACTACAGTTTTGCTTTTCTTTTGGTTCCGTGAGAGAGGTAGAGTACTATGGAAAAAGGCGGATGCATGAATTTTTTTCAACGGAGGCATTATTTCCTTTCGGTTTCGGGTAAGTGAAGTTTTGCTATTTCCGGGTAACTTTAGCAATTTCGGTTGTTTTTGGTAGAATAGATAAGTTTGGAGGTGGATCACTGAAACTCCAAGGGAAATAGAGGAAGAACTTCCACCTGCGCTTGAGGAGATCATTTTAGAATTTGAACAATTATCCATTACACCTACAACCAGACCACCATTTGTAGTATTAGAGCAGCCTACTAACACTGAACATGATCTCAAGGATCAGAAAAAGAAATCCAACATGGCTTTTAGAGTTGGAGGAAGAGGTGGTGGTCGAAGAAGAGGAAGACCAGTTGCAAATGCTGAAGTGTTGGAAGCTATGCAACAGATGCAAGCTAGATTGGAAGCAATGGAAATGGGAAGAGATGCAGATGTTGGAGATGTCAGTGAACCTGAAGTTGGAGCTGCAGAAGATGAGGAACCTGCAGATGTAACTCCTGAAATGAGATTCTTTAAGTTAGTATTGAGATCCACATCTAAGCCCAGACTTGAAGTTTCAATCTATACAGGAAGCTTAAGCCCTGAAGAATTGATAGACTGGATTAATGACATGGAGAAATTCTTTGACTATGAAGAAATAGAAGAAGGAAATAAGGTGAAGTTTGTTGTCACAAAACTGAAAGGACATGCAGCACTTTGGTGGGATGGAGTGCAAGCGGAAAGAAGAAGACTTGGTAAACAGCCAATTAAGAATTAGAACAGAATGGTGGCAAAGCTGAAAAGTAAGTTTTTGCCAAGTGATTATCAGCAAATATTATTTAGACAGATGCAGAATCTTAAGTAGAGGTCTATGACAATAAAGGAATACATAGAGGAATTCTACAAAGTGAGCATAAGAGTAGGACAAATCCAAAATGTAAATGAGAAGGTTGCAAGATATGTTAATGGTCTCAGAATGGAGATCCAAGATGAGATAAGTGTATTGTCTCCTAAAACAGTAGAAGAGGCTTATCAGATGGTATTAAAAGCTGAAGAAAAACTCATGAGGAAGCAGTCTGCCAGAAATAGAGGTACTTACCGAGGAAGGGGAAGTCAAGGTGGTAGAGGAAGGTCTATAGTACCTAGAGATGGAGTTAGAAGCAGCTCAAGTCAGCATGCACACACAGGAGGCGATGCAAGTGGCAGAGGGAGTTTTTCTAGAGGAAGAGGAGGTAGAGGAATAGGAAGAGAATTCAGATGCTACATATGTAATAAGCTGGGACACAAAGCCTATGAGTGCCCAGAAAACATAGGAATGAATCAGAGGAATGAAATTGTTGCTAAGACTGAAGAGGAAGAAGCAAAGGTAATAGAAGAAGAAAATGTACCAGAGAAAGGAGAGTCTTTGGTAGTTAACAAAGTTTTACTAAAGCGAGCTAAGGAAATTGTTGAATCAGCACAGAGAAAACCTTGTTCAAGACTATGTGCAAGGTTCAAGGGAAGTGTTGTCAGATGATAATTGATAGTGGTAGTACAGATAATTTAGTCTCCACAGAAGTGGTGGAGAAATTGAAATTGAAGACAAAGAAACACCCAACACCTTACAAGGTGTCATGGCTTCAAAAGGGGTATCAGTTGATAGTGAATGAGCAGTGTGAAGTGGAGTTGCAGTTGGGCAAATACAAAGAAAAAATTATGTGTGATGTGATGCCTATGGATGTGTGTCACATATTGCTGGAAAGGCCTTGGCAGTATGACAGAGGAGCTATGCATGATGGAAAGAATAACACATACAAATTTAGCAAAGATGGTGTCAATCATACATTGCTGCCAATGGAAGAAGAGGATACATCAAAGTAACCTGATCCAAAGACCTTATTGCTGAGTGGAAAGGAGTACTTGCAGTAGATGGAAGAAGATGAGGTAAGTTTTGCATTGGTTTGCAAACCCAAGGTAATAATAACTTCCACTAAAGTTTCTGATTTACTAATTGAAATTCAAGAGATGTTGGGTAGTTATTGTGATATCATCATAGATGATTTGCCTAATGAGTTACCACCATTAGGAAAATCAAGGTCATCATATAGATTTGATTCCAGGAGAAAATATACCTAATAAAGCAGCTTACAAGATGACTCCCACAAAGAATGAAGAAATCAGGAAACGGGTTCAGGAACTGTTAGACAGGGGACTGATTAGAGAGAGTTTGAGTCCTTGTGCAATGCCAACAGTGTTGAGCCCAAAAAAATATGGAGGCTGGAGAATGTGCACTGATTTAAGAGTAATCAATAAGATAACAATCAGGTACAGATTTCCTTTACCTAGAATTGAAGATTTGATGGATTGTTTGAGTGGAGCAATATATTTTACAAAGTTAGATTTAAAAAGTGGTTACCATCAAATCAGAATTAGAGAAGGGGATGAGTGGAAAACTTCTTTTAAGACAAATGAAGGATTGTATGAGTGGATGGTAATGCCTTTTGGTTTGTCAAATGCTCCCAGTACATTTATGAGACCCATGAATGAAGTTTTGAAAGAATTTATAGGTAAATTTGTAATAGTATATCTGGATGATATATTAGTTTACAGTAGATCAAAAGACGAACATGTGAGACATCTTAATTATGTCTTATAGAGGTTACAGCAAGAGAAGTTACTGTTAAATTTGAAGAAATGTTCATTCATGGAGGAGGAGTTGGTGTGTTTGGGTTTTGTTGTTTCTGCTAGGGAGTTAAAGATGGATCCAGAGAAGATCAAGGCAATCATGGAGTGGCCTTCACTAAAAAGTGTCTTTGAGGTAAGAAGTTTTCACGGTCTTGCTAGTTTTTATAGGAAATTCATAAGGAATTTTAGCAAGATCAACGATTCTATTATTGATACTATAAAGAAGGACAGACGGCCATTTTGATTTTGCCTGATTTTAATAAACCTTTTCAAGTGAAGTGTGATGCCAGTGGAGAAGCCTTTGGAGCTATTTTGAGTCAAGAGGACAAGCCTGTAGCTTATTTTAATGAAAAGTTGAATGAGTCAAAGAAGAAATATTCTTCTTATGACAAGGAGTTTTATGCAGTGGTGCAGTGTTTGAAGAAGTGGAAACATTACTTGATGTCCAAGGAGTTCATACTATATTCAAATAACTGTGCATTACATTACATTATGCAACAGCCAAAGCTTAACCAAAAGCACACAAAATGGGTAGAATACCTTCAAAGTTTTAATTTTGTGTTAAAACATATAACTGGTCAATCAAACAAAGTAGCAGATGCCTTAAGTAGAAAAAGCATTTTAGTTCAAGAAAGTCAAATTCAAGTGTTGGGTTTTTATTTTCTTAAAGAGTTATATGAGAAATATCTATATTTTAGAGAGCATTTGAAGCTTGTAGAAATCTTGTTTTGTTGGACAGAAGCAAGTGGTTAGATTATTTCCTTCAAGAGGGACTGTTATTTAAAAGAAAATAGTTGTGCATACCAAATTGTTCTATGATAGAAAATTTGATCAAGGAAAAACATAGTGGTGGACTTGGAGGACATTTTGGTGCAGACAAGACTTATGAGCAGTTGAACCGGTTTTATATTTGGCTGAAGATGAGAGCTGAAGTGGAAAAGTATGTGAAAAATTGTAAAGTCTGTCAGTATGGAAAGGGAAGGAGCCAAAACACTGGTTTGCATGTTCCATTACCTATCCTAGATAGGCCTTGGGATATAGTAAGTATGGACTTTGTTTTGGGTTTACCAAAAACTCAAAGGGGACATGATTCAATTTATGCAGTAGTTGATAGATTTTCAAAAATGGCACATTTTATTCCATGGTATAAAACCAGTGATGCTACTCATGTTGCTAACTTTTTTTTTAAAGAAATTGTAAGGTTGCATGGGTTACCTAAGAGCATTGTTTCACACAAAAATACCAGATTTGTTGGTCGTTTCTGGAGGACTTTGTGGAAGAAGCTTGGTACTAAACTGAGTTTTAGTTCTACATATCATCCTCAGACTGATGGGCAGTCTGAAGTTGTGAACAGAAGCTTAGGTAATCTTCTGAGAAGCCTTGCAGGTGAACATCCAAAACAATGGGATCAAATGTTAGCACAGGCTGAATATGCTTATAACAATTCTCCTAATATGAGTACAGGGTAGAGTCCATTCCATATAGTTTATGGAATGCATCCAAGAGGAGTGTCTGAATTGAGAGATTTGGGTAAAGCTGAAATGAGGAGTGCTCTAGGAGAAGATTTTGCTTCAGAGATTCAAGCAGTTCATGAACAAGTAAAACAACAGCTACGGGACAGCAACACAAAGTACAAAAACAGAGCAGATTTGAAGAAAAGAGAAGTAAATTTTGAGGTTGGAGATTTGGTTTTAGCACAACTAAGGAAGGAAAGATTTCCAAAAAGGGAGTATAACAAATTAAAATTCAAGAAGATTGGACTGTGCAGAGTTTTAAGGAAATTTTTTGCAAATGCATATGAAATTGAGTTACCCCCTGGTATTGGAATATCTCCAATTTTCAATATTGTTGACTTATACAGGTATGAAAAAGGATAGGCAGTTGACACAATAGAAGACAAGGAAGAACAAGAGGTGGATTGGGTAAAATTACCTACAGTAAAGGCATTGCAACCAGAGAAGATATTGGATAAAAGAGTGTTTAAGAAAACAAGGGGACAGGAGTATTTTTAGTACTTGGTCAAGTGGAAAGATCAACCAATTGCTGATGCTACCTGGGTGACAAAAACCATGCTACAGAAGTTGGGTCGTTCTGTAGAAGAGCTCATGGACAGGAGCCCATGAAGAATTTTTTCCTCAGGAGTCTGATGCAGGAGCATGAGGCTTAAAGACAAAAGGCTTCATTTTATTCCAAAAATCCAAAAAAAGTTTACAAGCAAAGGAGTGGGATCCTTTAGCTATCAATTTTACATAGTTTTCTAGATAGGATTTGAGTTAGAATATAGGTATTGAATGATTTTGTAATTAATCCAAGTAGTTCAGACTTAGTTGAGATTCTCGAGGAGAATATCAAGTAGTTTAGGTATTTGTCTAGGATTAGATAGATTCGATCCACTGATTGAGGATCAGATTGTTGGATGTAAAGTATTTATGTAAGTTTTGAACTATTGTAAGAGGATTTAGCTGGATTTTGTTATGGAGAATTAGACTGTAAAAGAATTGAAACATCTCTGTATCTCTGTGTATTTTATGCATGAAAGGTTAAATCCCAGAGATCTGGATTCCTTCGAAATATCTCTGTGTATTGTTAATTTCCAGTTTGGCCTTTAGAATTCGAGGTTGATAATATAACTCTGTGTTATCACGATTAAATCTTTATTTTTGTGTATTGAAACAATTAGGATATGTTTAAAAGAAAAATAGTTTAACACATTCTAAACTTGGCGAAAGGAAAATACTTGGCGGAAGCAAATATTTGGCGGAACAGAGGAAAACCCGATAAAAGCCAAGAGAACCTAAGAAAGAAGCTCAGCACCATCTGATCAATAGAACCGTTAGATCTACAGTAGTCGCATGCCAATCAGTGTCAAGGTTTAACCCAAAACCGGACGTGATATTTCATCAAACTAGTTTAATAGTGCAGTTAATTCGATCTGTCCGATTAGAGGAGCAAAATCCAACGGATATCGTGTGGAAAATTGAACGAAGGTTAATAAAATTTTCGGACCCAATGAGCAATTCAACTGTGGCTTAATTTCGTTGAAGTCTGGACGATCGTAACCGTCCGTTGTGGAAGCCGCAATCCAACGGTGGTCGCGTGGAAAAGGTATACGGGGTTTAGTTCAAACTTCGGACCCGAGAAGCTATAAACTACAGTTTTGTTTTTCTTTCGATTCCGTGAGAGAGGTAGAGTACTGTGGAAAAAGGCGGATGCGTGAAGTTTTTCAACGACTGTGTTATTTCCTTTCGGTTCCAGGTAAGTGAAGTTTTGCTATTTTCAGGTAACTTTAGCAATTTCGATTGTTTTTGGTAGAATAGCTAAGTTTGGAGGCGGATGACTGAAACTCCAAGGGAAATAAAGGAAGAACTTCCACCTACGCTTGAGGAGATCGTTTCAAGATTTGAACGATTATCCATTACACCTACAACCAGACCACCACACATACCATGATGAAGACCCGTGAGTTAGAGCTTGGCACATCTCAATAAATAAAGGTGAGCGTGCAACATTAAAGGATATGAAATTTTGATAGAAAAAGAAGGCAATGGTGAGATCAAGCTCTTCCTATTTCTCTTTTTGAAAAATCTTGTCCATTGGACCAAGTGAAATTGCCTTTCTTTTTGCTGTTTGTCCCCCAATAGAAATCTCAAATGGAAATTTGGTGGTGCCTTTCCTCAAAAATGGAAGGGGGTCATCATTCTTGGTTTTTCTTGATTTTGCAGCCACATTTTCCATACCAACATTGAATTCTTTTTCCATTTTTTCCTCTTTTGTAAAAGAACAGCTTTACAATTTCCAACTCCACAACCTGGTAAAACCAACAAATGGCCTTTCACATGAAAATATGTGCTTGTGTAAGTATTGTGGCAAAATTTGCATCTCCAATGCACATTGCCTCCTCCCTTCCCCTTGGTAATTGACCCATCCTCTCTTGTGACATATTTCCACAAGGGATATTTCTTAATGTTGTATTTAGGAGGAAGTCTCTCCTCAACATTACTTGCAGCAAACTCTAATGATATTAGGAGAGGAGGGGCATCTCCAATGGGGACATTCTTCCCCTTCCTTTTCCCCCTACCTGCTGCCCTTGATTGAGACATGAATACTGTAAAAAAAATAAACAAAACATGCACAAATTTGTAAAAGAAATGCATATACAAACTGTTGTAATACAAATGCAAAAAAATAGAGATGAAATGCACTTACCTGGTGCTTAAATCTCCTTGCCGAGCGCTCCAAAACCTTGGCTCCTTGCTCCAAACTTCTAACAGCAAACCCACAGCTCACTGTTTGCAAAAGGAATGAGAGAAAATGGTAAATAAAAATAGGAATGCGTTGTTTTTAAAGTCCACATGTTTCATTTTTTCCAGATTTGAATCCGGTTTTTGGGACACGTTGTGTCTTAACGGGACACGACCCGGATTCGAGCATGTCCTATTAGGACACAACGTGTCCCGAATTTAAGATTCGAATTCTTGCGAATCGTGTCCGATTCGTAGGATTCGAACACTTGAGAAAAATATGACGAATCTGATTTCATAGCACAAAAAGCATAACTACTTTTGAAATAAATCTCAAACTTTTGATATGTGACTATTATTTAGAATATTCTATAAAAGTTAAATCTCTACCATCCACCTAATAATTATTGATAATTAAATTAAAATTTTGAAAATTCTATTCCAAAATAAATACCTTTGTCAAAGTAATAATAATAATATAATAATATATATATATATATATATATATATATATATATATATATATATATATATATATAGTTGGTCCTAGAGTCTCATTTGATATTAAGCTTCTTTATATTCTTCCATAAAAAAAATTCCTTAACTATTGTTTAAAAATTCAATTGAAGATCACTTTTCCCACAGTTAGTATCCTTTTTATTTTGGATTTTATCATTACAATTATTAGCATTATTGAAAATATCATAAAAACAAGAAACACAATAACTAGTGCAGCCATATAAATTAAATGGTTGGTAAATGTCAATAGGTATTAATCCATCAAAACACATAAAAAATCATAAAAACTAACTAAATTATAACTTTATTTTAAATTGTCAATATTATTATTCATTATAAAAAGAATTAATATATAAGTTAAACATATATACGTTTAAAAAATCATTGAACATGATTCTCAAGTATGTAGATTTACCCCACTTTACCATGGAGATTCTCAAACTGTAAATAAGCTTTGTTACAATATCAAGGCTTATCACTACCACATGTCCAAAAAATCATAACTCGCTTCATATGACACTTGTTCTCATAATATATTTTTTTAATTAATCAATTTAATTAAAATGAGGAAAATAACATAATAACTTTGAAAATAAATCTCTCTCTTAAATTTTTGTATACTACTTTGAATATTCTAAAATATTCCATAGAGATTAAATCCCTATCATCTATTTAATAATTATTGATAATTAAATTAAAATTCTTGAGAAATAAACTCACATATCAACATAATTACTATAAATAAATTACACCAAACTAATTTTTTTTTAAATTTAGTCTAAAGGCTGCCATAGTCTGTCCAAAGTCTATTAGAAATTGACATTTGTTTATCCACATTCTCAAATGTTTTGGTCCACCTTTCCATATATGCATTTTTTTTTTCAATACGAAAAAAGCGCTATTTATATTAATATCAGAGAGAAATTTACAAAATTCACAAATAGTCTGGCAAAACATGCCAATCAAAACAGTAATCAAATACAATTTGCTTCATGTATAACATCATGAGTCATCTTCCCCTAAAACACATTAGAAGGAAGGATCAAGTGAAAACTAGATATGGAAGTTGTGTTTAATAGTAACATTATAGATAGAATTTCAGCCCGATACTTAGAGCAAAAAAAAAGACCCTGTTGAAAAGACAGAAGATATCACCATCTGCAAAGGAGAAACCTCGCTTCGCAGAGGACACTGTGAGAAGCCCAGTGGCCAAGCAAAGAAAGTTCATCAACAAGGAAAATAAGAGAAAAGATTCAGATTTATGTTCCTAGGAGGAGAAATTCCTCCATGTTATAGGTGATATTTTCCAACAGTATATCCATATACCATTTATCCGGTTCTTGGGATAGCCCTTTCTTTTATAAACTATCAGCTTGTTCATTTTGGGATCTGTCAACATGTTGGATAGAGTAACCATTTTGTGCTTGCCATAAAAACTCAATTCTTTTCATCCATCTTATTAGAAGAGAATTGTTTTTGTTTATGGAAATCTTCTCTAAAACATGATTGATTATAATTTTGAAGTCTCCATAAATATATAAAACATGGATGGTTAGATATTTACTGAAACATAAAAGACCCGAGAATGCCATTGCTTCTGCTTTGTTATTGGTACCTTTCCCTCAATTCTAATAAATGTTGAAATATAAATGTTCATTCATGAAAATGCATATATGCATTTATTACAACAGCCTTCTAGAAATTTCTTACAAGCTTTTGCAGAATGGCTAGGTTTTGATCCATCAACGTCATCGAGATTACTCCAAGATGACCCAACACAATGGTCGACTTAGAGGACTCTGCCAACATTTCGACAGAGAATTGAATGCGCCTTTTTATTCCAGAATGCAAACAGTGAACTCATAAGCGAATACTGTGTGGATCCATAGTCGTTCACTCCCTTGCCATTACAACTGCCCTCACATGATATAAACTTACTGTAAAAAGAAAACAACATGTAAAATGTCGTTGCTAACAGCAGAGAACATTAAACCTAAATATTTCGCCATTTCTGCACATAAGTATTAACTTGGATCTCATCCTAAATCACTCGAAAGGAATGAATTACCGTGCTCCTGCTCCCACATAGTATGTGATCGTGTCTCGTAGTGTAGGGTCACAACTCACCCTCTCAATTACTTATCCTTCCACATGTTTCGATGGTTTGGACGATGGTCAAGATTTTGTCCATCCATTAAAATTCCGTTGTCTACAGGTGGTAGATGACAGTGCAAACAGCGGGAAGAAGAGGGAGTTGCATTTTGAATTTGATGCACTTTGTAAAGGGAGTTGTTTTCGGTGTGATTTTTTGTTTTTAGCGTGTTTGAATTTGGGAAATATTTAAAGTAAAATTTTGATTTGTGTTATTTATATTAAATTTTTGACTATATAAATTCAGCACGCTGAAAAAAATTTGAGACATTTTTATTATGCAATAGTTAATTATCAAAAAATTTATTTCAATAAATTCCTCTCAAATTTTATTTCAATAAATTCCTATGAAATTTTAAAGAAATTACACTTTACAAGCCCCTTTAAAAAACTTCCAAAAACCTTACTTAAAACAACTCATTTCGTAAAATATTTGAATTACGTTCGTAGTTTCTAATTTACCATCAGTCGAGCATCGGCCCTTGCATTCTCCATAGCCGGAGTTTGGAATAATGATAATTGATTAAAAATTATAACTTATCGGTGTGTCACGGTAGACGTATATGTATCATTAATGGAAGGCTATTTGTCATGATAGACATGTATATACCATTATACGGTTAGGATTAAGAGTGACTTGCGTATGGAAGGAGTTTGAATATAATTGTTATTAAAAATAAAAATTAGAGAAAAAAATTAATTAATATTATTTTTTTTATTAATAATGGGAACTTTTAAAGATTTTCCATTTGATTTTGTAACTGCAATTTACAACACAAACCTGCAATGATCTCTTTATCACAAAACAATTCATGATCTTACATAAAATGATCTCTTTATCACAAAACAATTGATTCAAATTTTGGAATATGTTATTTAATGTTGATTATCTTTTTATTTTTTAATCAAAATTATGTTTTTATCATAAAGTAAAGTGTTCTTTTTTCACATAAGCCTTAAAAATGCACATTGAAAATGCTTGTCACACACCTATGTAATGATCAATGTAAATTTTGAAACCGGAACTGTAAACTCAAAGCGGGAACGCTAGCCAAAAAAAACCCTTAAAAACATCAAAACAGGAACTCTAGCCAAAAAACCTCTTACAAACATCAAAAACAGTGCTAAAAACGGAAAGTGTGCTTTTTCTTTTTCTTTTTCTTTTTCTTGTTCTTTTTCTTTTTTCTTTTCTTTTCTTTTTTTTAAAATCTTGAACATGTTTTAAAAATGGGAGTGAAAACCAATTTTTTGTGCTAAAATGTCCAAAAAACACCCTCAAAACAAAAAGTGCTAACGTTGGGATAACACTTTTTTTTCCCCTTTTTTTTCAAGGGTAATATTTCAACATTTGGAGTAAAATATTTTATCATAACCCTGAAAAAAATTAAAATTTCAAACAAATAATGAAGACATAAAATAAAATTAAAAATAAAAAAATTAAAACAATGAAAAAACACAAAACAAAAAAAGTTTAAAAATTAACAAAATATAGATTAAAGTATATACTAAAAAAATCAATCATAATAAATAAAAAAAAAAAAAACTAAATTAAAAAACAAAAAATAAAAATAAAAATTATAAACAAATAAATAGTAAAAAAAACATATTTAATATATAGATATATATGGAAAAGAAAAAAAAAATTAAAACAAACTATAAAATTTAGGTAAAAATAGAAAATTTTCAAAAAAAAAAAATTAAAATTAAAAGCAAACTAAATTTTATTTAAAAAATAGAAAATTAACCCAAAAAAAATTGAAAACTACTAAAATTAAAATTAAAATGTTAATTACTTAAAAAAAATGTTAAAAAACAATTATCTCATAAACCATAAAAGAATTAGGAAAAAAAAAAGACAAATTAAAAAAATATATATTTAAAATTAAGTAAATAAAAATGGAGTTGTCTATAATGCGACTTTTTGAGATTCCGGTGACGGAATCCGGCGGAAGAAATTGAGATGAAATCATGATTTGTTGTAGTTAAAATGGTTTTTTAACTGCATATTCGGATTCAGCACCCTGAAAAACCCCTGGGACGCTTTCATTGTGCAGAAACTAGTTATCAAACTTGGATTTCAATAAATTACTGTCGGATTTTCACCGGAAAAAATCGCCGGAAAGGCTTTCAAAAAGTCGCGTTAAAGACTACGGCAATAAAAATAGAGAGAGAAAACATAATAATAAAATTAACAAAAGTAAAAATTAAAAAAAAAAACTAGTAAAATTAACATTAAAACATCTAAAAAAAACTAAAAAAATTAAAACAAAGAAAACCAAAAAAATTTAAAAATATATGTCTTTTCAAAAAAAACCAAAAAATTAAAATAAATAAATAAATAAAATAAAATTAATTAAAATTTTTAAAGAAACATGTATTTTTCTATTTAAAAAATAAAAAACAAAATTGATTAAACTTACTTTTTATATTTAATAAAATAAATAAATAAAATAAAATAAAAATTTAAAAAAAATTTAAACACGTTGTTTTTTTTATTTAAAAAATATATATGTTAAAAAAAATTAAAATAATTGTTAAACATTTTGTTTTTTCTTATTATTAAAAAAAATAATAATTAAAAAATGTTATTTCTTTAAACAAGGTTTTTTTATTTAAAACAAAAAATTTTAAAGTTTTTTATTTAAAAATAATAATAATTATTATTATTATTTAAAAAAAAAAAAAAAAATCGGCCCTCCCGCAGGCGCTAGGAGGACGGAGGGGCAGCACCTCCGCCCGGGGCCGCACCACTGCGGGCGACCGGGAGGGTGGAGGGGTGATTCTGTGAATCGCCTCTCCGCCCTCCCGACCGCCTGCAATGGCGCAGCCCCGGGCGGAGGTCCTGCATGCGGGCCTCCGCCCAGTGTCGTGCCACCACAGGCGGCTAGCAGGGCCGAATTTTTTTTTAAATAAAAAACTTTAAAAATATATTTTTAAATAATAAAAAAAACACCTGTTTAAAAAAAAAATTTAACATTTTTTAATAATTTTTTTTTAATAATTAAAAAAAAAAATTAAAAAATTAAAAAAAATTAAAAAAAAAAAAAAATTGTTTAACAATTATTTTAAAAATTTTTAATATATATTTAAAAAAAAAAAACAATTTGTTTAATTTTTTTTTTGTGTGTTTTTTAAATAAAAAAGCTAAGTTTAATTAATTTTGTTTTTTATTTTTTAAATAGAAAAATACATTTCTTTAAAAATTTTAAATGTTTTTTAATTTTTTGGTTTTTTTGGTTTTTAATTTCAGTTTTTTTTGTTTTTTAGTTTTTTTAAAATGTTTTTAATGTTAATTTTACTAGTGTTTTATTTTTATTTTTTTAATTTTCTATTTTTTTTGTTAATGTTTTTTTTAATTTTTCTAGTGTTTTATTTTTATTTTTTTAATTTTCTATTTTTTGGTTAATGTTTTTTTTTATTTTTCTATTTTTTTGTCTTTTTTTATATATATTTTTATATGAGGTTCTTGAAGTAATCAACATTTCAAAAAATAAAAATAAAACAACTTAAAAAGTCTTTAAGTAATCATAATATAAAAAAAATGGACATAATAAATTTTAAAGTGTGAAAAGTAAGTCCTCTAAAAACAAAATGTGTGTTGTATAACACGTTGCATCAACACGTTTCAAAAATCACTAACATTTAAAAAAATATTTATATTTGATACATAAGAATATTTAAATTGTCAAAAATATGCTCCAAAAAATAAGTATGGTATTCTACATCACCACTTTTCAAAATCGGGTCACGTTTTTACTACCTCTACGAAACCGTTAATCGTATCGGTTATTTAAAGTGCCAAAAACTATGTTCTAAAAAAATATGTGTGTTCTGCATCGCCCCTTTTCAAAAGCGGGTCAATTTTTTTCTATCTCTACGAAATGGGTAACAGTATGAGTCCCGTTTCAAAGTTTACATTGTTAATGAGCTATTGGTAACTAATGTAGAAAATAGGTTTTAACCTATATTGGTTGATAATTCCTCAAAAATATTTATTAATAAAGATTATAAAGGATATTAAAAATTTAATGTGTAAAATTTATTTAACTATTTTTATAAATAGAGTAAATTATTTTTTGGTATGAGAATAGCATATAAAAGTATTTTTAAATGGTTAAAAGTTTATTTTTTGGATGTAAAGAAATAATGTCATGATTTAAAACTTAGAGGTCTTCCGTAGGAGTTGAAGTTTATCTTTTTATGAACCGTTAAAAGATTATTTCAAGTAGCCTTATTTTCGTTGAATATGGATGATGAATCAACCCACATTCATGGATAACAACCAATGATCATTGGTCTGATTGTCGATCAACAAATGAGTTATGATAGGTATTACATTACAGAGGCATTAGAGAAGTCTCACATGTATAGCTTTCGGGTGGAGCTATTGGAAAGGTATTACATTATAGAGGCACTAGAGAAGTCTCACATGTATAGATTTTGGGTGGTGCTATTGGAAATGACATGAGAACACAAAAAATCTTTCAAACTACCTAATGTATGGAACACTACATATGCATGGTTGTTTCAAAAAACACACTTCTCGAAGGTAAGGAATTTTTCATGGAATAAGTGAAAATGATGATAATTTGCTTAATTATTTAAATCATTTTCACTATGAGTTGAATGTGTCAATTTTCATTCACAATCAATCATCTCTAGCCATTTTGACAACTTAAAAAGTTGAACAATTACAAAATTACAATCGAGGAAGCAATTTTGGTCCATTGGTCCTTTTCTTGTTTTGACATTCCTTGATGAAAAAGGTCTCATGAACAAAATAGTATGGCCTAGAATGTGGCTCAAATGAAACTTTATTAGATAGCTCAACTCCAAGCCCTAAAATATCATTTAATTTCTCATGCCTTGAATTACAATTAGAAATCATATAAGGAATACTCAAAAGGTTTGGTGTTTCAATGGTCATCTCCACTGGTAGGTTTTTTCTCATCCTCATATGGATGGATTTCATATGCAATGTTGATGGAATTCCAATATTGAAAGCTTTTCATCGGGAGTCACCAAGTCATTGTTGATGCAAATTTTGAGGTGATGACCCTCTTGTGCACTTTGAACTCGGGATCTCATATGATTCAATGGTTTCTAGCCTCTAATCGAATCATATTAGTTTCCCACACAAATATCCTAATACATAGAAACAACCCTCCATTTCCTCCCTTTATAATAGTCCTCAAAATATTCTCTTTATATATCACTACTAGATTGTTCTTTAAACCTCCATTAGAAACAACAAGTAGGGTTGACGAGTTTCATCTTCTATCTAAAGCCTCTTAAACACCAACATGTGTCATTTGATAATAAGATTTTGGATTATTTTTTTCCTTCCAAATCACTATTTTCATCCGTTAATTGGTCTATGTTACATCATTCAAAGTAGTCCACCTATCCATCCCACGCAACACCCCCTTCCATCAACTCTTCGCCTTCCCATTTACTTCATCCACCAAAAATTGAGCTTTGGTTTTCCTCCATAATTATATATTCATCATCGTAATCATTCCTCTTCTTCCTCTTTTATTTCTTTATGGAAAATCACATTCACATATTTGTGATTATTGCAAGTGGACACACAACTAGGTGATTCAGGTTTGGAGATACAAGGTCATTGAAAATGTTTCATGAGGTGTGGGATGAAAATTGACCTTGTGAAGTATTCATTTTCCATCCAAAAACAAAATATTCCAATCTTTAAACAACATAACCACCCCAATTCACTTTGGAGGAATTGAGCATATGGCACTTGTGGTAATATGTGATTACATGATATCTACCCAACTTAAATATGGTAAGTGCAAGGATTTTTTTATAATATAATTTATGCATGATTTTCTAATGTGTCTTCCAATATGCACATGCTAACCATTCACTCACAGTTAGCCTAATTTTTGGTACAATGTACTCGTAGCTTATCAATAAGGCTTAAAGAAGACCCTCAGTGTAGAAAGGCCATCCTTTCCTAATTCTCCATTAAAGAAACCCACTTATATCTCCAAGATTCATCAAGAAGACTCAAGCCTTGCTCTTCCCTCATTTGTTTCTGGTCCATGCTTCCTATATTGTTTCTCTTGGCTCTCTTGGTGACTAGTGTTTTGAATTAAAAAACCTGCAAGCCCCACCTAACAAATCACGATGAACCTTAAACTCCATGACACATTGTACATAGTATAAGTTAAACTGGACAAATGGATATATATATATTTTTTTTTGGGTAAGAAATGAAAATACAAAAACAAATTATATAGTGACTTCAGCTCAAATCCTAAAACAACAAGGTGATCGATGTGTATAAGATTGGGTTGAAAGAAGATATGGTCTAAAAGAAGTGGTAGTGGATATGGAGCTCTAAGCAATAACATAGAGAAGAACCAATGGAGTGATAGAAAATCCATGGTCATGGGTGCACTGTATTTATAATTTTAACTTTACTTTTATATTTAAACACGTGGAAACTCATCCTGTGTGAATTGTAATGGAGCTCAACTTAGGTATATGGTGGAATTTTTTTTTCAATTTTTCACAATCTTGTAGCTTTTATGATTTTGGAAAAGTAGTTTATATTTTTCATTTTTTATTTAATTTTAAATTAAAGTTAGATTTTTTTTTTTTATGAATTTGTAATTTTAATATAACTTTGATTAATTTTCTATTGGATAAAATTCTTATAAATATTATCACAATATATACAATTCTTAAATCATAATAAAATTATCTACATATTTTAATTTTTTCCTCAAATAAAATAAGATACACTAAATGCAAAAATATAGAAGAAAAAACTTCATTGCATGATAACCCATTTTATCATTGCATACAATTTTATTCACCAAAGGATGAATTCCTTGCCTATTTTTAGTGATAACAATTTCCATGGTAAGTTGAGTTAGGTCAAGTTTTCTTTCCCATCTTAATTAAATAAATAATAATCTTTAATAATTAATAAGAGGCAACACTAACCATTATTAACACATTGATCATTAAGTTGAATATTGTTAATATTTTTTCTTGATTAGCAAAATAAAGAGTTATTATTTTTTCATAATTTTTAAAGAGTTATTATTTTTTCATAATTTTTAATGAGTTTGTTTGACTGATAATGTGAAGAATTATTATATCTATCATTATAGTTTAAATCTATATATGTACATGTTTTTTTAAGGCAAAGAATAAGTATTTTAATGCAATTTAAATCCTCAAGTCATGGATGATAATAAAATAACAACTTTTGTAGTATATGAAATGTATCAACTTGTTTGTAATATCCCATATCGGAGGATATCACTTTCCTATGTTGATCAAAATCATATTTTCATCTAGTATAGCATATCCCTACTACATGTTCGCCTATATATGCAAATTCATATCCAAACACACATGGCGGGCATGGAAATGGCTATTTTGGTACTCATTACACTATTAAGATCATTCATTGTGTAGTTTAAGGATGGAAATCTTTATGGTGATGTTTGTTTCCAATTCAACCCGCTTAAAACACTTCAAGGGGTGCCCTCACAATGACACTAGGAAAGTAATGTATTAACACTAGGAGCAATGTCAGAACTAGCAATCCCCACTCCCTTGACATTTTTGGGTCCAATATTGTTGTGTTAATTGGCTTTATTTTTTCCAAATTTTAGGGGAAATCAATGAAGAATTGAGGGCAAGTCCATGGATTTCTCTTACATAAGTAGATGTTCTTAAACTATATTAATTTACAGAAAATTATTTCCCTCTTTTATCAAAAACAATTAATGCTAAATGTGAGATGGCTTGAATAACTAGAATTTTGTCTTAGTAACAATGACTATATTATTTTAATTGCAAATCCAAGAAAAATTGGCATTAAAGTTACCAACTGAGCTCTCAAATTGAGTAACATATTAATACTTGAAGCAGAGATGGACATGCTTCAAATGTATGTCAAAATCAAGTGAAGATTGCCATAAAAATATCTACATTTGAATGAAAGGGAAGCCCTTAAATTACAAACTTGATTTTCCCCACTAAAAATATATTTGAAAACAAATTCCTTACCCTTTGTTCTTGCATCCTTGCCTTGTACCAAGAATAGCTCATGCATACAAAATTCAATATATAAATTTACAGCACCATACTTACTTTTATGCTTTTGAAGAGAGGAAAGAAGATGGTGAAAGTGAGGTGTTCATAGTTGAAGATATTTGTGCCTCCTATGCACATGTTAAATTACTAGAATGGAGGAACGGTTGAGTTTGACATTTACAATTGCTTACACATTTGGAAAATTTCCACTTTAATTATGCAAATTTGTTTGTACAAATTTAAGTACTATAATGTGCAGGGATGGATGAATATGACACCTACAATTAGTTACACATTTAGCATGTAACATCGTCCTCCCACATTTACCCAAGTTAATCGGATCGTTGGGGTAAACATGTGACGATAGGATACTATGTTGTGATTCAACCCCCCATGTATAGTTAAGGAAGTGGAACCAACAAAACCAAACCAATTTGACCTTCCACACATGCTACAGAACCTTCAAGAGCCAACCAACCATTCTAGGTGACCAACCCCTGAGACAACTTGGCATTTCACTGATCTGGACCCCCATCCATTCTCATGAAAAGCCATGCATGCGAATGAGATCTTCCAGTTGCTCCCACAATAAGGCATGCCAGCAACTGTGGACTTTTTTAGCCAGTTCTGAGCTAGCGACCATGGATTATGTGCCACTTTTTCAAGGCCGGGACTCAGGCCACTATCTAGAACTTCATGAAACTTTCAGAAATGATAAATAACAATGGAATAAGGATGCCAATGCAATCACTGGTAGAAGTACTTGATCTTACCCATACTAGCCATGACAGACATTTCATTAAAAAATGTCACAAATAAGCAATCTATAGGTCATAACAACATATTTGAACATAGGAATCTCATACTTATCTAAGATTTGTAGGGAAGCGTTGTTGCATTATCAAAACAATTGCATTATCATCTATTAGGTCATATATTCATTGTAAATTCATTTGCAAATCAAAACATGGTGAGATCCATACATAAAGTATGTCATTAAACATACTCATAACTAGCATATAACCAACAGAAATAACAAGGATATAAAAACCATTAGAATCACATATGGACCAATACATTTACACATGAAATACCCAGGAGAATGAGCTCTTATTAATGAATGCATAAGCCAACCAGGTCTAGGACTTCAACAAACCACCCGACCATAGATTGGGTTGAACCAAATCTTTCTTTCTGCCAATCACCCCCATGCCATATTACAAGCATGAATGTGGGACTTACAACGAAACCAACCAGGGCTTCTTGAGGCCAAACCACCTCAACCTTCAATAGAACCAAGCTTTATCGCAATCCCCGCCGGATCAATAATCGATAAACAAGCATGGATGCCTCTGAATCTCTCCACCTAAACCATGAGGAATTTGTTCATCTCAACCTCTTGGCTTTACCGTGTATCCTGCCATTACTGGTCAAGGGATTTCAAGGCCTACGAGGTCACCACCGTCTGAGATTTACCATGTATCCTGGCATTATCGATCAAGGGATTCCTAGGCCTATGAGGTCACCACCCTCTGGCTTTACCGTGTATCCTACCATTACTGTTCAAGGGATTCCTAGGCCTAATCAAGGGAATTCACCACTGAGATTTACCATGTATCTTGCCATTCACCGGTTAAGGGATTCCTAGGCTCAATTTGAGGTGTTCACAACCAGGCTTTACCATGTATTCCATCCCGAGATTCCTAGGCCTTGTGAATAATCTTGAGACTACCCCACTCAGCTTTGAATTCATCTGGCAACCTAGTTCAACCAAATACAAGAGAACCCACCACACCATGACTATCCGAAAATGGAAAGGCAAGGTTGAAGAATATTGTCACACTTGGAAAAACCCATGCCAATGGCAGCAAGAGAATGAAGAACACACATGCATGTTCCATGAATTCCACATATAGCAAGGAAATCACACATGCAAATCAATACCTGCAAGTAATCCCATTGTAGTGTCTTGATCCTGCTCTTCCTTGCTTGATCTTTGCTTCCCTGTGCCTTTTTTTCCTTCCTTTGCTTTCCTTGATCCAATGCTATAGTTCTCCAAGAATGCTCTGTGTCTAAGAGTGAGAGAGAGAGAGAGAGCTCTAAAACTGAACTGACAAAAGGTAACAATTGATCCTCATAAGCCTTTTTATTAATGAGGCCTCTATTTTCTTCATTTTCCATTATTTTCCTCCATTTTCGTCCTCACATGCAATATGTGACCTTTCACCTTCCTTTTCTCCTAACTTCCTTTATTTTCATAAATAAAATGCTAATTAATTCCACTTTTCCTTTTCGAAGCCTTTGTCATTGCCTTTGCCAATTTCCTTTAGCCATAATTATCGAAATGTACACACACTAGGATGTTTTTGCCAACATTCATCTTGGAATATGTGTGTCATGACCTTGGTCTTATATTTTTTTTACATGAATTTTTTACTAGGGTTGTTATACAACTCTCCCCCTTAGGTGATCCCGGATTTTTTTTTTGCTTATAGATGCATCGGAGTTGACATGAGTTACAGCACTTAAAAACCATAAAAACATAAGCATGAAAAATGAAGACAGAGAGACATCATCACAAAATATCATGACACAAATATTTGATTACGGAGTTCGTCCAGTTTGGACTACATCTCCGAGCCCTGCTCAATAGTGGGGAGGGCTTCTTTTATTAAGTGGCATGAAAAGAAAGAAGTACAAATTGATTTCTACATAAACATCCTTATACCTCCAGTCTGGAAGATAGCTGGCAAATGGAGAGCCCAGCTCTAGAAACAAATAGCACCAATGACTTCCTAGTGAAAAATAGTGAAAAAACGCCTATCTGAACACCCCATTCGGATAATCGGACCTTCTGCAACCTTCTCAAAACTTTTTGATCTCTGAGATAAGATCTCGGCCACCTGCTAGGAGTAGGTGCCACTATTCTGCTCTACAAACTTGCACTGCTTTCTCTGCTCTCCCTTTTCTTCAAGCCCAAATAGTCATATATATTCTGGCGTGGCCAAATCCTTCATAACCAGGCATTTTTCAAACAAATGACAAATTTTTCAAGTGGGTTTGTCATGAGACTGAGGATCTCGGGCCTGTAGGATACAAGGCAAGCGACCTCACAAAAAATGGTGAAAACCCCTTTTAACTGTGCATTCATCTTGGCAGCAATACTTATCGACAGACAGCTCTTGGTGTTTTATATCCTCAACAAAGAAAAACTCATCAGGGAGCAATCCAATAGCCTGTTTTTTTTTAGGTCTCAAACCAATGGCTCTCAAAAGAATCATCGTTCGTTCAATCCATGGGGGCTTCACTGCGGGAGCAATACCATAGCACGTGGGTTCATATTGGGGGATATATAATGAGGGAAAAATGACATAATATATTGGGGGATATATAGGGGGTAAAGGGTTTTTATATTGACAGGTATAAAAAATGGAGCTCAAAGTTAATGAAAAAATATAAAGGGGTATAAAAAATGTTAATGAAAAAATGGATACCTACAATATCTAATGAAAGTAGGGGTTTTTTAAATTGGGAAGGTGTATTTGGTTTATATTGGTAGGGGGTTAAATAATATGATTTTTAGAGGTATTTTCCAATATGTACTCAAATTAAGGGTATTGTTTAATATTCCATGATCGCATGTGATATGTCATAGGTTCATTGAGAGAAGCCCCCGTGGTTCAATCGGCGGACAAGCCCATTCTAAACAACAACACTCTATGCAATTGGTGATACGCGAACCCGACGGCTTTATCAAATGAAGTTCATAAAAATCCTACATCCAGCAGTCTATCGCAACTCGCAGTCAGTGGCTTCCATCTGTGGACAGACCCAAGTCTGCATAACACAAACTGTTGGTTATTGAATATAGTTTATAAATATCGCGTTCGAGCAGTCCTGTTGCAAGTTGAAATTGGTGATTACAGTCGAACCGCTTCGCAAACACAAACCCTTTGATGCGATTGTGATATGTGATATGTATCACATCACAACGAAGTCTTACCGGGGCCAATCGAAAACCTCTCCCGATCTGTGATCGCGATATTTGATATCGCATCGCATCAAAGCCCTATCGGGGCCGATCCAAAACCTCTCCCGATCTGCAATCACGATATGTGATATCGCACCGCAACGAAGTCCTGTCGGGGCTGATCCAAAACCTCCCCTGATCTGTGATCACAATATGCAATATTGCATCACAACAAAGTCATGCCGGGGCCGATTTACCTTTTTTTTCTTCCTCCATCCTGTGATATGTGATATCGCATTTGCATCCGGGAATGCCAAGGGCCGATTCTTCCTTAAGTGCTCCTCCTTTTCGCTGATAAGCGATATGCGGGGCCCAGTGGACCTGCCACGTGGTGCACCCTCATTCGTTGAAGCTTTGCCATGTCATCTTCTTCTTGCCACCTGGACAAGTCAAACTCAAACTTTGACTTGCTCTAACTTTGTCATCTGGACTCGAATTTGAGTGTCGTTCACACCGTTGGAATCAGGATGACGAGCACTTTGATCTAATGCTAAGCCTACCCAGATTCTGCCACTTTGAGTTTTGAGCCTTTTACCATGCCACTGGTACTTTTCTAAAGATCCACCTGGATCAATCCTCCTGGATCATTAGGGGAACAACGTCCTTAGTGTTCAATGACACCTATAAACCAGCAAATAACCATACTATCTATGGAGCTTTATAAATCTAGTTCAATACAATATTTACAATGATATACACATATATACATATTTCTTTAACCAACAAATAAAAGGATATGATGCGTGCATCTGCAACAAGGGAATCTAGAGGCTCACACCTCCACCCTCAAAAGTAGTACCAGGATTCACCTCCTTCTCAGGAAGTCTAGAATCCACTACCAAAGTCAAAGTTGCACCCAATTTCTAGCGCTACAATCTTGTGCCACTTGTCTTCTCAATGAACAGTTACTAGCTCATTTTTCCAGGGCACACTCCCAATGTGCATTTGACTCCATATGGAAATGCTAATAACCAAAACAAATGTACTCTCCAGCCTTCCCTTCTCTACTACACATTCTTTCGAGAAATCCGGTCATCCCATTCTGTGCAGTCACTCACCTTCCAAGTTCTCGGGCATCCCCTATCTCAGGCGATCCATCCCTTTGCAAGGTTTCCTCGCATCGAAAGGTCGAAAAACCAAGGTATATACCTTCCTTAAACCATCATATCGGTCATAGAATGCTCATGGAAATCAATGGACACTGGGTACTAGTGTTCCACAATGGCCCTGCTTCTGAAGTTCTTTACTATCATATTGTTGCCTATTCCAATTCCTTTTATCGTTGATGCTAATGCTTGCAATCAATTTCAAACACCCATCCTTGACATTTTCCATGTTTTCTTGTACCAAGCATATAATTTCCATTAGATTCAAAATAAATTGAAATAAATTCACATCATACCTCATCAGTAGTTTGTCAGCAAGGTACACTTGTAATTTTGTTCACTTCCTGTCACAAGAAGACAAACTAACTCTTCGATCAAATAATTATGTATAAACATATCACTTCCGGTTAGCTTGAAACACAACCATCATATATCAAAATCATGAATCACATGTAATCATCATAAACCAGAATCATAGATCACATGTAACCATCATAAATTAGAATCATAGATCACATGCATAATAAAACTGGAATAAAATGTTGATACTAATCGTTTAATTGGTCCTTCGCTTCTACCTTTTTCCTTTGTCATTTTCATACACATACTGGATTGGTTGCCACACCCAGCAAACACCCAATGCCTTTTTCTTTTCTTCAATCACGTACACATACATAATGTACATCACGACACATACATTCACACACAATGTACGACACCACACAATTCATACACCTACACCTGATATACATCACAACGCATACACTTACACCCAGTGTACAACACAACACAATACATACTCCTACATCCAGTGTACAACATAATACACATAGTACAACACAACGAATACACGGCACCACATGTACAATTATGCACACAACACCATATGTACATGGCACCACATGTACAACACGCACACAAAACCATATGTACATAGCATTGCACATAAAACATGTACATAGCACCATATGTATTTTGCACTGTATATCCAACATGTGCATAGCACCATATGCACACAACACCACATATCCAACTTGTACATGGTACCACATAAACCCAGCAATGCATATGAAATATACACACAACACCATATATACAACATGCACACAACATCATATGTACACAATACTACATATGCTACATGTAAAAAAAATCAATATTGCACATCCTAAGACCACATTGTCCTTACCAAACAACCTTGCTTCTAATCCCTTATCCATGCTTGTCCCAAGATGCCGCAAAGCACACTGCTTTCATTCTGTTGATGTATCCCTCAGCATGGTTTGTCCATAACATAGACATAGTATAATCACATAATATCAATTTATAACCACATGATACTAACCTTGTAGATTTGGTAGGACTACTCTTCCCACTTTATTCATCATAAACTAGGAACCTCTTCATGCCATTTGTTATCACATTTTTAGTCTACAATTTTAAAGCGCTAACAACGGGATTGTCAACATCAATTTTAATAAATAGGGTTAAAACGCTGACAATGGGAGTGTCAGCCCCGAGTTGTAATAAACAAGGTTAAAATGATGATAGATATAATATCAGTGTTCTCGTAGCTTCTTAAAATTTAAAAATGTGTTGACATTCAAAGTAGCAGCGCATATGTGTAAAAACACAAAACTTTGTTTTTTAGATTGTTTTTCATGTACAACACATCAGTTTTCAGCACGGTTTTGAAACAAATTAGAATGAAATTTTCAAAACCAAAAGTGGTTTTTGTCTGGAATGGAACCATTTAAAAAAACCTCTCTCAGTTTTCTAACAGATATCACATTTTTGGAGTTTCGAAGGGATCATTCGACCTTATTTTTCAGGAATTCGCCAAGAAAAATCTCATGGACAGTTGTTCATAAATTCGACTCGAGTTGTGCAACATAAGATATTTTTAGAAGGATGATGAGGCAGGAGTTCCATCAAATCAGCAAGAGGATTAGTCATCATTTATGACCCAGTTTTCCAGCCATGTTTGTATCACGTTGTTATGGTTTAGATACAGATAGGCTTGGAAAAATATATTATATGCATGTATTTGAGAGATACGCTTTATCTCTTTTATTTTTAGCAATTTGTAATTAAGTATGAAGGAGAAACTTGTTTTAGTTTGTAATTTTCTTATAAAGATAGGGACTGTGTAATGAAGAAGGGTTGGAAACTTCTTGTAGAGCCTTGGTACTGTGTATATTTTGACATTTATAAATTATTGTGATTAGCATTATTTGTTCAGATTTATAAAGATTCATGTGTGATGGTTTTCCTGTCTGTCTTCTAGTACATGTCATTTATTCATAGCTAAACGAAGGATTGTCTAAGAAATATATTACTACCTTGCCTCTATATTTTGTTCATATAGCCTGTAAGCAATAACATGTTGTCAAGCAGACTTTGTGCCCAATGGTTTTTCCCATCACTTTCCATACCAATTTTGTTTAAATCCAATCAGATATAGTCAATGTGCTAAGTACATAACCAGTCAGAATTTACTGAGTTATAGAAGGGATCCCCCTTCGAATTGAAAGGGTTGTCTTTCCATTAAAAATATTGGTTAGAAGTTACCTTAGAGTTTTTACCTTACAACCAGGGTTTTCTCTAAGATATAATACCATTCACCTGCATAAGCAATCATTCCTCCACAAGAATGATCCCTGACAACCCTGTTAGATAGTGACGAAGATACATACATACATACATGTATTTTTACATTAGCATAAAACAATCATGATCTTGTCAGACAATGACATGCATACATACATATATACATACAAACAATAGCATTAAACAATCATGATTTCTGATGACCCTGTCAGAAAATGATATACATGCATACATGTATACATATATAGACATCATCATAATCATGATCACAACATAATTACCAAATAACATAAGGTCAAGGTTAAGAGAAATCCCTTTATCCATGCACATCATGCACAACATTGAGAACAACAATTCCCCATTTAGCCAAGGCAGCCGATCTCTCAAATACATTTACTTTACCTTTCCTGGTTACTTTTCTCATGACTGTCCTACCACCTTCCATTTACATCAATGAACCCAACCAATCCAACTGACGGTCATACTATTTCCTTCAGCTACCCTTATACATGCGTCGAGCTTCATCCAGGTCTTACATTACCTATTGGGTTTCATTCAGCTCTTCCTGAGCTCCATTAAATTCCTCCTTCCCAACCAATTCCCAAGACCCTCAAAACATAAAGGCAAGAACAAGAAACAAACAAGAAGAAAACCATGAAACACCAATAGCAACATGACACCACAAACAAAGTGGCAAGGCCTTGCACCAGACGCAATCAAAACCCATAAATCAAGCTCAAACAAATCACAAAATACCGAAGGCACAAAACTCCCAACAAACACCATGACTCAACCCCATGGGTTCCCAATGCCTCCAAGGGAAATTCAACCTGAGCCTTCTTCAATATTTCATGGCAATCTCTTTTTCCATGCAATCCTTGCATCATACTACCATAAACACATAACTATCAGTGTATAAATAAATATAGCAATAAAACGATTACCTTACCTTGTTGCACCCATCATGCTGGCCTGTAACTAAACTCGTACATATATCATCTCTCAAGGAACTCCATTCCCTTGACGAATCCAACCATAGCAGAAAACTAGCTTAATATGTATTTCAAATACATGTTTAGGAATATAACATATATCCACCTAATATCAGACAAAATCTAGGTTAAGGAGACTTCATGTATTCAAAGCATTTATTCGTTTGGAATTGCGGTTTCCAAACATAGCCAAAAGAATTCTCACTCAATTCTTTTCTTTTACCTTTACCTTGTTGCAACCAAGCCTTACTATGTACTATCACATCACCCGACAGATAGTTATATAAACAATTCAACTATTACCATAGCATGCTAATACCAAGCACGTTTCACTGCAACTGTTTATACATGTCAGCCTCATGTTCCAAGGATCAAAACATCATGTATATTAATCGAAATCAACCTCTTCCAAGACTAACAACCATGGCATAATCAACTAATAGTGATTACTCATAATACTACAACTAGCACCTACTTAAACTCAAGTGCTTATCAGTTGTCTCAGCACATATGTGTTAGTACAACCGTCTTAAGACAAAATCATTCCTTCATGCAATACTATAGAGACATACTCATTTCATGCAAGTAATCAAACATTCAAAAAATAGATAGATGACATAATAGACACCAATGTAGGAATTTACAGGGTAAGTTCCTTAGATAGAACACCAAAGGACACCGCTCACAAATAGAGCATGGATCGGTACACCAGTATTCTTGACATGGTTAAAACCATCAAAGAAGGATATTGTCCATGGCCTAAGCCAACGCAGCCACTTCAGGCAATTTATTAATGTAAAAGAAAGAAAATTTGCATAAGCTTCTCTCATGAACGGTCACCTTACAAATGACCCTCCATGCTCTTTAAATAGAGATCATGGACTAATCGGGTGTTAAGCCACGGATCAAGTGTCATTAATACCGAGGAGAGAATGAACCGTTAGATCACTTCATGTCTAGAACATATCGTGACCATCGGATTGTAAGTTACAAAAATTACATAGTAAAGAAACACACTTTACCTAACTATACACTAGACGAAGTTATACTTAAATATTTCCTATGTGTCGGGATATCCTAACATCCCCCCTTAAGAACAACTTGGGATAGGATTGAAGGATGTAAAAGATGAAACAGTAGGAGAAGGAAGGAGGAATTAGAGCCTATCCCCCCTTAGTGACAACTTCCTGAACTCCAACCATAAATTGAAGTTTAGTAAAC
This sequence comes from Pinus tabuliformis, assembly GCA_031772625.1. NCBI lineage: Eukaryota > Viridiplantae > Streptophyta > Pinopsida > Pinales > Pinaceae > Pinus > Pinus tabuliformis. Next base: position 685,637,840 of record CM062816.1, on the reverse strand, counting down.
TCCACCTCTGTGAGAGCCTTTCTAAAGATGTATGCAACTTGATCATCAGTTGAACAATATTTCACTTCAAGAACATGTTCATGAATAAGATTTCTGATGAAGTGCATGTGTAGTTCAATGTGTTTGATGCGTTGATGTTGGACTAGATCTTTGCATAGTTGAATGGAACTTTGATTATCACACCGAATTATAGTCAGATGCTGCTGCTGAAAACCAAACTCTGACAAGATCTGAGGAAGCCACAGGGCTTCCTTACTAGCTTTGAGGCGCCACGATACTCTGCTTTTGCTGAAGAAATAGAAATGGCACTTTGTTTCTTGCAAGCCCATGTAATAGGTCCAGAACCAAGAGTGAAGACATAACCTGTAGTAGACTTCTGATCGTCAAGGTCACCAGCCCAATCAGAATCATTGAAACCAACCAATAGAGGAGATGCTTCTGCACTATAATGAATCCCAAACTGAACTATACCTCGAACATAACAAAGTATTCTTTTAGCTGCTTTCCAATGACTTTCATGTGGGTTTTGCATAAACCGAGCAATAAGGCTAACAGCAAAGGACAGGTCAAGATGGGTATGGGTCAGATACAAAAGTTTTCCAACAAGTTGACGGTATAAGGTAGCATCAACTTCAGGGGAAGTACAAGTGACTAAAATTTTGGCTCCAAACTAAAAGGGAGAAGGGGATGGATTATAGTCTTCCATCTGAAAGAGGCGTAGAAGATCACAGGCATACTTGGGCTCGGAAAGGGAAATACCTTCTTTGGATTGCAAGACTTGAATACCAAGAAAATAATGCAAGTGTCCTAAGTTTGTCATTTCAAACTGATTTTTAAGGCTATAATTCACATGGTTTATAAGTTTGGGATCACTACCAGTAAGGATAAGATCATCAACATAAAGGCCAAGAATGATAAGAGACTTACCCACTTTCTTGGTGTATATAGTATTGTCAAAATGACACCTAGAAAAGCCAGTATCGAAAAGAAAGTTATCCATTTTGGCATACCAAGCTCGAGGGGCTTGCTTGAGACCATAAAGGGATTTTTTAAGACTACATACAAGGCTAGAGTGTGTTTTTATAAATCCAGGAGGTTGTTCCATATAGATTTCTTCATGCAAGTCCCTGCACAAGAAGGCAGATTTAACATCCATTTGATGAACTTCCGATTGAAAGAAGCAGCAAGGGAAAGAACAAGGAAGATAGATTTCATTTTGGCAACAGGGGAGAAGGTTTCAGTATAGTCATTCCCTCAACTTGTGAAAAACCCTTAGCAACAAGACAAGCTTTATGTTTATCAACTTTTCCATCTGGTCCAAACTTGGTTCTATAAACCCATTTGCATCTAACAAGTTTCTGTCTCTTTGGAAGAGGAACAAGGTCCCATGTATCATTTTCCAATAGTGAACGATATTCTCCATTCATAGCTGTGTCCCAATCTGGATGGCATGAAGCTTCTGCAAAGGTGTCAGGATCATAATTCGCTTAAGCTTGAGCCAGTAAAGAAGAGGCTCTATCAAACTCAGAACGTGTACGACAATGATCTGTAGGATCACCTGCAATAGCACCTGTTGCATCCTGAGTAACACGGGCTCATTTTGGAAGCTGAGGAGCTGAAGGAGGATCTTGGGAAGGTGGGAGAGGATTGTCATCCTTGTTGTCATCATCTGAGAAGAAATATTTTCAGAAGTAGGGGGGATAAAGAAAGGTGGCACATCCGCCGAACTAGGCTTGTAGGCTGATATATTTTCAACAAACTTTACATCTCTTCTAAGATAACTTATTTGGATTTAGGTTGAATAAGTATATATCCTTTGACATCTTCAAAATATCCATCAGAAATACAATTTTCACTCTTAAGTTCTAAGGCTTTATGTTTCTCATCTGGAATATGGGCCCATGCTTCACTTCCAAAAACAAGAAAGTGACTTACATCTAGTTTAATTGAGCTCCATGCTTCTTCTAGAGTGATATTCTTTAAAACCTTAGTAGGAATGTGATTTACTATGTGATTTTCACAGCTAATTGCTTCTGCCCAAAATTTAAGACCAAGTCCTTTAGATTGAAGCATACAATTAGCCATTTCTTTTAATGTGTGATTCTTCCTTTCAGCTACACAATTTTGTTGTGTAGTATATGGAATAGTATGTTGCAATTGAATTCCATGCTCAATGCAAAAGTTGATGAATTTGTTGTTAACATATTCTCCACCATTATCAGATCTTATCTTAAGAATTTGATGTCCATGTTGTTTCTCAACAAAGGCCTTAAAGGCCAAGAATATGTTAAAGACTTCACTATTGAGTTTGAAGAAGTATACCCAAGTGCATCTAGAGAAATCATCAATGAAATTTAAGAAATACTTGTAGCCAAAGAATGAAACAACTGGAAGTGGACCACATAAATCACTATGCACAAGTTGTAAAGGGGTTGAAGCGTGCCAAGAGGCACGTTTTTCAAAACTATCCCGATGATGTTTTCTGCGTACACATCTAGAACAAACACCATATCTACAAGAAAACATAGGAAGACCTGTCACCATATTTTATTTACATATATTTTGAAGGGAGAGATAGTTTAAGTGACCAAATCGTTCATGCCAAAGTTTTCTCACCTCATCACTATGAGCAACAAATACCGAGGGAATAGTTGATGACCCAAAATTGTTAAACTTATACAACCTTGTAGAATCATCAGCAATGCCAGTAGCTAAAATATGTCTGGGATCTCTTAGGTCCTTAATTACAACATATTAAGGTGAAAAATCAACGATTTTACCTTCATCTGAATGAGTTATCTGATATATAGATAGAAGGTTGCAAGATAAGATAGGAACACATAATACATCATTAAATTGACCAATGCCTAGATGAATAGTTCCAGTCCCTACAACACTAAGAGATCTATCATCACCAACATATATATTTTTGGTGTCACAGTCATTTAAAGAAGACAACATGGCTTTGTTTTTGGCCATGTGATAAGAAGCTCCAGAATCAATGATTCACTCATGAGAATGAGAAGAAGAAGATATATTTAGTGCATAACCAAACCGAGATGCTTGAAAACCACATGTATAAAGTGTTATTCCTGAAGATGAAGTTGAAGTTGAAGAGTGCTCCAAATGGATGTTATGATTCTACATTGCTGCTTCCAAGGCTTCCATCTTCTTAAAGCATTTGGATTCTAAGTGGCCATCATGATTATAAAAGTTGCAATCTCTATCAGTCTTCTTCCCTTTGTTTTTATTTGCCTTATCATTTTGTTGAATTGATTTTTCATTTTGAGACTGAAATTGCTTAGGACCCTTGTTTGGTTTAGGACCATTATTTTTAGGATGCTTCTTCTTAGGATTCTTTTAATTTGGTTGCTACTGGGCTACTAAGGATTTCTTAGAAGAGTTTCTAGTATTAAGAAGACCAAGATATAAGAGTTTTTCTTCTTCTCTTATTAAATAATCACACAAGGCATCAAAAGAGGGGGACTTGTAGGCTTTTCCTTGAGAAATAAAGGCTTCTCTAGTAGAATGGAAGGTGGAAAAAAACATAGAGTAGGTTGGTCCTAACTTAGTAAGAATGGAATAGATAAGGCTAACATCTTCTTTCTTAACCTTACTGAAGAAAATCCGTGATAGGTTAACCCGATAATGCAATATAAATCAAAGCAGAATACCATAACCTACTTCTACTATCAATTTGCGGAAGCTTAAAGATCGAGCTAACAATATAACTAGAAGAAGAAGAATCAATGGCACAATACACATGAAAATACTCTGGGGAAAGCTTCAGCTAAAAACCCCACACTATTGTATTATCATACATGGTGGAAATACATAGGAATTATACAAAGCCTTAGCTCCCACAACTAGCCAACTCTCAGTACAATCCTCACAGATTCTCATAGGCAATCTTGGCTTCCCTCCAGCCTTCCTCTATGCCCTCCAAGCTCCTATTTCCTTGTGTTGTTGCTTGTGGATGATTTTCCTTTTACCAAGTGGAAAACCAATCCTTCAAAACTGCGAAATCCTCAAGGATGAATCCCCGACTGCATGCATGAGTTTTCTCCATGAGAAAACACATGCAACTAATAGTACACTATCCTTGAACATTAATCTCAACTGGGTCTTTCTCATAATAGACATGCATGAGTTTCTGATGAGAGAATCCTCAGTTAACTGGAGTAGCACTAGTTGAGTGCATTAATGCATCAACTGACTGTTAACTCACTATTAGTTTCTCAAACAGTTTGGAACTAATTTAACTGGACTTAACTCAGTAAACTGAGTTAACTAATGACAACTCAAATATAACTCAATCTTATCTCTTTAATTTAAGGGATAACTCTTGCATGACTTCAGAAAGACTTCTAACTTGAATTTCTCCAACTAATTAATTTCAAATAAATTAATTAATTATTTCTAAGTAGTTGTTAAGACAAAATTCACTTTTAATTCACAATTTAATTCAAGGACAAATTAAATTGAAATATTCTTGTTGCCATATTTCAACACCCCCTCTCAACGACAAAGGGATTATCTTCCACCCCGATCCTATCTCTATGGAACTCAAATTTACACTTTGACAATGCCTTTGTCGAAATGTCAACATCTTGCTCCTCTATCGAAATATACTGCAGCAGCATGATCCTCCTCGACCTGTAGAAAGCCACGGGCAACAATCTTGCCTTATGCTTCTCCACACTAACATCATCAGCTTGCTTTACCTTGTAAAGCCAACGGGAACTCATAACTGACTTGTTCTCCGGTCTCAGAACCACATCCCAAACACTGTTACAAACTATGGAGTCATACTCCTCCACTATATCATCAACCCAAATTGGTTGTTGCACTGCTTCCTCAAAGGAATATGGCTCAGTCTCAACACATTCCCCAGCAAGGGCCATGTATCTAGTGTACCTCTCAAGTGACCTCCTATGTCTGCGCTAAGAAGATGGTGCTCCCACATTCTCTCTCGCATCCTCCAACAATCTATCAGCTTCTCTTATGCACTTCCGTCCATCTCTGGAAGACTCTGCTTGAGTGGATGTCTCCACTCCTGGAACCTTTGCATGTGGCTGCTCCACATTGGTCTAAAGCTCCTTCTCCTTAGGAACCAACAGTTCCTCCACAGCTTGTAGTTGGAGCTCCCTCTCAAGGGAAACTTGCATGGCGTTCTACTCATCAATCTTGAGATCTCTGCGAACCACTGCCCTCCGACTGGTAGGCAAGTACACCCAATAGTTGTGAGGTGTATCAATGTACCCCTCAAACATCCCCAACTCTAATGTCGGCTCAATCTTCTTCTATGCATCCTTTGTCACATGGCAATATACCAATGAGCCAAAGATCTTGAAGTGACCCACATCTGGTCTATTACCGGAGAAAGATTCCTCTGGTGTCTTCATCCCAAGTATGCGATGCAGGCTTCTATTCTGCAAATAGACTGTTATGTTGCATGCCTCAGCCCACAAGTGAAGTGGTAGGCCTTGGTCATGCAGCATTGCCCGTGTTGCCCCTACAATAGTTTTGTTCTTCCTCTCGGCCACCCCATTCTACTGTGGGTTATGAGGTGCCATCAACTCTCGTTTAATTCCTTCTGCTGCACAGAAGTCCTTAAACTCTTGAGAGACATATTCTCCACTGTTTTCACTTCTCAAGGCCTTGATATTCTTCCCTGACTCTTTCTCGACCAAAGCTTTGAACTCACAAAACTTTGTGAAAGTTTGGTCCTTCTTCTACATGAAATAAATCTAGCATTTACGAGAATAGTCATCAATGAAAATCACATAATACCTTTGCTTCACTGTGGATGTTGTCGAGAATGGTCCACACAAATCAGTATGAACTCGCTCTAAGATAGCCTCTGCTCGACTATCTCGATCATGAAAGGAAGACTTGGTGTACTTTCCCAAGATACAACCTTTGCATGTGTCAATTTGCTCAAGTTTACCTTTGGGAAGTCCTATAGATATCTACTACATTATCTTCAAAGCCCCATGATGCAAATGGCCCAACTACCTGTGCCACAACTCGCCATTGTCTTGGCTTTGCACCAATTCTGCTTTCATACTTAATGATGCACAATCATCTACCTCTATTTTATAGAGATTCTTCACCCGAATCCCTATCCTATTGGTCTGACCCATGGATGTGTCTTAGGAACGCCTTTCCTTTACTAAAGACAACATCATAGCCTTTGTCCTCCAACATTGCGACCAATACCAAGTTCTTCTTCAGTCCAGGCCCATGCATCACATCTGTCAAGGTGAGAGGAGCTCCATGCTCCCTCTAAAAAGCAACCGTGCCCACTCTTGAACCACTATACCTTCCATCGTCACCCATCTCTATGTGCATCTTGAGGTCTTTCTCCTCCAAGGCACTGAATAAATTTTTATCACCGGTCATGTGGAATGAGACTCCACTGTCAAGATACTAGACATAACCCATCATCGATGACACCATGCATGCGATGAGGGTAAAGTCCATTTCGAATTGAGAGGCTAATTCCTCACCTTCCGATCCTTTCAAGGATCCCTTCTTGGACTTCTTCGATGGGAAATTAGTTGCATAATGTCCCATCTTGTGACAATTAAAGCATCTTACTTTAGACATGTCACCCTTCTTCCCTCCATGAGAAGAATTCGATTTGAAATGGGAAGCCTTCCCCTTCCGTTTCCCTGCCTTACATGCTAAGGCCATATTTTCTTCATAATCATTCTTGGATGAAGAACCATCTCATGTGCCCATCCTAATCTCCTCCTGCATAATATCTGACCATAGTCGTTCCCAATTCGACAGTTTCTCCCTTCCATTCACAGAGTCCTGGTAGCTATTCCAACTCTTTGGAAGGCCAAGGAGAGTGAGGCTCACCATATCATCATCGGCAATATTTATTCCCACACTACCAAGCTCATCTCTGCAGGTGGTGAGCTTGTTCAAATGTGTGTAAATAATATCACCCTTCTCCATCTTGATTCTTCGAAGCTTATCCTTGAGCGCTAATTTCCTCTGGTCACTATTGTTCTGGTAGAGGTCCTTCAATGTCTTCCACATTGAAAATGGAGTATCCTTCCCATGGAGACTTGAGACAATATGGTCTCGAACTCCCTCAAGGATGATCTATCTCTCCTTCGCCACACACTTCTTCCACTTAGTCAACTCTTGTGCATTAGTTGAAGCTGGCTTTGGGATTTCTTGATCAATGAATTCCTTCAAGCCATCGTCTTCTAATACAGTGTCCATTCTATCTTTCCATGTTATGTAATTCGAGCTACCTTCCAAGGCATACTCGAGTCTCAAGCCATAGAACGCCATTGGCAAACCTTGAAGTATGATATGAATTCAATTTGCACCTGCAACCCTGAACTTCAAACTTCGAATTCTCTTCTCAGTATACTGTTCACATCTCCAATACCATGTAGAAAATTTGTGATAGGTTAACCCGATAATGCAATATAAATCAAAGCATAATACTGTAACCTAATTCTATTATCAATTTGTGGAAGCTTAAAGATCGAGCTGAAAAATATAACCAGAAGAAGAAGAATCAATGGCACAATACACAGGAAAATACTTTGGGGAAAGCCTCAGCTAAAAAACCCACACTATTGTATTATCATACATGGTGGAAATACATAGGAATTATACAAAGCCTTAGCTCTCACAGCTAGCCAGCGCTCAATACAATCCTCACAGATGCTCACAGGGAATCTTGGCTTCTCCCCAGCCTTCCTCTGTACCCTCCAAGCTCCGATTTCCTTGCGTTGTTCCTTGTGGATGATTTTCCTTTTACCAAGTGGAAAACCAATCCTTCAAAACTGCGAAATCCTCAAGGATGAATCCTTGACTGCATGCATGAGTTTTCTCCATGAGAAAACACATGCAATTGATAGTACACTATCCTTGAACATGAATCTCAACTAGGTATTTCTCATAATAGACATGCATGAGTTTCTGATGAGGGAATCTTCAGTTAATTGGAGTAGCACTAGTTGAGTGCATTAATGCATCAACTAATTGTTAACTCACTATTAGTTCCTTAAACAGTTTGGAATTAATTTAACTAGACTTAACTCAATAAATTGAGTTAACTAATTACAACTCAAATATAAATCAATCTTATCTCCTTAATTTAAGGGATAACTCTTGCATGACTTCAGAAAGACTTCTAACTTGAATTTCTCCGACTAATTAATTTAAAATAAATTAATTAATTATTTCCAAGTAGTTATTAATACTAAATTCGATTTTAATTCACAATTTAATTCAAGGACAAATTAAATTGGAATATTCTTGTTGCCATATTTCAACACTTAACACCTTCCAAGAGAATTACAAGGGTCTTTAACTTGGACGAAATATCTTCAATGGAAGAAAAATTATTGGGGTCCAATGTAAGAAATTTCGAGTTGTTTAGCTCTAATTTCATTTTTAATTCCAAAAACTTTATTGAGTTGTTTCAATGCTTCATTAGGGTATCAAGTTCTACGATATGGAATCTAAGGTTTGGAGAAATAGACATCCCTATCAACCCACGTGCTTGATCTTGCTTATTTTCCCATTTGGCTACCTTATCTTCATCTTTAGGTTTAGATTCTTGGCCTGAGGCTATTCTATAAAGACCTTTACTTCTAAGTAAATCCACAATGTAGGATAACCATTGGAAGTAGTTGGTGTTGTCAAGAATAACTAGGCATGGAATTTCCATTTTAAAATAAACTGAAGCTGAAGATGCTAAAACTAAGTGTTCCAATGGAAAGATCTCGAAAAATTAGGCTGATTAAAAAAAAACGGCTTCTGGATGAAGAAGTTATGGCATTTTGAAGAAAAGTTGTTGAATATGTCGACATGGGGAAGAAAATGATAATTTTATATTTAAAAAAATCCCCCCCCCCCTCTAAACTTAATCTAATTAGCTCACTTTTAAAAAAAGATTACTTTATGTGACACACTTTTATAAATAAGTGAAAGTCACTTTTGCAATGGCACTTTATGAACTACCCACTAAATTGTAACTTAAATAAAAGATAAAGTGACTCTGGAATTATAAGTGACTCATTTTTTATAATGGGTGAGAACACTTTTACATAAAGTAATTTTAAAACATAAGTTACATGTGCTTTTTGAAAAAGTAACTCATCAAAAAGAAAGACTTGAACTCTAGACCTTTGTTCTCATAAAGTAACTTTGGACCAAGTGAGCTAGTTTAAAAGGTTGGTAAATTTTGGAAAGGAGGAAGGGTTTTTTTTTTAGCTCACTGAACCTTTGGAGTGCCTGCTTACTTGAAAAACCTATTTTTGCCTACAAAACAAAAAAAAAACAAAAACCACACAACCCAAAATGAACATACAAAAAAAATCCAAGCCTTAAGTCTTAAAGTTAGATTTGGCCAGAAACTAAATATTTCCCTCAATGTTTCTAATTTTCCAAGATCACACTAAGGCATAGCAGAAAAGAGCATACACATCAGAAAAATCATTTCTTTGTGTTTCTGGTTTTCCCAGATCGCACAGAGTCACAAGGCAAAGAGCATACACAGAAATGAAAGGTATAGATCCGGTAATAAAAAATATATATAGAGAACTATAAACTGAAATAAACAGAGAGATAAATAGTTGTAACTGCAAATTAAGACTATATACCTCCAAATCTTAAAAATGATGTAGCTAGGGCTACAGGAAACCTTTTTGCGTGAAACGAAAGGGGTTACTCACTATAACAGATGCTCCTAACACAATAGAGTAGTCCTCTCTGGCCGAAAGCAGTCATAAATAGTAGATCTAGGAAATGACAGTTGGATGTAGTTGTATCGGCTTCGGATTTGGACCACCAATGGATACGGCCCTCGAATAGCTCTAATACCATGTAGGAATTTACCATGATTTTGTAGGGTAAGTTCCTTAGATAGAACACCAAAGGACACTACTCACAAACACATCACAGAACGGTACACCAGTATTCTTGACGTGGTTAAAACCCTCAAAGAGGGAAATAGTCCACAGCCTGAGCCAGTGCGGCCACTTCAGGCAATTTATTAATGTAAAATAAAGAAAATTTACATAAGCTTCTCTCATGAACAGTCACCTTACAAATGACCCTCCATGCTCTTTAAATAGAGATCATGGACCAATTGTGTGTTAAGCCACTGATCAAGTATCGGTAATACCGAGGAGAAAATGAACCATCGGATCACTTCATGTCTAGAACATATCGTGATCATCGGATTGTAAATTACAAAAATTACATAGTAAAGAAACACACTTTACCTAACTATACGCTAGACCAAGTTATACTTAACTATTTCCTATGTGTCGAAATATCCTAACAACCAAACACTCAAACACCAATTAAATTACATAATCAAAAATTCAAACACAAAATAAACGACATAAGCAAACTCATACCTTAATGTATCTCAGGGGAGGTTATCTTTTCTGCACAATTAATCTAGATTATCACGATATAAATTGACAACACATCAACTCGAACATAAATAAAGTCATGATATCCATAATAGTAACTAGCTAACATGTTCACATCATAAACTCATAAACAATTGTCATGCATGCATAACAATCACATATGCACAGTCAGGTCTAGATTAGTAAGACATAATATCATAATATATTAACTCATACCTGAGTGTCATAACCATAATCATCTTCATAAGCCAATCCAAATTAGCACGAAACATAATAACATCAAGACCTTAGCTGCAATGACCATAATCATCAGGCATATGACCACAATGCATACAATAACAGGTTGCTATCAATCATGACTATCTGACACATGTGCATATGACTACACTGAACAACTAGCATTTATCATACATGTAACCATAACAACAATAGAATGAAAAGCATATAAGTAACCCTAATTCTTATAGCAACCATTAACCACATACCTGCATGGAAAACATACAAACATGTATGACAATCTTCTCTTACCTTGAGGTCCAATGTTGCAACCTTGCTTTGACAATCTGCATCTATTGCTCTATCTTAACCAACACATTAGCATCATAATAACCAACATCATCATGATGACACAAACTACATACAATGACCTCAAAATTCTTTTCTGGCCTACTATACATGCATAATTATAACCATATAGACACTGACATACATAACAAATGCATATACAACCGCCATGCATTCATGACAAACACATCTTAACAACAACATTATCAACTCCTACATGTCAACACAACTATAACAATGACTACCACCATGCATACATAACAAGCACATATACATCCTACATGCATGCAAGACAAACACATTATGCCCATCCAGTCCAAGTGTTGAACCAAGCTCTGGTACCACTATGTAACACCCTCCTCCCACATTTACCCAAGTTAATCAGTCTGCAAGGGTAAAAATGTGACGAGAGGCTACTATGATGTGATTCAACTCTCCATGTATAGTTAAGGAAGTGGAACCAACAAAACCAAACCAATCTGACCTTCCACACATGCTACAGAACCTTCAGGAGCCAACCAACCCTTCCAGGTGACCAACCCCTGAGACAACTTGATATTTCACTGATCTGGAACCCCTACTTTTCCCATGACAAGCCATGCATGTGACTGAGGCCTTCCAATTGCTCCCACAACAAGGCATTCTAGTGAATGTGGAATTTTTCAACCAGTTCTGAGCCAGCGACCCCAGATTCTATGCCACTTTTTCAGGCCAGGACTCAGGTCGCTGCCCAAAACTTCATGAAAATTTCAGAAATGATAAATAACAATGGAATTAGGCTACTACTACAATCACTGGTACAAGTACTTTATCTGACCCCTACTAGCCATGACAGACATTTCATCAAACATGTCACAAATATGAAATCTACAGGTCATAGCAACAAATCTGAACATAGGGATCTCATGAATATCTGAGATTCATAGAGAAGCAGTGTTTCCTTATCACAATATCCGCATTATCATCTATTAAGTCATATATTCATTGTACATTAATTTTCAAATCAAAACATGATGAGATCCATACATCAAGTCTGTCATAAAACATACTCATAACCAACATATAACCAACATAAATAACAAGGATATAACAACCATAAGAATCATATATTAACTAGTACATTTACACATGAAATATGAAGGAGAAGGAGCTTTTATTAATGAATGCATAAACCAACTAGGTCTGGGACTTCAACGAACCACCTGAACATAGATTGAGCTTAACCAAATCTTTCTTTCATCCAATCACCCTTATGCCATATTCTAAGCATGAATATGGACTTACAAAAAAACCAACTAGGGCTTCCCAAGGCCAAACCGCCTCAACACTTATCAATATAACTAGGTTTTACTGCAATCCCCATCAGATCACTAGGCCATAAACAAGCATGGATGCCTCTGAATCTCTCCACCTAAACTGTGAGGAATTTGTTTGTCTCAACCTCCCATCTTTACCATGTATCCCACCATTACGAGTCAAGGGATTCCTAGGCCTACGAGGTCACCACCATCTAGTATTTACCGTGTATCTCACCATTACCATTCAAGGGATTCCTAAGCCTACAAGGTCACCATCCTCCGGGCTTTACCGTGTATCCCACCATTACCAATTAAGGGATTCCAAGGCCCAATCAAGGGTATTCACCACTGAGCTTTACCATGTATCCCTCTATTCACTTGTCAAGGGATTCCTAGGCTCAATCGAGGTGTTCACAACTAGGCTTTACCATGTATCCCATCCCGGGATTTCTAGGCCCTGTGAATAATCCTAAGACCACCCCACTCATCTTTGAATCCATTCGGAAATCCAACTCAACCAAATACAAGAGAACCCACCACACCATGGCTATCTGGAAATGGTAAGGCAAGGTTGAATAACATTGGCTGAATAACATTGTCACACCTAGAAAAACCCATGCCAATGAAAGCAAGAGAACCAAGAAAATACATGCATGTACCATGCATGCCATATATAGCAAGAAAATCACACATGCAAATCGATACCTACAAGTAATCTCATTGTATCTACTTGATCCTACTCTTCCTTGCTTGATCTTTTCTTCCCTATGTCTTATTTGTCCTTCCTTTACTTTCCTTGATCAAATGCTAGAGTGCTCCAAGAATGCTCTAAGTGTCCAAGAGTGAGAGAGAGAGATCCAAAATTGAACTAACAAAAGGTATCAATTGATCCTCAAAAGCCTTTTATTAATGAGGCATCTATTTTCTTCATTTTCCATTATTTTCCTTCTCTTTCCTCTTCATGTTCCACCTATGAACTTTCATCTTCCTTTTCTCTTAATTTCCTTTATTTTCATAAATAAAATGCCATTTAATGCCACTTTGCCTTTTCAAAGCCTTTACGATTTCCTTTGCCAATTTCCTTTAGCCATAATAACTTAAATGAACACCCACTAGGATGTTTTCCTAACATTCATCTTGGAATATGTGTCCCACGACTTTGTCTTATATTTTTTTACATTTATTTTTTACGAGGGTTGTTACATAGTGAATGATTCGTAAAGTACCATGTATATTCCATTAGATAGTTCGTCACAACAAATCTAATAAAAATAGATTGAAATCCATAATATGAGGGTTAATTTCCTTAGATTGTATATTGATTAATTAACTTTTTTGCTTATGCATGTTAGAGATAAAATACAAAAAATAGAGAAAAAATCAATACAATTCCAAATCAACCATAGTGAACATATATTGTCTCAGAAACCTTTGTGGGAGAAAACATGGCTAGAAGGTGAGGTTTTTGTGATCTCTCTTTCTTTGGAATGAAAATAAAGCAAGTATAAAGGAGAAGGCATTCTCCATGGAAGTATGTGATATTTGTGACTCGATATGTTGTTATAGGCATTAAAGCCCCTTTTTTATGCTCTCTCACTCTCACTCTCACTCCCAAGTTTCTTTGCTCTACTATGGAACAAGATACAATCAAAATAAATGGAACCCCTTTTCCTCCTAGTGGCTTGGTTATACATAGTCCGATAGCCAACGAGGGGTCAAGTTTAATTCCTTCAACTATCAACTAGAGTCACAACTTTGATCTTTCTAGAGTAGTATCCATAGTGTTCATGTGGATACCCATTTTCAATGAGTAATGGACACTGACATTGTATCCTCTCAAATTGTGGTGGTCAATTATGATAGATCCAATTTATGCATTATTGGAAAGGTCTTCAAGTGTGAGGTGTTATTCTTATGCGTGAAAGTTTTACTAGCGAAAAATGTCATTTAAAGCCTCAAAGTTGCCCCAGAAGGTTTCAGACCAAAATTCTCAAAACTAAGTCTCGCCGATAAAACCGCTCCTGTAAGATGATTTCACTAATTTTTACACTCTGAAAAATATTGAGGTGGATGACAAATTATATAGTGATATAATCTGGATCAAAAACACATATATCACAATCTCCTCCACCACATCCTCCTACCATACATCCATTACCACTTAACCTTATAAATAATATATTTAATAAATTATTCACAAATTGTGTTCAATGGATCTTCTATTTATTTATGAATCATAAAAAAAATCTCACATTTTCAAAAAATATAATCATCTTAATTAGCAAAACAAAAGTAGTGGTTTTCTCTAAAAAAAGAAAACATAACCAGCATAAGTTCTACTTTGAAGGTAGCATTCTCGAAGAAGTTGCGGATTACAAATATCTCGGAATTGACTTCAACAAAAATCTAAGTTGGGATGGTTGTAGAAAGAAAAGAACTTTGGGGGGTTGGAAATAATTTTATGCTTTTCAAAATAGGTTTAGAGAGGTAAAGTTATGGGACTGGAAAACCACTCAAATTTTTGGGCTTCTAGTGATTTTGGTGATTCTCTATGGTTGGCCATTGTGGGCAACAGTACATCCAACATGTAGTGGAAACAAATTGAGAAAATTCAAAAGCATTTGATTATAAAAAATTAAAAATTAAAAGTGTAGTTCCTTATGCTATCTTGTTAAGTGAAACAAGGGTTGCTCCTATTGAAGCGATTGCTATGGTGCGAATCATAAGGTATTTAAAAAAAATTGAGCAAATGGAAGAGGGAAGATGACCTAAGGTTGTCTTCAATGACATATTGTGCAAAAGAAAGAATACTTCAATGCAGCAAAATAAAAAATGGTTTAGTAAATAGGGTATTTGCTTGAACACATGTCCCATAAATAGTAAAGAGATAAAATCTTGTGTTATGGATAAGTTCCACAAACGTACTTGGATAAGGAGCCAGGGAGAAAGAAAAAGTACTACATTGAACTGTTTAATCCCACTCATAATCATCAACAAAAAGTGTACATAGAGGCCAATATTTCTTGGAGATCTAAAATTCCTATTGCTCAGTTAACGACTAATTCTCATCAACTCCGTTGTGACACAGGGAGTTGGAAAAGGCTATAAGAAGTGTGGGAGGAAAGAGTATGTCTTTTCTTTTCTTCTGGAAAAGTGGAAACAGAAAAGCATTTCATTTTAGAATGTAAGGCATTCAAAGGCAACAGGGAAAGTTATGGAGATATTATGGAAGCTAACTCTTGGGATAATCTACTTAGCAAGGGGTTTGTAGAGAAGCTAGGGACGTTTATTATGAGGCTTCATAGGAAAAAAAACTTAATACATCAACCAGATGAAGAAGCAATTTGTCCCATAACCTATCTTTAGCTTTATAGATATTAAAATAATTTTCTTTTTTTCTTTCTAATTCACTTCAACATCCCCTTTCCCACTTCAAAAGTATACTACTATACAAATAAATACAATACAATACTCGAGAGTTCTTCACCAAAATTCGTTAATCAATGCATAAGCTAGTTTTGCATAATCGTAATAAAATAGTAAAACCATTGAATATGAGCATAAAGCAGAGGCCTACAGAAAATCCCATCCGAAACTAAAGTTATATATTATCAGAAAAATGAAAATAAAATTAAACATACAATGCCACCACCTCCCCTGTGGATGCCATCTTCTATTGCAATGGTTTCAAAACATTTTAATGGGATAATCGCAAATATAATTTGAAGCCATTGGTTTTGCAGTGCACTAAATTATGTCAACCATCATTGAAGTCATGTATCACGTAAGCCTTTAAACAAAATCCCCACGTTGCCACTTCTTATGCATTTATACATGGTGATGGTTTCAAAACATTACAATGAGTGAATGGAACATTTTAAGAGATTTTTATATTAGAAGTGATCTTAAAAGTATGTGATTGAATAATGATGATAAGAATAATTAATATAATTGTTTTCTTAAATGTGTTAATATTTAATTAAATTATTTTTTTTGTTTTTTTAATATTTTATTTATGTGGTTTACGGATTTTAGAGATGGTAATCACTATGTCTATAGAATATTTGTACCAGGAAAATCCACCCAAATGCTGAATCACTTTTTGTCGGTTCAACCACAAATCCTAACCCTGATTGTGTTGAAAGAACTGAATCCGTGACCTCTCAATAGTAAAGGTGCTTTTAACGACAGGGACTCAACCAATTGAGCTAACCCTCGGGCCATTTAATCAAGTATTTATAATTTAACAATAATAATTTTTTGGTTTCCACTTTCTATATTCTATTATTAGAGTTTTGGAGTAGGTTTATCTTGTTCTTTCCTGGAGTAAGTCATTCCTTTAGTCCTAAATTTTTGGTTCTCTTATTTCAACAATCTATGTATAATCATTAGCATCTGTATATCGTATCCCACATGACACAAGACACGGGACTAAGAAGATAGTGGGCATATTAGCATATTAAGATAGCCAAAAGCACATGCGTGATTGTACCAACACTAAGAGGATGGCGTCTTATCATATCTAAATAGTCAATCACTTAGTTGTGACTGGAATAATTGGAGCTTGACATAAGGTGGCTAGCCAAAGGTAAGGAAAGTGACAACTTGCATCCGTACAGTGTTCCGCAAGTGAAGTGTATTTACACACACATTATTTCATCCTATAACACTGCATGGTTGTCACTTATGGTTTCAACCATATAAATTATTTTATCCTGTAGTGATTCTACCAGTTTCTCTCACTACTTTACTTCCTGCATCTAGTTCAGGATTGTAGTGCAAATCTTCTAGCACTACTCAACTCTAACCATTATTTTTCCCTTCATCTCCTCTACTTCCTTGGTCATTGGTTCTAGGGTTTCCATGGCCATTTAAGCCTTTTCCTTCTAGTAAGCTTGTTTGGTCGTCAAGGTGTATTGTAGCAAGCATTTTCCTTCATTCATCTGTCCCACCACCTACTATATTTATCTACCATTTCTATTAATAAGCTTATCTTGTTCTTTCCTAAAGTAAGTCTTTCGCTAAGTCCTAAACTATTAGTTCCCTTATATCAGTAATCTATGTATAATCCTTAGTATTTGCATATCTTATCCCATATGTCACACAACATAAGAGTAAGAAGATGGAGGGCATATTAGTATGCCGAGATAGCCAAAAGCACATATATGAACATACTTACACTAAGAGGATGGCATATCAGCATATCTAGATAGCACCCAAGCCTAGAGAACTTTACGTAAAGGACCCATTAGTCAATTTTATTTAGATCATTTCCAATTGAAAGCTAGGAGAAACTAGTGTTGTGTCTTGCGATTCAGGAGGGAAATGTGCACTTGTATCAATGACCAAGTTGTAGAGGCAGCTTACCACCAAGTGAAAGTGTCTGCAGAAGATACAGTTTGATGGGAAGATATAAAAGTGTCATGAGAAAAGAAAGAAGGAATGGTCTTGACTCAGCTATAAAGGAGGGGTTGTGCCTATCTATAATGGCCTCTATTCTACTGCTAGATTTAAGAAAAACAATGTTAAGGAATAGTCCTACTATGGTAGACGATACCAATCTCATAAGCAAGTTGTAGTTCCATTTCTCTTAGCCTACCTTGACTCATGTGATTCACCACTAGTCTTGGAGATGGGTGAGCTTTGAGCATGGGTTGCCTGACCACCATTCTTAAAGAAGAGAGAGTTAACCTCATCTAGACGCAAGATCCAGTTGAAGACTAACAAGTTATGAGATGTGGTTTAATAGTACTGTGTGGTGATACATAAGGAACCGAACTATGCTGGTGGAAAGGTAATGAAAGGAGAAGGATCTCGCATGAGGAGGTTCGTTGGAAGACAAGGAAATAGGAATCACTCAACATTTTCTTATCCAGGTAAGACAATAAGCATCACCTTTTCTCTTGACAAGTCATCTTTTTATAGTAATTGTAAACCAAGGGATCACTAGCCATGAGTTTTCCCCTAATAATATACAAAGTGGAAAGGGGAAGGATAGGAGTTTTTCCATGGTAAAAAGTAGAGAGGAAAAATGAAGGATTAGAGGAAATAATGTGGTAAAAAATAGAGAGGAAACGGGAAAGATAGGAGATTTTCCATGGTAAAAAATAGAGAGGAAAGGGAAATGATAGGAGGAAATAACATGGTAAATCAAAAGAGGAAAGGGAAGGATAGCAATAAATAGCATGGAGAGTAGTAATTGACTCAAACTTGGGGCAATAATAGAGGCAGTGAGAGGCATGCAATCCAAATTATGTATGGGTGCAAAGGAGCAGCATGCGTAAATACTCAATTTGCATGAGCTAAATGAACTAGTTGAAGGGGAAATAAGGGTTGTTCCTTTTGCTTTAACAACCTGAGGAATCTTGCACATTGCCACCAAGTGGCAGTGGTAGTGGAAAGTGGTGGAAACTCCCTAACTTCATGGACACAACATCAAAGATCGATAAAGGTTATTGACTCTAAGTTATGGGACAATGGATAAATGCATAAACCAAGTAAACATTAAATATCAAGAAGTCTCGCTAGACTTAGGTCTATCATTACTTTATTTGGCAAAAATAAAAAATCAAATATATCATATAAACTATGCTTCAACAACATATGTGAGTATATCATACTATGCTTCAAGAACATATGTGAGATTATGCCTTGGAAAGAGGACAAATAAAACCTCAAAAATTTCTATTAATTAAAAATAATAATAATAAATAATAAATATTTAATTTGTGTTAAAAAAACGTTTAATATACATCAACAAAAATACCTTTGAATTAATTATTTAGATTGGTGTAATACAACTATAAAAAAATTAATATAGTAGCCTTATCACAAGGACTATTGATATGTAACAAGGATCTTATTCTTTATTTCTGCTTCATACAATCAAAACGCCATCACAATTTGGAATAATGTGCACCAAGGATCTTACTCTTTATTTCATTTCCATTATCATTAAAGCAATCAAATGTAACAAGGACCTTCATAACCTTGAACAAATAAAGTAATAAAATCAAATCAACAATTAAAATTGTCATTGTTTATTTTATCGTAAAACAAAGTAACAAAAGTGATCAAAATGGATTTTATTTTATCATAAAATAAAGTAACAAAAGTGAACAAAATGGACTTTCATATTTTCGTAAAGTGTGAAATATTTCCAAAACAATATATAGTCTTATTTTGCATATTAATTTTAGAATTATTTTTTTTTTAGTTAATTTTTTTGCTTATAAAACATGTAAGTGGATAAGGAATAGATTTTTTTTTGGTGTCACATGTGTTACAGTTTTCCATGGCAGTCTCTCAAATTGAATGAATATGGAAGATTCATATAAAGAGCATTTTCTCTTAGGATATTACCTATTGTAGAAAGTAAGAATGGGTGTTTACTATGTTTACTAAGAAATTTCAAGGCTTACAAAATGGCATAATGATTTAGGAAAAAACAACTTTTACTATAGAAGAGAGGTGTGATTCAAAATGAGAATATAAATAAATTACAAGTCTATAAGTGAAATTAGGTAACTCTAATATTGAAGCATCGTAAAGGTATCTAATCCTAACTCAAAATATTTTTTTCAGCGATGTGAAAGATTGGTCTATGAGATTTTTGGATGAATGTGAACAATCTCAATGAACACAGGTGGTACATCTCTCATCAATGTACCTTATAAAAGTTCCCAATAAATTATGATGGGTTTTCAATAAGGAATAGAAATGACCAAATATTTCATAAAGGGATTTAAAGATGAAATGTTCCTTTAATTCCTAAGGAATAATGATCTTGATTCAAAATTCAGGATTATCATATGTTGTTCATCCTTTTTGACATGTAATCATTACATAATAGCCTCGTAGACTTAAAACTTTCTCAAAAACTATTATTTATTGCCCAAAATAGATATTATTGACATGTGCTTATTTTAATGAAAGTGTTTGCCTTATTTCATGAGAATGTGGTGAATTCATGGTATCTTAGTAATTAGCATCTATTATGTTGATTGGAATTATGTGCACCAATGTTGATTGATAACATATGCTTTTTGTAAAGTTTGGTCTATATATTGGAGTAATCCAATCATCTCACATCAAAGAGAAGTTTGCATGCCCATGATGGAATATATATTTGTATTAGATAAGCTAATGTTTTGTGTAAGAGAGGACAATGACAAGTTAAACAAAATTAATTCTAGAATGGATAAGCAAAAAGTGATGTAAGAACCATGGGTAACAATCAATAGATAATTAATGTCGAGAATTTAAATTTTGTTATGGATTATTTAAGGCACTCTAGTGAGGCCATTAATAGCCTAACTTCACCAAATTTCCTTGTGAAAGAAAGGATACATGACTAGGGACTAAGGTTGTAGATGATGAGACTTGCTTCAAAGTTTAATAGTGTACCTAAATAAGGGAAATATATGAAAACAGAGCACACTGGTAGGGTGACTATATCTATCGTGTAAGTTGTTAGCTTCCTTCTTGGAAGAAAAGAAAATGATTATCGGAAAGCAATTGGTATCTTGATGAGAAAATTCACTCATAATATTGATGACCTAGTGATAGCAAGGAGGCAGCCGGAAGACAAACTAGATTCCACATAGTGCATAAATACAGTGTTGGAGGCGCTATGAAATATTTCTGTAGCGCGCTGGGAAATATTTCTGTAGCGCGCTGGGAAATATTTTCGTAACACCCCTAGGCACTATGTTCTCATCATTGTGCAAGAAGGATGGCTTATGCTTGTTAAATGCTTGACTCTCCACCTTTGAACACGTCCCTACGCTCAGGAATGGCCTCCCTCGCCTCTTCTACAAATGGTTATGCTTGGCTCCACCAAAGTCATGACAGCATCCAGACCATTGGCAAGCTGCCCAGCATTCGAGATTATCTGGTTCACCACAATGTATGTACTTAGCCATGATTCCACGTCCAGCATCACTACATCCGATCATCAACCCCCTCGAATCAACATACAGTTTGTTGATTCCTACAAAAAGACAAAGATGCTACAAAAATTTACAGTTTAGGTCACAAAAACAAATGTGCATAACAACCCCCAGCTCAAAAATCGGGCAGTTGTAAGCTCATAACGCTACAAACCTTATCCACACAAGTTCTGGAATAAAATCAAATGTATGTGCAATTCGGAACACAGAGATAAAAACACAGAAAATCACAACGTGGACCTATGGAATAAAATGCTATGCATTGCCTTTATTTATTTACAGGTACAGGTTCGAGGTAGGAGAAGCATCCCCCTCATCACAATTGATGCTCTTTTTATGCACATCCTTAGCAATTGTTTCACTTCCTCTTCTCTCTAATTGAGGGAAGTCAAAAAGACACAAGGAAAAATGACTCTTCTTTTCCTAGACTCTACAACTTATTCAGATTTTGTATTTACATTGTTTAAAATATCACTAAAGGAGAAAATTTTGACTTTTCTAACCCAACATGTGGCCAATCCACCACATTGTCAAGCCCCCTTTGTTTTCCACCATGAAATTGGTCTAATTCTCCTGCATCAGACTCCCCAAGGAAAACTCATGATCTCCTACTCATAAGGTCCGCGATAGAAAAACCTTCCTTTTGTAGAGTTGCAGCACTCATCCATGTAGAATCCTCAATCAGACTGTCCTTCCACTTCACTAAAAACTCCAGATACTCCTTTCCCCTGGTGTTCTTTGCAATCTTGGTGTCAAGGAATCTCTCAACCTCTGGATCCTCTGTCATAGGCATCTACTTTATCTAATTATGTTCACTAACCTTCCTACTGCTCCCACTTGTTGTAGCAACATCCTCATCATCAGCCTGATAGGGATATAAATCAGCCACATTGAAGATAAGTGAAATACCTGGCCCAAAGGTAGGCCCTATTCATAGGAATTTGAAAAAAAAAATATGAGTATTCGGCAAGGTCTTATTTTCTTCATTTTGAGCTTGTTATACTCCCCTCTTGGGAACCTCTCTTTTCTCAAATGTGCTAAGACCATGTCCCCTACTTCAAAATTTACCTCTTTCCTTCTCAAATCTACTCTTTATTTGTATTTGTTGTTGTTGTCCTATAACTTCTATTTTATTTCCTCATGTAATTCACTTATTGTTGCTACAAAATCCTCCCCATCAACACTCATATGCTCGAGTTTGCCCAAATATCTCATCTCACAAACTCCTCTAGGGTCCATTCCATACAGGATCAGAAATGGACTCTTCCCAGTGCTCCTATTTGGTGAATCATTGTATGAAAACTCAGCTTGAGCTAATACACGATCCCACTGCTTGGGATGCTCTCCCACAAGGCTCCTCAATATGTTTCCGAGACTCTTGTTCACAACTTCAGTTTTCCCATCAAATTGTGGGTGATAGGTTGAGCTGAAGTTCAATTTCATTCCAAGCTTCTTCCACAAAGTCCTCCAAAATGTTGTGTGAACCTGGTGTCTCGGTCAGAAATGATACTCTTTGGAAAGCCATGCAATCGAACAACTTCATTTAAAATTAAGTGAGCCACATGTGTAACATCACTAGTATTGCAACATGGGATAAAGTGAGCCATATTCGTAAACCTATCCACAACTACAAGTATAGAATCCTTACCTTGTTGCGTCTTCAACAAACCCAAAAAAATCCATACTCACGAGTCCCATGGTCTACTTGGGATGGTATATTTATATGATATATATGTTATATATATATATATATATATATCTGTGTGTGTGTGTGTGTGTGTGTGCATGCATGCATGAATGCATGCATGTATGTATGTATGTAGGATGGTTAGGCCAAGTTCTACAAGCTCAGGAGGGGACAGTCCCTTGAAAACCACAAGGTCCAGCTTCAAACTCATCTATATACATATTGAAAGATCACGGTTAAGCCATAGGTCCTGGCCTTCATGTTGAATAAGCTGTGTGATGGGGTGTCGAGACCAAATTCCAAAGGAAAAAAGGCCATACCATATATGCTTATGATGCAGAGGCAGAAATCAGGGCCTGGAGAAGTGCAAAGAGACGCCATTGTAAGTGCCACATTTCCATGCATGAAAGTGAAGAGATCCAAGCCATCGATGGGGAAGGTGTCATATTGTATGTCGCACCACCCCAAAGATTGAATGTGGCCAGGTCTGGCAACATTGCATGCGTTGAAGAGAGGTTGGTCGAGGTGAGGTGGAGT